>OY744609.1:26360357-26400357 GCA_963556255.1 Allolobophora icterica | reverse complement strand
AGGCCTGCCATAGCGAAAATGCAAATTTGGCATACGATTTGTTTATAACAAAATATAAAAATAGTTATAACGAAGCATTTCCTTATATCCCGTGCAAGAATAAAAGTAAAATCATGCTTAAACACCCTTGGATGACACGAGGGCTTCTCAAGTCAAGAGGGAAAAAGGCTCGCCTATATCTGAGTTATATAAAAAACCCTACCCCTGCAAATAAAACCAAATTCACGACTTATAGGAATAAATTTAAAACTATTAGAAATAATGCGGAAAAGAGCTACTATTTGGCTGAGTTCACAAAGCATAGTAGTAATTTAAAAAAAACATGGAATCTCATCCGCTCAATTATAAAAATGGGTGAGCAGGACTCAACAATAGAATCGCTCAAAATTGGTGGCATTGAGAGTGAGGATCCTCAAATTATGGCGAGTGCATTAAACAACTACTTCTCCAGCATCGCCCAATTGTTAGCTGAGCAAGTTCCAAAATCCAAATTCTCCTTCACAGACTACTTAAATCCACCCATGCCTTGCTCCTTTGGATTAATCCCTACCTCCCCAGAGGAACTTCTGAACCTGAGCACTACTATTCATACCACCCACAGTAAGGGGGCTGATGATATCGACCCCTGTATAGCTGCTCCTAGCTTATCTCTTATTGCTCCTATGTTGGCAGAAGTTATTAACTGCTCTCTAAATACTGGGGTAGTACCCCAAGCAATAAAAATTGCAAAGGTGATTCCCATTTATAAAAAAGGAAATAGGAACGACATTACCAACTATAGACCCATTTCTATCCTCCCATATTTTGCTAAATACTATGAAAAAATAATGACTGATAGGCTCACAAAATACGTTGAAAAATCCCACATTATATTTCACTCTCAGCACGGCTTCCAATCGGGTCATTCACCATCTTTGGCATTACTCAATATGTATGACAAAATTTCGGATTCTTTCGAAAAGAATGACTACTCCATAGGTATCTTTCTTGATTTAGCAAAAGCTTTCGATACCGTGAGTCATGATATACTCCTACAAAAGCTGTCTTCTTACGGTATCCGAGGCGTCCAATTAGCATGGTTCACTAGCTATCTAGAAAATCGCCATCAATATGTTCTATGCAATGGCTCACAGTCTGACCTAAGAAAAGTAAAATTTGGGGTCCCACAAGGTTCGAATTTAGGTCCTTTACTCTTTCTCCTCTACATAAACGATCTCCCCAATGCATCTCCTGTTCTGTCATTTATCTTATTTGCAGACGACACCAACGTCTTTTATTCTAATAAATCTTATCATACATTAATTCAGATTGTGAATGCTGAACTAGAATCGATAGCTGAATGGTTCTCTGCCAATAAACTCTCCTTAAATTTAGAAAAAACTGCTTTTATTCTCTTCAAGTCACATAGGAAATTGTGTCCCTCTGATATCTCTCTGAGGCTTTCCATAAGTAGTACTATTATTACTCAGGTTAATTCTACCAAATTTCTTGGGGTTCTTGTTGACCAACACATGACTTGGAATGATCACATTAAAAGCATTTCAGCAAAAATTGCCCGAAACGTAGGTATAATATATCGTGCCTCCAACAAGCTCCCACCCTCTGTACGAATCCAATTGTATTATTCTTTAATATACCCGTACTTGACGTACTGTAATATTGTTTGGGCTTCAACTTATAACTCCAGACTCAGGAAATTGATAGTATTGCAGAAACGAGCTGTACGCCTCATCGCTGGAACCCCATGGGGCTCGCACACCGACCCAATTTTCTCATATTTCAAATTACTAAAGTTCCATCAGATAAAAACATTTCAGACCGGAGTTTTTATGTATAGATTTGTCCATGACCTTTTACCTCCGAAATTTAAAGGCATGTTCCGCCTCGGATCGGAGATCCACTCCCACTTTACTAGGACTTCAAAAAATTATCGTAATATATATGCACACTCCAACTCCTGTAGATTTTCTATCAAATTCACAGGACCAGGTGTTTGGAATGTACTTCTTCCCTCTATCCAACAGGCAAAAACTCTGCAAGGGTTTAAAAGAATGTTACGACTGTATCTAATTGATGATAGTTCAAATTTATAATTGATTGTACTTTACTCACTACGCATTAGTTAAGTCTTTAGTTAAGTGTTTGTGTTCTCCGGTCATGGTTTTTCCTCTGTATTTGATTCTGATTTGTCTTTTTTCTTTTGTTTTTGTTGTTGTCAGTATACATGAATCATGACTGGAGTACTCGACAACATGTTTAAGCAATGTATAATAAATCAAGGTGTGAACCGCGCTGTTCAAACTATAAATTTCTTTTCACAGCAAATAGGTGTCCCTATTAGCGGGATTATATCCCTTCTGGGCCTACCGTTGTTACCAAACTGTTATCCTAAAAGTGTAATTGTATTTGCCTTGATTGTACATATCTGGTATCAATAAAAAATGATTTGATTTGATTTGATTTGACTTCAAACAAGCATTCGACAGTATATGGCATGATGGAATGTGGAGAGCGATGCAAAACGCAGGAATACCAGAGCAACTGATCAAACTTGTACAAGAGATATATCGAAAATCATCAAGTGCCATAAAAGTAGATAAAAAGATCACAGAATACTTTCACATGAAAACTGGAGTACGACAAGGATGCATCTTATCCCCATACTTATTTAACCTAGTGTTAGAAGCAGTAGTGTCACTCAGCCTTAACAATACCGAGGCAGGAATAAAACTAAATGGAGAGCTGGTGAATAATCT
Organism: Allolobophora icterica; assembly: GCA_963556255.1. Taxonomy (NCBI): domain Eukaryota; kingdom Metazoa; phylum Annelida; class Clitellata; order Crassiclitellata; family Lumbricidae; genus Allolobophora; species Allolobophora icterica. Next base: position 26,397,601 of record OY744609.1, on the reverse strand, counting down.
TCGATTTGCTGACGACATTGGCCTCCTCACTAGAAGCGAGACAGAACTACAGGATATTACGACACAGATTGACGAAACCAGTAGAAGATTTGGCCTAATGATCAACGCAGAGAAAACTAAAACAATGGTGATTGAAAAGACCAAAGAGACACCAATATCTATCACAATCCAAGGAGAGGCTATTGAGCAAGTAGAACAATTCGTCTATCTCGTCTATAAACGCTGATGGTAGCAATGATAAAGATATACAAAGAAGAATTGGACGCGCTTCACAAGCATTTGGAATAATGAACAGGATTTGGAGGAGCAAAGAATTAACAAAGAAGACCAAGACAAAAATATACGAGACAATGATACAACCCATTTTCCTATATGGATCGGAATGTTGGACAATGCGAAAACAAGATGAAAGAAGAATTCTTACAGCAGAAATGAACTGGCTGAGGAAGATCGCAGGGATTTCAAGACTGCAGAAAATAAGAAACGATGACATAAGACAGTCATTAGGCATCAAAACAACTCTGCTAGACAAAGTCGTTCAACGAAGACTCCGATGGTTTGGACATGTAGAGAGAATGCCAGTTGACAGATTCCCACACAGTGCACTACATGCAAGATTCGAAGGGAAAAGACACAAAGGCAGACATAGATAATTTAACTGAGGACATAACATCACTTGGACTAACATTAAGGGGGGCAATAGACTTGACAAATGACCGAGGACAATGGAGATCATTTATTTGTACCCATCGCCGCCAAATGGCTGGCGCCAGGAACTGATGATGATGATGACACTTCAGCGATCCTAGAAAAGGCGCTATGCAAATTTTAAGATGTTCAGAAGAATCAAACGTTTTGGGATAAAATTGTCAATTAAACAGATGTTAGATTATACATGTAGTTGAATGGCAATTACCATAGACGCCGACTTCTTGGGAGCCTTGGGTGCGAATGCACCCAGAGAGAAAGTTCAGCGGGTTCCTGGCACCCAGAAGAATTCGGACCTTAAATTCAAATTTTTACAACTAAGTAATCTCACAACTTGAGAAGTACAACTACAACACAACTACCCAACATTGCATGATCTTACACTCATAGCCCGTACATAAATAAATTATTTTATTTTATTTATTATTTAAAAAAATAAATAATAACACTGAACGTCGTCGCCGATTTCCAATACTTTTTCTAACCTCGTAACCTTTGACAAGAAAACAAATTTCTTTATCCGAAAATCCGCTAAGACTCACCTACCTGAGCAGAGTGGGAAGAGGAAAGGAAAGGGGGGGGAGGACTCAGGCACCAAGACACAAAAGCAAAAGTCGGCGCCTATGGCAATTATGATTGTGGAGATGCGCGATTGTGGTCAGCGTGCTGGACTGTCAAGTCATAAGTCTGGAGTTCAAATCCCAACCAGAGCAGAAAGATATTAGGAGGTTACACGCGCCTTCTTAGCTATAAAATGAATACCCAGTGGGTGGGAAAATCAGCTGGCGAGGGAAAGGACTGGCCAACCGTACTCATACGCCGAGGTTAAACAAATAAAGTCGTAAACACATCATAGAGTGTCTGCTACTCGGGTTTAGTTTAATGGACAGCGCTTCTACTTAGCGCATTACCAGGTACTTTGTGTCTTAGGTACATTAGTGCCTTTTGTTGCCAGACATTGGGACTGGTTTAATAGCATACACATGGCCTGCCTACATAAAACATATACGAGAAACCGAAAGACCATTCCTCGTAATTGAGCTGCATAAATTTGCATAAATTATGCGTAATTGATCGGTTGGTGTTGTACGCCATCCGGTCGTTTTCATTGTAGATAAATTAGCAATTACAAGCGAGGCGTCCGACGGCCAAAGTGAAAACTGTCGGCGGGAAGCAGGTGTCAGCTGTTAGTACCCCCTCAACCTCACCTCTGCATGTGTTGGGAACACGAGATCAATATACGTATGCACATTACACAGCGTATGTTTATTGCATATTAAATACAATACAGCTGTATTTTGATGTATTGCCCTCATTCCTAAGTTCAGAAGTACACACGACCATACATACGACAGGACATCGATGGCGCTGAGCAACTGTGAGTGAAGGAATTACTCAAGATCCCTTCGCAGTACTTAACCGCCTGAGTGGAGGCTCAACCTCTTACTCTCCGCGTTATGGGTCAAGCTCTCTAACCAATTGGCCACCACGAAATTATTGACTTTCACTTGAAATCATTTTCTATTTCGTTTTTGCTGTCTCCTACTCTGTTTCTCTTTCTGTCGTGCTCTGTCCCTTCTTGTCGATCTCTCTTTTTCTCTGATTCTTCCTGTCTGTCTCCTTTTCTCTCTCTCTCTATCTCTGTTGTTCTGTGTGTGTGTGCGTGCGTGTGTGTGTGTGCGCGCGCGCGCGTCTCTCTCTCTCTATGTTTTTCTTTGTGTCCCGTCGTCGTTGTCTATGTCAGTGTCAGTGTCAGTCTCTGATTCATTGTCTGTCTGTATGTTTCTCTGTAAAAGACGCTGTACACATAACGAGATACATCAACCCCCCTACCGTTGTTCGTCATTTGGAATTAATAGGATAGGGATGCAGAGACAGAATGCAAGGAAGTGAAGGAAGAGCAGCAGAAATGCTACGACGACAAGGAAGAGAAGTCTAGACGGGAGGAGGAAAGGAAAACAGGAAGATAACGAGGAAGTGGAGAAGGTGTTGAAAGGGAAGAAGTGGAATGATCAGTCAGATGCACGAAGGATAAACAGGCCTAGGGAGAACGAGGTGGATGAGTGAAAGAAGGAGGAGATGAGCATCCGGATGAATTAGAGGAAAAGTAGACAGTGGAGAAGGAGAAGCAGGAAAAGAAAGAGGAAAAGAGAAAGAAGAAGACGAAGAGAAGGAGGAGATAAGGAGAAGAAATCTAATCTAATCTAGTGACTTCTACAGCGCCGTAATCGTATATTACGTATAGCATCACTCGAGAGTATAATTGATAGTAATCGATCGACGGTCGATTCAGGTGCAAATGTTGTTTGAAATCGGAATGCGCTGAGAAAATCCTGGTCTGAAAACTGATAGATCAGACGAAGAGAAAGTGGAGAAGGAGGAGGAAGAGGAAGAAGGAGAAGGAAGAGGAATGAGTCGGGTAGGGTTTGATGAAAGACGAGAATGAGGAATGGAATTCCGCGATTCAATGAAGCTATTTTTGCAACAAGCTATTTTTACGTATATCATGATATACCGTGACTCCAAACTCACTTTCGCGCACACAAACACACCTACACACACACACACCTACACACACACACACACCTACACACACACACACACACACACACACCTACACACACACACACACCTACACACACAGTCACACACACACCTACACACACACCTACACACACCTACAGTCCTACACACACACACACACCTACACACACACACTCACAAACAAAGGTAGACAGTCTTAAACGCACATACGTACACATACTGCGTAATGAAAGCTTCAGTATTCTACGCGTTTAGCTGACCTTCAGAACTGCGCCATTTTCCTTCCGGCATCAGTCTGCCAGCCGAATTATATATCAATTTATATAGCACTCTAGTTTTCAGCTAATTCATCTGTTCTTTCATTCTTTCATTTATTCGTTCATTCACTCGTTCATTCAGTCATTTATTCGTTCACGAGAGTTCTGGATCATTACTCTTTGATGTTACTACGATTTTGCAAGAGTGTGTAGAAAAATGCCTAAGGTTGCATTAATTCCTATAACTGGAGCTAGAGACGTTCTCGAATTCTGTCCAATGGATCAGACTTTTGGATGCGATTTAAGTCTGCAGATTAGATTAAACCAGACAAAATCAGATCATATTATATTAGGTTAGAGTAGATTTTTAGTAATTTATTCAGGGCATTCATATAGCACCTTCTCGTTGCTATAGCTACTCAGAGGCACTCCCATGCAGCCGAACTTCGATTTTTATTTCGCCAGGAAAGTCAATAGGTGATCGCAGACTTGCAGGGCGATGTGTTACAAGATTAATTATATGTCTTACTGTCGAAGTATATACTTGATTATACTTGTCTGTGGTTTGTTTACTTGCTGCCTTCTAGAAGTGCTTCATGCAGCATAAATATTCGGCCCAATGATATACTCAGCTTTATAGACATGCTCTAGATTCTAGAAACATCGCAAGTATGAGGAAGTATATAGGTTACTCTCGTACTTTGCATGGTTTACACTTTTAAAGTACCACCAGGAAATGCAGAAAAATGATCACTGATTATGTAGAAAACGACGATGGCGATAAAAACATTTGCGTGTATTTAGTAATATTAACATTAGCCTTGTAAATCGCCTTTTTTTATGATATTGGTAATTCTCCGGACAATTTCCTTATCGCCTGAGAACCTCACTTAAATGGGGCTGGGGTAAAATAAAAGTAATAGTAATAATAATAATAATAATAATAATAATAATAATAATAATAATAATAATAATAATAATGATAATGATAATGATAATGATAATGATAATGATAATGATAATGATAATGATAATGATAATGATAATGAATAATAATAATAATAATAGGGTGATTTCGGCAAAACCGAGCCAATACCACTTATTCTGGCCAAAATCGCTAGTAATCCAATCTCTATGTAAAAGCAACTCTGCAGTTCCAATCGTACTCAATCCCTGCACTTAACAAACTAAGGAAATCCGAGCCAAATGTAATATAAACCCAGCTAAATGTATCTTATCTAGCACAGGTGAATGGGCTCGGTTTACCAGGGCAATATGGTATAGCGAGCCAGAATTTTAGATAAAGCGAGCCAAGGCTCGCTTTACCAGAAAAAGCATGAATGACTAGCACATTTTCTTTTTCTTTTTATCAGGATTTGACTTTTTTTAGCAGTTACTTTTAACTGAACAAAACAAATTGAACATTATTTAGGGTCCATCTAAAACCTGAAGATGTCACTAAAAAGGTTACTTTAATTATAACGCTGAAGCAGTTTCCAAGGCTTTCTGAAGTGTTTCTCAAAAGTAGTAGAAACGTTCATTAGATAGGCCTACAGTTATTATCACAAGTAAATGAACCAGCTCTAAACTTCCCACATACAGAAGCACATGTGTGATGGTACCACTTGCTGCAGTTTATGCACATTTCCCAGTTATCTTCAATTAGTGGGTCCGAAATGTCTCCATAAATCCACTGACAGAAAGCACATGGTGTATTGTCAGTATCTGAAGATTTATTGTTATCTGCATCTTTATTTCCTGCTTCAATTTTCTTTTTGCTCTTCTTTTTCTGACACACGTTTTTCTTGACAAGCTGGTCGGCATCATGCAGTGGTTTTCTTTTTGATGCTTTTTCCTTTCCTGGTTGTTACTTTGCTAGACACGTGCTTCAAAGTTTCTAAACTTGTGAGTTCATAAGAAGGTGGTTTAACACGTGGTCTTTTAATAAGAGGTCTTTCTCTGTGAGGAACTGGCAGTAATTGTGCAAATGTCAAAACACCATTATCTGATATAATTGTGGATGGAATCAACTGTGTTTCATAGACAGCAGCTTGGAAAATCTCTAAGTCCGATGTGGTTGTAGCAGGTAGGTCAGCACAGTCACCTGATGTAGGCTTACTTGTGGATGGAATCAACTGTGCTTCATAGACAGCAGCTTGGAAAATCTCTAAGTCCGATGTGGTTGTAGCAGGTAGGTCAGCACAGTCATCTGATGTAGGCTGACTTGTTGATGGAATCAACTGTGTTTCACAGACAGCAGCTTGGAAAATCTCTAAGTCCGATGTGGTTGTAGCTAAATTTCGAACATCAGCTCTAGTACATGGAAAACCTACTGAAGCCAGCAGACTTATGTGTCTTGATAGTTCTTCTTCTGCATCTTTTGGTAAAACTGTTGGACTACCCGAAAGAGGTAAATGGGACAGGGAATGTGTCACACGCTTTCTAAATGTTTCATAAGGTACAGACCACGCACGTGCAATTGCTCTCAATCCACGATGTTCATGGTCATCACAAGATTTCGTTTTATTCTTGTATTCATCTATGGCAGCCAGCATATTTTCAAGAGACCATCTGTTCAACTTTGTTCCCATGTGACTTGCACCAACACGTGTATGTGCTATTTTCAAAGGTGGATTCTTCTCAGTACGCCTATATAGGCCTACATTGTCAGTCAAACGGTTAGCACCACGTCTTACAACAGGCCTATTGTTTGACTTATTTTTGCTGTGTCTAGACGTTAGAATGTATCTTCCCATAATGAAACCCGTACAACTTGAAAATCTGAAAAAAAACGTTCATTTATATTAAATAATAAGTCGAATTCATGCTAAAACATGACTTCAAAGTCAAACCTGTTTATTAATAATACTTGACGACAAGCGAATAGCAAGATTAAGGATTGAAAAATCCTATTTTAAGGCCTGCTAAAACCAAAACAGTGAGAAGCTATGACGAAATTAGAATTAATAAAAACCGAGCCAATGGCTCGGTTTATCTGATGCGAAGAGGCTCGGTTAATCTACACGGTCATATAAACCGAGCCACATGCTAAATTAACTGTAATTCCTTTTGATATCGCTCAATTATCAATCAGACACGCTCAACATTTTGACAAAAATAAGAGTTATAAACAAAAACTAATTGAGTACGCTGGTTCTTTGATTTAAAGATGTACAGGAACTTTTAAGATTTGTCAGTTTAAAAGTCAAGTTACAAGAAAAACGACTTAAATCATGGGTCACGTTAAGTCACGAACTTTTACTAAAACCTTGACAGCGCCAAACTCGCGAACGTAATGGAAACCAGTTACCGTATAATAACTCAGTTTAGATCAACAATAATATTTACCATATTCTGCAAAAATTAAATTCTACACGCCCAAGAGTAGTTGTGGCTCGCTTTATCTGCAGGCTCGCTTTATCCTAAATCACCCTAATAATAATAATAATAATAATAATAATAATAATAATAATAATAATAATAATAATAATAATAATAATAATAATAATAATAGCGTCTCTCAATTTGCACGCAACAATTTAATGCCGTTGCATTTCGAGGCACTTTTATGCAATTGACCGGTGAAGATGACCGTTAACTCCAGAACAACACAGATCTTCAGATAGTTTCTAGGAGCCTGAGGGATTATTTTTACCTCGGGCGATTAAAAAAAAAATAATAATAATAATAATAATAATAATAACAGCAACAACAAATTTTATAATAACAACATAATTTTTTGGTGATGCCCGAGGGATCATGTTTACCTCGCCGGACAAAAGAAAATAATAATAATGCCTTGATTATGTGATGCCAGACGGAGTTTTTGTACCCTGATTATGACGAAGAACTGACTGCATCATGTCATGAGTTTTCACAGTCTAACAGTCTTCTATTTCATTTATTTTTGTTGCATTTGACTTTGACTGTGCAGCAAACATTTTCATCAACTCATAAAAGTGTTTGTTTAGACAGTCATAAGAGCAGTGCTTTTGTGCTATACCTAAAATGCGATATATTCAATGTAGTGAAACATGCATAGATACATACATAATTAAGGAGATTATGATAATAATGGTGTTAACGACGACGAAGATGATGATTATGGTGATTAAGACCACTACGACGACAACGACAACAGCTATTATGATGATCATGATGATGACTACGACAATTTTGACGACTACAAAAACGACGACGATTATGATGATAACGACGATGATGATGATGTTGATTGATAACGACATTGAAAAGGACTTTGATAGAGAGAAATGAAAAAGAAAAGACAAACTTAATGGGTCTCTGTGGCGGCTTATAATAAAACCGTAAATATTTGGGCTACAGGCCTACTTACAAACACCAGACTTTATCATATCTTATAAATCATGTACTAGGAGTACAGCTGTAGGTAAAATATCTTTCGACCACTAACCCTTATGAGAGTGACAGTGAATGAATAGGGAATGTGGAAACGCAGAATTGAAAGGAAGAGAAGGAAACACAATGAGTGGAATAGAGAGACAGAGACTGAGAAAGAGAAAGAGGGATGTGGGTAGACAGAAAAACTGAACAAGAGAGTAACATAAAGTGCCTGAGGGTGGAGAGAGATACACAGAGAGAGAGAGAGAGAGAGAGAGAGAGAGAGAGAGAGAGAGAGAGAGAGAGAGAGAGAGAGAGAGAGAGAGAGAGAGAGAGAGAGAGAGAGAGAGAGAGAGAGAGAGAGAGAGAGAGAGAGAGCGCGCATTATATACGGATATAGTGGAGCGAAGGATATATCGTGAAATAGAGAGTGTGTAACATGGAAATGATACATACGGACACAGACAGACAAACGGACACATAGAAATACAGGCAGAGAGAAACGGAGACAGAGAGCTTATGTATCCGAATCTAGGACGATGTTGCTGATGTTTCCATATGACCTCTAACTGCAGCTGCAGATGTTTCCCATTCCTTAGCATTTCCCGTTCCAAATTCCCTTTCCTAATTCCCATCAGTCATCCATTCATATCCCGTTTCCCGGTACTCGCGCAAGTTTCCCAGGGCTCATCCTTCCTGAATATAAGAAGAGCGGGGATGACAGTTGCTGCAGGGTATCAGAACTCATCTTAAATATTCATGGCCAGAGACCCAGACCTCAGCACCTTTCTATTCTTTGAATTGCAGAAAGTAGAATACTGGGATATAAGTGAGGATAATGCATGTGCATGGGTCCATTTTGTGCTATATCAAAATATCCGACTATACCATAATGCATGTAATATAAGAGGAATATAATAGTATGAGAAAACAGAACTATACCTTATACAACAGGCCTGACTGACGGACAGACTATCGGACGGACGGACAGTAAACCATAAAAAACAGACAGACAGACAGAGCAAATGGTCCTTCAGTAGTGAATAAAATTAATTAGGTTACTCTATCAAACGTTATATATAATAGTGTATACGATCTACGATGAGCCAAATACAATATCCCAATGTCACATACATGCACAAGTATATAATTATATGCTGTATTTGTTATTTATACCTACAGGCCATAGACAGGCCTTGTAAAACCAGTGGATATAATACCTTAGAAAGGCAATCAGACGCCTCTATATTAAAAGAAGGATGATATATCTATTTAGCACTCAAACTAGGAGTCATCCGAGTCATTCGGGCTTTGGCAAGTGCTCTTGCAGTAGAGCGCGCCTTATAGGCCTCGAGCTGCCCCATGGCCGACTGCCAAGGATGCAAGAAACATGATTTCAAGCCCAATTTAAAGCTGAACTGACTCCGTGTTATAACACCCGTGGACAAGTAATTTTCTCCCATTTGTCTTGCACCTCAGACCCAGACTCAATTGCCTTTTTCTTGTATAATATACAGGGTGGTCCAAAATAAACCGCACAATGATAAATTGATAGTACTTTAGTCAGACCAATTCAAATATAACCGTGAAAATTCACAAAAACACAGCAATTATTTTTACTGTAACATTACATGGATGGATTTCGTTACATAAAATGTTCAATGTGTCCTCCTTGCTGCTGGACAACGCATTGAAGCCGACGACGCCATTGATCAATTGCTGTGAAACGCTGTGACAGCTTGGTCCACTCTGTGACGATTGTTTCTTTCAGCTGTAGTGAAACTTCTACGACGGTATACCATCTGTTGAAGGGCGCCCCAAACAGCGTAGTCGACTGGATTCAAGTCCGGGCTGTTTGGGGGCCACATGTCAGGCTCAATGAAAGAAATGTTCTCACGTCGCAGATACTCCATAGTGTTCTTGGCGGTGTGTGATGGAGCGCCGTCCTGCTGTAGGGTCCAAGTGTGGTGTTGGCATATTGCACGGATGTCAGGTAAAAGACCATCACCAAGAACGTGCTGACAATAATATTGACTGTTCACCTTCGCACCTGGCTCAATGACGACAATGCGTGACTTTCCCATTTTTGATATGGCGACCGAAACCATGACGTTACGGCTGAAGTGCTGGCGCTCACGGATAAGTCTCGTTGATGAAACATCACGTTTCTTCCTTGCTTGTGCGTATACGCGATCGTTCTGTGTATTTACAGGTGTAGCAACAGTAAATGTTTTTTCATCAGTAAACCAGTAAGAAAAATGGCATTAAACATTGAATTGTTATACATTATATCAAGAAAACTGTCACTGTGCGGTTTATTTTGGACCACCCTGTACATACAATAAATAGATAACATATATCATAATGTATACCGTGATAGTCTAGTGGCTATAGCTTGCTTGACTATCAACCCATGAGACGTCGGGGTTCAAATCCCAACAGGTCATTCCAGATTACTGTTCCACTTGCACAGCATATAATATACTGATCTACACAAATCATGCAGTCCATCGACAGCACACACTATCATGCATGGGGAGAAGAGACTGATGGGGAGTATACTGGCCAACTGCCTTCGTATATACCAAGGAAAAAAAGAGTAGACTTCATATCAGTGGTTGCCCCTTGGGGTTTACTCAAGCGAATGCTTGTTTCCTGCAGATATAGAGCAATGACAGACTTAAAAGCGGCTGCTCCCTTTCTAAGTGTCTGTGTTTGTTCGAATGGACCATTAGCATCTCGTATATATATATATATATATATATATATATATATATATATATATATATATATACATATTTCTACTAGCATTTCCTGTGTTAGTCATAATTATCCCTGGTTTATCTGTATACGTGTGCTATAGTTGATAGCAGATTCTGTGTGTTTTTATTCTTAAAAGCTTATACCAGTACACACAATTACGTGCGGCATATACACACCATTATATATGTATTTCTATATGCATATATAATATATATATATATGTATGAGTGGAACACACGCATCTATTACTTATAATCACTCAGTAGGCCTATAATGGTATCATATATATATTCCATGTAAACATATAGTAAAGCATTGTTGTATGCCTACAACAGTGAACAACTGCAGTAGGCATCTAGAACTGTTATCTGCTCCTTTCTGTATATATATACACACATATATATATAGCCATATATATATTATGTTACTTATGATTGTGTTATTGTCTATAGATATGTTATGCTATGTAACATATGCTATAACACTGGAGATGCTCGCATACCCGTATATATATGAATGTATACTTATATATAGTACAAAATACCTTTTACATGTATATATATATATATACATATTAATATTTGCATTCCGAATGCTATTTGGCTTTATCAGACTCCAGTCGTTTACTTGTATAGATATGAGTCGTTCGTTCATGATTTAAACCGTCTGCGTCGGTGGCTGCAGGTTCACGGACTGCTTGCAAATAACAGTTGGATGCAGACACCAAGTCTGGCTTTGAGATTAGGCGTTGGGCATCATTGCGCTGAGTTTCCTGTTCATTACTCCTGTGAGGATGTCCACGAGGAACTCAATATGGCCATCTCCACGGTTGGCATGTTGACCATCTATCGTTGGGGTCATCTATGTTGACCTGCTTCAATGCTTGTGATTTCAGTCATAGACGGTGGAGGTTATCGGGTGGAGCCCCGGCAAAAGGGAAATCATTCTTATAATTTATGGAATGCATCGATTTCTCATACGATATACACTAAGGATAATAGTGCTATAGTATACTTATATCGAAAGAGGAATCCACATTCAGGCATACACAAAATTATATGTATGCATGCATATGTATATATATGTGTGTGTATCTATATAAGATGTAGGCTATGTGTATACATATATAGACCTATCGAAGCGTTTCGTTAATACATATATATCACATAAAGTGAGATCGAGCGTATATATATATATATATACATTAAAAATATATTCCTAGATGCATGTGATGATCATCCCAAATACGTGTTTGCCATTGCATATTATAAGGGCCTCTGCAGGGCCATAAGGTTTTGTCAAAGGTTTGTCAACCAAGTCTGCATGGATCACACGGGTCATATGCCATGGATCAGAGACTCCTATATATCATAAAATATTATAGCTTCTAACACTTCATTCCCATAACTATCATACAAGAGTTCATGTATACATATAGATATATATATATATAAATATATACATGAATACTTTAGTTCAGTGCTTTTTTTCTATAAAAAAGGTCCCGGAACGGAACAATAGGTTCCGGAACGCAACAAATATTGGCGGGCTAAAAGCAGGATTGGGGGTTGGTAGGAGTCTTAATAAACACTGAAAACAGTTCAAAAACACTTAAATTAAATTAAATTAACTAAATTGTTGTTTTCATGATTAAAATAAATAAATAATTTTTAGTAGCTGAAAAAAGGTGCCGGTGTCACGAAATAAAGTCTCCCCCCGAAACAGAGTCTCGCTCGGGCTGAAATAATGTCTCCCCCGGAGACTCTGTATCGGTACAAAGTCTCCCCCACTGAAATAGAATCTCCCCTTCTACGATACAAAGTCTCCCCCATTATAAAATCGCCCTCTCTATTTCGGTTGCTTTTCTATAGGCCTATAATTTTAAATAGGATTTAATATGTGCATTATTTTTCTTAAATAAGTGACTTTTATGTTTGTTAGTTGAATTAGACATGAAATAAATATAAAATGAAAAAATATGAAATAATGTAATAACACTTTTAGGATGTCGGGCGGCTTATGTAATAGGCCTACTAGAACGCAGTGGAGCGATAACACACATTGTTATAGCTTAGCCTATCTATAGGCTAGATAAGAAAATGGCTGACTAGAAGTGGATATTTTACTGGTGCTAGTTAGCGCTTGTTTCTTAAACGATTCTGTGATCAGTAGGCCCTTCCCATCTACTAACTGAAGTTGTATTCTTTTTACCAGCTAGCGCTAACTAGCTTCACGCTGATTCTTTGAGGGTCAGACCTGCCACTGATGTTGTGTTGGATATCGGTCGTTGAATAGGCCTATTATCAGTGTCAGATGTATCGGGCCAGATAATTAGCTATGTACACGAGGAGGTAGACACAATACATGGGAATAACTAAAACTGTACTGGCTTCCTGATACGAGCTAGCACTGGCTTCTATGCGATTCTTGATGCGGATTAGACCTACCCTTCAACTGGTGTGAGCTGATATGAGTTGTGCTTGATTTTCTGCGATTCTTTGATAAAGTCAGTGCAGTCTAGAGATAAAGATTACTCAAGCATTTATTTACCCAAGGAAGCTAATGCCTATGTTTCTGGCAACTTTGTTAGATATTATAGATACATGTTCGTTAAAGGTTAAGTGCTCGTCAACATATACACCTAAAATTTTGTAGAAGTGACCTGAATAATTTCTTTGTTATCAATTTTTATGCCAAAGTCAAGGATTGAACGAGTTTTCTTACACGAGCGATATATTATGTAATTAGTCTTGGATAAATTTACAGAGAACTTATTAGCTCTAACCCATTAGTTCTTGATTTTTTTAATCTTCTGAAAGTGTAAAAACATCGTAAATGATAAGTTTGGACAATATCATGCACAATTTCTACAGAAGTTTAGCTTTTAATGTTTTAAGAGCAAGTTTTTTAAGTGTCCCATTTTTGGGGATGCTAGGCAAATGTGGGCGTGTCAACTATGACATGTTAATACAATCAAAAAACATGTTGTTTCACTTATGCCTGTTATATACAGCTAATTTTAAAAACACACAAACAATATATATACTCAGACTCAATTTAGATCTAATTTAATAGCACTTCTGTAAAAGTGTCATGCCTGAATTCATTTATACACAAAAATGTTCAAATTTTTAAATCTATTGCATAGAGACAATGCTAGGTTATAGTACAGCTCGTGTCTCATATCACAAACATCAATTATCAAAAAAATTTAGCTAAGACCTTTTTTTATCAATCAATCGTTTATTGATCCAAAGAAACCAGTGTTTACCAATCAACAAAAGTAATGTCATAATCATGTAACAGATATACAGTGGTAATTATTCATTCATACTTAATATTACTGGTGCAGTAATCTAAAACAGTAGTATGAAGCTGCTTCAATTATAATTATTGCTGAACAGTTTCGTGAAATTGAGCGAAACATTCCACATGTAAACCGACATTGCATTTCTTGCACTCTTTGCCTACTTTCATTCCACAGAGTACACACCATCTTGAGTACCGTACCAATGGCCTGGCTGTAGTTGTTCAGATCATCAGTTCGGATCTCATAAGGTACTCGTATGGCATGTTGTTTTGGTCATCCAAGGCTTCATCAAATACCCAGTCTTTCTACCACTGAAAATAACTATTGCATACATCACGTCGAAAATCCAGTTGATCAAGCAGGTGATGCTTAGCAACTTGTGTTAGGCGGTACAAGAGCCAAGAATTCTGCATAGCAACATCAAGAAAATAGGCAAAGACTGGCTACCACCACTTTCTTGACCAAATTGTGATCCTGTAACATAACACGTTTTGGTCCATAAGGTCAACTACTCCCATGTACGAGTTGTACATACTGATCAAGTATGGATGCTCTATGCTTACTCGTTTGCCCTCGTTGCACGACCATCGTTGTGCAGATGGAAGTGGCTGAATGCCATGACAGTTTGATGCCAGTGTATCAACACTGTTGTCATTCCATCTCACCACAATAACAAATGATTCTGTATCCAATCTATAGTCAACTGACCCTCGTTTCTCCTGTGTGAACTGGTCAACTACAGGAAGGGGACAGTCTTCAGTTCTGTTGGCTCAAACCATTCCAATTTAGGGCCCATTCAGGATCCAAATTTGGGGCCCCTTTGGGCACTAATACTCCTGCCCAAACGGGCCCAAAATCTGGAACCCCAAATAAGTCATTCAGAATTAAGTCAGAATTCAGTCAATTCAGCAATCAAGTCAGAAGTCAAGTATCAGTCATTTAAGTTAGAATAAATTAAGTCAGAATTAAGTCAGAAATAAGAATTTTTGAAGTCAGAATTAAGTCAGAAATAAGATCTTAATGAAGTCAGATTTAAGTCAGAAATAAGAATTAATGAAGTCAGAATTAAGTCAGAAATAAGATCTTAATGAAGTCAGATTTAAGTCAGAAATAAGAATTAATGAAGTCAGAATTAAGTCAGAAATCAGAATTAATTAAGTCAGAATTAAGTCAGAAATAAGAATGAAGTCAGAATTAAGTCAGAAATAAGAATTGATGAAGTCAGAATTAAGTCAGAAATAAGAATTAATAAATTTCTTGAATCTGGCATATGTTTGTATACCTGTAGCAATGCTGTCACAGCATTGCTGTGACTTAGTACCTTTGTTGCCAGGCTACTTCAGTCTTCATGAATGGCTTTAAATTAAGATGACCATCTGTCAATTTCGGACACAAACGTTTGCAACTGCTCTTCTCCAGTTCATACATCTTACGAATCACACCAAACGATGCAATAATGTAACCTGACTCGCCACTCGGTCGCAATGTCATAGGTCACAAGATTATTTATGAGGTTCTTTATAAGATGAGGGACATCATACAGTGCATAAGGTTGACTCAAAGAAACACCAAGCAGCTTGTACAGGACTTGATATGATGGTTCTTGGTCACATACCAAAGCCATTGTTCGCAGGCCAATGTCCTCCAGTAGTAATACAGTCTTAAAGATCATTTCCTTCAGCGTTGCTACCTATATAGTATGTGTTAAAAAAAGTCCCACTGGCAGTTTCCAAATGCTTGAAGTTCCACGCACCATGAATTGCACCACCGCTCTTGCAAGCTCTGAATTCTTTTCTCCCTGACACTATATCACTGGACTCAAAATACTATAATTTGCTTTTTAGCAGTCTTGTTGTCCTCGAGACCAAGGTCTTGGTCTCGAGTGCACTCGAGTTCGTTTTAAAAATCTTGGTCTTGAGGTTCCAAGTCTTGGTCTTGGTCTTGAGGTTCAAAGTCTTGGTCTTGGTCTTGAGGTTTAAGGTCTTGACAACAAGACTGCTTTTTAGTGCCATGCCATCAAATGTACGACTGCAGAGTGCGTTCTGATGGTAATTGAAAACTGGTGCTCATAAAAAGATAGGCTGATGGACTTTTGTAATACAAGCCAAGTGCTAGCAGTCTCTCCTGCACAGTAAATCTCATTCCAAACTTTGAGCATTTACATGCACGAATTTGACACTGGGTTTAATCCCAAGATATATGGGCCTATACTCAATCGATGGTCTTACATATGTTCTTGTTATTATTTTCATGTATAGTCACATCAACATTGTGTGACCCCGTGTTCTTTTAGTCATCATGTGGTTGTTGATCAGTGTTGGGTACTATTTAAATAGTAAATAGTATTTCAATAGTATTTCAATAGTTTATGACTATTGACTCCACTATTTAAAATAGTCAAGTAAAAGGTCCTATTCAAATAGTATTGAAATACTATGTACCTATTTACTATTTATTAAAAAGTAATTAGTCGATCACCAGTCTCAAGAAATAAATTTAAAAATTAACTTCTGTAATTTCTTAATTACTGTTATTAACTTGCACTCAGTGGTTAAAGCTTCGGGTTTGTGGAACACGACTAGTCGCAGCACCAAATCAGCTGATGCTGTATTTGATATTGTTGGACATAGATGTAGCATGTCTTGTTCAACCCTTTGGAATTCGTATTATGACTCTGTGAGAAATTTACTCAGTGCTAAATCTAAGCTCAATTTAGTGTGCACTGCACTATCACTACCAGCTTTTCTGCAGCATAAGTAACACATATAATCTGTAAGAATATGTGGCATTTATGGGACTAGTTGCAGCTACATTAGATGTCCTTCAAGGTGACAAGGAGTCATGTCTTGGATTTGTTCTGGTTAAATGCAGTGACTAAACGTCATGTGAACTAGAAAATTTAATGGTGGACAATCATCCATGAATCAAGTCAGTGTTTCTGCGCTTCAAAACAACCGTTCCATCCAGTGCTTCAGTAGAGATCTATACTGTTTAGTAATGCAGCACTAATTCTCACCAAGACAGGAATTGCTTATCCAATGAAACTATTGAACAGTTGGACTAACTCAAAGTTAACAAGAACTATACTAACAGAACATTACTACATTAGAAAATTTAAAACTTTCTCAATGATTATGTGTAACTGGCACTAACAAGTTTTTAGTCATGTGGTATTTGCAATAGTCCACAGTTATTTGTTATTTTGAATACAATTTCAATAGTTTTCTATGGGTAGGCCTACTATTTACTATTCTATTTAAATAGTCAACTTGACTATTTACCCCAAACTGTTGTTGATGATGATGGAACCTTCATAAAGTTTGGGTTGATGCTTAAATTTTGAAACAGAATTTTATGCTTATCATTCTTTAAAACATTAGGCTGGTTAACACTTGACATGTCATATGCTAAACAATGTTTCAGTTTACTTGTTTTTCACCTGTCCTGTATAGAAACTTATATTTTAACCATCGATCGCCATCCAAATTTAACCTGTGTTAATAGGCGACCACCGTAAACCTTTACAAATATACCAACCTTTTGTGAAACCACAAATAAACGCAACGTTGTAATAAACGCAAATTAAATAATTTAATATTAGACAAGAAAAGTCCGCAATGTTTACGTTAGCTGTGGTATGGTTACAGCACTGTTTTCAGCCGACAAACTATTTCTTTGTGCGCATTTCCAGTCCAACCAGATTGAGCAAAATCTTGACGTGATAATTATTACATTTAAATGTACTTCTAACGTATAATTAATTTGATGTGAATTTTTGATGTAGTGTCCCATTTTCGGGGACCTTAGGCACTAATGGGTTAAACCATTCCGATAGACTTTCTAATTAATTATTTACCTTATTATATAGAATTCCAAGAGATTTAGGCCTATCACATAGAAATACATTGGTATCGTCGCAAAAGTTATAAAATGAAGAATTGACGATGAGTTCGAGATATGGTTCATGTGTATCACGCGATGAAATAAAGTCTCCCGGGGGAGACTTTATTTCAACGGGGGATGAAATATACTCTCCCCCCGGAGACTTTGTTTCAGAATAAAGTCTCCGGGGGGCGAATTTATTCTGAAACAGATCCGCCGGGGGGAGAATCTGTTTCGAAATAGAGTCTCCGGGGGGAGACTTTTAGGGGGGAGACTCTGTCACGGGACACCGGAACGCCGTTCCGGGTGAAAAAAGCACTGCTTTAGTTTATGATTATTTTTATGCATACTCTTTAGAATTACCGATGCAGTGACTGGGTTAAACAAAAAAGTGAGACTAAATAAAATTCCCGTTTCCAAATATCATTATTCAGAACGTGTAGAATTGAATGGGTGGATGGATGGATGGACGGACGAATGTATTGATGGTTGGAAAAACATCGATACAACAAATGAATGAATCGATTAGTGTAACAATTGGTCAACTGGTTGATCGATTTTCAGCAGATCGATTGATTAATTAGTTGATTGTTTCGTTCCTGCAGCCGCATCATGTCGTCATCGAAGGCAGCCGAAGTCATCGACCTGGAGGCAATCATTGAAGGCTGGGCTTGGAACGTGTTCAAAGCGTCACGAACGAAGGAGCAGACTCGGATCCCGAAGGACAATCTCCAGTTTACCATCAACTGGAAGCGCGTTCGTTTTGTACATCATGATCCGGAGTTTGCCGAGCAGAAGAAACCGTCTCATCCTCAGTCTCACGTCCTCTTCAGGACCAAATTCACCAACAACACAAACCAATCACAGGAATATGCGTTCAAGACAGAGAGAACGACAACGTCTATCTGTGAGGTGAGCTCAACACATGTCGGTTATCGGATTTCTATCTGCTCCGATTTGGATGTTATTGGATTTCTATCTGCTCTGATTTGGATGTTATTGGATTTCTATCTGCTCTGATTTGGATGTTATTGGATTTCTATCTGCTCTGATTTGGATGTTATTGGATTTCTATCTGCTCTGATTTGGATGTTATTGGATTTCTATCTGCTCTGATTTGGATGTTATTGGATTTCTATCTGCTCTGATTTTGATGTTATTGGATTTCTATCTGCTCTGATTTGGATCTTATTGGATTTCTATTTGCTCTGATTTGGATGTTATTTGATTTCTATCTGCTCTGATTTGGATGTTATCGGATTTCTCTCTGCTCTGATCTGGATGTTATTGGATTTCTATCTGCTCTGATTTGGATGTTATTGGATTTCTATCTGCTCTGATTTGGATGTTATTGGATTTCTATCTGCTCTGATTTGGATGTTATTGGATTTCTATTTGCTCTGATTTGGATGTTATTTGATTTCTATCTGCTCTGATTTGGAGTTATCGGATTTCTATCTGCTCTGATTTGGATGTTATTGGATTTCTATCTGCTCTGATTTGGATGTTATTGGATTTCTATCTGCTCTTATTTGGATGTTATTTGATTTCTATCTGCTCTGATTTGGATGTTATTGGATTTCTATCTGCTCTGATTTGGATGTTATCGGATTTCTATCTGCTCTGATTTGGATGTTATTTGATTTCTATCTGCTCTGATTTGGATCTTATTGGATTTCTATCTGCTCTGATTTGGATGTTATCGGATTTCTATCTGCTCTGATTTGGATCTTATTGGATTTCTATCTGCTCTGATTTGGATGTTATTGGATTTCTATCTGCTCTGATTTGGATCTTATCGGATTTCTGTATCTGCTCTGATTGGATCTTATCGGATTTCTATCTGCTTTGGTTTGGATCTTACCTGGTTTCTAGCTACTCTGATTTGGTTTTAGTCGGTTCAATGTGATCTGAATTGGTGCTGGTCTAAGTTGGATGTAATTCATTTTGACCTATTCATCCATCCATCCATCCATCCATCCATCTATCCACCCATCTATCCATCCATCCATCTATGTATCTATCTGATTTGGGTCTGATCTGATTGGATCTGATTTGGATCTTATTTGATTTGACTCTCATAAAGCCACCCAACCCATCCATCTATTCATACATCTATCCATTCATCCATCCATCTATCTATCTGATTTTTATCTACCACAGACACTCACCCATCCATCTGATTGGATGCGATCTACGGACGCGATCTTATTTGGTTCCGATCTTATTTTGATCTGATCGGATTTATCTGATAACGTATAATCAATGACACTATATATCTCAAATCTTGCATTATATTACATTATAGGTGTTCGTCGAGCGAGCAGTTACGCTTGGCTTCGAGATGAATCTGTCGCTGAAGACGCCTTGCGAGATCTTCGAGGCATCTGCCGGCTTCAAGCGCGAACTATCGGTCACAAACGCCCAGGGTCAGATCTTCGAGGAGAGCCTGACTTGGGGAGTGGACAGCACCATCAAGGTCCCAGAAAGGCACCAGACGACCGCAGAGCTCGTCATCTCCGAAGACGAATTCCAGGGCAACTTTGCGATCCGGACGGATGTCTCTGGGAAGGTGTTGGTGACGGTTACGAACATCAGAGAAAACAACTGCTTCCTGAAGTCCATAACTGGAGACATCGATGAGATTGTTGGAGCGGAGACAAACGGACTGAAGGGATTCAACATCGATAGGCAAAACCATATGGTCAGTTTCACAACAAATGGACGATGTCACTTTCGCTATGGAATCGAACAGCACATCCAAGTCAGTCAGGAAAAGCTGGAGACGCTACATTGAAATGGAGATCTAGTGCAGAAGATAAGAGTGCGGGAACATTGCTGGATTTTTGGCCCCGAAGCGCAAGAAACCGTCTGCTTAATACAAACGAGAGCCGTAATGGAGAAGTGTAGAGTGGGGAAAGTTTTTGAGACAATTTCTATCCTTCATATATAGAAAATAAGATGTGAGTAGGCAACTTGCTTCTATTTCGCTTACTTGAAGCAGAGATTTTAATTGAGATGCACTAATGGTGTAGGTGATGTAATGGAAAACTTAAGCGAGAAAGCAAGTCCCTGCTTAATTAAAACGAAGGTTACAGCGGAGAAAGAGAGAAGGGGTGGTAAAGGCTGACTAATAAAAAGTTGCATATATACGCTTCATGGTTATTAAAAGATGGAAGAGTAAAAAATCCATTGAAAAGAGTGTCGTTGTAAGTCTATACTTTGGTACTAATTACAGTGAGAGCTGTTACGCATGCGATGTAATACGATCTTAACAGGATTAGATTTTCTATAATCAGTGCTGCACCGAACCAGTCGTACTTAGAAATCTGTATGAATCCTAAAGAAAAAGTGAAAACTGTAGAGATGCTCAAGACCTGACTACAAAAGATGACCTTCGACCGGCCAAAAGGTCAGAGACCCAGGGGCGTCTACACCATAGAAACCTTGGAGCAAATGCTCCATCCAAGAAATAGGGGGGAGATCTGTCAATGTGTGTGCCACCATTGTAGGGGGGAAGGAACGGGGAGGGGGAAGAAGAGGGGGAAAAGGGACGTTGCTCCAATGACTTAGGGGGGATAGACGCCCCTGCAGAGACCACGATCAGACAGAATGGTTTCCTAGTCATCGCGGAGTGTAATTTGTAGTTGGCAGTTGTGGAGGACGACCGCTTTCTTTAGGAGTGTTATGTACATGTACGTATGTTGAAAATGTATTGTCGGTAGTAGATAGTCTGAATAAGTGGCAGATCTCTGTTCCATTAGCGCACCTAGCGAATTTGTTTGCATGAGTTCACAGACTGTTGGACGGATGGTCCGGAACTCTTAGCGCGATGCCATGAAATCCTAATGCAGTCAATCTTAATGCTTCGAACATGTCCTAAACATAGAAAAATTCTTTTAATTAAATTGATACGCTTACCTATACTCGTATTATTCAAATATGGTATCCATTTTTCCAAAAATTGCACATTCATAAATACAATGTATTAGGCTATGACAAACATTATAATTTATAAAGACAATTATAGGCCTACACAATTAGCCTACCGACTGATTTCAGAGGTCGCAAAATAATTCAAAAGGCAGGATCTAAGCCCAAGGATGATGTTTGTTTTTTTTTCGCACAAAAGAATTTGAATCCAACTGGGAGAATTAATATCAAACGGAATCACTTAATCATTACAACAACTGGATATTCGGTAGACTGGTAGCCTACATTCAAACCAATTGCTGCAGAAGTTGTCCATGGCAACCCAGTCGACGAAGTAACTCGCAACTCATCGTTCTTCAAACCAATTGCTGCAGAAGTTGTCCATGGCAACCCAGTCGACACTGAACAGGAGCTCGAAACATCTGTCGAGCCCTTCAACCCAGTGCAACAACCAACTGTGAAACCAATCTCGACTAGAGTGGATGACAGTGGAGGCAATCCCAGTCCCCACACGAGTCTCGATGCTCCAGCAGAGGAATCTGGCCAAAGGACTCTGCCTAGACGATCCAACCGTAAGAAGAAAAGGATTCGCAATGGTTGAAGGACTTTGTCAGGGCATAATAATCCCTGTCTAGTTACTCACTTGGTGTGGTTGTCTACCCACACACAAGATGTGCAAGATGGCACAACTTTGTTCACATAGGCTTTAAAGATGTTCTTTAAAATGTTCTTTATAATATGGCACAACTATGTTCATATAGGCGTTAAAGATGTTCTTTAAAATGTTCTTTATAATCAAGATGGGGAGGGATGTAATAGCGCTATATAAGTGGCTTGGCCACAGAGGGGATCTATGGAAAGATCTAGGAAGAAGACTAGTTGGATTCGGACTGGCACGAGGAATGGTTGCACATTTTAGACTGTTTAATAAACGTGTTTCAAACTATTACAGTTCCGAATCTCGGAGATTTAAAGAACTGGAATGGCATGGAACAAAAGAAATGTTAATAAACACTGTATAAATCAAAATACAAACGAGTTTCTTTTTAAAGTACTTCGTAACCAACCGCTTCCCTTGAGGAAAAGTATGCACCACCGTTAATTGTCTTTTAATGGAGTCGTAAGACAATCTTTATGTGACGTTGATTGCTTTCATTTTTTGGATAGAAAAAATTGATTGCACTTGAGAGAATTATATGGAATCGAACAGAATCACTCGACAATTGTCATTAACAACAAGAAACAGTCGATTGTTGTCGGAATCCACAGACAAATTATTTCGGACATCTCAGCTAATGTTTATCTCTGGAGTTCAGTCAGTTGACTAATAAGTAATAACTCATCCGTACGTTTTGATCAACTTGTGACTGATGAAATTTCCATCCGATGTCCGAACTGCTTTTTAGTGTTATCACAATATCTTGTTGCAGTTGGAGGCTGGATGTCTCTACCGCAGATCTCCAGTGTTTTAAATGACATATATAAATGGCATAAAGACAATGGGTCTGCCTTCATCATCATCATCATGGTCTTATTACCCAGTGTGTAATCTAGTCCCCCTGTTCTGGGGGGGGAACAAGGTTTCTCGGGGGGGAATTTCCCCCCAAAAGGTGTCTGCCTTACAATATTGCCGAGTTCTGGGGGGGAAACTTCAATCCTGGGGGGGAAATTTCCCCCCCAAAAGACGTCTAGATTAAACACTGCTTATTACCAACAGATGACCTTGGACAACCAGAGAGTAACCGTTTCTCGCTGCCCTCCAACACCGCATTAGAAATGAGAGAGGAACTGCAGATGAGCTGCATCTACTAAACTGGTGTGATGGGGTGATGATTGAGTCATCTTCTTAGACTGTAGGCCTACTCTTTCATCTGTGTCAGTATTCACATATGTAACATATAATATTATAATTGTGCTCCAGGATATATTATAAGCCTTGCAGTGTTCCAAAACTGTGGGTCGCGACCCACTGGTGGGTCACGAGCCGATTTTTGTTGGGTCGCGAAAAGTTTTTGAAATGTGATTTTTATTTACTTATAACTCGAGAACCTACTGGTAGTAGTATATTCGTCCAGTTACAACGAGAAACTGACACGAAATCACCGACAAACTATCTCCTAATGTACGTATATAATACATTATATAGGCCTACGCACAGACTTCCATGCCCAGCTACATAATCACCGCTAGCGTTAGCTAACTGTACAGCTTAATCTAGTTCGGTGTGTACAGCAACTTGTACACTTATGTGGTGCTGATATTTTTTTAATGACATGCCTTGCGGTCGGGGCGTAGCGTTTTGAAATGTGATATTTGTTTACTTATAACTCGAGAACATACTGGTGGTAGTATTTTCGTCCAGTTGCAGAAATGTTAGACTCTTCTCAGTTAGTTGGCAGTTGCATATCATCGAACATCATTATCAGCGTTAATTGCATTGTTTATTTTTTTATTACTGTCTCCTCTAAGTTTATAATCTCTGCAATATATGGTTAACTGGCTGACAAAGAAGCCAACGACGACAATCGAAATCGACGAAGACGAGTCCTTGACCACCACTTCAAATCAATCAAAACGAAGAAAAGTGATGAGAAAGTATGATTCCGATTACTTAAAAATCGAATTTTCGTGGAATGAAGATGAAGAAGTTCCTCAGCCGCAGTGCGTTGTGTTTACTGTGAAGTACAGTGAAGTAGTTGCAAACGAGAGCATGCGCCCGAACAAATTGCGTCGGCATATTGAGACGAAGCATCCCGATTTCAGAAACCAGCAGGGACGTAACTAGCGTTGGGTTTGGGGGAGGGCTTGAGCCCTCAAACGAAGCTGAAGCCCCCCAAACAAATCAAGCCGTTGTATGCTTACGGCAAAAAATTCGTATGAACACTGTATACATATTGACATACTCGAGGCTTAAGCCCCCCCCCCCCCCCCCCAAACGAAGAGTCCTAGTTACGCTGCTGGAAACCAGTCGCTCCAATTTTTCGAAAGAAAGTTGGAAGAGTTGAAAACGTCAAAAAGAAAGCTTTTGCATTTCACCAAGATCAACTCCAATTTTTCGAAAGAAAGTTGGAAGAGTTGAAAACGTCAAAAAGAAAGCTTTTGCATTTCACCAAGATCAACGAATAAGCTAAGCGTGGCTCGTACCTGATTAGTTTGCGAATCGCGAAAGCCGGTAAGCCCCACACAATAGGCGAGTCTTTACAGCTCTCAGCATTGACGTGGACGTTAATGCCGTTATCAACAGTAACCGGCAACAAGCGTAGCCTACTCTTCACACACGCCTCGATATGAAAAATAGATCGAGGTTTCTGTAACATTATATTCAATAATAAATACAAATACTTTCTTTCTTTTTAGAACTTTTTTGTGCAGTAAAGTTAATTGAGTTCTAAAAATTGGGTCGCGGTACTAAAATGTTTGGGAAGCACCGATATAAGGTTTTGAAATTTCATTGCAACGCAGTCTTTGTAAGCCTGTGAAGAAATTGCATAGCGTTGTTTAGGAGTTGATGGACACAGAAACAAGTCAGGGACTAAGAAAGCAAATATAGAACAGAGGAAGCAAAAAGAGAAGCCCTTTTCATTTGATTTTAATTTTTTTTCAATATAGAAGAGTTGTATGAAAGGAATTCTTAAGTAGGTGTGAGTTACACGTGAGTTACATACAGTCGTGAAATTTTGCTGTGGTCGGCCCATACTCCTGGAACAAGCTGCCTAACAAACTGCGACATGAGCTTCTCAGCCTCTTTTGTCACTTGTCCGCAAGCGCTTGAGGACCATTTTGTTCGATAGTGGCCTCTCTTCAAGTGGCGCTATATAAATTTGCGATTACCATTACCGCTGGTAGTTAACCATCCGTGACTATAGCGATCACGCCATTTCAAAGACTCTGCCTCGCCGTTGCTTAATTGAGTCCGAGATTTCCCGTTGTCGCCCATTGTTACGCCACCGTTACGTTTCAGTCACATGATGAATTGATGACAATGATGTAGCAGTAGGGGAGTGGGAGGAAGAGGACGAGGACGAGGAGGAGTCTAGTACAATGACGGAAGAAGGAGAATAAGACGACGATTGATGATAAAGACAGCAGTTATGATGCACTTTGTTCAGTAAAAGGATCAATAGCCACCTGTAAAAGTTCTATCGCTCGGCGCAATGTTTACAGTATCCCATAGCAACAGTATCCCATGGCAACAGCAACTACGAAAACAGTGTCGTGCGCTGTTTTCTGGAACTCTGACTATCGCTATTATAAACTATTACAATTGGTTTTGTTTTTTCAGAAACTGCTTTTAATGGAAACGATTGGTAGTGCGTGCGGTTTAATGTTATTCCAGGAAAATGGCTATGTTTTCGCTGTCAGTATCTACTGGAGAATGCACATCGTCTTCTACATAGAAATAGTGCTGGAGAAGTGGATGGTATCGATTTGGATGAGTATAAGGATCGCGTCCGGTACATGAGGTACAACGACATGACGAGTTTCCGGTTTCGAGGCAAGACCGGAAGTCGGAGAGACGACGATCAAGACAACTTCCTGAATCGGATAACATTTAAGCTAAACCGAGGCAAGGAGTACAGAGTTCCAAAAGACGGAATTTTTACACAAGTTACAGACCAGAAGGAGCTGGTAATGGAGACTGAATAACCAGACCTCGAGCACAAAGAAGAATGCGACGAGTTCATGAGAAAAATCTATGAGTTTTCAAAGGACTTCGCTCAACGCGTCGTTGATTCGCAATAAATGAGCCTAAATAGAACTGACTTGAGAATTCATACTTATAACAGAAAATCCAAGAACATATGATTTTACTATCTAATTTTCAAACTTTGATTTGTAAAGGTTAAATAGTTACTCTATGGCCTAATATTGACTAAATCTGCGACTGACTTTTGCGGTCCATGGCAGTTTCTATTTTCCATAGATTTAGTTTTTTCTTACTATTTGTTCTTGATCATGAATGCGGTGTGCCATCTATACATATAATATCCGTAGAGCGTGTGTCTGTCGATAAACGCTATGTCACAAACGGTTTCTGTTCTATTGTGAAACAGAAACCGTTTGTGACGTCAGTACTGCGGTCTTGACGACGGCGATCAGAGCATTTTAACCAACGATACATATAGGCCTATATTCACTGCCGTCATAATATGACGGGCAAATACTCTAGTTCTTATATAATAAACGAATATAATATACTACTACATTAAATTCAAGCTCCGTATAATCAGCCTATAGTATCGCTATATTGCAGATGAGTCTACAGTGACCTTAGGAAAACGTATAATTACTCTGTTTATTAGGCCTATATCTTTTGCTTATATCTTGCTCACTTGAAGCGACCATCATTGATGTCTTGGGATTTAATAAAGCGGCGCCATAGAAGTCATTAGAATAAATTATGGTGTATACTAAATGAATGTTTTTAAATTAGTCTCAAATTTAATAACAGTAACAACTAAAAAAATTTAAAAATTTGTGCATTTTATATTAAATTATATTATAATAAATATTATTGTAAGAACAATAACAATAACAATAGCAACAATAATAAAAAAAATTATTGTAATTATTATTGTTATTATTCTTGTTACTGTTATTGGTACTGTTATTATTATTATTATTATTATTATTATTAATATTATTATTATTATCATCATCATCATCATCATCATCATCATCATCATCATCATCATCATCGTCGTCATCATCATCATCATCATCATCATCATCATCATCATCATCATCATCATCATCATCATCATCATCAGCAGCAGCAGCAGCAGCAGCAGCAGCAGTAGTAGCAGTAGTAGTAGTAGTAGTAGTAGTAGTAGTAGTATCTGTTATTGTGTCTCTGAACAAAATGATAATAATATTAATTTTATTATTATTATTATTATTATTATTATTATTATTATTATTATTATTATTATTATTATTATTATTATTATTATGACTCATAATAATGAGGATTTCATATCTACACGGGCATAACAAAAATATATAATAGTAATAATCATCAGCAACACCACCGTCGTCGTCATCATCATCATCATATTCATTATCATAGTATTCATATTCATCATATTTTATGCAACAGCTCATTTACATTATGTGTGGAGCCTGGGTGATATCTTGTGAAGAATCCGTGTTAACCACTCGATTTATTTTCTCAGCAACACAAACCGCAGAAATTCTCCGTCTCAAGAGATTTCTTTTTTCCGCGCTGTTGATTCTTCCATCGGTCATTGTCCGCAGTACCATCCGACAACATTACTAGAACTCAGGTTGTGCAAGACTACATGCAGGAAGGCTACTGGACTCATACTGACTGTAATTGCTAGTACTGTATCATTACTGCTTCAGGGATTCTAACTAATGTCGCGGTAACTGTTTTAATAGCACTGGGCTTTGCCTGTTTAAACTGTAATAATAGTGGTATAGTAGTAGTCGTATTCGTAGCAGTTGCAGCAACAGCAGCAACAGTAGTAGTAGTTGTAGTACTATAGTAGTAGTTGTAGTGATAGTAATAGTAGCGGTGAATGTGGTAATGGAAGTAGTAATGGTAGTTGTGATAGTAGTAATGAAAGTAGTGGTAGTAGTGGTATTGCTGCAGTAGTAGGAGTGATGGTAGTAGTAGTTGTAGTATTATTTGTAGTGATAGAGTAGCAGTAGGCTATTATTAGACCTATTAATATTAGTTTTAAGTATTTATTTCAGGCTTGCAAATATTAACTGTTGTTCTTGCTTTTTCACATAGGTCTAACTTTAGGTACTTAATTTACAAAACAATATAGTTAAAATTAAATTTGATAGAGCCCACCTCACAAAGTTTAGACGTGCATCTTGAAGCCGGTCAACAGAAACATTTAGAATCACGAACTGGCAAACTTTAAACGTACACAAAAGATAGTCCCAGTAAGACAGTCGAGAACACGAGGAGGTAGAGATTCCCGATTGACGGACCAACAACTGTGAATGAGCACCGGCTAAAGACAGGATGTGTATTAAAAAAAACATACTCTCCAGAAGAAGCTGATCAAAATGAGGATCGCTCTTTACTAGAGCTATAATTATTATGGTATAGTCAAAGATTATAGGTCGAATTCAGATGATTTACGGCGTTTACGCGTGCTTCGTACCTGACGAGTGCCACACTGGAGCTGCTAAACTGAGGTGCAGGAAGCCAATGTAGTGAAATAAGAGGTGATATGGACTCGATAAGAGAATCCAAAACGTAGCCCTTTACTCAAATGCGTGATCCTAGTTGGAAGAACCAGCGTGCAGTCGTTGAGAGCATAGAATAGCAACTTACAGTAGTCGAGCCTGTCAGAACGGAACTATGTATCAGTGGTTTAAGTGATGTTGAGCCAGAGTAAAGTGAACCTGTCGCATTCTTCTGATGTGAAACCAGCACATTCGAGATATTGCAGATATTTGAAGTTTAGAGGGGTTGAGCCGAGCATGATTCCAAGATCCTAAACAGCACGGAATGGAGGTTGTAAGAAGGAGAGAGCTTAGCGATCGGTACTTTGTATGAGTTTAGAGCAATGGTCAAACCAAATCGATGCAGACCTAACTTATCCATACAAGTCACGTGCTTCCGTTACCTACTTTCCAGTAACCGTGGCTCCTATACTCGCCAATGTGTATATCCCAAGGCGATCGTATGGTGTTGTAACTCAGCCAGCCTAGACGAATCCAAGGTTGCGCGCTGACGCCTAGCGAGTCCCATTCGAGTCTCTAAAAATAGCCGATGCTTGGATTTCGGTGCGTTCCGCTGCCAGCCTACATGTATATTTGACACGTTTTAAGCTGTTAATTTGCCGGTGTAGATATCGTTAATTTCTACAATTTACACATAGCAAATATAATGTAGGTAAGCTGAAAATGTAATTGTGCTAATTGGAATCGCACATTCATGCAGGCTACTGCCACTTTAAGAGAAACTAAGTTCGCTGCAAAGCTAATTACCGAAATTAACATCGAAAAAAGTCGTATTGAAGCCCTTGCGGAAAAGAGGCAAAGAAAGGCCAACGAACTCGTGTCGCAGGTAGCTAGGCAACTCATGAAATCCAGAGACGCGTTAACAGAAAACGGGGCCCTTAACGCAAACATTTTTGGGGGCCCTTCTGAACTTGTAGGCTAGTAAGTTTGATGTTATTTTGCACAAAGTCAGAATTTAGCCCAAATGAACAAAACAATTATAAAATTGCAATAATATACTTTAGTGTGAATGCTCAACTGCAAAAAGTAGAAAATAGGTTATTTCTAAAATAATTAAAAATAATTAAAAATTCACAATGTTAGTTTATAATTGAAAAAAAATTGTTTTATTCGATTGGGGCTCCTCCGAGATTTGGGGGCCCTAAAGGCGCGAGCCTAGTGCGGGCAGGGCCACATTAAGGTTAGTGCGGGCCCAGGTGCTGTGATGCCTATACAGCCATTAGCGCGGAGCCCAATTACAAGTACAATAAAAAAAATTAATGCACTTTCGAAAATGCCCGGACCGGGTGCTGCAGCATCTTGAGCATTCCCCCTTAATGCGGGCCTGAGTGCGGGGATATTTACATAAACGCGCCTCTGATGAAACCGCGCTAGAGCAATGTAGTCTAAGTTTGTGGTTCATTTATTACATACTTCTTGCAACAGTGGTTCCCAGAGTCGGTCTTTACAGTTTTCTAGAGTGATGCGTCTATCTTGTAGAATGAACCGTTATGTAGTAGTGTTGAGTGTTGACCTTCGATGTCAAAGGTCACACAACGTCTTATAACATCAACATCAGTCATAGGTCAAAGTTAGCCAATAAGCCGAAATATTCACATATAGCCTATCGCAATATATGCGAGAGATGCTACACTGGCTTCCTGTTGCCGAGCGGATTTCTTTTACGATTATCTTACTGATACGTGCCTCAACTGTTGGCTATGCCCCGACATACATCGGAGAGCTCTGTGCTTCAGTTTCAAGTCAACCTGTTCGGCGATCGTTGCGCTCTTCTAGCAGTGGAGATATGCAGGTGCTGGACTTCCGCATTTCAATTCGAGCTCATCGTGCCTTCTCCTGTATTGGACCATCATCGTGGAATAGTCTTCCATTGCATTTATGCGCTGTTACACTGGGCCCTGTGCAGCAATATTCTCAAATTGGCTTACAACGCACCTGTTTTGATCAGTCAGAGCTTTTGTGAGGCGCTATAATAAGTATCTAGATAAATAAATACATACATTTAGGTCGCTAGATGTCACATCTATTTCCATTTTCTTAAAGCAACAATGACCACGCATATTTTGAAAAATTAAACAATTGTTCCTATATATAAACAAATTACAAATATATAAACCACAAAAATAAATATATTTAATTTAAAGATAAGAAAAATAGTCATTTCAGTAAGTTCGTGTACAACATCATATCAAAAGGCTTTCCACAAAGGAATTTCTGTTAAATCTATATAAAATCTCAACTCTGTATTAGCTAATTATTTATGTTAGATATCTGTATATGAAAAGAAAGGACAAATATAAAGCGACATATGTGTGGGCAAATACAAAATTAAAATAAAGATGCACGAGTAAGCAAATATGCTAGTCTTATTTTCTAACAAATCGGTAAATACGGAAGACATCAGGAACAACTTTGCCACAACACATCGTGAGATAACACTAATTCAAACACGCATGCCAAACAATCTGTCGCTATAGCTTCACAGTCCGTTGCATGCGAAAGAAACGCACCCGAAAATTCGCGGCATTCACGACAAGAGAATTGGTTGCTTCAGCTCATCAGCATCCGCAGCAGATGATGTCGACTGAGATTCGGATGCATAGCCGACCAGAGTTGCTGAAGCTGAACGTAGCATCGAGGCAAAAGCCGGATTCTGATGAACAATAGAGTAAGATCGTACTTAAGCCGATCGTTGGAATTGCATTCGCTGTACGCAGTCATACGCAGGCCTACATCACGTTGACACAGTACAGCATTTGTTTGTGTACGTAATTTGGCTGTGCAGTCTGCTATGGCTAGATGGATGGATTGGAAACGTAATTATCAATTATTTTAAATTCATTATGTCATATATTTGAAATAATTATCTAATACAAATTTATATTGATTAGATAGAAAATCGTTTGTTGTAAACCTTTTAATATGATGTTGTAAATGAACTTACTTAACTTGAGGTGAACTGGATGAAGAGGAAGAGAAGAAGGAGGACGAGGACGAGGAAGAGGAAGAGGAGCAAGAGGAACGGCAGGATGAAGAGGAGGAACAAGAGGAAAGAGGGAACGCTAGGAGGAGGAAGAGAAAGGAAGGAAGATATATTGAGCATTAGGAGAAAGAGGAGTAGAGGAGGAAGATAAAGGAGAATGGGTGCAAGAGAAGGATAAAGATGACGATGAGCAAGAGGAGGAGAAGAAGGAGCATATGGAAGAAGAAAACGGTGTCTAATGAGAGAATGTATCACAGAAGGGGATTAATTTGTTCGTTTTAGATTTCATTGCGATGACATAGCTGACGGTATCGTAAAGCGCCATCAACACCAGAAACCTCTTGAAGAAACCCCACACCAACCCAGCTCATCACCCTATAGCCAGAAAAGGCGCTCCATAAATCCTAATCAC
The DNA here is from genome assembly GCA_963556255.1 of Allolobophora icterica. Classification (NCBI taxonomy): domain Eukaryota; kingdom Metazoa; phylum Annelida; class Clitellata; order Crassiclitellata; family Lumbricidae; genus Allolobophora; species Allolobophora icterica. Next base: position 26,365,223 of record OY744609.1, on the reverse strand, counting down.
CCTGTCATCAGAGAAGGAGCTTCATAACTCCTAATATGCCTCTGTCAAGTCTGCGTCACGCCTTCTCAGACGGCGTGGCAGATATTGACACGGTCCTCGTTCGAACGCACCTTTTCGGTCCAGGAGGGGCTTCGGCACCCGAAGCCTTGCCAGGGTCGTCCGTCCGTCCGGCGGGGCCCGTCGGGGCGAGGATGGCTCGCGAATCGTCGTCGTCCCTGAGGCGCGATCAGCCAAGGCCGTCGACTGCAGATGTTCACCGGTTGAAGGGACCGAGGAGACCCCCGGAAACACTCTGCATCCTCGACTGCTGCTGCTGTGGGGGAAGTCTGCTCATCCTCTGGATGGTAAGCAGTTACAGCAGCTTCAGGGTTTAATGTACGGAAGCTCTTGATTGGTCGATTGATTGAGCGATTGATTGACTGAATGAATGAATGAATGAATGAATGAATGAATGAATGAATAGCTTGACTGACTGCTTGGTTGATTTACTGACTGATTGAGAGAAGGGCGGGGAAGAATGGAGCAAGAGATGGAGGAATGGATGAATAGGTGGGTGGATGGATCCTTAGAAGACCATCAGTAGGATTTGCCATAGAAACACATCATCTATACACCCTAAGGCTTATTGAGCTTCGGCTTTTGGTGACGGTTTCATTAACTTCTATGTTGATACTTATCCAATATTAGACTGAAGTTCTCTCACACTCCACTCTCTTAGCTGACTTTTAGTTTTCCGAATCTCATCTAATCAATCTCAATTCTCTTGCTCCCGTTACTTTGTCAATTGTCTTCACTGAATAAGTAATTTCTCTTTGAAGCAATTCCAACTCACCATAATTATCAGAAGCTGCTTGATGTGTTTAGTTCCACCACCTTGAAAATCAATCAATCGAAATAAAATCAATCTGTTTCTGTCTGGGGACTTTTTCCTTCATGTTTCTCCCATGCGTTGGTCTATCCTTTGATGGAAAAGCTGTAGGGCCTATCTGGATACTGATACTATGTAAATAGGTCAGCCAATTTCATATATGAATTTCTAAACTTCCCGAGGGTGTCGTTAAAAGCGACCAGGGTTACATCTGTCTTCAGATGCTTCACATCTCCCTGTCCAGTCAGCATATTACAAATTTCTCTCTTCGATGAGTTTCACTCTCCTTTTTTCTACAATGGCATTACCTGCTCTGTAAACTTTAAAGTAGCTGCACTTGCTATTCTCGACTTATCTGCTGCATTTGACACTGTCGATCGCGCTATCTTCTCCCATCGCCTTGAGGGTCTGGTCCTAAACTGGTTTAACTCATATCTTACTGCTTGCACTTAACCTTCACACAGGATCAGTGTCGGCCCTGGTACCGCTCACCAGCGACGTCCGTCGGGACTCTGTTGATCCATTTTCTCCCTGTAAATCCCTCCTCTGAGTTATCATTGGTCAAAATGATCAAAGTGATGATCTTAACGCTGACGATACTTGGGACTTAATTTCGTCTCACAATTCTTCATCTTACTCCATTATCTGATGTCTGAAACCGTGAGTATTGCTATTCATCAATGGTGGATGGTAGGCTGGATTGGATGGATGAGTGGTCGGAGGAACGGTTGGATGAATGGATGGACAGATGGATGGATGTAATGACGGAATTATGGAAAAGAGAGGGAAAAGATGAATGGAATGAATGTCGAAAGAGATGACGAAGTAAAGTAAAAGAAGGGATGTAAAGATGGAAGGGAAAAATGGGAGGGGTAGGAAGAAGGAGAAAGATGGATACAAGAAAGAAGGAACGCAAAGAGATAGTGCAAAAGAGGACAGGAACACAGAGACAGATGTGGAGAGAAGATGTCATTGTAAATAGTAACTTCCATTGCGCCGGTATCTATTGCACAAGGCATCAGTCTATGGCACACCAAAACCAAGCCGTAATCAGATCAATATTCACAAGATAAGTGCTTATGACAGAGAGGCAGCCTATGGTGGATAAACAATTTGAAAAAGTTTTAAGTTGAGAACGAAATGACCCAAGCGACTGAGCAGAGCGCACAGACGCAGGGAGAGAGTTCTAAAAAGTAAATCCAGCAACCGAAAAAGCTCGTTCACCAAAAACAGTTCTTGATTTAGGTATGACCATACAAAGATAATTATCAGATAACCTTTTTGAATAATGACAAGTCTGGGGAATAAGAACTGATTTTAAGTATTGTGGCTGGCCAGAGTTCAAAGTTTTACATGTACGAGCCCCATCTTGAAACTAATTCTTTGCTGAACAGGAAGGCAATACAAAGATTAAGCACATATGTTACACCTATCTTTTTCGCAGCATATCGAAGTAGCCAACGACGCGTGCTCTGCTTCCCTTTACGCGCTTAGGACCCTCCGGGCTCTCGGAGCATCACCACCGTTGCTTAACGTGGTTTCCCGGTGCACGACATACTTGGCAAAACTGACGCATGCGATTCCTGCATGGTGGGGATATATGCTAATGGTGAAGAGGAGAAGGATCGCCTGGATATAGACTCTTGCGAATAGTTACATGTGCTGGTTTCTCTACTGTAGACGAAATGACGGAAGAAGCTGATGATTGATTGTTTGCATCGAATAAAACTAACGTTCATAGTCACATTCTACGCCGGATGTGCCCTCGCCTCCGGGAGACCTCATATGCCCTTTGCCCTATGCCTCACGAATTCACCTTTCCTCCCAGGGACACTAAGAATTTTATTCCCAGGATGTTATATGAGGGTATTTATTAAACTCTGTAACACCTACTGTAGAAAAATCGTTGCAGACAATGCTTCTGACCATATATCTCTTGAAACGTATTGCGTTTTGACAATGCGAGATGGAAGTAGACGAATATTCTATTCTATGTTCATATTTGAATGTATTGGATATGGCTCTAGCCAAAGAGTTCGGCATATTTGTCTTATTGATACCAGAAAGAAACGGAGAAGAAAGAAACTGAGAGAGACTGAGACAGACAGATAGACAGACAGAGAGAGACAGACAGGCAGAGACTGACAGAGACAGACAGAGAGCAAGACAGAAGACAAACACAGGCAGAGAGAAAGATGGGCACAGAAACTCATAATGGGACACACGGATGAACTTAGTACGGACGAAAACTCATGAATGAATTTCGAGGGACACTGAGATGAGCAAACTGATGGATGGGGACAGAAGAAGGTGGGTGGTATAGGGCGGATGGAGGGACAAAAGGACTGATTGAAGGACAAGGGACGGGTAGGAGAGACAGACTGAAGGACAAAAGAACGAATGAGGGACACTAAGAGATACAAAGGAGTAGGTAGACGGAGAGAGAGAGACAAAAGGATGGACAGAGGTGTGGACGGAGGGACAGACGGAAGAACAAAGATATAGATGGAGGCTCAGATGGAGCAAGAGACGGATGGAGGAGCGGACAGAGAGACAGAGACGTAAGAGGCGGAAGAGACGTATGAATAGGTGGATGATTGGCATGACTAACAAGCCGACGGCGGATATGAATTTTGAGATGGAATACAGTCCTTAGTAAACAAACAATCGACAGATTGCCTGCCTTTTGCCTTGGCGAGCGTTGACGCATTGCCACCGACTTCTCCAAGACACTTGGCAATATTTCTTCGTCGAAAATCGCCCCGCGTGTCGGCACACTCGAAGGCAATTGCGTCCTGAGGCCACCGGTCAGTCGTGAGGTTCATTCATCAATTAGAGCGATTCCAAAAGCTGATTTAGTGCCACTTAATCGACGACAGCAATAAAATCAATCAGCAAGCAATCATCTTTCAATCGATCAATCAATCACCTACTCAGATCATTGTCAGTGAGTGAGTGAGTCAGTCGGTCAGTCGGTCGATCAGTTTCACTGCAAGATTATGTGAAAGCCCGTAAATGGAACGAAAATGATTCTGTGTCTGTATGTCTGTGTGTGTCTGTGTGTCTGTATGTCTGTGTGTCTGTTTGTCTGTGTGGTTGTAAGTCTGTGTGTATGTATGTCTGTGTGTATGTAGGTATGTGTGTCTTTATGTCTGTGTGTCTGTATATCTGTGTGTCTGGTCTGCATGTATGTGTGTCTGTATTTCTGTGTGTTTATGTATGTCTGTATGTCTATGTGTCAATCAATTTTCATTTATTCATCATTTCTGTATTTCTGTGTGTCTGCATGTCTGTGTGTCTGCATGTCTGTGTGCCTGTAATTTCTGTGTTTGTATCTGCGTGTTTGTGTGTGTGACTGTCTGTCTGTCTATTCAGATTTGTTGCGTTTCCAAATACAATGCCTCGCACAGTGAAATTGTTGCTAGACATGACAGACCCCGGGAGGAAGCGAATCTGATTTAATGGACAGTAATAGAATAAGATTCGCTTCGTCTCCCAGTTGCCACACGTTCAGCAACTATTTCAATGCTGGATACATGGATGGCGGCCACGGAACGAATCTAAATCAATGGACACCAGGAGATTCAGACGTGCTCCATCTCCGGCTCAATCAGTGGCCTGCAGTAGGTAAAGGGGAGGGTAGGTGGTGCAGCTGCTCCGGGCGGCGCTGTCTAAGGGGCTACAAGAGGGCGGAAAAAATGAAATATTCAGATATTATTTTATTATCTGTATGTAAAATAAATTTAAATGGTGAAAACCAGAGATCTAGTATTTGGTACTTGTACCTGTATTCGAGTACAACTCGAGTACAGTTTTTAAGTACTTGTACTTGAGACCAAAGTACTTGTACTCGTACTTGAGACCTAAGTACTTGTACTCGTACTTGAGACCCAAGTACTTGTAAACAACTGACAGTTTTGACAGACAAACGATAGGTTACCAGTTAGCTTTACCTTTTAGTCATTAACTCTTACGGTCCGGAAATTTGGGCAGTTTGT
>OY744609.1:26352857-26355357 GCA_963556255.1 Allolobophora icterica | reverse complement strand
TATTCTCTTCAATCCAGTCCGTCTGATCACGTGATCTGGTCACGTGCTGACGGTGACTTCCGGTGCATAATAACTGACCAATCAACTGCCAAATTGTGACCGCGAGTCTCCGAAGATCTGAGCCTTCCTCTTCGTCTTCGTCTCCCTTCACGTTTACTACGTCGCAACATTTCAATCCTCTGTCATGTCTACTTTCACCAGAGATTCCGGTGTTGCTAGAAACCATTACATTGTCTGGCAGAAGAACAGTTTATGTGGCCCATTCTTAGAGTGCTTTTGTTGCTTGTGAGCTGCAGTAGGTAACTGATCGCCTTAATTCAAATAATCAATCGTTCAGTCCTTAGATCCTAGTTGGTAATTGTACACAATTGAAATGTACAAACTACATTGAGTTAATGTTTCCATTATTTGGGAAATGTACACAATCGAGTTAAATATTAGGTAACTGTATACAATTCAGTCAGTGTTAATTTTTCTTTTATGTCAATTGCACACAATTTAGTACTATTATAGCAATTGTTCATAGTTGAATCAGTGCTTTTCTGATCTGGTATTGTGCACAGTTTTACGAATATCGATTGGCTTCAACTATCTTGCAAAACGGACTCGCGTTTGGACACAGTGACTGTGCTTTCATACCAGACACTAGGAACGTGTCAGCCGCATTATCTGCCAAAAGCAGGCATAACCGGTAGCCGCTGTTATGTAGAGTTCGTTAATATTGTGCCAATTCATTGTGTATTCTGTTTTCGTTCGTTGCCAACTCAACGATCCGCCATATTTATTGACGTCGCTAATGCCTCTAGGAGTCTCCGCCCCGAACAAGCCCAAAGACTCTCGGATCTTGATTCCGGGATTCCTTGACTCCGACGTCAGCAGACTCAAGATCAATGTGGCCAGAACTGTCTTGAGCATAAATTCTCTGATAAAATGGCATATTTAGACCAAAGAACTCTCCTTGTTAGCTGCCTCTAAGACGCGACATTCTTTTCTTAGTGTGAGCTACAATTATACACGCGTATGGCTAGAAAGCGTAGTATAATGCGAAGACCTATGCGGAGAAGAAGAGGTTGATGACGATGATGATGATGATGATGATGATGATGATGATGATGATGATGATGATGATGATGATGATGATGATGATGATGATGATGATGATGATGATGATGATGATGATGATGATGATGATGATGATGATGATGATGATGATGATGATGATGATGATGATGATGATGATGATGATGATGATGATGATGATGATGATGATGATGATGATGATGATGATGATGATAATGACGATGATGTTGATGATGGTTGTGATGATGATGATGATGACGATGACAATGACTATGACGATGATGATGATGATGATGATGATGATGATGATGATGATGATGATGATGATGATGATGATGATGATGATGATGATGATGATGATGATGAAACAAGAAGAGGAAGTACAAGAACAAGAACAACAAGAACAAGAACAACAGGAAGAGCAAGAAGAAGAGGCTGATGATGAAAATGATGGTGGTGGTGATGATGATGATAGCAGATGATGATAATACCAGTACCATAGATTAAACCCTAAGTGGGAGCTTTGCGTATGAAATGTTTACGACATCATTCTTCTTCACTACGTATTACGGCTCTTGAAAAGTCCTCACCCTCGCCGCCTGACTTTTCCACCGAAAGTTTGACAATTAAGTTTTCTTGCTCATTTTGCTAAGAGGCTCTCGTGAAGCAAGCACCTAAAACAGGGGTTCCCTACCGCACTCATAGGAAATGCTTGATTGATGTTCACAGTTGAAGATGAATAAGTAAAATTTCTATTTTTTTAACCACAGATTGAACCACATACACATAAACATGTACTGCGGGTGAACAAATTGAACTAAAAAATAAGCTATTAACTCAGTGCACAAAATGCAAATATAGATTGAGCAATTAGAAAAATTTCAAACAGTAACATCAATCCCAATTGTGAACATAAAATTCAATGACTTCTTTGTTCCTGCTTCTCATTCCTAATTGTCATTCATTCATGCCAGCGCTCGTGAATAGGCTGGGGCCCTGCGCTTGGCTTTCTAGTGGCGCTTTAGAAGTTTGGAGATTACGATTACGATTTTGCCAAAACGGACAAGCGTTAACTGTTAACAGATAGTTTCTACATACACGCAGTGCATAGTAACATACATCCCTTTTTGTCGCACCTACTGAAATGCCATCTCGCACACCCTGGGGTGCGGTCACCCCATATTGGGAACCTCTGATCTATAGACACATCCTCCTGCCTTGGCGGGATTTGAACGCTTGACCTCTTGACCTACAGAGTCCAGCACCCTGACCATTACACTATCGCCCGCCATACAACTGCCAGGCTGCTGAGCTCTCCCACAGTTTTTGCCACAGTAGTTTCTGCTCTGTGCAGACACTATTTACGGGATTGTGGCTACACGACGCTCGTTTGGATGGCTCCTAACTCAGCCAACAGCAA
>OY744609.1:26295357-26347857 GCA_963556255.1 Allolobophora icterica | reverse complement strand
GGTTCCGTGTCGACATCTAGCGTCGACGAACAGCAAATGGCCGCCAACTACGGCGCATGCGCACTGGAGCCGTCGAGCCCGGAAGCGGTGGCTCCATCCGGCGAACGTCTCGGGCGAATCCAGTTCAGCGTTGGGTACGACTTCCGCGAGATGACCTTGAACCTGAAGGTCCTCTGCGCCGTCGACCTTGCGGCGAAAGACATTAGCGGAACGAGCGATCCGTACGTCAAGGTCCTTCTACTGCCCGATAAGAAACACAAGCTGACGACGAACATCAAAAGAAGGAACCTGAATCCAAGGTGGAACGAGGTCTTCGCTTTCGAAGGTAATAGGCCCACTCATTGTAGTTGCAGTTGTGATCATGATTATGATTAGAGTCGTAGTTGTTGTTGTTGTTGTTGTCGCAGCAAAGTTGTATAGAAAATAGTGACTGTGACTTTGATTTGAATATGTCTGCAATATCACAAAATAATGTAAAATTCTGTGATTGCTATTGTACAGTGTCTAATCTAGACACCTTTGGGGGGGAATGTCCCTCCAGGATTGATGTTTCCCCCCAGAGGCCGGCAATATCATAATGTAGAGACCTTGAGGGGAGGAAAATTCCACCAGGATACATGGTTTCTCCCACCCCACCCCCGAGAGATGAATACGGACGAAAGACTAAAAAAGGTCATAAACTTTTTGGAGATGAAATTTGAAAAAAGTCTGAAACATTTTCAAGATGGGTGAAATTATAAAAAAATTCTTGTGTGATTCGTTGGTCCCCGCCCCAGAAACCTTGTTTCCCCTCCCAGAAGAGGGGACTAGATTAAACACTGGCTATTGTATGTCATAGCGTTAAGTGTAGACTGCGTAAATATAATTGAAAATGTATTAATGTAAGTGTAGTTAGTTGTAACTAAATTTAATTCAATTCAATATACGTCTCATAATTACAACTACAAAATCTCCAAAACTTGTCAGTAGGCCTACAACACAAATGCTGCGTCAACGAAACCAAGTTAAATACTGGCATCAGCGTCAGCAGGAATTTTTCTATAGGGGGATTTTTCTAAGGGAGAATTTTTCAAGGGGGCAATTTTTCTAGGGGAGGGCAACACTTTTCTAGAAAGGGCAAAATGACGGTTTTTTTGCATGGAATAGCTATTCATTAACACAGAAAACGAGATAATTTTCAAAATCCAAGGGAATGCTCCCCTGCCCCTCCGGACGCCCATGAATACTGGCGCTGTATCAAATCAACTCCTCAAGCGTTGGCTGGTTGCTTCGGTTTCGGTGCCAGGTCAGGCTCCTTGTGACCCGGTTTAATGTCCCTGGACAAATGCCCCACATAAATTGTCCCAAAGTATATCTATGGTACCGCATTAAATGTCCTCCAATGGAAACATGTGCTATATAGGCCCCTATTAAAACTAATAAAACATTGAGTCTGTGCAATAGGCCTATATCAGGGCATGTTTTAATGAAAATTAATCACTGCACATGTCACTTTTGTTCAATAAAAATCATAAATAATTATGAATTACAATTCATTTCCTGCAGAAATAGCCTTTTATCACTGCACATTTTGTGTATCACTGCATGTTAAAACAAGCCCTGGCCTATATATTTCCAGAATCGAAATAACAATTTTGTTTTTTAGTGTTTTGAATAAATGATTCAGCAGGCTATCACTACTAGAAACATTAGCGCTTTTAGGAGCTCAAACCTCGTCCTCTCTATATGTTGACCATTCCGGTCACAGAAGGTCATGATAAAATGCAACAAAAAACCGTCCGAAACGCAGTGAATCCGTGGTGTAAATGAAAAATAATTCCAACATGCGGACTCAGAAACAGTAAAATCAAAACTTGCCACAATTGTGGAGCAAATATTTCGACAAAACAATCCGCCAAACTGACGCAATCGAAGAAGTAGAATTGCTTTTCCTAGATTTCCAATCCGTATTTGGCTTCCTGTAATATGATCGAGTGTTAAAAGATCTGCCTACAGAAGTACAGCAGAGTCATGGAAGGCAGAGCGCCTTCAATAATTCCGTTGAAATAGCACAACCTATATTATAACTGCTGATCGAACAATGAAGCTGCAAACTGAACATAATTATACGAACATTTTGAGTGTTTCCAGCCAACTTCAAACAAAACAGCGAAAGACATCAGCTACAAGTAAATCGACGAAGGCACTGTACGCAGTTTTAGTGTCTATAACAAAACAGTATCTGGCAGGATCTATAGCGGACGCAATTCATACATAGTTCGAGCATTAATGTCATTTGAACTTAATATATTGGATTGAAAATGAAGTTTTGCATTTCTTGCAAATCACCCAGGCGACACACACTTGACTCTTATTGAGACTCATCATGTAATGAAATTTCACCGGAACGTGGAACAGTTTGTCCTTCGTAAATTTTGTTAAGAGACATATTATTCGGAATTATTTGTTCTCAGAACGTTTCGTCCGGGAAATTTTGTCCATGGCTGTTATATCCTAGTACCAGGAATCGGAATCAAGCTGGTGGAGACAACCTACATGGTGCTACAGTGAAATCGATGAAACCTGACAGAATAGCTAGGATAAGTGGAAATGGGATAAACGGAAAGACTGAAGGAAGGAAGGAAGGAAGGATAGATGGATGGATGGATGGACGGACGGACGTACGGACGGACGGATGGATGGAAGGATGGATGGACTGGTGCTTGATGGATGGAATTTGAATGGATGGATGGAATTATAGATGGACGGATAACTCTTTTAGCTCTTCAACATCTCGCTTCCAGGAAGGAAGGAAGGAAGGAAGGAAGGAAGGAAGGAAGGAAGGAAGGAAGGAAGGAAGGAAGGAAGGAAGGAAGGAAGGAAGGAAGGAAGGAAGGAAGGAAGGAAGGAAGGAAGGAAGGAAGGAAGGAAGGAAGGAACGACGGATGGATGGAGGGAAGTATGATTTGGTGCTTGATGGATGGAATTTGAATGGATGGATGGATGGAATTATAGATGAACGGATAACTCTTTTAGCTCTTCAATATCTCGCTTCATCCAGTCAATCCTACTTGCCTCCAGAGCAGAGGAATGGAAAGGACAGGGAGTTTAAGTTTCCCAACTGCAACATCCCATGGTAGCACATATTACACTAATTCTATATTATACGCTTCACAAGTCCTAGTATGATCCCATATATATTGTACTACTATTGAAGCCCACATGTATCGTCACTTAGGCTTCATCTGTATACTTTATATGACGTTGTGGTTGGGTTATCCCACTTGGCCCTCAAAGTGATCTATACTCCACTACAAGTGTATGCGGCGCAAATTGAAACTATTCGTTTGACTTTAATTGCATTTGTGTTGATGATGGAGTATCTTTATATCTATAAGTGGTTGTACTTAGTCAACTAATGTTTGATGTGCAATTTTCTCCTTGTAAAATAAAGAAATTAACGTAACGTCAAAGATAACACCAATAACGTCATTTTGGTTTTACATTTTCGAAGTCACTGCAGGTAGACCTTAAGAATAACGTTTAGAAAGCTGTTTCCAAAACCCCCAAAATTTCAGTTACATGCCAGGTTCCAGGCAAGCTCATCTGACACCCTGCGACTATAAAAATGTCATGTGCTTTGTGAGTTACTCAAAATGCGCTTTATTAAGTGTTCTCATACATACATATATATATACACACATTATACAATGTACATACACATATACATACACACACACACACACACACGCACACACACACACACACACACACACACCTAAAATGTCATGTTAAGCTGGTCGCTTTAGGCAAAAACAGTATAGCAGTGACGTTAAATATTACTGATGAATATTTATTAGAGGGGAACCGGCCAATGAACAGGCGCAAGTGGACAGTATTTTCTGAACTCGTCTATTACAGACCGGTAATATTCGGCCTGGTAGTACAGTTTACGCAGGGACACTAAAACCAGCATCGGGTGCGTTCCTCTCTCGACAGCGCTTACGCGAGGGCTTTCGGGAAGACTTAGTCTAATTATAGAAACATCGACTCATATACCGAGAGCGTTCCTGGAACGACTTCAGCCGAGAAACTCTGTTGTGTGTCCAAGCCATATTGAAATCGAATGGACCGTCTTCGTTGGATTATTGCCTTTCGGCGCCACCTAGCGGTCGGTTTGAGGACCGTGTAGCTTGCAGTGGACACGTGGGGAGTTTTATAGCGCCGTTAGAGCTGGCTGTTGAGATTGATAATTAAAATGAGTTGAATGGAGTTGTTTCGTTTGCACCAGCGTGTCTTCCTCTGGTCGAGCTCTTTATGAGTTTCGTTAAGTCTTTATGCGGCCGGTTAAATTGTCTGCCAAGTATTGTCTGACTGGTTTTGACTGGGTGTCACCCATCCGCCCACCCATCCGTAAATCCACCCGTCCCACCCACCAACATCACTACCCAGTCACTTGTGCTGACGAACCCGTTTAATCATATGGGTGTATCCAGGATAGTACGAAAATTGCGCCCCTTCTCAATCCGCAATTTATCTGCTCGCCAACGGGCAATAGAAATAAACGAGAGGCTACTTAGTTGCTTACTTTAATCTAGTCCTTCGTCCAAATACCAGTTCCCTTACTTCGTTCCCTCTTCCTTGGATCCATATCTACTCGCCCCACTCCTTGCCTCCCTTACTTCATTTACCCGCCCGTTCGTCCGTCCATCCATCCGTCAATTCATCAAATAGTGTCTGCCATTCCAGCCATGCCCATCCCTTTATTCGTGCTTCCATTTATTCAACCATCAAACCGTCAATCCATCAATCAATCCAAACACTCGCCCATTCATGAATGAGCGAGTGGATGGATCCATTCCTCCATCCATCCATTTTCCCATCCTTTCACCCATCCAACCCTAAGAAAAAGCTAGTGTTCTGGTCTGTGTGTGTGTCTGTGTGTGTGTCTGTGTGTGTCTGTGTGTGTGTGTCTGTGTGTGTGTGTGTGTGTGTGTGTGTGTGTGTCTGTCTGTCTGTCTGTCTGTCTGTCTGTCTGTCTGTCTGTCTGTCTGTCTGTCTGTCTGTCTGTCTGTCTGTCTGTCTGTCTGTCTGTCTGTCTCTTGTGTCACTTATATACTGTGGTTCATTCGAATCTGATTAATGTGCTTACCGAAATGCTTAGTTTCTCACTCGCTCGATAAGTCCACGTGCCTCCAAATAGAAAGAGCGTAAGGATTCTTGGAGCGAAACGGAAACGGGAAAGATAGCACAGGCTTCCCGAAATGCATTACGGCAAAGTCTTGCACCTGATTGGTCGGAATTTCCATTTAGATTAGGAGAATCCTTTCGGAAGTCCTTCCGCACCGCCTTTAAGTCGCATGGCTGAATTCTTATTAGGGATTTCGTAATGAATTGAGAAGATGCCAACGGGTAGGAGGAGCGGAAAGGGAAAGGGAGTGCAGTCGGAAGGGCGGTTGGATTGGATTAAGGCGCTAAAAAAATAACGAGATAATCTACTCGCCGTGTTTCTGTTGGACAAAAAAATGGAAAGTCTTATTGATTAGTCTTAGAGGTGCAAGATAGTCTAGTTGTCAACATCGTGGACTATCAGCCAAGACGTCGAGAGTTTAAATCCCCGTCGAAGCACAAATACGTTTTAAGAGTTTGGTCCACTCGCGTCCCTTACCCAACTGAACTGCAAAATGAATACACTGATCGCATACTATTAGTAGGAGAGTCAGACGGCGAGGAAGATGATTTGCCACCTGCCATCATGTCTAAGGCTAAGAAAGGCAAGATGTTTAAAATTTATAGCCATAGCTACATCTCGGAGTCAGCTTAAAAGACTTCTGAATGAGGGTTGATTGGCTTTGCGTGCAAGCGACGGATCAGTGAGTTTATGGCGGATGTCGCGCATGAGCAATGACGGGAACGTTGAATGCTGTCGGCGATTGGAATTGACAGAGAGTAGAGAGAGATGAGTGCGCAGCACTTGGGTCACTTGGGTGCGACCTAGCACTTCGTTAGATTCTCGTGTCTGCAAGTGCAAGCAAGCGACTCTGAAGCTGCATCGTTAAATTAGTCGTTTTATTCAATAAACACTAGAAAACTCAAGGACTGTGTGTTTAGTTTGAGCTGCGCTTATTGCCTATATATACCGGGTGGCCCATTAAAAACGTTCCCAAACTTTGTTAACCTGGCAATTAAACAATTTTAAAGTAAATTGAATCATAGTACATCAAACTAATCATAATTCATATTTTTACAACACAGCCAAAATTTAGCGCAAAATACTCAACAGTTTGAGAGAAATTGTTGTTAGAACTGCATGACCCATGGTCACAATTTTGCACAGTTGTTTTATGATGACGTTTTACGCGAACAAAATGTTTAATTGATCCTCCGTCTTCTCTTGTAACGACCCTTAAACGCTGTTTCCACTGTCCTATTGACTTCTGTATTTGTGTGTCGTCTATAATAGAGACCATTTTGCATCGAAACTCCAGCAGATACCATTAATTTTTTTAGAGAAACGACTAGTCTTATGATAAAGTCTTTCTGGCGCAATTGAAGACTTTCGTTCATTGCTAGAGCCGTAAACGCGGCTATTCTGTCTGTTAAGAGGTATTTCCAGTGTGAGATCCTTCTCATCTGTAAAGACTATGTTCTTAATATCAGATTTTGAAAATCGAGTACACAGCGCACGACATCTAACATTGCGTTTCTTTTTAACGTCAGTTGTCAATCTTGTTGTTGGCATTCGTTTGTATGCCTTCAACTGCTTCTTAGAAAGAATTCTTTGTACTGAGCCACGTGAAATGTTCAGAGTGCTGGCCATTTTACGTTGAGATTGATGTGTGCCAGGTGCATTTTCCTGCGATTGACACAACTGCTCTACACTCTCAGCATTTTCAACAGTCGTTGCAGTTGTTGGACGACCACTTCCAGGCTTGCGAGCAACGCTACCAGTTTCAATAAGCTTATTAATGACTCGGTTTATGCTTTGTCTTGACCAGTTTTTACGCGGATATTCCTGAACGATTCGCTTGCCTCGCCAACCCTTCTCCTCAAATGATATCTTAATACCAGCGAGATCATCATTTGAAAAAAAAAACATGTTTTAATGTTTACTACTTCGCGGACTAGTTTAATCAAGATACTCTCGTTACTTCGCGGCGAAATAAATGACGTAGTTTGTGCAAACTTTGTAAACAGGTATGACGTCATAACCTTGCCGCAGGGTGTGACATAATAAACGTACTCTCTTGAAATGTGACATTTGTGCACAGAAATAATTGCTTAACATTTTGGTATAAATTAAAATTTGATATCTCTGAAATTAGATCTTTGCCAGGTTAACAAAGTTTGGGAACGTTTTTAATGGGCCACCCGGTATATATATATATATATATATATGTATGTATGTATGTATGTATGCCATAGCGCGTATATATATATATATACGCGCTATGGCATGGGTGAGCCCACAGTCCGCTAGTTTGACAGCTTCGGGGGAAAATAGACTGATATGGGACTGCTCTTTGCTTCTTATTCTTCTTCCTTATGACGTGGACAGGAAATGTTTTTAAACAATCGAATGACAATTACCATTTATGCCTACCCTCATCGAACTATTGTTCACAATTTTAGGATTCCCGTACAGCAAACTGATGAATCGAACTCTGTATCTCCAGGTTCTCGACTACGATCGCTTCAGTCGAGATGACCCGATCGGAGAAGTGTGTCTACCTCTTTGTGATGTCGACCTCGTCAAGGGAGAGACCCTCTGGAAGACTCTGCAGCCTTGTAAAGGTCAAGCAGTGCGTAACACGAGATAACTCCGTCCACATGAATACATTCATTCATTCATTCATTCATTCATTTAAGCATTTATATAGCACCCCTTCAAGGAGGCTACTCAGAGGCGCTTTAGTCATATGCTCAACTGTGGTTGGTTGCATGATTACTGATTGTGCGTTGGTTATAGACTAGTTTCAGGTATTTTAGACCTAATAGTTGAACTCAGAAACAAATAGTTTGTAAGTATAATTGATACGAATCTTCATTCGTACATACGCTTAACCACGTAGGCCTACCACTGAGATAATAATTCTTACAGAGGTCACTCCTTATAATGCATGCAGCTAATAGCGAATCAAATTATTACCTACTGTTGAAAATGCAATGAAAGAGATAAGAGCAAAGAAAGTTTTACAGCAACAAAACCAAAGATTTAAAAGAGAGTAGGGTAAAGCACTCACGAAACTTTGGCTGTAGTTTCAAATACTGGGTCACGTACAGACAGCGTTGACCGTGACTGGATGGTTGACATTACTACTTTTCGCTGATTGGTTGGCTTTAAATACAATGGTTTGCTACGGTTTCCGGTCCTACCGTGGGAACAGGTTACGTTGCAAAAACCATGGCTCATTTTCCTGGTTTGTCATTTGGTGAGCAATATGCCTTTCCATGCATGTATTAGCGTTTGGTATGACTATTCGATTCGCTGACACTACTAACTTTACTCGCGTTTTGATTGTCAGGGAAGGCTTGGTGAGGTTCTGGTTGCTCTTTGCTATCAGCCAGCGGCGGAAACTATATCTGTCAACATTATCGAAGCGAGAGCACTGAAGTCGAAAGATATCAATGGATTATCTGGTGAGTAGCCTACAACGACTACACCGACGAAAATGACAACGATAACAAATATCATACTCATATTAATGATGATGACGACGACAAAGTCTACGGTGGCGTCACAAAAACTAATAAGATAGTGATGATGTAGAAAACGCAGGGTGGGAAGTGTCGGGGAGTTGGGGGTTCAACCCCTCAGTCTTTCTTAGGACCCCAGTTAAAGTCTTCATTGCACTCCCCAGGGTGTCGTTTCCAACCCCCAACCCCCAGTTGTGTACTGTGATTATATTGTGCGAATATGTTAGCATTTTCATTCACAATTCGCTTTGTGGGTCACTAATAAAGTAAAATTCTGGTTTATTGTGATATTTGTGACTATGTTAATTGTTTACTAATAAATTTTGTGATGTAATCGTTTTAAGGAATTTAAGCTTTCTGTTGCATTTGATTAATTTTCTCAGTTTGCAAAATAGGGATAAAATATTCAACTCCACATGGATCAAACTCATCAAAGTCTGACCCCCCCAGTTTTTTCTACAATTCTCATACTGAGAAAACGTAATCAGAATAGTGAATATTTATTGACTAATATTTTGATTTATAGCTGCATGGAGTGTTCGATGGTCTAGTGGTAACCGTATGTAACTGTCAATCGATTGGTCGAGGGTTCAAATTCACGCCGTGCCAGAAAGCTGCTTCAAGATACCTGCTTTACTTGTCTGTATCCAGGGTTTAACGAGCAACCAGGGCCGTTTCACTCGTGTGCCCATAGCGTACTTATCAGAGGCGTAGCGACCGCCTTCCGTACCCTCCGACCGGAGGGGGCCCTTCCTGGAAGGGGGCCCCTAAAAGTAGCAAAAACTAACCGTGAACATAATATGAACCCTGTATATTGTATGCTACCGCATTCCAG
Source organism: Allolobophora icterica (assembly GCA_963556255.1). Classification (NCBI taxonomy): domain Eukaryota; kingdom Metazoa; phylum Annelida; class Clitellata; order Crassiclitellata; family Lumbricidae; genus Allolobophora; species Allolobophora icterica. Next base: position 26,338,346 of record OY744609.1, on the reverse strand, counting down.
TTTCCACAGTGTAAGGGGCCCCCGGCCCGGACGTATGTTCGGAGGGGGCCACGTTCTTTGTTGTTACGGCTCTGGTACTTGTCTATAAAATGAGTAAATTGACCGTTCACCATCATTAGGCAGATCACTCGGCTAAGGAGAGGACTGACCACCCACCAAATGTGCCAAGGTTACGAAGTGGAAGTGACTTCGTACCCATGGCTGTTTCTTACAGTTACTTCAAGGGACTTCTCTTCCACCATAATCTCTTCATATCTTTAGTTGTTCACTGCTAGCACACATTGCGCCGGCAAAGACAGAAGATCTTAATCTGAGTCGTTGTCCATTTTGTAATCATAATGAAGGCAGTAAAGTATGACATTAATGATGACCGCGATAATAATAGGAATTATTAGGCCTATTATTATGGAGCTTTTATATAGCGCCCGTTCAACGTGATCTACTCAGGATGATGACGGTGTTGTTGCTGCTGCTGATGATGACGATTATGACGATGATGATGATCATGGTGATGATAATAACAACGACAGTGTTATCTCTTCAGATCCGTACGTCAAGGTCTGGGTGCTGCACGACGGAAAGAAGGTGGAGAAGAGGAAGACTTCGACGGTGGAGCGATCCCTGAACCCTGTGTTCAACGAACAGTTTCTCCTCCGCTTTCCCTATGAGCGCATCCGGCAGACGAGCCTCGTCATTTCCGTCATGGACCATGACCGGATGGGACGTAACGAACTCATAGGTCAGGTCGTCCTTGGCAGCAAGAGCGGACCAACGGAAGTCAAACACTGGAAGGAAATGTTCGCTAGGAGTCGCCAGTCTGTCGCACACTGGCACGTACTACGCAACTGCCGCTAGGGGTCGGTTCCGGGCGGGGTCGAAAGGTCATTGCATGTGCACAGTGGGGTCAGAGGCGGTTCTAGAATTTTGGGACTGGAGGGGGTGCTAAAAAGTCAGTTGATCTAATTATTATTATTATTAATGAGCTTTTATATAGCGCCCCTTCAAGGTTATCTACTCAGGAGCGCTCCTAGTCCAACCACGGCTAAAGAGAGTAGTTTTTAAGTTTGCAAGAAACAAGGTAGAGTGAGTCATAGGTACCAGGCGCAGTGCAACAGGAAGGCCATTCCAGGTTGCAGGTCCAGCGACCGAAAAAGAACGTCGCTGCATAATGGCTGTCCGCGTGCGGGGAACCAATAGCTCGGCCTGGTCAGCCGAGCGAAGAGCAGATCTCCGCAAGACCCCCGAGGTAGAGCGACACAACTCCCGCAGGTATAGGGGAGCAAGTCCCTCTAGACAACGCCTAACCAGTGCAGAGACCCTATAGGCGATCCGCAGCGGGAAAGGGAGCCAGTGCAGAACATCCCGCATATAAAGAGAAACCTGGCCAAATCTGGGGATGCGACCAATAAGACGTGCGGCTGCACGCAAAACCCAGTCCAAACACCCAAGGCGGGCAGCTGGGAGGCCAGCGTAAAGGGCGCTACAGTAGTCCAGACGGGAAACCACAAACGCATGGACAAGGGTAGAAGCAGCTGCCTGCGTCAGAGTGCGGGAGACTACCCTTAACTGACGAAGTTGATAATAAGAGTCCCGACAAAGCAAATTAATATGTCGCATGAATGTGAGCTCTTGATCCAGAATTACACCAAGATCCCGTACTGAGGAGGCAAAGGAAACCCAGGGAAATTCAAGTGCCAGACCCTCAATGTTAATTTTTGCAAGCTGTTGGCGCGTACCAAACCAGATATATTGGGTCTTTGCCTTAATGACAATTAAGCATTAAGAGATTTGGAGGCTTTGTTATACCAACAAACATTGTAGGCAATTTATGACTAATTAAACGTTAAACTTGAGGCCAAAGTGTGTATAGGGAAGAGCTAAGAAAAAAGGGGCTAACTTTCCAGCTTGCCCCCAATAAAACCACCACTGAATGGGGTAAACATTGGCGAAACCATGGTTATGCTTTCCTCTCGTCTGAGTTTGGGTAGAGAGACATGGGCGGATCGGGGTAAGCGCGTTATCGAAGTTTTAAAAAGCGGCGCCTGATGAATATGGTGATGTTAGATGACATGACTGAGCTAATATCTACAAGGCTTTCCAGCGTCAGAGTTAGCTCAGCGTCCATCTACCGAATGAAAGCGATGATTAGTTACAAAACTATATCCAACATATACCTCAACAAAGACACTTGAATCTCATTTAGAGTCAGTGAGTCACTCAATTCAATTGAGTCTGTGTTTGAATGACTAACCCTAACTTGTTAACCTTCCATTTCATGCGTCTGATCAATATGAGGCAATTAAGGCATGCAACTTAGCCATCTATCGACTATTATTAATATTGTTATAGAAATTAGCAGGGATTGTTTTAACGTGCAATGATACACAAAATGTGCAGTGATAAAAAGCTGTAAACTGCTGTTTGTGCACGAAAAGAATTGTAATTCATAATTATTTGTGATTTTTATGCTATCCAGCGCCCGTCATGTGCAGTGATAAATTTTCCTTAAAACATGCCCTGAGCCCCTAGTTATTTAAAGTAGACGATTTGACAAATTCGGCGACATTCTGAGGCAATATCGATCATCATACTTAAACTCGTTATCATATGAAGTGAAATATTAAAAACTGTTTAAATAACTATTAGACGTCTTAACAGTTGATGATACCGTTGATACGATCACCATCTATCGCATTCACAGAGAACAACTTGACGGATACGAGAGAATTACAAGCGACCATTTGATCACCTTTCACAAAATCATCTGTAAAGCAATAAGATCATCATCAAAGGAAGTATTCTATTTATTATTGAGCTTCAGAATTTTAGATTTTCATCCAGGTCTGTCTTTGGTGAAAGTTATAGAGCAGCGGACCTTAGACACTAGAGTCATTCATTCATTCATTCATTCATTCGGTCGGTCGGTCGGTCGGTCGGTCGGTCGGTCGGTCGGTCGGTCGGTCGGTCGGTCGGTCGGTCGGTCGGTCGGTCGGTCGGTCGGTCGGTCGGTCGGTCGGTCGGTCGGTCGGTCGGTCGGTCGGTCGGTCGGTCGGTCGGTCGGTCGGTCGGTCTGTCTTACCTTAGACACTAGAGTCAGTCAGTCAGTCAGTCAGTCAGTCAGTCAGTCAGTCAGTCAGTCAGTCAGTCAGTCAGTCAGTCAGTCAGTCAGTCAGTCAGTCAGTCAGTCAGTCAGTCAGTCAGCCAGCCAGCCAGCCAGCCAGCCAGCCAGCCAGCCAGCCAGTCAGTCAGTCAGTCAGCCAGCCAGCCAGCCAGCCAGCCAGGTAGCCAGCCAGTCAGTCAGTCAGTCAGTCAGTCAGTCAGTCAGTCAGTCAGTCAGTCAGTCAGTCAGTCTTTTAGTCTGTCAGGCAGTCAGTCAGTCAGTCAGTCAGTCAGTCAGTCAGTCAGTCAGTCAGTCAGTCAGTCAGTCAGTCAGCCAGCCAGCCAGCCAGCCAGCCAGCCAGCCAGCCAGCCAGCCAGTCAGTCAGTCAGTCAGTCAGTCAGTCTGTCAGGCAGTCAGTCAGTCAGTCAGTCTGCCAGTCTGGCTGTCTGTCTGGCTGTCTGTCTGACGTATAATAGTTATTTAATCAGTCTGTGTGTACTTCAGGCTGTCTGTGTACTTCTGTCACTGCTTGTCTGTCTCCAACCACCGGTAATACTACGCCCCGGGCAAACAATGCTTATTGTCCTCACTGTTATTACAATTTTCACGTTAAGTCCATCACAAGCACAGTCAGCGTTGATATGTATATATCTTTGCATATATGTATGCATGTATGCATGTATGTATATACTAGGCCTACATATAATTTTCTATCTAAACTTTCTCAGTACAGTTAGCTTGCTTTGTATGGAAGCCTACCTGTACGAACAGGTATATTTGCCCAAAGGCAGGAGGGGGTGGAGGCCTAGCTCAGCTCAGCTGTGTAATATCTCCGTTGAGTTCACTTGCCAAGCTATTCTTCTGCTCTAAGGTTCCGTTCTTCTAAGAAACTGACTGATTTTAAGAACGTTTCGTAAATGAGGTTAGTATGGTCGAAAACTTATCCTGTAAAGAATAACATAACGATTTTGCAAGGTACTTAAAAGGCGCTATGGTAATATTTGCTACAGTACTACAGTACACTACATTGCAAAAACAGCAACAACAACAACAACAACAACAACAACAACAACAACAACAACAACAACAACAACAACAACAACAACAACAACAACAACAACAACAACAACAACAACAACAACAACAATAATAATAATAATAATAATAATAATAATAATAATAATAATAATATTTTCGCTTTTCGCTAATAATAACGCTTTCCCCCGAAGACGAGGCCTGACCCTCCAGACACTATCTCTGCTCCTAAATAACAATAATTTTTCCAAATCCTGAGGGATCCTTGATACCTCGGGTAAAAATATAAAAAAAAAATATAAAAAAAAAAATAATAATAATAATAATAATAATAATAATAATAATAATAATAATAATAATAATAATAATAATAATATTAGCGGAAGACGAGGCCTGATTTTCTGGAAATAACATACCAACAAATTTATATCTAAGCCCCCGAGGGATCATGTTTACCTTGGGGCAAAAAATTAATAATAGTGCCAAGGGAGAAGCCGTTCCAGAAAACCATCCATCTTTCTCCGGACATTAGTTTTGACAGCTGGAGGGATTATTACTACCTCGGGTAAAAAAATAGTGATAATAATTTTCTTTATTAATTCAAACTGAAAAACGCAGTAAAATTGAAAAAAAATAATTGAAAAACAATAATAATAATCACGGCAACAAACAATATTATTGAGAATAGATATCAACAACCAGAAGTTAAAGAGAAAACCTTGTATACTCGCTTCAGAAAGTCTGGTAGGCTACTTCCGTTTTCGGGTTGTGCCAGTCCCAAGACTGGATAAAGGAGGAGGGCGACGTTAATTACGTTTGATATGACACAGAGTTGTTAAACAGCAGACTATCTATAGCTATAAATACTCGCTTCAATGAACCATTATTGTGGAACTATAAGTGCAGCCGTTAAACGTTTCTTTTGGGCTACCTATGATGTAACCCTATAACTGGCGTGATATGAAATAGAAAATAATTGTGATTTTTGAATCCCAAGCTCCCTCCAACCCCTCATGGTCTCAGACCTAAGTCTCCCTTCCACCCCTCATGGTCTCAGACCATAGTACCTATAGGCGAAGGACTATATTTACGAGTAAGAAACCAGCCTGCATACCTTCGTGTGTCGAGGCCGCGAAAATAAAGTCGATGCAACCTGACGAATTTTCAGAGGGCAAAGTAATTGGAATTACTGTTGCCATGAGGTCTTCGTTGATGCTTTCTGAATTATGATAACTCGTTATGAAAATCATTTGATTAGATTAGATCAGACCTCGTCTGAGTGGATTTAATTGTACAGTGAGTTATGATGATCATCATCATTCATGATCATGATGACGTGACTCTATCAACCCTGTTGTGATATATGGCCTAACCATGATTATGCATGAGTACTTCAGGATCATTACTGCTGTCATCGTTATTTACATCATCATCATCGTCGTCATCGTCATCATGATATCATCATATCATCATCATCATCATCATCATCATCATCATCATCATCATCATCATCATCATCATCATCATCATCATCATCATCATCATCATCATCATCATACCATTATCACCATCATCATAATACCATCATGATCTTCGTCGTCGTCTCGCTAGGAATCATCGCGCTTTAACTCGCCTGTAATGATCAGCGATCATGACCGTTTGATCTACTAGCTCCCTTCCTCTGCATCTCTTACAATTTCTGCGCAGGTCTTTCATTCAAACCTGAGAGGCTGAGAGCAGTGGGTCTGCTTTTCAGAGACTCCTACCCTCGGCACTCCAAACACCCTCCACTGTAGCTATGTGTGTATATGTGAAGGTGTGTGTATAGTTGTGTGTAGGTGTGTGAGTCTGTCCACCAGCCTCACTTTTGCATCTTGACTTTGAACTGAACCTGGCCACATCTGCATCGCCTATTTTGTTATTTACTGAGAGCCTGCGAACAAAGTTATTTTTAGTATCATTGAGATGCAGAAACGAGGAAATTACTATGACGATATTGATCGCAAGAAACATAATCACGTATTAATCTCTCGTTTCCTCACTTCGTTCTAATTGCAGAACCTTGAAGACAACGTTGTAAAAATCAACCTTGACTGCTCTTCAGAAAATTCCGCGTGAATCGACCGCTATCCGTCACCCCTAGAGCAAAAAATGGACTCGACCGATGATGACGACAGTAACAGCGTCCCCGCAGTGACGTCAAAACTCGAGACGATGATAAAGGATGTCCTAGAGTTCCATCTGCGCAAGACCCGCTACCGATCGGACGTGTGCAGCCGCCTTGCGAACGAGTTGTCCGACACGCTGCGAGAACGAGCGAAGGAGATCCTCCAGGACCACGGACGCCATCGAGTCATTGTACAAGTCTTTATAGGACAGGATTCAGACGAGAGCGTCCATCTGGCGACTAGATGCCTGTGTAGTAAGTTGACGGATAAGTGCATTGCGGGATCGTTTAGGAATGCATCGCTTTATGCCGTGGGGATAGTCTGTGGATTCCTTACTGAGCAGAAAGAGCGAGATTAGCAATTGTTTGTTAGGGTACGATTCGAGGTTGGCTGCAGTAGTGTAGGGTGAAGAGCCATGGACACGAACGAAATGTTTAGAGAAATACAGTTTAGATGAAAGACTCAAAAAGAAGAACGAAATGAATGGGCAGGAATTGTATCGTCAGTGGGAGAGTGTAAAACCATCTATGCGGAATGGGAGATTGTCTGAACTGGCTGGGAAAAGTCCAGGAGACAGGAGAAAAATGTATGGGTTACTATATCGTCAATGAAGAATAGCTAGCCCAGTAGACAAAGTTAACCCTATCTTCTATAAATCGCACCCTGTTGTGTAGCCTACGCGACGTTCAGAAAACACTTAATCCACTGTCCAGAAAAGGAAATCCCAAAAATATATTGAAATAACTGTAGATTTCGTGAAACTGTTAATGCTTCTTAATATCTATTTTAGTGGAGTGAGTATATTTGCGAGGTGTTTCTCGCTGACCCAGACACACCCGTTAAGGCGTGTGCGTCACTGGGGCCAATATATAAAATTAAATGAAGTCGTAGGCCTATAGTCGCCAAAAACCAACTTTTAAAATAAGCCCAGCCGTGGCCTATAAGTCGCCCCTTAATTTTCGGCTGACCAATTAACCTCGGCATCCATTCTATTGCACTTAGCAGTTGTGAAACCATATTTAATGTTGATGTTGACAAGTTAATATAAGAGGACTGTAATCAATTAAAACTTTCAATTTATTTATTTTCACGGCTCATTCAGCATAAGTTTTCACGGACTCGCTCGGTCACGTAGTCACGCTTATATTATTTTCATTTTCATGTGTTTAAAATACAATATCTATTAACAGTAATTAGCTACTTAATATATTAAATTAATATATACGTATAATTTATAATACTGGCGTGCAACCTTTTGTCTATCTACATTCGCACAGTCACACACTGTATATTAAGCAGATAGTATGTCCATTTAATAGGCTACTCAGCTATAGTGTACATTAATTCGTGAGGATTGAAACAGTAAAACGTTAGAAACTATACACTTTTGCTAGAAGATGCTGTCTTTGGGGAAAACAGACAAATGCAATCTTACATATTCTATTACCAGTAATTCTTCGTATTTGTCTTATTCTAGTTCTTCTTGCTCCACTCTCTTCACACTTCTTATCCTCTTCCTCTTCCTCCCGTTGTGTTTCCTCCTTTCTATCTTCCTCCACCTCTTCGTCCTCCTCCTCCTCCTCGTCCTGGTCCTCGTCCTCGTCCTACTTCAATATTTATCACTTGTTCATGTCTTGATTTGTATTATACGCTTTTAAGAAAGTACAAGAGTTTGAATGTAAATTTTAAAATTCATTTTAATTTAACACAGCGCCATAAATGGGCGCCCCAACAACTACTTCCAAAGCTCGAGGGTACGCGTACCCTAAAATAGAATACGTTAAAATACGTACGTACCTTTCAAAAAATACAATACGCGTATGGTACGTATCATACACGAACATTTTATTTATGGTTTACTCGGCGACCCATAGCCTACGTATAATCTGACGTCAACAGTATGAGTCATTGAAACCGGGTACTTCCGGTAGCGTAGCAGTAAATTTAATTCGATAAATTCTTCGGTTGTAGCCTGATTGATTTCTTGCAAATTGTACTGTCATTCTGAGGAGAGCTAAGTACACGTCACTGGTTTGCAAATTTCTGTAACTCAAAAGTTGTAGTATATCTTAATACGCATCAGTCAGCGATTCAGCGATGCCCAGAGAACGTTGGAAGGAATGGACGCATGTGAAAGTGTTGAAAAATGCGAAAAACAATTATTTGATTGGATAATGAGCAATGACGTGGTTAACGTATTTTTGTATTGTTTACGTACCCTAAAATAGGGTACGTTAAAATACGTACGTACCTTTCAAAAAATATAATACGTATGGTACGTAACCTCGAGCTTTGACTACTTCCATCCTTTCCTCCTCTTCTTCCTTTTCCTCCTCTATACTTCTCCTTCGCTTCTCCCTCTCTCCTCCTCTTTCTTCTTCGCCTTCTTCTCCTATTCTTCTTTCTAATCATCTTTCTCCTTCTCCACCCTCCTATTCACCTTCCTTTTTTTTAATCTTCTTTCTATTTCTTCTCTTCCCCCATCGCCTCTCCCATCTCGTCTTCTTCTATAGAGCAATCCGTCTCCCATCCTCCTTCTCCTACTACTCCTCTAGTTCATACTTCTCTTTCGCTTTCGCCCTCCGCCTGTACCTCTTTCTCCTGCTGCTCCCTGTCGTCCGTCAGTCTCTGAGAATGTCGAGGTGGCTGACCGAGTAGTAAGTGTGATTTACGTTCTACTGCGCGGGAAGCCAGCGCAGCGCGCAGAGTCTGATCCCGTCTACGACCCTCTGAACGATGACTGGCAGAGCTTTAAACGCCGAAGTCACCGCTTAAGCACCAACGATGAAATCACTGATGAATCACCGTAGCGTAAGGTGATACCATGCTGAGACTTTTATAGCGCTTGTATTTCTTTTCCGTCTCGTCTATGATCATAAATGTAATCGCATGGGCGTATCCAGTGGCGGTCACGTCTGCCATGATCTCATCTGAGATCAATATAGTAGTTGCAATAAATAATAACAATAATAAAAGTAATAATCATAATAAAATTAATAACGATTAATAATAATAATAATAATAGGTGAATCGACAAAATAACTTCATAATAATAATAACAATAACAATAATGAGCAACTTTGATAGCGCCGGTGTACAGTGCACAAACCGTTGGCGCTTAAAAACCAACTCGTAGTCAGGTCAATTCCGGAAAGTCATTTAACTGAGATGGAAAGATGGTTTATGCAATCTTTTATGAGATCAAAATGACGCAAGCGAATGAGCAGATCGAACAGATGCAGAGGAAATTTTTAAAACGTACCATGATGAAGCTAGTTAGACTGATGATGAGAGATCAAAAACAGATGAAAGTTATAACCAACAGTGCAGAACATGTCGCGATAACAACACAGTTGATGAAGACAAATGAAGACAGAGACTTAGAATGTAGCCTAATGGTGTATAATATGTTACAGGCAATTCGTAAACCAGGGATTTTGTAAAATTTTCATCGTCTGATTTCAGGGATTTTACTAAGTCTCTGGTTTTCTCAGGGATTTTGTAAAGTGCCTGAGTGAATCAGGGATTTTACAAATTGCCTAAAAATTTCAGGGATTTTACAAAATCCCTGGTTTTACGAATTGCCTGTAACATATATAAAGGAGCGAAAAAGCATGAGTAATCTAGTTAAAAGTTCAGCAAGAATCCCCTTTGTCAATGAATGGGTTGGTGGCTGCAGCATAAAGTCACACAGGCTGGGAGAAGGTGGGTCGAGTGGCTGTAATTATGTCCGGTTTGGAGCATAGCTATTTTTTCCTTAGTGTTCCAAACATTTAAGTCCTTTCTGAAGAAGGTCAGACCAACGTCGTGATCCCATGACTTGGTGACTAGCATTGTTGATAGAAGATCAAGAGTATGTGCCTTGGCATGATCGCCAACAGCCTCTGTCAACATAACGGCGAATGTACTTTGATAGAAATATCACTTGCCAGCTTCTTTATACTTCCGATAGCATTTTGTGACCATGTGATGGAAATCATAGTTGAAAAAACATTCACTGTCCTGAAAGGTGTTCCTTCCAGTTTTCCAAATATTGTCTATACGTTCGGCTTCTCCGGAATAAAGTCCCACCAGAATTATGACAAATATCCAGGCTCCGTGTGCCATAACGTCGTAGAATATTGAATATCCATAATTCTTTTGGATTTTTTAACCATAAAATAGTTTAATTTGCATGCCTGAAATTTTCACCATGCTGGTTTTTAATAGATTGACGATCATGATTGGTTTCAATATGGAACTTTAAGCAAATAAATTTTGGACCTCCCATGCACTGGGGCACGGTCTGATACTGCATCTGGATCCGCCCTTGTTCTACACTGTAGTCACACCTTGAAACCACCCACACAGTTTTTGAGCAAAAGCTGTGCATAAGACTTTTTAAAATGTAAATTTTTTTCCGTCAAAGAACTTGATTATGTATGTATGCAGCAGCAAGTAAAAAAGTTCACTAGTCAGAAGACGAGGAAGCCTCATGTAAAAACGAACTTCCACTAGAGGAATATTGAGATTTATAGGCCAACAGATATAAAATAAACTCTGAAAATAGTGCGGCTCAATAACTTCGACATAAAGAAGAAAGAAAAAGCAATAACGATAATGTAGACGAAGAAAAGGAGAGAATTGTGAAGATACAGCGGGCGAAGGGAACGGTTTCTATGGGTATCAAGTACACGACATGCAACAAGATGACAAAGACAGTGTTCATCAAAATAATGTCTTGGCTCATGCACCCGACAATAATGTCTCTCATGAAAACAATTGTAGGGCTTGCCTCAATAACCAGGTATGTCAACATACCTGGTTTATGTGAAAAAGTATGCCAGCGTGTTTGGAATGTTGTATTCTATATGCCCTGCAAATTTGGTGCAAATCTGATTATTTTTGAATTGGCTTTTGGATAAAAAAGTTTGTCGACATATGGTATTTAGCAGCCGGCAGCATTACTCCAGTGCAATAACCCGGTATGATAACAAAAATTGTCGTTTTTCTTGTAATCTTTGAATTTAAACCGGAGCAATAATCAGGTTATTTGACATACCCGGTTATTGTCACTTACTTACTCTACAAATTCACTGATTTTGCGTTAGTTTTTCCTTACTTTAATGTAGTTTTGATGACTTACCTTCTTATTGCACGATTAATTTGTACTGTGTGCTAGTCACCATTTAGTGCAAGAATAAGGTATGTCGACTAACAGCAGATGATTTTTGCCTAATACTGGGTTATTGAGTGTCAATAACCAGGTATGAAGCAAAATGTCGTGAAAAAAACATTAATGTTATCTTTTGCATTGTATTATGTAACAATTTCGTGAAAGACAGTAATAACTCACATGGTGCTTCAAACAGCTTGTCGATATCTCGTAAAATGCCTTAGATACAACGGTTTGAAGTGTAAAATCTTTTAAGCCATTTTCCCAAAACTCAAAAAACCGGACATACCTGGTTATTGCTGCAAGCCCTTCAATTGATAAATCATACTGGTGAAGTACTGGGGCCTATGCAAGTATACATTTAGTGTAAAATATACATTATTCATGAATATAGTTCAACGGTTTCAGATTATTTGGAGTTTATGCGTTCCAAGGTAGACTCAGTCTGCCACTCCGCCGAAGACGCTCCTCCGCCGACCTTCCCTGTAACTGGCTTCAGGGCATTTTACCAGAGCATGGTTCATCAACTTTCGTCGCATTCAAATTCACGTAAACTCGATCCACTGCTGACATTCTTAGGCAACGAATTCAACCTGCTCTTCGGTCTCATTTGGGATGCCACAAGGTTACATCTTAGATTCTCTGCTTCATATATTTTACACTGCAAAACTGAACAATGTTCTATTAGTTGCTGCTCACCGATATGCGGACGATACTTAGGCATATATTCATCGCCAATTTGCAGAGACAATTTCCTTAGCTGATGCGCTTTGTGCGTGGATGTCGTCCAACTGCCTCCGGCTTAATCCCGGAAACTCAACTGATCTGGCTTGGTAACCGCCGGTGGCTTCAAAAGATAGACTTATATAACTTGTAGCTTCACTTTTCAAATTTCTCCTTCTCTAGTTCGGTGCGGGACCTGGTTATGACACTGGGCCAGAAATTGACCTTTTTCGAGCATGTGAAAATAGTATGTGAAACATGCATTCATCATCTGCACCAGATTTACGCCACTGACTGTCTGCCAACGCTGTTTTTACCCTGATGCATATTGTATAGACTCCTGTTCCAGAATGAGGGAACGGCCATTGCGAAGCATTTATGCATATGCCCTATAGGGTGCATTATGGTAATGTTATTTATGCGGACCTCCTCTCTCTCGTATCTATCAACGTCACTCCGTTTTAAACGCTGCAGGCATTTGACATAATAATTTACAGGCTAACGCAGACAGCGTCTCTTATTGGTTTTCTCTGGAAGTGGAGCTATATAAATTTCACGTTGCAATTTAAAACAATAACAACTACACACATAGTTTATATATTTATATTATTTTCGTTGTGTTAAAACTTGCCTTTATTCCCAAGGACTTTCGCACTCTGATTGGTGGGCATTGGGTAGAGGCGCTTTATAACTTTTCAAATACAATAGCCTACAATACACCATAGGCCTACATACCGTAGTTGTGTGTATATGTAGACCTACTGTTTCATTTGATTCTAGTCAGCATGTAGCCTATAGGCCTACCGCAAGTAAGTAGGCCTACATCGTTTGCAGTATAGATGGCCATGTGGGCAACACTTCTGAAAAGCAGCTTGGAGCGCTATAGTATTCATTGTCTTGTTTTGCACGATTACTTTTAATTTGCCCTTTGACAGACAATTCTGTCTATGATATCTTCAAACGGTCACTATCAAACATTTAATTTGTGATCTTTCTGCCCTCCCATGCAGCAGGCCCGCATGGGCCATATATAATCCATATTCCCAAATGGGACCCTTACACAGTCCACGCGGATCCCATCAAATGTTCATAGCATGTTGGCAGAGTGACTTTACAGTTTTCTTCCAGACTATATATTTTTAAGCGTTCGGACAATAATATAAATATATAGACTGTCCGAGTATTCCATCCAGGAGAAATAAGTGTTAAAAATATAAATTTGCGCGGAAAGGTCAGCCATAGGGCCCTCATCATCGTTCTCGGTTAGGCCTCGTTCTCTCGCATCATATCCTCGGCACGAACCAAGAGAACAATTACGTGGCGCAACACTCCAACGTTCAGAGCAGCTCACGCGTAATCCGTCGACACCTCTTGAACCCTGAAGTATATATTACCGCCTACGTTTCCGCTTCTAAACACTACGAACTAGCTCAAACTATTACAGTACATGTCGACCCATAAACGGCTCACCGATATAAAACTGTTATTAAATATAAATAGTGAATACAAATACATACTGTGCATGAGAATGTACATATATGTATATATATATATATATATATATATATGAATACGCATATATATGAATATAAAATTGTATTGTGTGTGGACAGTTGATGCACATAGGAATATAAAATTGTATTACGTGGGAAAGACGTCTGCTGCCGTATGAAGGACCTGTCAATTTCGCGGTGCGTCATATGCGACGTGAATACGCTCCCACAAAGTATCCCCTTAAGTATCATGTCACGTCATCTCCAATGCGTCACAGGTAAATTGAAAAGACCATATCTAGATACGTTGATATATATATATATATATATATATATATATATACATACATATATATATATATATATGTCAATGTATAATAGCATACATCAATGTATGTATATGTAGGGGACAGTTGCCATAGATGGACCACCTATAGGGAAACCGAGGTCTACTGAATGAATGCTACCGAATTTCTAAAAGGAAATTATGCCATATGATGGGCTGATCGGTCAAGTATGTTGTCCATAATCAAGGGACAGATAGTATTCATGCACTTATGAAAAATAACTAAAACAACTTGAGCTCTAATAGGTCCAATGAAGGCAACCTGCTTCCTTAAATGGAACACATGGTGTCCTTGATTGGACCAGTTGCCCTGAATGGGACATATTATTTTAAAGACGTTTTTTAAAGTATATTTGCAATAAAAACCACTTTAAACGTTTTAAAACACTTATTGTCTAAAACATGCAATAAAGGCGTCTTTATCTAACCGACAAAATACTATAAAAGTAGTAGAAATCAACTTAATATATGACTAACATAACCACTGCCAGTAAACTAATTAGGTGTACATTGTCAGAATCACTAGTTAAATATAGACTACATAGTTAACTATAGACTAATTAATTACGACTAAATGATTAGTTAAGTCTTTAATTAATGCTTAGTTACAACCATTTCAGTCTAACACTTAACAATTAATAGGGGCCTACTTAGAGGAATTACACACAGTTTGCACAGAGGAACACATCATCACCAAGCAGTCCCCGCATTTTCTTTCACTCGTAGACATCTACATATAGGCCTACAACTGAAAGAAAATGTTGTTCGACATAATACAAGCCAGCGGAACTTATTATTATATAAATAAGCACCTCAAGCATTGCAAGTGCCGGTGTCATTAAATGGACCACCCCAAATTATCGGTCCAGTTGAGGAAAGTAAGTGTGGTCCATTCCAGGCAACACGGACTACTTCTGCTTACACTGCGATAGTTCAACCCACGTCAGTATTAGCCTAAAATCAATTAATGTCGCTCAAACATAAAACCTGACTATAGCTAAAACAAATTTTACTACATTTTTAAAAGCTGATCTTAAATGTGTATCCTCGTTGTCAGGGACGGCTAAAAATAGATCAGAACTACACGAAATAGAGTTTTAATCGCAATTTAATAAATGTCTATTATTCCGTAAAACTGCCTATATCGATACGATCAATATTCAACTGCGCAAGAATACAACAGTTGAAAACGAGGTTAAATGGGTATCTAGGGTGTAAATCGGCTGTGGTCCAATTAAGGCAACGGTCCATTTGGGGCAACTCTCCCCTATGTCGCAATATATCAACCTATTTATATGTATATGTAAATGCCATAAAATCAGGGTGAACGTTTATATATGTATATCGTATATCAATGTGTGAAAATAAGCTATGTCTATACATGCATCATACAAAATGTATACTCGCAACAAAGCACACACATTTGTGCAGAAACCACAGAAATACGCACGTAGAGACTGTAGGCCTATCGATATATAAGTATCGATATATTCTTACTAAACAGCACAGCAAAAGGAAATACAGAAGGGCCTATATACGTAAGCATATATGTGTGTTTGTGTGCATGTTTGTGTGACTAAGTAAATATACATTATATACATATATATTATACCTATAATATATCAGTTTATGTATATAATATATATATATATATAATATATATTTCAGTTGATGCTATAGATGAACCCTATAGGTTGTTTCTCTCAGTAAGCAAATTGTTTTGGATTGTGTTCCGTGGGAAGCAAGCAATCATAGAAGCAATCTGCATGTATTAGTATTTCTGCATCCATTGTGCTCTTTTGTCTAATACCTAAGCACTTACAGTTACAGCGGCCGCCGTCTCATTAATTGGAGGCTCAGGTCTGCACAGTGAACGTTAAAAGGCAAGCGATGAAACCAATTTTAATCCGATAAACCAGACCAGAGAAACTATGGCGTATATTCAAGTTGAAAGAGATGAGTCTGAAATCTGTCTGTCTGTCTGTCTGTCTCTGCCTCTGTCTGTGTATCTGTCTCTCTCTGTCTCTCTCTTTGTCTCTCTATCTCTCTATATATACCATATATATATATATGTGTGTATATATATACAAACACATATATATAAATGTCAATATATATATATATATCAATGTCAATATATATATATATATATAAATGTCAATATATATATATATACACATACGGTAAATAACAAACAAATTGACAGAGCGAACTGAATAGGGCAGCGAATTCTAAAGCTTCGGAACAGTGACGAAAAAACTCGAAAGCCAAACATTGCTCATGTGCGGACACGCCAAGAGTTGCAGTCGCCATTGATCAAGCGCAATATCTATTTGTATCATTGTATGTAGGAGGGGTAACCATGAAACAGATGTAGGTCCGTTGTACCAGTTTTTGTATGTATGGCAGATTTTGAAATGGATTCTTTGCCAGTGCAAACAATGCAAGAATGCAATATGGGCATAATGTGCTGATATTAAAGGTCTTTGTAATTCATAGTTTATGCAGATTTCCCTTAGTGACACCAATGAGACACAGCAGGGAAACCATGCACCAGCTAGTTGGATAAAGACCGTTGAAGGCAAGAGTACTGGCGTAAATTTGTACAAAATATTGGGGAGTGGGCATTTGGTTATTCATTCTACACTTGTTGCGTTGGGTGTACAGTCCATCTCAGTTATTGGGGGCACGTGCCCCGGATGCCACACCGCAGAGTCTACGCCGCAAGAGAGATCTGAATCTACGAATACCCCGTATGTGGCATAGGCTGATCTGCAAAATACCAGAACGCGGTTAAAAAATGACAGAGTGAAGTCAAACACCACTGTACCAAACAGCGTAGCATTCAGTACGGCTAACAAGTAAGCCAACCAAGTGAACAGCCCTAATCAAGTCAAATTTGTAAGTTGTCGACTTATCCCCATGGAGAGAAAGCAATTAAATTTTAGAAGGATTCAGAAGACGTGTGTTATTACTGGACAACAAATTAAATTTTTTTACCCTTGAAGAAACTTCAGCTGTTTAATATAGAATTTCGCACGCTGAATTCAATGGTGTTCTCAGAAATTTTGTATCACGTAGTTTTGGGGGGAAATGATATGTAACATTTTAAAAGAAACAATCAAAATTTAGTTAGTGCATATTTACAGTGTATTTGTAATTTAATTTGTGGACACTGTCACTGTTAAACCGAACTGCGACTGATTTGTTTGTATTCAATGTCAGGAGCTTCTCTGATCAATGTCCAACAGTAAGCAGCCAGCATATATTTAGTGCTCAACACACCCCGGTATCGTTCACTTTGTTCATTGCTGACGTCGAGAGGGGGATCCAGATGAGAATGTAAAAATGCATTTTTAATTACATTTTTACCTTCATCAGATGAAATGCCTGAAGCATCTTTTCAACCAGCTGAACATAATTTGGTGATATATTATTACGCAGAGAGTTGCTGAAAACGTCCTTCAAAGACTGCCACGTAGTTAACTCTACTTTATTCAGAAGTTCGTTTAAGTGAATGTTATTTATCAGTTCTCTGATCATCTGTGGACCAATAAATATGCCTGCTCGTACCTCACTTATGCGAGGAAAAGTGTCTCTTAAGTACTTGACCCTTTCCCTCTTTGTTCAATGTTTTGACATAGTTCTTCACTATAGTCCAAGCTTGATGATAAGAAGTGACAAGAAAACCTTACTGGGATCAACAAGTAGTTCGTGATGAACGTTATTTTGGCCTGGTACGTGGCCATACTGATGTAGTGGGAATCTGTTGCACTACTGTTCCACAAATGAAGCAACAATACTTTGTATACCCTATATATAGGCTAGCTGCATCCCAACAAAAAGTGCTACAACTTTCAAATCACCACACAGATTCGAGTTACGCTTACTGTACTGGATAGATAACAGTAACAGAGTTTTATTGTCGTGAGTCTCTTTCATGTGAACAGCTTGCCCTACGTGTGCTGATGGACTGATATTTTGATTGTGCAATAACACTTCTTTTTTAAGGCTTAAACACGATGAATCGACGAACAGTCGCCATTCTTGCGGATCATATAGGCCTATGGCCACCCAAACTTTTACTAATTAAAGTAACAACATCAAAATGTATCCTAATAATAAAGGTTTTTCTAAGCATTATCAGTATGGGGTATGGTTAGATTATACAGCTCATACGCTTTCTTAACACGCGGAGTCATCGCCTTCTTTTGAGAAAGAAGTGAACTCGTCTTATCCGTACCCGTATAAATCAACAGCAGATGTACAGATGTACGGTAACAAAACGTATTACGGCTGTTGACGCATTTACGTGACTCAACACGCTACTTTAACGCTTGAAAAACAGGAAAATATTACAGTTATGTTTATGACGCAATAAATATATTCGCTACGTCACTTACATAATTAGTGAATATGTCAACATTATCACTGAAACGCTAGTTATACATTAATTACGATAATCACTATTATGACGTAAGCTTTCAGCAATTTCACAAAACAAACCACGTGATACAGAAAGCATGAGTTCATTTCTACAGTCAGCGACGGGAAAACTGCTAGATTCACCTAAATTTATTAAGGACACGAAAATCATGTTCACCAGTGTTACTAGCCATCCAAGACTGAACATCGTCAAAAGCAGTCTACCAACTGGAAAGCAGGAATGGACGTGGAACTATAAAGTGAAAAGAATAGCATGCGTATCGTCAGCACACACTTGGTAGTAAAGAGACTGTCGGTAAGTAGTGAACCGAGTACAGTAGTGGCATATAATGTGGGCAGAGGCGCCCGGTACAGGACCTTTTATGCCACACCGCAAATCAAGACTTGGTAACAGAAGTACGATTTATACGAATTGACTGAGAACAGGTTGGAGTTATGAGAACAAAATGAGAGCGGGTTCATGTAGACCGCACCAGGCTGTAAAGAAGTCTCTGAACATTTCTGAGGTTCTTAACTTCTCCAATTGAGCTGAAATCTCTGGACTCTTCCGAGAAATTTGACCTCTCTTCCGCCAAGATCTACGGAACTTTCACAGATTCTCTGACTTCTAGCTGAAGTCTTTGGAACCTGCGGAGATTCTTGATTTCTTCCTTGAGCCGGAATTGGCATTTTCTTATATATTCTTACAATTTCTTTCCTTGGCCAAAAATCTCTGGAACACCCTTGACGTTCTGAATATCAAACGCCCATATTCTGAAACTCGTCGACGTAAGACCAGGTGCGGCAAACTAATGGGCGATAATAGAAGACCCAACAGTTCGCCAAGCTGTTCGGAAAACTACGAGTATAATTTCTATAAATAAATCAAAGTGAGGAATACGGAATTTTCTTTGATAAAACAAAGAGTAATACGCTTGATTGAGAACAGTTCACAAATGTAAGTTATTTAACACATGGGGGAGAGAGAGAGAGAGGGACCTGCGAATCACAAATTTTCAGTCGAATCGAAACTCGAATCGAATCGGGGGTAAAGGTTCGAATTCGAATCGAATCTCGAATCGAATCAGCGGGTATACCAGTTTGATATTCATGAAACTAGATTGCACAGGCGTAGGCCCTACCACAGTATCAATATATCAATAACTGTTCTGCAGTTTAAAATCAATTAAACTAAACATTAAGCTAATTAACAGAATTAAAAATAACACAAATAATTTATGAGTTAAGTAAGTAAGTTTATTCGTTATTGTACCAATTGCATAAACGCACTTTGGTGTACATGCATCTACCGGAGTAGAATCAAGCCTTCTCGTTTGAGGCGAACGATCCATCGATCGCTCTCCTTGGTCGCTCGTCTTGCAAAGCCTGTATAGGAGTAATCTGTGAGGGTTACGAGGGTTACCTATACCCCTACTTTTTGAACAATGCCAATCAATATTTTATTAAATTGTGCCTTCCCAGAGATTGCAGTCTCCGCCTTGCTTTGTGTGTGCTAATCGCTCGCCTAGCCCAAGGCGTCACACCATCGGTTGTCGCTCGATGAGTTTAAGTTAAACTCCAAGACGATTGACAGAACTGGAACCAGACCATTATTTTATTTACCTAATTTACATTAATTTACTTACTTGAGGCAGCGGTGAATGCGTGCTGTGACCTAATCATTATGACTACTGAGGAATCACTCTAATTTCGTGCAATGTGATTGGCCATGACAACACGGTCGACACCTCATGCCGCGTTACATCATTCGTAAAGTCACTAATTATATGCAGTTATACAAATACGATACACAAAATACGCTGTACACAAAAGCTTGCCTACTGAATGCAGAGCGATCGATTTTCAAACACCCTACTATTTTCAAATGGGAAGCTCTGAGTATAGCATTCTAATTATAAACCCTTCTCTTGTCAGATGGTTTGCTGTTGTCATGTGCCGCCATTGCACGCAGAAATTCAACAACCAATCCACGCGCAGTAAACAATTAAAACAATTAGTTTACAACAAAGTGCGTCAAGGGCTAATCATGTTTCCGAAAAAGATTCGAAATTTTTAGAATCATGGCATCATTTTCGAATCGAATCGAATACCGCCGTCCGATTCGTTTTCGAATCGAATATCGAAGCTTCGCAGGTCCCTAAGAGAGAGACAGAGACAGAGACAGAGAGAGACAGAGAAACAGAGAGAGAGAGGGAGCGAGAGAGGGAGAGAGGGAAAGAGAAACACACACACAGACAGAGACACAGAGACCGAAACAGAGACAGACACAGACAGACAGATAGAGACAGACAGACAGAGACAGACAGACAGAGACGGATAGAGACAGACAGACAGAAAGACCGACAGAAATTTCGTCAGGTTAGCTATAAGCTCAGGTGTTAATGATTTGCTCCATGCTGTTTCAGCACCGTGATTGAATCTTGCGTGACCTAAACCCATTGAAGGGGAACGACACTGGGAACGAGAACTACAGGGGTTGCTAAGCAACGGTGAGCCAGCTGTTCTTCTGCAACTGAGAAATAACTTAAAAAATTTCCTTCATTTGATGTTAGGGGCCGTCCACATATTACGTACGCAAAGAGGGGGTCGGATTTTGGCGATTTTGCGTACGGGTGCGGACGGGGGGGAGGGGGAGGGGGCGGCAAAATGTGTACGTACGCAAAATAAATTTCTAATTATGACGTCCACATTAGCCTATTTATAACTCTGTATTGTCCTATAGTCGTCCGATGGCATTTTATTACATTATATAAAAGCCATGTGCAGTTATTCTGTGCTGTGAACGAGACACCTATAATTTGTCTATATTGGCCCTCACTCATCCTTCAATCTGGCCTAAAGTGCAGAGAGACATTTTCTGCGGCTGGTCTTCTGGGGGGGGGGGGGTATGCGTCAAGCGTACGTACGCAGGAGCGGCTGGGGAAGAAAGTACGCTTGCGGACAGAGGGGAGGGGGTCCAATTTTCCCGAATTTTTGCGTACGTAATATATGGACGGCCCCTTACGTTACATAACTCTAATGAAACGAGAGTATGCTTTGTATTGTAAAGACAACATTGAAGAAACACATTCACATCCAACAATAACAGTTTTTAAACAATTCAGGTCTAATAGCAGTGGAGAGGAAACTGGAGAGAGAAAGAGAGAGACAGAGAGACATACAGACAGAGATAGGAGAGACAGAGAGACATACAGACAGAGAGATAGAGAGAGAGAGAGTGAGAGAGAGAGAGAGAGAGAGAGAGAGAGAGAGAGAGAGAGAGAGAGAGAGAGAGAGAGAGAGAGAGAGAGAGAGACAGAGAGAGACAGAGAGAGAGAGACAGAGAGAGACAGAGAGAGACAGAGACAGAGAGACAGAGAGAGAGAGAGAGACAGAGAGAGACAGAGAGAGACAGAGAGAGACAGAGAGAGAGACAGAGACAGAGACAGAGAGAGACAGAGAGAGACAGAGAGACAGAGAGAAACAGAGAGAGAGAGAGAGAGAGACAGAGAGAGAGACAGAGACAGAGACAGAGACAGAGACAGAGACAGAGACAGAGACAGAGACAGAGAGACAGACAGAGACAGACAGAGACAGAGAGAGAGACAGACAGACAGACAGACAGACAGAGAGTGAGTGAGAGAGACAGACAGACAGACGGACAGACAGACAGACAGACAGACAGACAGAGAGATACAGACAGAGAGACAGAGACAGAGACAGAGACAGAGACATAGACAGAGACAGAGAGACAGAGACAGAGACAGAGAGACAGAGACAGAAACAGAGAGACAGAGACAGAGAGAGAGAGACAGAGACAGACAGAGAGAGAGACAGAGACAGAGACAGAGACAGAGACATAGACAGAGACAGAGAGACAGAGACAGAGACAGAGAGACAGAGACAGAAACAGAGAGACAGAGACAGAGAGAGACAGAGAGAGCGAGAGAGAGAGAAAGATAGAGAGTCAGACAGACAGACAGAGACAGAGAGATAGAGGGAGGGAGGGAGGGAGAGGTAGAGGGTGAGGAAGAGGAAGAGGAAGAGGGAGGTGGAGGAGCAAACAGACAAGCCAGCTTTCACTGGCATCCGTCAACCAGATGACGTATGTTGTGGGCGACTGCGCCTGCCTTATTGTCGATCGGTCGGTCTGTCAGTCGATTGGTTCGGGTCAGTCAGTTCATCGTTGACCAAAGGACAACTAGGGACGAAGCAGCGAAGACCAAGGGACCGAGGACCAAGAAGTGACTGACTTCGCTCACTCAGGTAGAAGAGGCGACAGACATGCTTTGATTTCACGTGCTTTCAATGTTATCACCATTGTCGTCGTCGTTATCACTTTTATCATCATCATCGGCTTTATGTTCGTTATAGTCTCGTGCCAAAACTAGAAAGGAAGCCGATGGTGTCTTTTGGTCTTACTTCACAGTCACTATCATCTTGTAACAATTGTTGTCATCATCTTCATCATCGTCCTCGTAATCATCATTGTCATCATCATTGTCGTCGTCGTCACCGTCGTCCATATTATTATTATTATTACAAATGCCCGCCGTTCATGGCTGCAGTATATACGGTTAAATTCGACTCCTGTAAAACTGTATCTGTTACTACTATGTATCATGTAAGGCGCTGCTGAGCAGCGGTTGAGTGGCGCCATAGCAAGTACTGTGCGAAGATGAAGATGACAATGTTATTATTATTATTAGGCCTATTATTATACTTATTATTATTATTAGGCCTATTATTATAATTACCATTATTAGGCCTATAATAATAATAATAATAATAATCTTATTATTATTATTATTGTTATTATAATTATTTCCCCGAGGTAAATATGATCCCTTGTTAGGGGAGCACAAAATTAGGGGAGCGTTGTTCTGGAATGGCCAGTCTTCGCAGATGGTTTTGTCGGTGGAAAAGGTGCGTGCTACAAAACGCAACCTTGAGCAAGTCCTTCACTCACTGTTGAAGCGCCAGATATTATGGGCGGCGATCCCGATGGAGTCGAGGGGACAAGACCCCACCTCTAACAATGGTGGACATAGCATACAGTTTGTCACCCCACATTTTGAAGAAACACCAAAAAACTTAGAGAAACGCGAAAAATGTTTGTCACCTCTTATTTTGACCAGATCAGTTCAAGTGTCCCGTGTCCTCCACCTGTCAAAAAAATCCCCGCCTCTGGTAGATATTATTTTTGTTACCCGAGGAATCAAGGATCCCTTAGGATTTGGAAAAATTATTGTTATTTAAGAGCAGAGAAGAGGCACGGCCCTAGGGTGTGCGGGGCCCAAGGCAGCAAGCGATGAGCGAGGCCCCAAACAAAAAAATGGCATCGCGGAGCTGATTTCCTGTCAATACAATATTGGCAATACCATAATTATGCATTAAATTAATGCAAATACAAACTTAAATGGGTTAAGGAACACAAAATGCAAGTCAGGCTTTCAACACTAGCATCGTAGGTCTATGTATACAATGAAAGCAATAATTATATTTTATTTAATTAGTTGAATTATGAATGTCTGTTCAATCTCATCACAGTAAAAAAATTATAGCCAGCAGCGCGGGGCCCCTCAAAAGCGCGGGGCCCTAGGCGGCTGCCTCGTTCGCCTTGCCCTAGGGCCGGGCCTGGCAGAGATAGAGTTTGGAGGGTCAGGCCTCGTCTTCGGGGGAAAGCGTGGGAAAAGTGCCTTTAAATGAAACCAAATTATAGCGTTGGATGCAGGTGGACAAACGCTATTATTATTATTATTATTATTATTATTATTATTATTATTAATTATTATTATTATTAATTATTATTATTATTATTATTAATTATTATTATTATTATTATTATTATTATTATTATTATTATTATTATTATTATTATATTATTATTATTATTATTAGACATAGCGCATAAATGGCGCTGTAATAGTTGTTTAACACTCGTGAGAGGGAAATGATGCGAAATTTGGTAACCCCACATTCTACACCAAAGTCATGCCCCTAATTTTAGGGGCAACACATCCTTTCTTTTTAATGACAGATTGTTAATGCATTTGCCTATCTGTGCTTGGGGTTCGAATACTGGTTCAGGTTATTGTCAAGCCTTATAACTCCTAAGGAAAGGTTGCGCAGATGTTGCATTGCTCTCTCAAATGTCAAATCCTGGACAATGCCTTCGAGGACTGATGTGAATAGAGGGGTCTGACTTCCCGCCTCATTTCTTCATCTTTCAACTGATTATCCTTTCCTTCATCGTCCATTCCCTTTCTTTCCGCCTGCGTCTTTCTTCTCTTTCCAGGCGTGTTTCCTCCTGTTCCTCCTCGTATTTCTTCTCGAACTGGAACATCTCTTTCTGGAAGTCCGGGTCTAATCTAGTGGTGTTGTAATACTAATCGCTTCGGACTGCTTATCTCTCCCTTGCGATGCTGAGTCTGCCCATTCTTCTAACAATTGAGACCGCTCCATACCGAGTACAGCTTTTTCATTTATTCCTGCCCTCATCAATATTACACTATAGCCGGTTGCTATAGACATCGCCTGTTGCTCAGACGCTAATCTTTCCATTATCAAGAAGATGGGATCAACAGAAAAAGATAGCAACAATCTGAAAACACTCGGGACTGGGGTTGGTCGGTGCATTGACAGAGTGGCCGACAGGCAATAGTCTCGCCCGATCCGGTTATAACTGGACGCTGGATTGATTCGTGAACTGTAATCGTAATCGTAATCTCGAAATTTCTACAGCGCCAAAACAACGAAGTGGCAGCGGGAACCAGTTTATTCATAGGCGCTTAGTCAAATAATAAGCGAAAGGCGAACTTACATCAGAACAGTTTATAGCACCAGAACCATCTCAATTCTCAAGGAAATCGGGTTCAAGGTCAAGATCCATAGGGGTCAGGCTGGCAGACGGTTAAGGTGGGTGGTGTTTACAGTTGAAACGGTGAGTGAGGAAAATGGGAGATGAGGAATCGGGATAAGATTTGTGAAAGAGCAGTGTTTTCAATTTAAATTAAAGACCTGTGGAGATATAGCAAGAGGTGAGGTTTTGGTGAGTTCGTACGATGAATCAGATATTTGTCGTAGTACTAGCAGGTTTTTGTTCCAGAAAGGTGGAACAGCTATGGCTAATCAGCGATTCGCAAATTTTAGTGATGAGGTGACGGAAGGACGGAGAAGTTTAAGGCGGATGAGGAGCAAGAGTTGAGCGAAGTGGTTGAACTCTGAACAGCTGACGGTGGTAAGAGGACTGGGAGGATTGAAACGTATTGTAGGTGAGTGATACTGTATTTTGACTACTGTGATAGTCTGCCATCAGCAGTCACTTGCAGCTAGTCTTTATAGCACCTCAGTGCGTTTGTGAAGTTCTGAAAATGCGCTGTATAACTGTTCAAGTACCTACATGTAGGCTATGCATGCCTAGTTCGCTGGGAGTGTGAACGTGATGTACTTAATGGTACTGAATTTCAGAGGAGGTTCAGAAGTGGTGAGTTAAAGCCTACCTTCTAGGCCAGTTGTTTTAGGCTGATTGTTCATCGCATGTGGGATTTGACAATTGGACGGCGAATTCCACCCTGTTTATACAAAGGCATTGGAATCCTGTGAATTATCCAACATATTACATGAAACAGACAATGATAACAAGAATTAGATGTCAAATTAGAAAATGATAAATTCAGTGTAGATCGAAAGTGGGGGAGAGCTGTACTGCTACCACACGCGTCCACAGGTGGCGGATAGTGGAACGACCTCTAGATATAGAGGCTAGCTGCGAAATAAGCAGGTATACCCTGTCGAATAAGCAGTCGCGGACCAACAGCGGCAAGGCTATCAGGGCGCGGTATGGGATGTGGGTGGCACCGCATCCTATGATAAAAGCTGCAGATGCTCTATGACGGTCATGTGACAAGGCGAGTACAGGCCGCCTTTAAATAAGCCTGGAGCCCTCGCTGCCTTGCGGGTAGGTGCTTGCACCAAAGGCTAGGTTCCAAACCGAAAGGGGTTGACGTCAGGAAGGGCATCCGGTTGTGAAACTTTGCTCCAAAATTTTCTATGGATCTTCATACACTTTCGATTGAGCATAGGGCTAGGGCGTTAAACAAGTGGAAGAGAAGGATCCGAGTGGCTGACCCCTCTCCAAAGAGGGATTAATTCGAGCCTGAAGGAAAAGAAGAGTGTAGATCGAAAGCCCACTGAGCACGACAAGGTCCTGACCGAGTGAGGGGGTTAGTAGGTTAGTTCAACACAACACGATGAGGTGAATGATGTTAGTAGTGCCAGATCCACATGCAATGGGCGGTCTTCATATAATCCAGAAACAATAATCTCAATTTCACTGAATTTTTCTGGTAAATTTCCCTCAGGTTATCAGCGTAACAGCAGATTGTGAAACAGACAAAAACAATTATCTGAATTTCTCTGAACAATACCCTGAAAAAATCTGAATTTCATTGAAATTTCATGCAAATTTTTCTAAGTAATTTTTCTACGTAATTAGTGAATAATTATCTCAGTTAAGTTTTCCTTACTATACTGAAGTTATAAAATAACTCATACACATTTTGCTTTAAGAGTTAAAAGCACCTTAAAACTGTGAAAGTTGTAATTGCTTAAATTTATCAAACAAGTTGTAAGCAAATTTACACTGGATTAAATTTCAGTTAAGCTAAATAGTTAAATTGCAGTTTGTTAAGTTTTGAAAGCTGCAGCTGGGCATAACAATATTTGAGCACCATCATCAGATATGACAAATGGTGTTAGTAAGGAACAAATAGAGTCGGTTCATTATTGAGATCCTAGTGGCATAATTACACAGTTAATTCTTTAAAGGCTAAAAGCCTAACAGCTAATCGCCATAATTCTGTACCAGCTTATCCTTTGAGAATATAATGTTCCAGACTTCCAATTGTCTTTTGCAGCATTCATTTTTCTTGAAGTATAGATTCCGTCCTGTCTTTTGCTTTAAGAAGAAAACGTTCCAAACTTCCTGTTGTATTTTGCAGCGTTCATTTCTCTTGAAGTATAGGAGGATGGACATCGATGAGACCATCATGCTATGTACTAATGTTCTGTATTTCTTATATACTAAAAATGTTCAACCCCTAAATTCTCTTAAATAAACAAAACATAATAATCTGAATTTCAAATACATGGTGTCTTCTTTTCTGAGCTTCGCTTTGTTGAAGTTGGCCATAATGAAGTTGATCTTTTGGATTTTTTATATTTATTTGCTGAAAACAGTCCCTTCAACCCCGAATCAAACAACATAATAACCGATGTACGTCTGTCTGTCTGTCCCGTAACAAACACTATTGTGACGTCACTATACTGCCGCCTTGACGACGGCTGTCTTGACGACGACTATAGGCCTATAATATGACGTCATAATATAACGGGCTAATACTCTATTAAGCCTAATTGTTATCACTGCAATAATTCTTTTATATACCGTGATTTTTCACGGGTAACAGATAGTTACTTTAATAAAGATTGAAAGAGATGAAAAGCTAAGTTTAGACAGACACGATAGTGTTCATGAGCTCTGTGTTCTAAAGCTTTCTTTCATAAAGATATAGAAATGAAGAATCTGGATAAATACCTGGCGTATTCTTTTTATGAATTTGGCTTTGGCTTTGCTTTAATGTCCATAATGAAGTTGACCCTGGGTTTTTATTTTATTTGCTGAAAACAACACCCCATCTACCCTCAATTACCATAAGATAGAAAGAAATGAAAAGGCTAAGTTCAAATCAACAAACTGCTCTTGAGTTCTGTGTTTCAAAGCTCTATTTCATAAATTTATACAGGAGAAGAATCTGAATTTAAAATACCTGACGTCTTCTGCCATGAGCTTAACTTGGATGCTGACTTCTTGTCTTCGCTTTGAAGTTGTCGTTGCTTTGGTACTTGCTTTGCTATAATTTTTGTCTCTACGGTGGCTTTCTTGCCGTTTACAAATTTTAAACAGCTGAAAGCCTTTCAACTCCTAAAGTAGATATAAGAAACAGAGAATCTGAGTTTTAAAAGAACTATCTTCGGTTCTTGGCTTTGCGCTAATGTTCACTTTACTTTGATCGCGCATATACCGGTACTGTAAAACTGACTTTCTAAATATTTGTTTAAATCTCTGTATCAGATGAAAAGCTCTGTCTCATACAGTGTCATATATTCGGCTTAAAAAGTCTTCAAATATTAAAGTGTCTTAAAGATGTAAATCAGAAAAATCTGAATTTGGAAATACCTGGTGTCTTGGCTTAATTCCGATGTTTTCTTTGATGTTCACTCTTCTTTATAATTTCTTCAAAGTTGGCTTTCTTGATGCTTTTTTTATATTTATCTGCTGAAAAACACTTAATTCTCCTAAATTGACTTTGAGCTATTAAACACAAAAGTCTGAATATGAAAATACCTGGTGAATTTTGTCATGATCTTTACTTGAAAGCTGGCTTTCTGGATGTCTTCTGTGCTTTGCTTTAAAGTTGCCTTCTGTTACTTTAAAGTTAACTTTCTGAATATTCTTATATTTTTATATGCTGAAGAAATCCCGTAGCCGTAAAATATCTTAATGAGCTGAAATAGAATTAGCCAAATCTGAAAATATCTACTGCTGTCTTATAGATTAAAGTTGATGATCTGAAATCGTTCATATTCTCTATATGAAATATC
Source organism: Allolobophora icterica (assembly GCA_963556255.1). Taxonomy (NCBI): domain Eukaryota; kingdom Metazoa; phylum Annelida; class Clitellata; order Crassiclitellata; family Lumbricidae; genus Allolobophora; species Allolobophora icterica. Next base: position 26,309,236 of record OY744609.1, on the reverse strand, counting down.
TTCACCCCTCAAAGTGTCTTCATACTTTAAGATATAAAACACAAAAATCGGAATACGAAAATACCTACCGGGTTCTGTTTGGGCTTTATTTGAAAGCTGACTTCCTGGATATGTGTTCTTCTGGTCTTTGTGTTGCCATTGTCTTGATCTTTGCGTTGCTGTGATCTAATCGAATCGAATCTAAGGAACTTCTATAGTGCCTTCATCAAAACGCACCTAGCATCAATCGATAGTCTGTGTAATATTGCAACATTACATTTGTTTAGAGCTGAACCCCAAAGTACCTTAAAGTTATAGAAAATCTGCTGAATTTTGAAAAGGAGCCCATATCTACCACTCTTTCTGTCGTAAACTGCACCAAGCTCCAATTTCTGGTTGACTGGAGGGGGAAAACCTACATTGGGCATGATCGAAATGCCTGGGGCAAATGTGTCTTCAGTGGAAGATATAATATAGTAGGCAGCAGTGGAGTCCTCCCACGAATCTCAACTGATGTTTTGCTTACTCTTCTTATAAATCGCGTTCTTCTGCCTCCTGCTCATTCCGTAAAATAGAATTTTTAATGCTTCACGCAACAACAGATCCGGTCTTCTTCTAACATCTACAATATAGTCCTAATTAAATAAAGTAAATGTTATTTACCTGCCTCTCACAGTTAACTTGAGCGAGTTTTCTTCTAGAGGATGATATCTGTATAGTTTGAAGTTTGACTCTGAAACAATTGATTGAAAATTGCTTACACTTATATAATGCATTATGCATGTTTCTATGCATACATGTATAAAGTATATCCATGTAGGCCATTTATGTAGTTCATAACTATTTACTTTGCTATTTAAAATAATTATGTAAAAAGACCTATTGAAATAGTATTTGAATAGTATGTGCCAATTTACTATTTTATTTCAGGATAAATATTCACACTCATTGATATCAACGCTAGCATTGTTTAAGGCTCAAGGCTGGGGTCAGACAATTTCATCACAACCATTTCCGCCTAAAACCAGTGCATCCTCTCAAACAACCTTCTCTTAAAATATGCTTGCGACTGTTATCTCTTGCACCTTAGTCAAATAGTGCAACAATACCAACCGTCACTCCCGAAGTGAACCACATAACCCATTGGGCGTCCAGGTGTAATCTGAAATTAAACATTAAGAAGTCCTCAGAAATGCTAATACGAAGACCGAGGACAGGTTTGGATATCGAGGCAACAACAGTCGAGGTGCCGGGGCTCCCTAGGGTCGCTAGCATGGGCGTCCGGAGGGAGGGCAAGGGAGCATTTGCACCCCCTAGATTTTGAAAATTGTCTCGTTTTCTGTGTTCTTGAATAGCTAATCTATGCAAAAAATGTCATTTTGCACCCAGAAACATTTTGCCCTCTAGAAAATTCCCCTCCACATAGAGAAATTCCTGCGGTCGCTAGTATGACAATTCTCGGTGTTGCCTTCACGAAAGACCTTAACTTTAGAACCCATATAGATCACATATACAGCGCCTCTGAATGGTATATACCGCGAGAGGCGCTTTATAAATGCCCATATACAATACAATACAATACAATACATATATGTGCCCAGGCCCGTCAATCGTCCTTGGGCCAAGTATTCGCGACGTATTCAAAGCCACGGCGCTGTCAAGGTTGCTCTACGCCTCCCTGCTATATGGTGGGGCTTCAACACCCAGGGTGAGCGCGAGAGGCTGGGAGCAGCTGCGTAGCCAGGCCGACAACCGCCTTTTCTCGGCAGTTCTGGGTAATGAAGGGCATGTCCTGCACAGTCTGCTTCCGCCTGTTAAGGTTACCGGATAGGCACTCCGACCCCGAGCCCATGACCGAGCCATTCCTTCGGCTGACAGTCTCATGAGAAAAACATACTTAACTAGGATGAAGTATTCATAACTTGACATATAACTCTCTATGCCAGTGGTTTTCAACCGGGGTTCCGCGGAACCCAGGGGTTCCGCGGGCGTCGGCCAGGGGTTCCGCGGCAGCAGTCTTAAATTTAAAAACCACCAACTGATTTCACAAAAGGATGAACAAATAACAGAATTCTTCACAGCTTTCAGGCGTTCATGCTAGACACAATTCTATGTTAACATAATTAACATTATTACGGGAATGAATCGTTGCATTTTATATTTGCATTGCATTTTTACGCGGGTAAACGGCGGGGTAGGCTAACTAGGCGCTCTGATATAGCAAACCCTCTTGGCGTGGAATTGGTTTCATTACCACCGACCTGTTCCCGTTTGGGATAGAGGGAGAATGTGCCAACAATAGCCCTGAATTGCTGAGATGACCTTGGGTCGAGCCGAGTGCCAACCACTTAGTGCAGTTGTGATTGACCGTTGTGTAGAACCTCGTATGTAGCCGGGGCGGAGGACTGGCACATACCATTGCAGTTATTGGGACCACGAGAGAGGACCAAGGGGAGAGGGGCAGGTACCTTAGAGTGGACGGGAAACTGCTATGCCGCCGCCTGTAAGCGAATTGTTGTTGGTCCGTTGTTGCCGTTCAGTTGCGTGCAGGACAAAATCTGGAATCCCTGACCCCCATGCAGGGGAGGAAGAAGTGGGCTCACTATTGCCTACCTGGAACTAGCGATGGAAGCTGTATCAAGGCACTTCGTGGACGAGTGTCCCACTACCCATCAGTGCGGGAGGTAGGTCTGGAGAGGGTAATCAGAGACACTTGTCCCCTACCACTACTCCCGTAACAGAGGTAACCGGAGTGGCCACCTACGTCGTGCCTTAAATGTCAAAGTGAAGAAGTAAAAAAAAACTGAAGGGTAAAAGCGGTAGTGACTAGTAGGCCTATTCTCTTAAGGATAGTTCAAATTAAACAAATTTTGGAAGTTAATTACTTACAGCCCAGCGTTTCTAATACTTTCTATAGCTCTTCTATCCATCTGTCAGAATTAGTTGCCGCAAAATACAGTAAACTACATGTTGTTTACCGACATTGTTTCTGTGCACTACTCTAGAGTGCTAGACTAAAGTATATATTTATAATAGCCTGTACCAGAGATGCAAAAAACTTATATTAAAAGTTTAACATTCTAAAATTTAAACGTTATCCCAACATTACAAGATACAATTACTTGAATTTCTTGGGAAAATGGACGGCTAAAACGCCACGGGGTTCCGCGAGCAAGTGAGTGCTTGTGTAAGGTTCCGTCACTACAAAAAGGTTGAAAACCACTGCTCTATGCTGTAACACTATTTATATAATTATGTTTGGTCGCTGCCAGTTGTGCAGGGATGAGAATGTGAGAATGTGTTTAAATGTTAATGTACCCCAAAATGCGATTCGCAGTTGGATTGATGAAGAATATTTCATTCTATTCTATTCTATTACAAATTTAATAGTAAACCCCAGTAGAAAAAAAATTCAAATCTATTCAGTGCTCCAATAACGAGACTATTAATTTTAGTAGTGCAGTAGGCCTACTATTTCTCACTAAGAAAAGGAATCGCTTATACTTTTGAATAGCTGCTCTTACGTAAAACCCATTAGAGCTACTAACTGAATGTTGATACAGAAAGAAATTACAAGATTTCTAAACAATTATCTGCATTTAAAACAAACTGATAATAGCCAACTAGTTTTTAAAGGCATGTGGTATTTGCAATAGTCCACAACTGTTTACTACTTTAAATACTATTTAATTAGCTTCCTACAGTTACTGTATTTACTAAACTATTTAAATAGTCACCATGACTATTTATCCCAACGCTAGAAATAAACCAAAGTTAAACTTCAAATCTACAGTAGGCCTAACAATGTCATCATTTTTTCTCACGCTCGTTCTTTCTAATATTTCGAAAATGAAAGATTTTAATACCTTGTAATATCGAGTATCTTGTCGATCTTCTTATTTCTGAACATCAAACGTGTAATTTCTGTAAAATTATGCCGAAAATATCGAAAACCGGCCTGTTTGAATGAATATTTCAGACGAAATCTTCAAATGAGCGAATAACTTACCAACGTTACCTTGGCAATGAATATACGTCATCAGTGTCCTTTGTTTTTACAAAATGACGTCATCAAACATCATCCAACCACAAAGACGATGTTGATCACGTGCAGCTTGTGTCCAATCATTTTCTGGTATTAGTTCAAATTTTGGGTTGCTGCATTGCATCAGTAAGTACTGTAAGTATGTACACAAGGATTAGGCTTAATTGAAATTAATGTCTACTTAGGAAAGCCAACACATCCCTCTATTCTCTTCTCTCAAAGCCATTCTAATATTACCGGGCTTCTGTAATCTGTTGCGTTACTGTCAACTGCATCTGTTGAATTAAACGAATATTGATTGATTGATTGAAATATCTCTTAACCATAAGGAGACTTGCTTTGACAAATACATGAGTTCTTTTTTATTGTGCACACGCCAAATATCTATACACCTTAAGCCTGACTTGTGACCTGTGCTAGCATTTGACTGATCGTCGGAATCAGCCTCCAGTCTGTTCTGCATCAGTTATTACCTCCAGAGAAAGCTGTTGTATACTCACTGCGCCCCAGGGCTATTGCGGACTTGATTTGATATAGCGCCGGTAAGAAAGCTGGTCTCCCTGACGTGGCTTTGTGTGGCGCTGGGAAATTTAGGAGATCTACATTACGTGAAGCCCGTGATAACGATACCTCACGACATAGACGTAATTTCCGGGTGTAAGAGGGGTACTCGTAGCCTCACTTTTTGGACTGCATGGTACCGTACCCAGTTTTCATACCCAGAGGAAACAATGCAGATGTTATTTTCTCGGAGGAAATTAATGTCTTCACCACCACCACCACCACCACCACCACCACCACCACCACCACCACCACCACCACCACCACCACCACCACCACCACCACCACCACCACCACCACCACCACCACCACCACCACCACCACCACCACCACCACCACCACCACCACCACCACCACCACCACCACCACCACCACCACCACCATCGTCATCATCGTCAACATCATTATTACTGTTGTTGTTGTGTTGGTAGTGGTGATGGCGGTAGTTGTGGTGATGACGGTGGCGGCTGTTGTTATTATTGTTTTGTTTGCTGTACCATTCGTATTTAGAATCGTCTACCAAAAAGGCTCGAATTGTCTTAGATTAACCGATTTTGGGTTTGTATTGAGGGAGGAGGATAGATGAATGGTAACACTCATGGCCAGGAGAGCACTAGATCGCGGTTCGATACCCGTAACCCACCTCTAGGGCGGCGCCTTGCATGGCTGCCAAACCGTGTGTTTAGTTAAGATTTGATTGTACTGCCTTGTTTCAATGTAGTCTTACTGCGTATTTGTCAGTTTGAATTAATAAAGATTATTATTATTATTATTATTATTATTATTATTATTATTATTATTATTATTATTATTATTATTATTATTATTATTATTATTATTATTATTATTATTATTATTATTATTATTATCATTATTATTATTATTATTATTATTATTATTAATATTATTATTATTATTATTATTACTATTACTATTATTATTATTATTATTATTATTATTATTATTATTATTATTATTATTATTATTACTATTATTATTATTATTCTCACTATACTCTTTTTCCAAAACCTCAAATGTGCATGTATTATTATTATTATTATTATTATTATTATTTTTATTATTATTATTATTATTATATTTAACAATAATGATTTAATTATCTGAAGCGCCATCTTAGCGTCACTCAGACAGAGGTGGCAGTGTCCTGGAAAGGCAGATGGCATTTCCACGTTGCAGGGCCACTGATTATTATTATTATTATTATTATTATTATTATTATTATTATTATTATTATTATTATTATTATTATTATTATTATTATACTATTTAATTAGTTTCCTACAGTTATACTATTTAATTAGTTTCCTACAGTTATTATTTACTAAACTATTTAAATAGTCACCATGACTATTTATCCCAACGCTAGAAATAAACCAAAGTTACACTTCAGGTCTACAGTAGGTCTAACAATGTCATCATTTTTTCTCACGCTCGTTCTTTCTATTATTATTATTATTATTATTATTATTATTATTATTATTATTATTATTATTATTATTATTATTATTATTATTATTATTATTATTATTATTATTATTATTATTATTATTATTATTATTATTATTATTATTATTATTATTATTATTATTATTAAGTGCTTTAAATAAATAAATAAATAAAATAGATGAGTTTTTACTTTCGTCTTCGTCGTTGTAATCGTCATCATCAACAATAAGAACCGCATCACCTCATCATCGGTAAGGCCAGTGCTCTTTTCTGCCGGAACGCTCCGGAACGGCGTTCCGGCATCTTTTTCAACTATTAAAAACTAATTTTGTTAATTTAGTTTTTTTAATTTAAGCTTAATGTGACGTCAAAAATTCTTGGCGGGGGTCTCACCGAGACCCCTTGCCAAACTGACCCCCGTTTTTTTTTCTCGGGATTCGTCCTCGATATAGTCCTAATTCCATAATTGTTCAGTTCCTGAACCTTTTTTCTAGAAAAAAAAGCACTGGGTAAGACCACCAGTAATATCATCATCATCATAGTCGTCGTCGTCGCCATTTTTTAGTGACATAATTTATTGTCAATGCTAGCGCAAATTAAATATTACGCGCAAAGTCACACAGAAATGCAAATCTGACAGGTTATGATGGTAAATGTTATATATTATATGTATAATATATATATATATATATATATATATATATATATATATTATATCTATTAGGCCTGTATATTATATATATAATCTTTGTCTCAATCGCAGTGGAGTCACCATCGACGTATAGGCCTATTGGGAGTCACTTTCTGGATATTTCTCCTAGCTGACTATGGTTTCGTTTAAGGGAGCAATCGAATGATGCCACAATGTCGCTATAGAAATTGCTAATTAATAATAAGTTCCTGATTTGTTATGTATTATATTATACATAGCTTTAAATAGAATGTAATATTAAAAAAAATATTATACATGACATTTATGTAATATTTTATTTGATTACATATTGTATACTGCTTAGGCTATCACATATCATTCAATTTTATGTAGGCTAATGTTTTCTTTAATTTCATGTATTGTATTTTGAAATTATATATAATATGCTGCACATATTTATTCATTGTATTTATCGATATAATATCATATTTTATTAAATATAATTACTAAATGTCATATTTTTATTTTACATTACACTGTAATCTACAGTGTATTGATAAATGATGGGCTTCGCGTATTGTTTCCTGTTTTGTGCTGTGCGATATCTACTGAAATGCATGTAGGCCCTACCTGATTAATGCTCAATGAACAATGATGTAAACAATATAAATTATGAATGTTTATGGTTATTTTATTTGAATATGATGTTGACTGTCATGGCGATATAAACAATAGGTAGGCCTATAAGCATGCATGCAATTGGCTGTTTCTCATTATGCACGTACTGTACATATAGAACATTAAGTATGCATTACATTTGAATAGAGATACGTGTTCCTGATACACAATACACGGATAGATATAATTGTCATCAGTCTCCAGTGACAATATGTACGCATCATTTCTTCAGTGCGTCGGGCCATTGCGTCAAGTTCAAACGTGAAACGGAAGATCGAAGAAGGGGAAGATAAGAGAGAGGGAGGGAGGTAGGGAACTGATGGGACAGATAGAGATGGAGATAGACATAGAGAGAGACAGTGAGATAGATAGATATACAGAGAGACAAACAGACAGACAGACAGACAGAGAGAGGGAGAGAGAGAGCGGGACAGACAGACACACACACACACACACACACACACACACACACACACAAACAGAGACCGAGACAGAGAGTAAAGGTGAGGGAAGGAGGGAGGCATAGAGGGAAAGAGTGACGAAGAGAATGAGGGAGAGTGGCAGAAAGGGAAATATATAGTGACAGGATGGGGCAAAGTGTAAGGCAGAGTTTAAAGGAGAGACGGCGGCAAGGCAGGAAGACTGAAGGACGGATAAGCAGGGAGGCTGAGGAGGTAGATAGGGAGGCTGAGAAGGAGGTAGAGAGGGAGGCTGAGAAGGAGGTAGAGAGGGAGGCTGAGAAGGTAGAGAGGGAGGCTGAGAAGGAGGTAGAGAGGGAGGCTGAGGAGGTAGAGAGGGAGGCTGAGAAGGAGGTAGAGAGGGAGGCAGAGAGGAAGGCAAAAATGAAGTCAGGTTTACAGGAGAGGCGAGGAGGAGAGGGGAGGACAAAGAGGAAAAGAGGGTAAGGCAGAGGCAGGCATACGGTCAAAGAGAGAAAGGGTGAAAGGCAACAGGCGAGATGAGCTGTGGAGGATCTGTCTTAATAAATATGGAGACAATATAGCTATCGATTTGTCGATTCGTTTGTTCCACTTGTCTGTTCGTTTGTACGCGCAGTCGCGCGTGAATAGCTAGTTTTATTGTCAAAATCATCAGTCTCCTCTTGTCACCAGTTTCCAGTTGTCATCAATATCCTATTGTCATACGTCTTCTTTAGTCGTAAGTCTTGTCATTAGCAGTCTTGTTGTCCTCGAGACTAAGGTCTTGGTCTCGAGTGCACTGCACTCGAGTTCGTTAATAAAAGTCTTGGTCTTGGTCTTGAGACCAAAAGTCTTGGTCTTGGTCTTGAGTTTCAAAGGCTTGGGCTTGCAAGACCAAGACCAAGACTCGACTGTCAATATGGACAGTCATTTAACAAATCGCAGGAATTTAAAAAATTATCAAAAACTAGATGTTTGCCCTTCCTAAGACGTGAAATTTATTATGACCTTAAAAGTTTAAAAATTTTTGAAATTGTCATCGTAAGCAATGTTTTGCGTAAAAACATTTTCCATTTACACTCTCTAGCTTGACGACATTTCGTTTCAACATTTCGTTTCAACACACACACACACACACACACACACACACACACACACACACACACACACACACACACACACACACACACACACACACACACACACACACACACACACACACACACACACACACACACACACACACACACACACACACACACACACACACACACACACACACACACACACACACACACACACACACACACACACACACACACACACACACACACACACACACACACACACACACACACACACACACACACACACACACACACACACACACACACACACACACACACACACACACACACACACACACACATATATATATTGTCTACTATCAATATATATCATATATATATAAGTATTTGTGTTCCTATTACTCGTAGTATCATGATTGATGCTTCTTGTAGCAGAGTGAAACTGTTTCGTCCTCCCCAGTTACTTCCTGGTTTCGGTTGAATTCTCTGGACATCGATTAGGGGAAGATGGTTCTGACGGATGGCTTACCCGTTGATTCTCATCACTATTATTATCCCAGATCCCCTTCCCCAACGTCGCTTCCTGGCAAACCGACAACTGCGTCTAGCTTTTCCCAGCATACAGACGTGTCTATGGCACTTTGTCATCTGTTCTTTGTTGACTGTCTGTCTGTGTTTCTGCATCAATCTCTGTCTGTCTGTCTCTGTCTAATATCTTCGTTCTGTAGGTCTGTAATGCTATGCCCCTCCCTTCCTCCCTCCCTCACTCACTCATTCACTCACTTAATCACACACACACACACACACACACACACACACACACACACACACACACACACACACACACACACACACACACACACACACACACACACACACACACACACACACACACACACACACACACACACACACACACACACACACACACACACACACACACACACACACACACACACACACACACTCACTAACTCACTCACTCACTCACTCACTCATGTCTGTGTGTCTATCTCTCTTCCGTCCATCAGGGTGTCTGTCTTGATGCCTGTCTATCTGTTTGTCTTATTCATAACCATAACCATAATTACTGGTTTTACTGCTTTCGACAGCAAAGAAGAACAAAAATTTATAATTACAATCATTTGAACAATCACTGCGAAACAATGGGAGTTAAGAAGAAACCCTAAAAGGAAACGAGTCCCGACTAGTAGGGTCACCCTTTCATCACAATATCATTTTGGGTGGTGAGCTGAATAACTGTAATTACTAGACTTATTGTAAATCTTAATTAATTCTTAACTAGTTAACTAGCAAACACAATAATTAACCAATTTTATCATTGGTAATCAGATAGGCACGCAGTCTACGCTTGAATTGGTGTATATTGTAATAGGCATCGTATGTCGATGGGAATGCTGTTCCATATCCTAGGGCCTTCTAATTGAAAACCCACGGGTGTTAGTTCGTATGTATATGGGCCTACATGTATAATATAATTAGCTGATGAACGTACAGCATACGGATTGGATTCATAGTTGATTTAAAGTCTTAATTGTTAAATGATGAAGGCAATTGTTTATATGTGTAGTTATGCATAAATTCACTGGTTTTTTGAAAGGTTATCTGATCAAGTTTTGGGTGCTTGTCTATCTGTCTTTGTGCCTTCCTGTCTATCTGTGTATATCTGTCTTTCTTTTTGTCTGTCTGTCGCTGTCTTTGGTTGAATGTCTGTGTCACGTGACGTTTAACCTCCATCTGTTCTCTCGGCTTCGAACCCGATCCGTTTACACTTCTGGCTTCCCCGGTTTTCCCAGAAGATTTCAGCGCCCGATCGATCACCGGAAGGACCATCAGATTACGTGCCGTGACTTCCCTCAAGAGCAGTTCTAAATTATTGCACGCACATATACATAATTATATAACTACACTACACCTATGTCTATGTGTGTTTTTATTTGTATGCAAATGAATATTGGTATGTATGCTTTAACGGGTATATATATATATATATATATATATATATATATATATATATATATATATATATATATATATATATATATATATATATATATATATATATATATATATATATATATATATATATATACTTCATGGTTTCGACATGGTTGATCATGAAATCCCACTTCGACGTCTTGAACTATCTTGTGGTCTCAGTGGTCTCCCTCTTCTTTGGTTCAAATCTTACCTCTCTGACCGTACTCAGAGGATTGTCCTTGGTGACTCCAGAACTGCCTGGGTTAGAGTTGAGTATGGTGTCCCACAGGGTTCTGTCCTTGGCCCCATTCTGTACTTACTCTACACAGCTGACATACCTTCTATATTTACTAAACACTTTACCTCTGGTCACCTTTATGCAGATGACGTTCAGATCTTTGTCCAAGGCCCATCCTCTCAGCAGATCTCCCTTGTTGGATCCATTCATTCCCTCTCACTTGATCTCCACTCTTGGATGTCATCAAATCGACTTAACCTTAACTCTTCTAAGACCCAACTGATCTGGTTTGGCACTAAACAGCAACTTTCTAAACTTGATATCCCACTTCTGTCGTCAATATACCCTGCTTTTTCATTTTCATCCAGTGTTCGTGATTTGGGTGTCACCCTTGATAGTACCCTCTCGTTTTCTGAACACCTCTCCCACCTGACACGTTCCTGTTTCTATCATCTGAGGCGTTTGAGGGCTGTAAGAAGATCAGTTTCTCCTTCAGTGTTCACTACCATGGTCCATGCCTTCATTTGCTGCCGCATTGACTATTGCAATTCATTGTTTGCTGGGCTCCCTAAAGCGCGCCTTTCATCTCTGCAGTCTGTTCTGAATGCGGCTGCCAGGCTCATTGCCCGTTTTCCTCGCTTCTCTCACATAACTACCTTTATGACTGATGTACTTCACTGGCTTCCTGTTGCTTCCCGCATCCAATACAAGGTTCTTCTCCTGGTCTCTAGGACTCAACTGGGAAAAGCTCCTAAATACCTCTGTGACCTAATGTGCAAACCTCTATCTGCTCTGTCTTCCCGCCCTCTTCGGTCTGCTGACCGCTTTGATCTGCTTGTCCCTCGCGCAAGGACTTCGATGGCTCAGCATCGTGCTTTTGCCATCCTTGGCCCTTCCCTTTGGAATGACCTGCCCCCCTCTCTCCGTAGCAAGATATTGCTTGGGATCTCGCCTTCTTCTCTCCGCTGCCTAAAGACCTTTCTTTTCCCTCGGGGCTGACACGCTGGGAGCGCCTCTGAATAGTCTATGCTGTGAGAGGCGCTTTATAAATAATCATATAAGATAAGATAAGATATATATATATATATATATATATATATATATATATATATATATATATATATATATATATAATAAAACACTACGTACCATCGTGTGCATACATAATGCATAGGGGAGAGTAGGGCAAGACGGCCATGCTAACGAATATATAAATTTTCATGCATGAAAACTTGAATGAAACCGAAAAAAACTGGTGTGGTATATACTCTATGACACCCAATTATAATCACCAAACGACAGTACAATAGCTCTTCATTAATGAGTATTTAATCGGAAAAAATGCATGCCAGGAAAGTGAGCATCTTGCCCCATACCTGGGGCAAAATGCCCCGGCTATGGGCATCTTGCCCCAATGACAAAAACCGCATATCAGTAAGTTTCACCTCAGTTTTATTGTTACTTTAAATAATCAGTTTCTACTATGCTTTACATTTCGACTCTTTTCATGCTATGCACAGCAATTCGACTGTTTTGCCAATACAACACATGTCGGTCTATTCCACACAGTCACCACACAGGAAAAAATCATCGTCAAATACTCCTTGTGCTTCCGCACAGACCTCGTGAAAGCAAGTTTTACACTTATAACAAGCGATCCTTGCAACCAGAGTTCAGTTTAACGTCTGCGGCACTCTTCTCAACAATCCCGCAACCTGGGCACTGGGAACAAAGTTCTGGCTTGCTTTGATTATCAACATTCTTTTTTAAACGAAGGGAGTCCATCTGAAGTCCCCTTCTTGTCATAGGTCTAGGTCCGCCTGCTTCAGCGCACACCTTTTTAGGTATCTGCTCTCTGTCTTCATGGCATGTTCTCTTCTTAGGTCCACTTGTAGACTTTAACTTCTTTGATCTATCTACTTCTTTAGACTTTTTCAGTGCAACATGTTTTTCAAGTTTCTTTTTCTCCCCTTCATCTCTCTGCCAAACTAAGTTCTTATATGGCGATGAAGTAAGAACAACCGCTGTTTCTGCTTTGCGTTTTCTGACACGAGACCTTTCAGCTTTTGGCAAAGGAGACAGTTGACAAATAAGGTCAATAGCTGTCTGCATTTGTGGGATAGCAACTTGAGTCTGTGGTTGAGAAATGTCTGCTGACTGTGCTTGTATGTGACTGTCACCATCCGATTCCAGGGCATCGACTTGCAGGTGAAGTTTTCCTTGGGATGCCATACAGTAACTCAGCCTTCCGCTTGCTTAGCTCTCCTTTTCTAACTTTCTCCAATGCTAGAGTTAACTGTTCCAAGCCATATTTTCCTCTATCAGTTTTTCTCTTGTAGCATCTGACCATTTCTGACAGAAAAACAACCACAATAAGCTAATTATACACTACAATAATAATTATACACTATATACACTACAGGCTGACTATGATTAGCCTACACGGATCTTCTAAATTCTACAAAAAAGCTACACAATGCTATGGCGGGGCAACATGCCCAGGGTGTACAAGATGGCACTGGGCATTTTGCCCCTAAACGGGTGATAGCAGTACAACGCGATTCTAAGTTATCGTCTACATGCAAATTGAAAATTAATCCCATCATAAAGTCCGTAAGCAATAACTAAACACACCAAATTTATAACGTTATTGAACTACCATGTAACTAACCTGTAAAATCTGTTGAACTGTTAACTGTTCGATAATGCACAACACCCAAAAACTTAATTTTAATTATACTGATCGCCCGC
>OY744609.1:26222857-26290357 GCA_963556255.1 Allolobophora icterica | reverse complement strand
AAAGCCCAATCTGCTTGATTCCGTTCCATCAGTGCCATTACTCTAGTCTACAGTGACATTGGTCAGCAATAAATTAGGCATTTTACAGCAACGTTAGGTTGTAAATTTGTAATGTGATGCATTTGGCTTTACATTGCATCACTTCTTATACCACTTGATCCTATAATACCGGTTGCAACTCGTTCATCCTTAGCCACCAATCTCCTCTGTCTGTCTGTCTGTCTGTCTGTCTGTCTGTGTATATGTCTGCCTGTTTGTTTGCCTATCTATTTATCTCTCTATCTATTCTGTTGATCTGTCAATGACCTCTCTGTCAGCTTAATCTTTGTTTGTTTATCTCCTTCCTCTCTAATTTCACTCACTCACTCACTCACTCACTATCTGTCTCTGTCTCTGTTCGTTCTCTCTGTCTCTCTCTAACTCTCTGTCTCTGTCTCTGTCTCTGTCTATCTATCTATCTATCTATCTATCTATCTATCTATCTATCTATCTATCTATCTATCTATCTATCTATCTATCTATCTATCTATCTATCTATCTATCTATCTATCTATCTATCTATCTATCTATCTATCTATCTATCTATCATCTATCTATCTATCTATCTATCTATCTATCTATATATCATCTATCTATCTATCTATCTATCTATCTATCTATCTATCTATCTATCTATCTATCTATCTATCTATCTATCTATCTATCTATCTATCTATCTATCTATCTATCTATCTATCTATCTATCATCTCCCGGTTTCTCTGTCACTGTCCCTCTTCAACCCAAGAAGCATCAAGACGTTCAAGCTGATCTCTCATCACATGATGCAAATGGGACTCGAATAAATCTTTCTCAAGAAGATGACCCTCTACTCAACGACCCCACCCCAGCGATCTCTTTCCTCAACCTCATCCAGCCAATCACACCCCACCCTAAGAGTAGATCTATAGAGAGCCACGCAAGTAATTTCGCCTGCCCAAAGAACTCAGCTAGATAGCAAGAACTCACTGACCCCACTCATTTCCCATAATCACTCTGCAAGCGATCTCTTTCCGCATCCCTCCCCAAATATCTGAATGAAACTCACGTTCGTTTCGCTATCTGTGAGAATCGCAGTAATTGGGCGCTTCACAGACCATTAATTTCTTCTCCTGTCATTCGCGATGTCGCTTTGGGCGCCACTGTGCCCAAGGCGTCCTGTCGTCGTATACAAACGCACAAAGCGCACGGAGTTAGGTAAGAAATATGTCTGCCATACGTAAGGTAAGATGTAAGTTGAAATACGGCAAGTCACATATGAAAAGGCACAAGTCTATTTAAGTGAAGTAATGTATTTCATGGAAAAGATAAATACGAAACAACGGGGTCCACGGCTGCTTTTACTTAACTTTGCAGATTTAATATGCTAGGGTTTAATAAGGTAAAAAATTCGTCGTTTTTGACGACCTCTTTGATTGTCAAAACGGTTATTCAATTACGCCTTTGTTATTCCCGATTTAAAAAATTTTAAAGTCGATGTTCAGTTAATTTCTCTTTCAAATTTTATCATTACCTTTTTTTATACTTTCAGTTACAAACAGTAACTAACCAATTTGATGAGGTCAACTCAATGGCGTTCCCCTAAATGAAAGGGTTTTAGTTGTAACAAGACCGTAAGAATTTTTACATCTTACTCCACCCGGTGTGCTTATCTCATTCCTCGCCGCGTCGCTGAAACGGAAAATAAATTGCCGGTATGTTGTGGCTTGTCGTAGAGTAGCAATGACAGCGCGCTTCGTGACTCCTAGCGACGAAATCAGAAAGTCTCCTAATTGGCCTGTCCTGGACAGCAGATTCCTAGTTGAACCGAACTGAATACTAATCGGGACTCTGCGCATGCGGTGTACTAGTTACAGTGGCGGCGATCTTGTTTGACAAGTGGGGGTGGGGGACACTTTTGAAATGATCTGGTCAAAAAAGAGTTTTGAACTGATCTGCATGGTCAAGAGGTAAAAAAATCGCGCTCACGGGCGATAACATTTGGTGACCTTGTTTTTGGTGTTTCTTCAAAATTGGGGGGTGGGGACAAATGTATGGTGTGTTCCCCCACTCTCGACCCCCGGGATCGCCGCCCATGACTAGTTATTCGTCTGAGATTTCTTCTGCGTGTACCTATACCATATTGGATGTACCTTTTTCGACGGTTTGAGAAAATATTTAAATGCGCAAATTCGCCGAAAGGTAGGCTACAAGGATAAGAAAAAAAAACAACACGATTATTTACACGATGCATATTTAACTCATCGTAAGCGTGGTTCTCATGTTGAAAATCGAAGGAACAATCATGACCACAGCAACCCAACGAACGAACACCTATTAAAAAGTACAAAAGAACCAGTATGTGGTTAAATCTATAGACCTTTCAGCGAGAAAGACCCACTAACTCTGACTTAGGTAAGATAAGGCATGATTGATATGATATCAATGTCCTTGCTAGCCCAAACATGTCCTTAAACAGTGGAAACTGCTCCAGTATAGTTACACTTACACCAAGTGCGTCGCTGAACTGTTTATTTAATCTAATCGTAACTTACACAGCGGTCTGCTCAGACGATTTTTAAATTACTGTTTTCCGACGCTATCGTCACTTTTTTTTATATCGGATGGGTTTCTTAATGTAAACTTTTCCCTTCATGGTCCAATGTCCATGTCCCCATAAGTCTTTCACTACGCAGCAGCTTATGTGCATGAAATAAACAGTCAGAGTTGTATAATGAATTGTTCATTGATGAATACGGGATTATACGGGAGACGAAGAACCACCAGAAGATCAACCAAAAGATCTACCAAAAGATTTAGGCTACCAGAAGATCCACCAGAAGATCAACCAAATGATCTACCAAAAGATGTACCAGAAGATCTACCAAAAGATCCACCAGAAGATCAACCAAAAGATCTACCAAAAGATTTAGGCTACCAAAAGATCCACCAGAAGATCAACCAAATGATCTACCAAAAGATGTACCAGAAGATCTACCAAAAGATCCACCAGAAGATCAACCAAATGATCTACCAAAAGATGTACCAGAAGATCTACCAAAAGATCCACCAGAAGATCAACCAAAAGATCTACCAAAAGATTTAGGCTACCAAAAGATGTACCAGAAGATCTACCAAAAGATCCACCAGAAGATCAACCAAAAGATCTACCAAAAGATTTAGGCTACCAAAAGATCCACCAGAAGATCAACCAAATGATCTACCAAAAGATGTACCAGAAGATCCACCAGAAGATCCACCAGAAGATCAACCAAAAGATCTACCAAAAGATGTACCAAAAGATCCACCAGAAGATCAAGCAAATGATCTACCAAAAGATCCACCAGAAGATCAACCAAAAGATCTACCAAAAGATTTAGGCTACCAAAAGATCCACCAGAAGATCAACCAAATGATCTACCAAAAGATGTACCAGAAGATCTACCAAAAGATCCACCAGAAGATCAACCAAAAGATCTACCAAAAGATTTAGGCTACCAAAAGATCCACCAGAAGATCAACCAAATGATCTACCAAAAGATGTACCAGAAGATCTACCAAAAGATCCACCAGAAGATCAACCAAAAGATCTACCAAAAGATTTAGGCTACCAAAAGATCCACCAGAAGATCAACCAAATGATCTACCAAAAGATGTACCAGAAGATCTACCAAAAGATCCACCAGAAGATCAACCAAATGATCTACCAAAAGATGTACCAGAAGATCCACCAGAAGATCAACCAAATGATCTACCAAAAGATGTACCAGAAGATCTACCAAAAGATCCACCAGAAGATCAACCAAAAGATCTACCAAAAGATTTAGGCTACCAAAAGATCCACCAGAAGATCAACCAAATGATCTACCAAAAGATGTACCAGAAGATCTACCAAAAGATCCACCAGAAGATCAACCAAAAGATCTACCAAAAGATTTAGGCTACCAAAAGATCCACCAGAAGATCAACCAAATGATCTACCAAAAGATGTACCAGAAGATCCACCAGAAGATCAACCAAATGATCTACCAAAAGATGTACCAGAAGATCTACCAAAAGATCCACCAGAAGATCCACCAAAAGATCTACCAAAAGATCCACCAGAAGATCTACCAAAAGATTTAGGCTACCAAAAGATCCACCAGAAGATCAACCAAATGATCTACCAAAAGATGTACCAGAAGATCCACCAAAAGATCTACCAAAAGATCCACCAGAAGATCAACCAAATGATCTACCAAAAGATGTACCAGAAGATCCACCAAAAGATCTACCAAAAGATCCACCAGAAGATCAACCAAATGATCTACCAAAAGATGTACCAGAAGATCTACCAAAAGATCCACCAGAAGATCAACCAAAAGATCTACCAAAAGATTTAGGCTACCAAAAGATCCACCAGAAGATCAACCAAATGATCTACCAAAAGATGTACCAGAAGATCTACCAAAAGATCTACCAGAAGATCAACCAAAAGATCTACCAAAAGATCCACCAGAAGATCTACCAAAAGATTTAGGCTACCAAAAGATCCACCAGAAGATCTACCAAAAGATCCACCAGAAGATCAACCAAAAGATCTACGTGCAAGGGATACCAGGTTCGACATATCATTACGTCTGTCACCTGGCGAATGAGTGCCGTTCTTCACTTACCGAATGGGGCGAGAGTTCTGGACGCCGCATCTTCTGCCAACTATACCGAGGACCGCGTCGAAGTGGTGCAACGTGTACTGCGAATGCGCTGCCGTCGCTGTTCTTCGCTCTTAATGCTTCTCGGTCTAGGTCTCTGAACGGTCAACTGTGTACATCGGACAAGAGGGCGTTGGATTTGAGTAGGCCTAGATGAATTCTGTCGTAGTAACTTTAACATCAAATGCTAGAGCGGAAGTCGGGTGGGGGTCCGTTCGTTGTCTTGGCTGTTAGGTTTTATTTTTTATTCATTTATTTTTATTTTATGTATTATGTTTTCATGCTTTACGTTTTCTTTGTTTTACAATGTACACCAGAGTGCGGTTAAGCAACTTGTATAATAAAGAATATACTTACTACTTACTTACTTAGTTCTATATGTATATAGGGAGTGTGCTGCTTCTATCCGCTCTCTTCAATTTTTCCTCGGGTTTCCTCGCACTGGGAGCGCTTCTGGTCAGGCCATACCGACAGAGGCGCTCTACTCTAGAATCTTTAAATATACAATACAATACAATACGCTTGGCCGAACAGGTGTTTAGTCGTATCGTAATCGTAATCTCCAAACTTCTAAAGCGCAACTCGAAGGCCAAGAGCAGGGCACCAGCCTATTCACGAGCGCTACGTCAAACAGAGGGTGTTTCCAGAATCAAAGGAGTCCGAGTCCAGTTTCCAGAAGGCCAACTCAAATCAGAGGGGGTTTCCATAGAGTAGTCCAGAAGAGGTCCGAGTCCGGTTTCTAGAAGGCCAAATCAAATGAGATAGGTTTTTCCAAAGAGTAGTCCAAGAGAGTTCAGGGTCCGATTTCCAGGGGGCCAGATCGAGAGGAGGCAGAGCAGCTGTCAAGGCGGGTGCTGTTTTTGGCGAGAATGATTGGCCGAGGTTCAGATGAGTCAGGGTAGGAGTACTTGAAAAGTACGTGAGACTTCAATTTTCAGTGGAAAGCCCGGGGTGATAGTCTGATAGATAGAGAAACACGAGGAGGAGGAGGATGGAGGACAGGTTGCAATGACGATGGAGGCACTGAGAAACTGCGGAATTGGGGGGGGGGAAGAGATCTTTCCAGAGGCGTGGTGCTGTGTTGGATATGGCTCGGTTGGAGAACTTGAGATGAGTCGTGACAGGGGGCCCAGAAAGACTGAGATAGGCCGATGATCGGGTGGAGCGGGTTTCCTGGATGGTGAAGAGATCACGGAGGTACTGGGGCTGGGAATATTGTATGGAGTTGTAGGTTAGTGATGGGACTTTGAAGTGAATTCGCTCTGGGATTTTTAGCCAATGGAGTGATTTGAGGATGGGAGTGATATGATGTTTGTAGTCGTAAGCCTCGCATATTTAGTTAGCGCGCGAAAGAGTTAGCTGATATGAACGGTAACATATTTGAATTTTAGTTACAGGTAGAAATCAGAGAGAGTTGTTTTATGTTGAGCTAGCCTACTTGGACAGTTTATTTGTATAAGTGGTTTTCTTGTGTGTTGTATCGGAAGAAATATTTTTATAGTTTACGTATTGTGTTTATGTGAATTGGCGGCCACGCACTACCATAGTTAAGTTACCTATAATAGGTAAAGATAAAATAGAGAGAGTAGAGTTAGAGTTAGAGTTAGGTGATTAGGAGGGGAAGATCACAGGTACAGTTCCTCGTGAATTCATCGTGAGGTGAAGCGTAAACGAGGATCGGACGAATCTTCTAATATTTTCCGCTCCGGAGTCGTCGAACCGCTGAAATATATTGTCTGGCGAGATTGATGCCCGCAAGGAAAAGCAGCCAGATCACATGTGGCGAGCGATGTTCTTTCTAAGTTTCGGTCACCGGCGGCGGATATTTATCCTATACATCTTGATATGCTATGTAGGTTGAAGTCGACGAAAACGACGGTTGCGACCACTAGATGTCTTTAATAAGAAGAGCAGTTCCTTAAAAGCTAGCCATGAGGCAGTCGTGGGTATGAAGTGTTTAATAGGGACTTTACTTTCTTAGCATCGGATAAATCTGCTATTACTAATATGTTTTAGTCTACCAATAAATTCTGTGTTGTTTGGTTATTGCAAATTTTTTCTTAAATATTAATACTAACGGGCAGATTGGTAGGCCGCAAGAGAGGAGAAGGCAGGAGGAGCACAAGACAAGAAGGAAAAAGTCCTTATAGATGAGATAAAAGAAGAGGGGATGGAGGAGGAGGAGGAGGAAGAAGGAAAGGAGCTCAGGATAGGGAGTTGAAGAGGATATTTTTCTCGTTGTTGGTACTACCATTACTATTAAATTCAAATTGTTAAAAAAGGCCTGGTCACATTTCCACCATATAGGTCCTACCACAGAATAGATGAAGCGTCTATTATGTGGTCCTACTGTCTTTTTGGGAGCCATATCAGCAGTATGTATAAATTGTGACGACATCGATTTCGATAATCCCAATTCAGTTATAGAAGTCTGTGTTCTAAATTTAAGTTAGGTCAACAGCTCTGAATTGCCCCAAGATGTTGTTAAAGTCTGATTAGTAATTGCGATATCAGTCACGTAGGCCTACCAAGTTAGTAAACTGCCCTAGTATTTTTAAACGCCTTAAATAGCCTCCTTCCGACACAAATAAACTTGTCATGTTCATTAAAGCATCGTTAGAGTTCACGAGGTCAGATAAGGCGACGTCGGGGTCAAAGGTCACAGCAGCCATAAAATGTCGCTAAACAGTTAAAGAAATTGAAGAATGGGGCACGTCATCAAGTCCCGATGCAGGCAATTAACAGTTAATTATTAACCCCTCTTTCCTTAGCTTTGCGGACGTTCATAACTACTAAGAGTATTTCAGAATGAATTGTACTGGTGCAGGTAACAAGTAACCATGGATGAAACAATGAAAGCAGTTGTCAAACGAAACACGACTGCCACCTGGTGGCCAGAAGCCTTCTCGATCGCCAGCGACCGACAGATGGCTACAACTCCGGAAGAACAAGCCGGGTCACGTGATATCCAGCTGTACGTGGTAATCGGGTTCCTGTCGCTGATGAGCGTCGTCGGAACGGCCGGAAATGCGCTAGTCTTGTGCGTGTTCTTTAAGAAGCGAAAGGAAATGGCCGTCTCGACGCTGCTTATAATCGTTCTGGCGGTCGTTGACTTCGTCACGTGTCTCGTCGTCATTCCTTACACCATCTACATGGAGTCGGTGGACTTTCAGCTGCACAGCGACATCTTGTGCAAGGTCTACCAGTTCCTCATTACCTCCAACATCCCGTTCTCTGCGCTCATCATGGTCCTAATCGCTGTCGACCGATACCTCTGCATTTGTCACCCGTTCCTCCGCGTCCTCACAGTGGCCCGAGCGAAGGGCGTCATCGCTACCCTCGGCTTTTTCGCTGCCGCCCTCGGACTCTGCGTCTCATTGATGTTCGGTGTTTATCAGCGAAAACTGGAAACGTTCACTACCACTGAACAAGGGGTTTACCCTACAGGCACTTTCGAACCTGGGTCCGGAGACTTTGTGTCACTGGGAAATCTGGGGAGTCAAGGCCTCAGTACAATTACGGGAAACTCTAGAGGGACTGTTCAGAAGCAATCCAGGGAGGCATCCAGCCAGAGCTCAGCTGCACACTTCAAATCACCGGCTCAACGAGATCCCCTAAACCTTGCGACAGGGTGGCCGGTCAGCGAGACCCTCGAATCCCCTTTCAACGACGAGTCGACACCACATGGATACTCTCCTAACACGGGAAGGAAACTTTTTCCAGAGAACGTCTCGATGGTCAGTTGGAGATTTCCTAGCGATATGACGGATGGAACAAGATCGTCGGTGGAATCCTCGTCTCTGACAGATGGCAGTCCGGGTCAGCTGGTAAACGCGGGACATTGCGAATCGAACGACCTCCTGATCAGCGCCGATTTTCAGTACTACTACCAAAAGCTTTACACGGCCATGTATCCTGTCTGCCTCGGAATCGTGATCATCCTGTACGTCTTAATATTCCGTTCGGTCCTCGAGCGTCGCAGTCGGCGTCAGCAGGAGAAGAGCAAGACAAGAGCCGTCGTTCGCTCCCTGAACTCGGTCACCACCAGGAACCGCGTGGAGTCGGACAACAGCTATCGAGCGGAAGCCTTTCCGAACAACGAAGATGTGAACCACCAAGCCGAAATCGAACCGATCATGCAGCAAGAGTCGGACGTGGCGAAAGAGCGTTGGCATGGCAACCAGGTAAGCCGGATCAGCAAGGCCGAGAGCACCCACCTGGCGAACCTCAAGACGGCCGCCATGCTGTTTGTTGTGACCGTCGTCTTCGTCGTTACGTTTCTACCGGCGTTTCTCATGGTACTCCAACTCGTACCGAGCAACGTCATCGTGTTCTACCTGTACTTTGCCAACAACGTCGCAAACCCCGTCATCTATTCCTTCATGAACCAAAACTTCCGCAACGATTTACTCAAACTGTTCAAGAGTCATCGTTGAGACGTATCAGTTGTAGGCTATGTCATGTGGCAGTTTAATTTGACTCCACGTGGGATTTCAGACCCTATAATTCATTTCGACAAACTCACACCGCCCCCAGCAGCACTCGCGTTGACGTGAACCACCAAGCAGAAATCGAACCGAAATGCCGGCCCCGCAAGTCCCTTGTCAACAACCCAGGGCCACAATTCGGGATCAATCGCCAGCTAGTGTGATACAAGTCATTTTAAAAAAATGTCACACGCATCTGTGACAATTTTTGAAGAGAACTGCCACGATTATGGAACACAAGATTGCTAGTTTGAGAAACTGATACATTGACCTGCATGGCTGTGACACCGACCAGTGTATACATAGGATCATGTATAGATCTCTGTCTGTCACTACATGTCTGTCTGTACGCGCCCAACAACACCCGCCCGCCCAAGACCACCCAGTTACACATTCACCACACTGGCGGCGATCTTGTTTGACAGGTGTGGGGACACGGGACACTTTTGTACTGATCTGGTCAAAAAGAGGTAAAAAAAATTTCACGCGCGAAAAAATTCTTGACCTGTTTGGGCGTTTCTTCAAAATTTGGAGGGACAAACCCGGGACAACTGCATAGCGTGTCCCCCACTGTTAAAGGTGGGGTCTTGTTCCCCTCAACACCCGGGGATCGCCGCGACGCCGCCCATGATTCACTGCGGTTCTACCAGAGAGCTCAATTGCCTAGGATAAAGTCAGCAACTGCCTTCGGGATCAAGTGTGCCACAATTTGGCGGCAAAGATTTCACCGTCCGCCAAGGGGCCATCTACTACGAAGACGTGTAACTTCATTGCGATTGAAGAGCGGAGGCGGAGCTGGGATGTCTTCTCGACCGAAGTCCTACTCGTGTGCCCTCCGAAAGCGTCTTTCATAACGCATAACTTTGGTCTAAAAAGTGCGGGATACCAATTTATTACAAACACGAAGCAAGGCGGAGACTGCGATCTCTGGGAAGACTCAATAATAAAATATTGATTGGCACTGTTTAAAAAGTGGGGTACGGTACCCCTCAGTCCAAAAAGTGGGGAGCACGAGGGGTACTCGTACCCCCACAAATTACGCCTATGGTCACGCCGACTGCTCCCTGGGGTATGTTTTAAAATACAGTCCAAATTAATGTACTAGGTCTACACAAGTATCAGAAATTGAACCAATCATAATTATTTAAAAAAATTAAAATGTAAAATAGGCCTAACACTTAGGAATTTCACACGTAAAAGGGTTGCTTATTATCATTGTCATTATCATTATCATTATTATTAATAGTAGTAGTAGTAGTAGTAGTAGTAGTAGTAGTAGTAGTAGTAGTAGTAGTAGTAGTAGTAGTAGTAGTAGTAGTAGTAGTAGTAGTAGTAGTAGTAGTAGTAGTAGTAGTAGTAGTAGTAGTAGTAGTACTAGTATCAGTATACAGAGCAATGTAAGCAGAGTATTGTCGAAGTACTGCTGCAACTGGACTTCAGAGTGATTGGCTATGCAACACATTGGTGAAGATTGTAAATAATAAGGGGCTGAGAACAGACAGAAGGATCAGAATGCACAGTACCAACTATGCCACTTGCCGTGATCGACTGCAGAGGTGAGAAGCTTGTCAGTTTAGGGCAGTTCCAGAGAAACCAAACCCTTTGTAGTGCCTAAGAAAGTAGTCAGTGGTCAACAGTGTCAAAAGCAGCACTATAGTCGAGGCATAAACCGAGAGGTACACCTTTCCGTTATCAATAGATATGTTGTCCAGTGTAACTGGAAGTGTAGCATCAGCAGACTAGCCTTCATGATAAGCTGATTGATAAATGATTGGTGTACGAGTAAGCAAGCGAAGAAAAGTGTTTCTTAATCCTTGAAGGAAGAGACGTTCAAGAATCGAATTGTTATCGAGATGAGTGTAAAGTTTTAGAAGCTGTTGGTATCCAGGTCAGTTTTCTTAAGTAAAGGTACCACTAAGGCAGATTTAAAACATGATGGAAAACAGCCTTCAGCAAGACACAATCTCACCAAATGTGCAATAAAGTAGAATAAAACATCTGAACGAGAGACAATAATTGAAGTACCGGTATGTATATATATATATATATATATATATATATATATATATATATATATATATATATATATATATATATATATATATATATATATATATATATATATATATATATAGTCTGTATATGAGGATTTATAGGGACAATATGATTTATAAAGACAGGAGTTCAACTGCTTACTTAAATATTTAATTATTTATTTTTTATTAACTAATATTGTTAAATTAAAATTATTTAATTGCATAATTCATAATTTAACGTGAATGACTGTACTTTCTAAAACAACTGTAGAAAAAGAATTAGTGCAGAATAAGAATTAAAATGGTAAAACAACTTAAAACCGTGTGACACTAACCATACAAAAATTAAACAAACTCTACTTCTTTAGAATGTATTACAGCTGAATATCAAGATACTTAATAGAGCGTATTTTAGGTACCTAACAAAAGTGCTGAACATCTTCCACATCAGAGTTGTGCAATTACTCTGTTACTGCATAACATTAATTACAGTAGCAAAAAACTACGAATCACACAAGCAGAATGGCAATTTTAATCACAATCTTATAAACTCCGATCACAGTACAATTTACTACTGTGACGACTTAAAACAGCACTTCGAATTTCATATCTACAAATTTGGTAGAATTCAGAATTTTTCCAAGTTTACAAACTTGTCTATAACATTTACAAGATTGACTGATTGCAATGATTGTGTTTAGATAAAACTGGAAATGATTTTTCCTTGCAGTCAATAATTAAATACAGCGTATACGACACACAGTAATAAATTCACAATAACCCCAGTTACTTGTCACTGTAAATGTGACAGAATAATATCGTTTGAATTTCTAAGTGTTCTGAATCCATCTACGCAAACAGATTTGTTTGACCTTGTAATGTGTCTCTCATTTCCATAACATTACATCGTAATGTCCTTGGCATTCAACACATAACAAGCCTTGGCTTTCAACGCATAACAAGAAGTCTTTAGAGTACTTGCCAAACTACTACAGTAACTACACAACAGTAACATGTAAAACATTACAAAATAATAAATATAATCATAACTCCACTTTATTCTAATTACAGTAATTATAATTTAACTAACTAGAAATAGAATCGTTAGAGATAACAAGGTTTGTAGTTGTACATGCAACTTATCTCTTAGATAAGATTAGATAAGAAAACCAGGTAA
Organism: Allolobophora icterica; assembly: GCA_963556255.1. Taxonomy (NCBI): domain Eukaryota; kingdom Metazoa; phylum Annelida; class Clitellata; order Crassiclitellata; family Lumbricidae; genus Allolobophora; species Allolobophora icterica. The sequence goes on along the minus strand of OY744609.1, from coordinate 26,277,950 downwards.
ACTTGATTTGTCTGCATTAGTATTAATCCAATTAAATTTGGAAACTTCGATAGTACCATTATCATAACACATGATTTCAATAAATGGCTGCCTTAAGGTTAACCTCCAGATTTGTGAACAAATAAGAGTACAAAGTTGAGACTTACCTACAACACACTCAAATCCACACAACCCTCCTATCTTAGTCAGTTTTTCAAATCCAACCACTCCACCCAATGTGCTCTTCTTCCGCACTAACGCTTCTCTGCCCCACTGTCACCTCGTCACTAAAATTTTGAAATCCGCCTGTCTGGAATAAACTCATGCCACAATTACAACAACTATCTGATCCATGTTACGAACTCACTAAAAATCTCACCTCTTGCTAGCTCTCCACAATTCTTTCATAAAACTGAAACACTGCTCTTTCACAAATCCTATCCAATTCCTCCTTTTCGCATTTCCTCTCTCGTCACTTCAAATCTAAACACCATCTACCGTTGCCATCTGACTGTCTGACCCTTGGATCTTGATCTGGAACCGATTTTGACCCTGCCTGCCTATCGATTTGTTGCTTTGACTGAGCGTTCTGAACAAGCTGGTTCCAGTGACTTTGCTCTTTTTGGTACTGTAGAAATCTCAACATCATGATTACACATACACTTAAAAGTTCAGTATAAATCCAAGACATAAGATAATATGGTGCCACAGACGTTACGTTTTAAACTGAGAATCCAACTCCCAAGCAGTGGCCACATACTCAACAGATTATATGTTACATATATATAAATATATATATAAAATTATATATATACTGATTATATATATATATAACAGATACATGTACATATGCTGAACAGACGGCATACATGTATATGTCTTGTGAATGTATGAGATGTCTATTGCAATCGGCTATTTATGAGTTTAACAATTGTGGAACTATACAAATGTTCTAATACAGTACATGATAAGTTACAACAATGCACATTGCAATATCCTAAACCTATTAACTGAATGAGTTTTTGAGCTGGAAGCATGCTTTTGGTGGACTTGGGGTTGGTTGGGGTGACCTGGGTTGGATTTAAGCAGGTTAGATTGGGCTGGTGTGGGTTCAAAATGATTAAAACTGGTTTCGAGTTTGAACGGGTTTGGGTTGTTTGAAGTGGAAAGGAATTGGAATGGGTTTATGTTAGTTGTGTGAGGCACGGCAGTTATGGCGAATAGTCTATGAACAACTAACTGATTGGGGGTTTTACAGGTTGAGGCGGATTTTGGGTGGGCTGGGATTGATTTGGGTGGACTGCAATGGATTGGGTTAGCTAGGGCAGTTAGGCTGATGTGGTCTGTGTGCCTGGGTTGTCGTTGCTCATGAGTCGGACCCACTCGGCATGGTTGTCCTCGAGGTTCTTGGTCATTAAACAAACGACGTCTGTCCGCTGAATGTCATCCTCTTCCATCTCCTTTGCATCATCGCCTAGTACGAAAACATCACATGCACATAAGTCAAAAACAATCAAATGACTATACACAAGGACAGATCGATGGATGGATGGAAAGATGGATGGCTGATCCATGGTGAATGGGTGGATCATCCATCCATGGGTGGATGAGTGTTATTCAACCAGTAATATCTGTCTCAAGCTCCAATATTTATCGCTCCTCAGGCTTTCCATGAAACGTTTTGTTTACAATTATGATTTACATGTACACTATGAAGTAGACATGACCTACCGTTTTTGTCACTGCTCTCTGCAAGGGAGCTCGGAAGGAGTCCCGCACCAAACAGCGAGTCGCAGAGTGGTGCAACCAGATGTGTAATGAACGACTCCTGGAGTTTGGGTAACTGTGGATGCTCACGGTCCATGTACGGAGACACAGATATCTGCATCAAATGCTCTTCGTCACCCTAGAAATATTTACTCTCAGAATGATTTATGTGCATCTACCTATATGCAGGAATCTAGAAATTACAAGGTTAGAAAAAAAGAAATGAGACGTTCATGGTGATTATGACAATCCCTGATACATTCCAACAGGTTGCTGCGGTTAGTGGTTGAGAGCAGCTGCAGTGAGAGACCTACATACAGGAGCGAAATGCATGGGAAAACTATATCTGATAAATGATGATATATGACTGTTCTTGGATGTGCAGGCTTGGCAAAGATAATAATGATTAAAATGATGGTGGTGATGATATAATGATGTATCCAATGATTTATGTAGCACTTCATAAGACTCTCCTCCCTAACTAGCCTCAGTGATACTCTATTTCTATAAGACAACATACACCTATCAATGAATGCAATATACCAGCCTAACATTGACTACCAGAAAGATCTCATTTTAGAGCACAATAAAACTGCCCAGGTACATATATGTATAAATGCATCTCAGCTCTTACATACCGCCTTTTCCCGGAGGAAACAAATTAACTGTATACAGCTCTTCCATAAATAATTACCATCAGCTTGTAAACCTAATTGAGTTTTAGCTAAATAAAGTCATGCCTGTTGATAGAATTCCTCAGCGATATGATTTGTCCAGAGCCGGTGGAGATGCCAGTTTTTGCACGGACTGCTGATGTCGGCCATCTTTAGGACAACCTTGCTTACCATGAGACGATCTTCCTCCAGCGTCCAGTTCAGTCCCGGCCCGATCTCCTCACTCACCTACATGTCAAAAAACATCTGCATTCAATCAGCTCAAACTTTAATTGTAAATGATGGTAAAAGTTAATTATCCTGAAAAAGTTATGCTGAAAATTAATTAGAACATTCTGCTGATTGTTTATTTAAACCACATAATGAAGAAATATATAAATAAACAAATAAGATAAAAAATAAGCGGTCTTGGTCTCGGTCTTGGACCATGCGATCTTGGTCTCGGTCTTGGTCTTGGACCATGAGGACTTGGTCTCGGTCTTGGTCTTAGATTTTTGGCCTAATAAACATAAACATAAGCACTTAAATGATACTAAAAACCATGCTATATTAAGTATCCTTATACAAATATACATATACACATGACTATGACAAAATAAACGAGACTAACCTTTGCATTGAAATCAGCCAGTATTTCAAAGTGTCGCACAAGGTCAGTTGCCAAGATTTCGTCTAAGACAAGATAGCGAAATCGCTTGAATTCTGTATCGCTTAGATTCATGAGCCATGCATGGTCTGGGTTGGAGATGAGAAGACTCCATGCAGACGCTGCATGGTGGTTCTCCAGAACTGAACGATTGTTGTACAGAACGGCCTGCATAAACAACCGTAAATGCTATAAGTCATTGCAGAGTACGCTAGCGACGTAAACCATACGCGTAAGTGCTATACACAAAAAATCCATTCGTTATCTGGTTCATTGTGTATCCAGGAGCCATCCCGTGGAAACTTTTCCCGTTATTTAGGCATCATTCAAGTATGTATTTATACATGGCTGACATCGGTTGATGCCTTGTGTATTAGATATCAGTTCCATACAAGTGACTAATTACATATGTGTCAATGTATCAACACATCTGATACAGCACCATTTAGTACCTCAAAGTGCTGCACACAAGAAAATCTAACTAACAAGGCAGACATAAAGGTAGCTTATGAAAGGCAAATGAAACATTATGTAAATGCAATGAGAGACTGCTCATGGAGGACATATATAAATGTTTGTTATTGTAACAAGTTGCGCACATGTCAGCTTGCATTGAATAAACGAAATTGATTGATTGATTGATTGACTGACAGTCCAACACATGTAAAGGCACGATGGGCTCGAGTGGAAAAATGGAAGCACAGCAACTGCATATGCTTGTGGGAAGCAAAGCTCAATGATTGCCGACCTAGCTGACTCCCTTGCATTCCAACTCTCTGAAGCTACAGAGCTTCCTGATATATGCTGGACTAGTGCCAACGAGTAAGGTAAGTGCCAGCAGGAGGATCTTGAATGTGATCCCCTAAGGAATAGGAAGTGTAGTGGCTCTTACACTATGATGTGATGAGTTGTCCTTCTCAACACACTGACATTGTTTAAGATGGTGGTAACTGGTAAGCTATAGATGGTGCCACATAAATGTCTTATTACAGTAGATTTAATGTGGTGCAATTTATACGCCACTGTAAGCACATGATATTACAACTGGAACAGACAGGAGACAGAAAGAATTTTCAGATTCAGATAAGAAAATAGTTATACTGCTCACCAAAAATAAGAATGCACATCACACTCATGAATAAGAATACCTGGATGTCAATTAGTAAACACTAAAGAAACAATAGTGTTTTACAGGAAGGGTTCCCAAGTTTCTAAATTTATTTATTCATGGACTGTAAGTTTGGTAATCACGCTATGATTCAAGGTTTGAACTTCGGTAAAGCACAAAACATGGTACAGAAATGCCACAGAGTAGTTCTTGTTTTGATAGACTGATTAACTGAACGGTTGAAGCTTTTACTGAACACTGTAAAACAGCCTAGTTGAAGCTCAATCCTAGTGGGCTGATAGATGTCAAAAGGTTAAAATGAAAAAACGGACATAACATCGCACTAAAGCAGTTAGTCTAATTACATGTACTTCCAACCAATTTAATACTTTATGTTTAGATAAAGCAGTAGCTTTGCTTTAATTAAGCACAAAGCCACAGGATACAGCTTAAAACACATCAAGCAGTGTGTCTGAGGTGCCTAAGGCCCTGCATTAAAGCTTGATACCTACTCTGTTACTGTTAAAACTCATGGTGACAGTGTATGGTATGTATCAAGGCTGTGTCCTAACTACTGACCAGAGGATGGCAGGTGGCGATGAGGAAAGCGTTCGTTCTGCCAGGGTGATCGTAGTCATGCATGGCTGCAGCAGTCAGCATTGCCATCAGCTCCAGTGCCAGGAAATTGGCGCCCATGATGCCTGAATCGTTGCCTGAAGTCTTGGACATTAGTGAAGTCGTTCGTATGTCTGTAAGAACATTTGAATAATTATCAGTGAGATATGCACAGGCTTCTCTTGTGTCACTCTGTTCAGATCAGTTAGACAGCAACATATGCAGCACATTTCAGAGGTTTTAAAGGTGCTATATAAATGCTTTGATACATACATACCTAAACACATACATGCAAACATACAAACTGAGCTGCAGTAAAGGTAAAATGTTGCTTGTCGAACAACTGTATTATCACGATTACGAATAATTACAAAGTACACCAAACAGGCATATAAAACAAAACTGCACAGTACATAAATAAGAGTAAATAACAGTAAATAGTAAGTAAATGTAGATAACAGTAACCAATGGTAGATAACTGTAAATAACTACGTAAATGCTGGCTGTAAACAAATTACATACAAAAACCAACCCGACTGTTCACAGCTGTAATCCCCTGGGATCATTTGCGTAAAGCCATAAACTGGCTGCGTAGTCATGTAGTAAACAGCGTGTAAAACATCTGTAGCATGAATTCGATTGTGATCTGAAACAGAAATTGCCTACACGTTATGCTAGATGATGTAATATGAAGTAGTATCAGGAAAGGAAATGCAGTTACATTTAATCCAAAATGTTATGCAATTTAAATTAAATTTCAACAGCATCATTTGTCTCAAGCCAGGGCATCATTTCAGCTTTTTCCCAGGGGGCAGGGATGTCATTTGAGTATTTTTCCGGGGGCACTGGCGGTGATCTTGTTTGACAGGTGGGGGATACGAGACACCTGTGAACTGATCTGGTCAAAAAAGAGGTGAAAACATTTGTTCACCTCTTTTGGTGTTTAAACTTGGCCAGCTTGCCCCATGGTAATTCAGCACAATGAACCTATATATGCCCATAAGCTAGTCCCTGCAGTGCAGGCCTACACCCTTCAAACAATGTCCCTGAATTTGAGTATAAATTTTTTCTTTTTCACCCCTTTCTTCCTCCTCGTTTTCTGGTTCCATCCTTTGCCCTTTTTTCAAAAATCGGGGGAGGGGGAAGGAATGCCCCTTTCCCCCTCCAGATGACGTCCCTGTCTCAAGCCCTGTAATCTCTTACACCTTAGGCTCTCCAATCAAAGCTAGTTATACCTCTTCAAGTATGTAAGTCTGAAATCTCACCCTGTTTTGTATAAGTAACTCTTTGTTTAGCACTGAAATTGTTCCAGCTGACATAAAAACTGCAAAAGTTGTACAAATTTACAAAACTGGGGGGGGGGAATCAATAGTTACAGACCAATTTCGATCCTTCCCTATTTCTCAACTTAGTACTTTCAAAAAATAATGATTAACAGACATATTGAGTACTTCACTGATATGAAAACAGTCACCTAGACAGTTTGGCTTTCAAAAGAATCATTCTACGTTTAGGCCCTGCTCGAAATGCACAACAAGATATCTGAGTCAATTGATTTAAATGAATTTCCCGTGGAATATTTTTCACCTTATCTGAGGTTTTGATACTGTAAAGTAAAAATTTTGTTGAGCATGCTGCAATGATATGGCATCAGAGGTGTGCAGCACAAGTGGTTCTCCCACTACTTAAGCAATCAAGCACAAATTGTTTGTTTTTAAATAAAGTCAGCAGTCTGATCTCAAAACCATTCGCTGTAATGTTCCTCACGCTTCCATATTAGGACTATTATTGTTTATAATATATATATATTAATGACTTACCCTCAATGGCCAAGCAGTCTGAATTCATAATATTCACCAAGGACACTAACATTTCATTAACGGCAAGAGCTAATAAATAATCACTGAACTTAGATAAGACAAACTTCATATTATTTTAGAGGTAAAGCTAATAAATTATCATTGAACTTAGATAAGACAAACTTCATATTATTTTGATAGCATCGTAAATCACCCCCAAATCAAGCCATGAGAATAACCATAAATAACAAGGAAATTAACAGGGAACATTCTCGAGATTTCTCGGTGTATGTTGATCAACACATAACCTGGAACGAACACATAACTTGTATTGCGAAGAAACTGTTTAAAAAAATCAGTATATTATCTCGCATTTGGCACCAATTACCAAGTCACATCATGCAATATTTGTATCATAGCCTATTTCTTCCATACACCTATGTGTCATACTGTACATTTGCTGGGGTCAAATCCCAGTTAAACAGATTACTAATTCTACAAAAACGTGCTGTTTGTACGTTACACTGGTCTGCCCATTCTAGATCTGTTTTTGAATTACTCATCTCACTATAATGGCTGATATAACAATACATCAAAGTGGCCTATTTATATTTTGTTGTCATAACAAAATCTGCCAATAACATATGTTGCCAATAACACTTGATGGTTATTTTCGTATAGGCAAGGCTGTCCAAAGCTCCCTAAAGTATCAAACTGACGGTTCTAGGACTTTTCGCCCCCTGGAAGTTTCGCCCCTGTCGATCCAGCTTCTAGTCTTAGTTACATTTTCATCTTCCCGGGGGCCAAATGTCGGGGGCGAATCTTCCGGGGGCGATTCTTTCAGGGGCGAAATTTCCGTATCCCCAAACTGACAAGGCTTGCACGGACATTAAGCTTTTCAATTAAATGCTTGGAGGGGGTCCACTAGAATGAAACTCCCTTTTCCTGATTTTCAAACGAATTTACCAACCCTAAGTCAATTTAAAATTCAACTTAAATGTTACTTGATTTGTTTGCATATTCATTGACTGTGTTCTGAGTATATCCATAATGCACAGTTTTGTTCTGATTTATTTCTACTGTTTAATTAAGACATGAATATTGACTTATAAGCTTGTAAATCAAACAAGCACCTGAAACATAAACAATGGAAAAGGGACAACCCTGAATCAAGCCGGTGACCCTCCTTCCAGGTTGTCCTTCTGACACCTCAACAGCAACATCTACGTTTCTATTGCATAAGACATAAGTCAAAAGTCTGCAACATCTGTTTCAGTGATTCAATACATGGCTCCATCAAATCTCACCCTGAACCTTAAAGTCTGCTGCCTTCACATTTCTCTCAACCTAACCTCAACTATTTGGAGAAGAGCAAGCTGGGTTAAGTGCAGGAAGAAGCACAATTGACTACCACTCACAATTACAATGACACAGATACTTGAAAAAGCATTGAATACAACGAAAAAGCATTCATCAACTTCATAGACTTCAAGCAAGCATTCATCATCATATGGCACGGCAGAATGTGGAGAATGATGCAAAATGCAGGAATAGCAGAGTATTCAAGTATCTGTCTCACAGTGAATTGTGAAAAGTGCTTCATCCTGTGCTTAACCCAGCTTGCTCTTCTCCAAATAGTTGAGTTTAGGTTGAAAGAAATGTGGAGGCAGCAGACTGTAAGGTTCATGGTGAGATTTGACCAAACTTGTACAAGTGATGTATACACAAAAATCACCAAGAGCCATACAAGTAGATAAAAAAGATCACAGAATACTTTTACATGAAACCAGAGTACAAGGATGATTATTATCACCCTGTAACTCTTTAACCTAATATTCAATGCAGCAATTAAACTCAGCCTCAACAACACGGATGCAGAAGTCAAATTGAATTAATAATCTCTGATGTGCCGACAACATTGGCCTCTTCACTAGAAATGGAACAGATCTGCAGGATATAATATGACACAGATTGATGAAACCAGTAGAAGATTCAGCCTAATGATCAGTGCAGAGAAAACAAAAACAACGATTAGTGAAAAAATCAAAGAGACGCCAATTACTATCAGCATTCATGGAGAAGCCATTGAGCAAGTAGAACAATTCGTCTACCTTGGATGGCTAATAGCTGCAGATGGTAGCAGCAGGTCAAAAATAGACATACATATGAGAATTGGATGCACTTCACAAGCATTTCTTAAAATGAACAGGATATGGAGAACCAGAGAAATAACAAAGAAAACCAAGAGAAGAACTTATGAGGTGATGATACAACTCATTTTCCTATACAGATAAAAATGCTGGACTATATGAAGGAAAAAGGAGAAAAGAATTCTCATGGCAGAAATGAGTTGGATACCGAAAACTGAAGGGATTCCAAGGCTACAGAAAAAGAAATGATAACTTAAGACAATAAGTATGAATCCAAACAACTCTGCTAGACAAAGTCATTCAGTGAAGACTCTGCTGTTTTGGACATGTGGAGAGAATGCCAGCTCACTGAATTCCAAACAATGCACTACAGAAGAATAGAAGGGGAAAAAGATAGGGAGGCCAGTGGCCACTATCCAGTGCAGTCTTTGCACTGGATAGACCACATAAATGTGGCCAAAGAAAAATCTGACTAACAATAAGAGGAGCACTGTACTTGATAGGTGACTGAGGATAGTGGAGATCATTTATGTGTACCCATCACTGCCAGATGGCTGGCGTCAGGAACTGCTGCTGATGATGGCTATGATGATGATGATGATGATGATGATGATGGTTATGATGATGATGATGATGATGATGATGATGATGATGATGATGATGATGATGATGATGATGATGATGATGTTGATGATGATGAAGCACAACCCACTGTAACAGCTCCTTTGTCTCTTTCTCCCTCTGTTCTCCTGGAAACTGGATTACGATATTCATACGTTATCTTGGACAACCACTCTGACTTGACACAGCACCCATTACCGTAATAAGCTGGTGCCTTGCACCGAACTCTTAAGCAGCACTTTAGAAATTTCTGAGTTTATGCTTCGAATGTTACGTTATCATTAACACTTTAACGATGAGCTGCATTGGTTTCCCAGTTGCTTTTAGTACGCTCTCGTCATTTAAGTGTTAAGTAATAATAGATACAACAACAGTATTAAGTCTTTGTGTTCAGAGCAGAAAACTTCCTCATTGTCTCTGCTTTCTAATTGGCCAGGGCCAAATGTTTAAGTTCAAAGTTCATAAGCCAACATTGACAGAGCTCTCTAAAAATCAAGCTTATCCTTGTTTATCCTGTTTTCCAAATACCTTTCCACAGTAGGCTAGAAGGTGTCATAAATTCTTTCTCAGTCTATCTCCTTAGGCTGTAGGGTGTATCAAATTTTGCTCCAACATGTAAATTTGTCCCTGGCGCTTTCACTTTTGCATTTCTGCCTTTAACTTCTCACACGTCTGAAAACTATATAATTCGGATTATGGCTAAATGGTTGAGCATTCACATTGCAATACAGCACGTAGGTTTGAGCTTCACTTTATATGTTCTTTGCGTAGAAGGAGGTCCTTAATGCACACGTCTGACACCTTACCGTTAGATGTAGTGATACAGAAATGCAAAACTAATCATGTAAATGAGGCCAAAACTAAAGGACAAAGCCATGATCCAAAAACCAAGACCAGGACTATACACCGTGACCCTGAGGTCAAAGGTCAAGGCTAGGCCAGGATCGACTTAGGACTCGAGGTTTAACAACTGTTGATTGTTAAGTTGTAATTGGTCGAGTAGTTCAGTATTTGACACAGTATCAAGAAAATATCAGGAACAGGCAAAACTTACATGGGTTTTCCTCGTGGTAGCCGCATTCCAGGGCATGGAAGTAGCACATGAATTCCTTCTGGGGAATCTCGAATGCTTGCAAGAGACCCAAGTCAGAAAAAGTCTTGTATGCAACCTACAGAGGGAAAAAACAATCAATAGACAGACTAATTGAATCCTACAACTCCTGTAGTGAACTTAACAAATGGTTCTTGTTGTACCTGTTGTTGCTTATGGTATCTTTGTTGTGGCTGGTTGTTGGTGTTGTAAAAAGTGTCCAGAGGCCCACAGTGAAAACTAACTTTGCTCTAGAAAGTAAGGGGTACCAATCTCTTCCTCCTCATTCCTTATATGTATAAAAAAAATTTTTGTGGGAGTAACAATTTCTTCCTATCTTTCCCCCTTTCATGCAATAATTAACATTTGATTGTATGAAAGTCATTGGAGAATGCCAGGCTCAAACTACACATTAATGAGTATGTCAATTTTTGTGGGTGCAGAGTTACCTGTACTCGAATTTTGGGCAGCGAGGTACTATGCCCCCACTATGAAAAATGTGAGTACAGCTAACTCTGCACCCACAAAAATTACGCCTATGCTCCCACTCAAAAGGGAATGACAGAGGTGCTGGTGCCCCCACTTTTGGACTCTAAGAAATTTTGATTGTGGTGTGCTTGCATTCAGGTTTGGCTAGTAGCACTGGAAGCTTGCTGGAAATGCCAATAACTAGGTAAGCCTCACGCATACCAGCCTTAATGCTTGATGAAAGCTTAAATCTGCCTTTAACATATGCCCTGGTGGCAGGTGCCACTCACTTCCCGCCTGTAAACTTCTGGATCTTTACTCGGTTGTTGTGACTGTGCTTCTTTAACTGTTGCTCTTTGTTGTTTCGATTGTTGCTCTATATTTTTATGGTCTTCCTAGTCATAACAGTTGGTCTTTGCTATGGTGACTGCTGGTTGCTCTTCATTGTTCTGGCTGACATTGTTGTTCATTGTTAAGACTGTTCTTCATTGTTGTGACTGTTACTCCTTGACGACCTGACTGATGCTCAGGATTGTTTGAATGTTGCCTTACATAATTTTGACTGTTGCTCTGTATTGTGTAGACTGTTACGCTTCAAACGTTGTTATGACTGTTGCTCTGCCTTGTTTTGATGTCCCTGTTGGCCTGGTTTACATTTTCAACAGGTATTTCTTGGTCTGGCCATACTACACAAAGGTAGCACATTCACTGTGTGAAAGGCTGTTGATGATTTTATAGCCCTCTCTGCTTGTGACCGATGCCCATGAAATCTTGTCTTAATGGCAGCTGGGCAGAATAAGTACTCCAGCTGGTGCCATAAATTTACACAGGTTGTAAAAAGCTCGTTAGCGCTACATCTTAACTAAGATTTTGTAGAGATTTTATGCACTGCTCCAGTATTCATTTATTCTCTGCTTTCATGTTACACCTTTCTAGGGTGTCTGTCTATGTGACTGTCTCTGTCTTTCGGTTTGTGTGTGTATGTGTGTTTCTCCCTTCTATATGCCTGGCTGTCTGTCTTGGTCTTTCTCACTCTGCCATATCTGTGTGTCTGTCTGCCTTCCAGTCCTTTGGTGTCTCAGTCTTTCTGCTTCTTTGTGTGCTAATGTTTCCCTGTGTATATAGCTTTGTGTGTCTGCTTGCCAGTATATTTCCATCTGTCTGCCTGAGTCACTGAGTGAGTCTAGTTTCTCTATCTATCTGCTTGTGTCTGTCTGTATTTCTGTCCGTCTGTATTTCTGTCTGTCTGCTTTTTATCTATCTACCTGTGTCTGTGTGTCTCTCTGTGTGTGTGTCTGTGTGTCTGTCTGTCTGTTTGCCAACAAAACTTATGGAATGCTGGAGTTCAGATTTCAAGGAAGGCAAGCCAGCAGCCTCTGATCGCCGTCCACCACCACCAACAGCCTTCTTCCTCCCTCTCTTCGCAGAGGTCCAAGGTCCGAACTCAACCAGGCCACTGCTTACTTGTTTGGCATCAGTCGCTCTAAACAGCCACGGGTCCACACCGATGACCCGTCCTAATTAAAACCTGGCCACAAACAGAGCCAACCCGACACCCGAAATGAAAACGGTTAACTAGAGTTATCCATATATAATTCAGGTAGGGCATAGACTCCTTTATAATTTTTTTACACCTCCAGGAGTTCATGTTTACGGCAAGCCCGATGTTAACGGTCCTGGAAGCCAAAAGACGTCATTACACACTGTTTACTACAGCAGTCACAAAACGTCACTAAACTGTGGTAACCGAAGGTAATCGTAAACCGCACAAGGCTTTTAGTTGTCAGTTTCCCTAGACATCAGTGGATTTACAAGCAGTTGGTGTATGGTAAAGTCAACGTCAATGGCTGTAACAGCCAGAAGATGTCTTTAATAAACAATGGATAAAACTATAACTAATAATCTGTTTTAGTCTACTGACCAAATCTCTGCTATTTCGTAACTGCATAGCAAACTTTCTGCACTATTTGAAGTATGAGAGCAAAACCAATCAGGAGCTACTGTAGATAAACTCGACTTTGATGGCTTGACATCAGCAACATGTCGTTAACCACTGGATAGGCCTACCACTCACCCCTCACCCATACATGACTATGGGTGCATTATTTTACAATACCTAACCATACATTACCATATCACACCTAATTGTTATCACACCAACTTCACCATACTCTTCCATGCCATAGCCTACTTACTGCACCTTCCTCTACAATCTTACCTTACTACACCCTACCACACGTGACGTCATACCATACTCTACCTTGTCTGGAGTACAGATCTCATCTGTTTACATCAACACGTGCTTGATTTAGTTTCATGGGACTTTATAAAGCTTCACTGATGGACTGTTTAGTTCTGATAGCCACCCAGGACTAGTTGCTGCCAAAATATATATAAACACAATCACATGACTTGCCTTTTGGGTCATGGTGTAAACAAAACTATACATCAGCATTGTGGGGCGTGGTGGCTCAGTGGTAAGTTTGGCGCCTTGTGACCGGAGGGTTGCAGGTTCGAATCCCACTCTAGCCGCTGCGTACGGACCTTGGGCAAGTCCTTCACTCGCAATTGCTCGTGGCCCTTCGGCGTGAAAATTCTGGCACAGTATCAAATGCTGTAGTCGGGAGCGCCTCTGAGTAGTAGTTGACTTCGAGAGGCGCTATAGAAATATCCGGAATAAAAATCCAGTTTTGCTATCATTTCCTGTAAACTATTTAATTTAATACTGCATTGTTAACTGTTTCTAACTTGACAGTTTCTAAATCCCTTACTAACTCATCTGTACACACAGATTCAGCCTACTTGTACAAAGTGTCTAAAAATATACTCTAATCTTAATATAATCAGAAAATAACTACATAATGAATTAAATCTGTTAAGAACCCAAATCCGAATTCTAAAATTAACTGTGTCTGAATCTACGCTGAATTTATTCTTATCTATCTGAATCTAATCTGCATCTATTAAAGTTGAATCTAATCTAACTTTAATCTTAAGTTAATCTGTGTTTGAACCTAATCCGAGTCTAACCAGTATTGAATGTAATCTAGTTGCTCCTATTGCACCGTTGCCATAACACCTTAAACAGTGTGTGTTCAAAGTAAAATTGAAGTTTATCGAATCAAAATCTTAGATAGAATCACTCAAAATTCAAGGGATCAGAGAAGCCACAGATATTCAAGTCTGATCTTATATGTGGATCAAGTGGCACTACTACTAACTCTAATCTTAACCCTAACTCTAACCATACAATGTAACCATAACCTTGACCTTAATTAGAACCAAACCCTAACACTGACTCCAACCCAAACCCTACCCTAACTCAAACCCCAACTTTAAGTCTAACTTTAAACCTAACTCTAACCCATATCCTACATCTAATTCTAAAGTTCTACAACCTAACCCTCAGATGCCACAGCCTACTTACCTTGCTCAGCATCGTATCAGAGGCTTCAAGGGCAAGCTCAAAAATTGGGTAATCCAACTGGGTCAACAAATCCTCCTCGAGAAGTCTTTGCAGCTCATCAGATATTGTTTCATCTTCATCCTCCGAGTCCTGTACCTCGTGGTCCTCCTGGGATCTGTAGTTGACAATTGTTGGGTCGTCAGAAAAAGATATGTGAAGCGATCGGGTGGAACTGCGATGGGACGATATACTTGACTTTCGAGACACTGTTTCGCCTGGAAGAAATCTGTCCTAACATGGTCAAAAATCAGCTTCGAGTTAAAATTTCTGTCTGCTTCTGATTTTGATCTACAGTTTCATTGAAGTTATCATCAATTTATGCCTTGTCACCAGATTATATAATATTCGATTAGACAAATCTCACTACCAAATGAACAACTGTGGAGGAAAGACATATAGGAAGGAGCAAGATACAAGGCAAAATATGGATATTCAATAGAAGATAGTGTCAAACAGTGGAGGATGTTCCCCTTTCCCCTTCAAATCGCACCCTGGTATATAGTATAACAGGTAATAGCCATTGTGTGTCTAATATGAAGTTCAACACATCTGGTGGCTGACGATGTCGACTCTACCCCTTTATTAATGTTTTTGAAAGGTACCTAAACAGAGACTTGTCTAAGTTATGATTACTTTGGTTACATCAGGTTAGCAACATGTAGCATGACTGCTGCAGGGTCAAAATCTATGGACAGGAAAGAAATCTACGGAGAAAATGTATTTTCAGTTTAGATAGCCTGAAACAGTGAAGGACAGAATAATGTGCAGTATGAAATGTATGGGAAAATATATCTTTATTGGGAGATAGTCTGAACCACTGGGAGAGAAAGACCTATGGGCCGGTGTGAAATGTATGGGAGACAATGTATCTTCATTGGGAAATAGTCAGGAACCAGTTGTTATCTCTACTGGAAGATAATCTAACCCATTGCGTTTGCGAAATTTCCCTTTACCCTTAAAACAGCCCTCCGGTCATCACACCAACCAAAAGTTGACCCCGGAGTAAAAGTCGTCGTCAACCGAATCGACTCGCAATAAGAAGTAGTTCTTGGGTAATGAATTAATGACTAAACACTTGAATTAAAGTAATGGCACTCCAAAGTCCAGCACTTCTTATCTCTGAATCAGTCCCATTAAACATTACACAATTCATCTGTGCAAACAGAAAAAACCGTCAGACTAAGTGTACCGTGAGACAGGTAACTATTGCAACAAATGCAATCCTCACACACCTGAGATTTTGTCTAGTCTTGCAACTTTGATTAATAATAAAGTTTGTACAATACAAGTGTGCTTAATAGTGATGACCTTGTAATGCAGGTGTATCGACATGTACTATCAGTAATTAACTTTGTAAAACACCTGAACATATTAAGGAGTTCTTTCTTACTACAACGGTGATAAATAACAGCGTTTTACCATACTTGTTCACAGGTGCATTAGATATTGGTGCTGTAGAATGCATTAGATTAGATCAGTCTCTTGCACCAACTCCAAAAGATAACTGTGGGTACGAAGCGCTAACCTTGATTTACAAGTGTGGTTCGCCAGTGCTCTCGGGGGGCCACCTGTTCCTTCTGACAGTGGTCAGTGTACTCATTTTATAGTCAAGTTCACTATATGGGGCGCAAGCAGAACAAAAATTCTTAACTCTCTTTCTCTCCTGGCGGGGATTTGAACCACAGTCTCCAAGATGCAAACTTCAGCAACTTAACCACTAAACTATCAAGGGCCTGTTATATAATTTATATAAACATCAAAAAATAAAAAATATCATTTCCACTCTTAGCTTAATTTTATCATTTCTGAAGGATCAATTCAGATAAAAATAAAGAAAAACCCAAGTAAAACTATGACAACTACATGATTACAAAATAATATAGCAGTTGCAGCAAACTACATACCCGCTAAGTAGACAGAAAGTGCCATATAAGATGTACTGTCATGCAAGTTACTTCGATCTCATGAAATGTAATGTAATGCACTAAGACGTCATGTAATTACTATTATTAAGGAACATTTATATAGAGCCACTTCGAGGCAGTCTACTCAAAAGTGCTCCCAGTCCAGCCACGTTAAAATTCAGCAGTCTTTAAATTAGTAGTAAAGTGATCCATAGGGATCAGGTGGAGCACCACTGGGAGCCCTTTCCAGGTTGTAGGGCCAGCAACTGAGAAACAGCGTCACTGCATGATTGCGGTCCGTGAGCGAAGGACCACGAGTTCAGCTTGTTTGGCTGATCGAAGAGCAGATCGCGGCTGGACAATAGAGCAAAAAAATCCCTCAAGTATAGGGGTCCAAAGTCCCTCCACGCAGTGCCTAACCAGCGCAGAAACCCTATACATGATTCCTAATGGGAATGGAAGTCAATGCAGGATGTCCTGCATAAACTCAGAGACCCGGTGTAGCGATTTCAGATTACCCCCACTTCAAATTACCCCCCCCCCCGTACTTGAAATCGCGTTCAGATTACCAGGGGGGAGGGTTAATATGAAATTTATTTCAAGTTACCCCTACGATTTCAGATTACCCCCTCAAATTAATGGGGCCCGTTCCTCGACTATCTCATAATAATTATAATAATTGTTAACATTTATCATTAAACTCTCATTACCCCTCTAGTACATGATGTACAACAAGCTATCTTTCTCTATAGATCACAATTACATCAACTAGGTTGAATCTTTGTATATCTTATGTTTGTATGTAATATGTCAGGCACTTTGAACTAGTGTATGAGTGGCTTAATACAATTAACATTTCTGGGACTTTTTTATTTTTTTCAAATATTGAGACTAGCTTTCAATCTTGTATGTTTCACGTGTTTTATTCAATAAACATATCATGACTTGTAAGCATAAGAATTTATCATTTAACCTAAATCATACAGGGGGTAATGTGAACAGTGCAGGGGTAACTTGAAATCCCGTTAAGGCTACCCCTGGGCTAAAGTGAAATTGATTTCAGAATACCGGGGGTAACTTCAAATGGGGGTAGCCTGAAGTCTTTACACCGGCCAAATCTAGGAATGCGGCCAATGAGACGTGCAGCTGCGTGGATAACACGATCTAGGCAGCCAACCCGGACAGCTGGGAGACCAACGTAAAGGGCACTATATAGTAATCAAGACGGGAGACTACAAAACCATGTACAAGGGTGGAGGTAGCCTCTTATTGGGACAAAGAACGCAAAACCACCCTAAGGGAGAGCGTAACATAATCAATAACATCTCAAATCTATGACAATGATGGTCAATTTGGGTTTATTGATGTGAATTTGGTTTCATTTCGGTTAAGTTGCTAATTTATACCAATCTTGATTCCCATCCTTACACCAGACTAGGAGGTCCAAACTCTAGGGGAGACAACCTCTGACTCTATCCAGTTGACCAATATCATTTACCAATACTGTAGTGTAATTACCAAGTGGGAACAAACCCATTTAATCATGGTGTAATTTGGGTTAATCTACATAACTTCATGTTCATTTTGGTTCCCTTAGGTAAAATTTGGGTTAAGTTAGGCAACTTTGGTCTTAGTTTGTGCCACTGAAGGTCAATTTCCCTCATGATTGCCAACCAAACATCATCCATCCTGTCACTATAACACAACTAGCTGGTTAGAGCATTCACCGTGTAACACAGAGGATAAAGGTTCGAGCCTCCCAGAGATGGTTACCGTGCCAAGACCTTGAGCAAATTCTTCACTCATAGTTGCTCAGTGCCATCGACTGACACTTGATCATTAGATAATTATGTAGCGGCTCTTAATAAATGTGTAATAATAATAAGACCACTGACCATATCGAGGTTCTCCACGTCATCTGTTTCCTCATCATCCTCCTGCGTTTTCTGAAAATCGTCTGGAGAATCTGTCAATGATCTCTCGCTCAGGCGATTTTCTGAGTCCCACTGGTTGAAGGAAGACTTCCGAGTCAAGGACACACCTTCGAGAGATTCATGCCTGGTCGAATTGAGACCGTGACTGACGTTACGTGTCCAAACTCCCGAAGGTCGACAGTGTCCAATGACAGAGTAGTGACGCCGAAATCTCTGGAAATTAATAAGAATAATAATAAATAATAACAAATAATAATAATAATAATAACACGCCTTATCCATTACAAAAGTTCTCGCAACTGACAATTCTGCTTAGCTCGTCATGTCTATAAAAACACGATATATGTAAATCTTCTGCTATTCCGTCATCTAAACTAAGCTGCTAATAATATCCAGGTTCTCTTTGAAAAATAACCCTTAACTGCAAATGGCACATTTTGTTGGAATAGTTCGGGTATAAACATTTTAATCAAAAATCACAAAAATATAATTTGATTTTCTTTAGAAAAACATTGTCAGAAATAGTTAGGTGAATAGCAGGCAGTCTAGCACAAAACCCATCTAAGTGCCAAATAAATGACAACTAAAGTGCACACATTACACACTGTGTAATCCGAATTATGATATGGTGATTTTAAAATTATTAACTAATTTCTGTCCATTAACATGTGTTTTAAAACCACATTAGAGGTGACAAATTTAAGTAGACGTAATCATTATTTCTTGCCACGGTAAAGAAGTCTGTGCTGAAAAAACAAGAAAATTCTTTAGTTTCAATGTGACTTGTTGGACTTCTATTTTGGCAGAAATGCAACAGCCCTATATTCCTAAATCAATGGGCCAACTTACCTAAATCCAATACAGATCATTTCAGCATCCAAGCAGTATAGCAAACTTCATACGTTGTATATTTGAAATATTTTTACCATAGCATTTCACACAAAAGTCACATAAAAATATGATTTTTATTAAATTTGTCAGCAATGGCTAAGTCGCAAATCTCGTATAAAAGCGAATCTGTGAAGATGCCAACAGAATGACCATTAAACATTGTGATTATGTTTGTAACCACTTTTAAGGTGACATGCTACATAACCTTAATATTGATTTCATGACATTTACATTATGAAATCACTTCTGAAATAAGCTTCTTAAAATCATGTAATCTCTGTCCACCTAGGGAAACAGTTTATGGCAGATATGCAGTTTGATAATGTTTAGTAAGCCTTAACTTCACTCCACGCGTACTTAACAAACACTCGACCCTTGCCTAACTAAGCTGGCAACTGTTAGCAATTCCAAAGATTATATTCCAACTTTTTCTCTATTGTAACTGGTTGAGGTGTGTCGTGTGTCAACCTGTTTGATAATAAAGGAATGAGTACATATATATATATATATATATATATATATATATATATATATATATATATATATATATATATATATATATATATATATATATATATATATGGCATACCACATTCCTCATTAGTACTGTGTCACTCTCCATTTGGCATATCCAGAATGTTACAATGAATGAAAAAACCGGAAATTACACAAACCTAACAACCAATTACCGAATCATTCATTGTCGTGGACCTTGGTTCTGAGTGAAATCACATGGCACCTCTGTTACATAATACATTTTTCACAATTTTTTTTAAATTGCATAAACGTGAAGTAACATAGGCATACCACTTGCTTTGACGTTTTCGGGTCATGCCATTTATTACTATATGTGTACGGTGCACCTCTAGTTTACACCGATTCACTGGGAATCCTGATACGAGCCAGTCAGAGCCAGCCGAGCAATTAAGGCGTCCATAATTAGATATTAAAATCAACCTCAAATCAAATTTTATAACTTGACCAGGGTTTTGTTGGCCCTGTGCACATGATAAACATGTTCCTTGGGAGACTGCTATGCTTCAGTGAACATAGCTGAGCTCCATCCATCAACCTGGGGTTCTGTAAACAATAGGACTCATGAACATAGAAGCCTCTGGCCAATGGCTCATCTATTAATTAATTTCAGTGACATCAATTCAGGTGCTAAACAATTCATTCCCTTGAACGTCTATTTAGAGATAAATGCATATAACTTTACAACTGATTGCCAAATACATGGACCGTTTCGCTATATTAGTGTGCATAGGATTGAGTTCATATATAATTCCAGTGTATTATATTATATAATTATATATACACTGAGTTTATATATAATTCCTGCTGCTTGAAAAATCTCTGTTTAGAATAAAGTCCAGAAAAGTGGAACAATTTTTGCGTCGAAAGCTTTCATCCTTTGAAACTTTCCGTTGTACCTATCCACAACTGAAATCAACAGAGACTGCGTTAAATACATATTTCATAATTTCCTTTTCTAGTTGAGTAAAACTGATAGGCGTAGACGTGCCACTTACTATATCGTTTATGTCACTGCCATGTATTACTAGCTTATGAAGTGCCTCTCACAGATTACAACTATTCACTAGCGATCTGGATATCAGTCCCTTACATCAGCGGTTCTCAACCTGTGGTCCGCGGACCACTGGTGGTCCGCGGCCATCTGTCTGGTGGTCCGCGAGCAAGGCCTACAATTTATATTTTTACAATTTAAAACATGCAAACAGACCAATTTTGAAAATTTTTTAAATTTTTGTTTTATTTCAATCGCCAGAATCGGCTAGATAGCAGCAGGAATCTAATAATACACGGATTTATGCAAAAAATTTCTTTTGTATTAATTTGGTTTTTGGCACAATTTTTAGTGGTGGTCCGCGACCGAGACACACAATTTTTAAGTGGTCCTTGAATCTCAAAAGGTTGAGAACCGCTGCCTTACATGTTCTACAGCTTGACCTTGCAATCAATGTCAATAGCTGGAGGTGGGTACTGATATGCTTTATGTACATGAGAAACACGGCTGTCGGTCAAACTTCAGTGAACATAGTTGAGCCCCAATCATCAACCAGCAAATTTACTTACAAGATGCTAGAGTATAGCCTCTCCTGGCCACTGCCTCCTATAAATTCATTTCAGCAGCATTACATACAGCATCACTGAGCCACTGGAGTTGCCTCACCATTAACCCTGGATGCTGGATAGTGTTACGTGGTTAGCATGCTGGACTGTCAATCGAGAGGTTGGGGGTTCAAATCCTCACCAGAGCAGAAATTTGGTTGGAGATTTGTGTTTCACTTGCACCCCCTAGCCAACTCACCTAATTTTTATCCATATGAGAACTTGAAGGAAATACGTATGCATATCCTTTCCAAGCGAAGAAAAAATCTCACAGGTTATAGTTACTCACTGGGGGTCCTGATCGATGAGCCCACTTAAGTGTCCATAGTTTGATATTAGGATTAATGTCGATTTCACAGTTGGATGAGGGTTTGAAGAGCCGGCCCTGTGGACTGATATACATGACGGTTGCCAAACTATTGTGTTACAATATAAATAGTTGAACCACATTCCTCACTCCTCAGTCTAATTATTTACTTACACTGCCTCATATTAATTTAATTTCAGCAACGTCAACCTGAAGTGCTATACAATTGATTTCTTTGAATATCTTTAGAGATAAATGTACCAAATTTACAAATGATTTGCAAAATACTAATTTATTAGTATGGACTATCTACCCTTAAACAAATCTGTGAGGGTACCAAAGCAACATTACTTAATTAAACATATTTATTTTGATTGAAGCCAATTTGAATGAATCTGTAAAGGCACCAATAGAACAAGATTCAAAGCATTATTTTGTTTGAAACCATTTTTCGTATCTCCTTATACCTCAACTACACACTAGGGCCACACCTTCTATATTCTATACAAACATTAGGCACAGAGCCTCATGGCCCAATAGGTGATTATAAAGCACCTATTATCTTGCTGAATGCCCAGTCCTGATTGGAAGATCTCATTAAGTTGTAATTTCCTGATTTCCTGAAGGGCTTAAATATTTTGTTATTGTACAGTGTACACCTAGGTCAGGAAAGTCATCTTTTTAAACATTAATTTTATGACTTCCTATTACCATTCAGGAAACAGGGTCAGACGTTACGCCATAAGCCTCACATTTGTGTAGAATGGGGCACAAGTGGTCGGCCCTATAGTGCGGTTCAAAATATATGAAGGGAGATAATTTGGTCACAGAAGTAAGTTACTAAATTAGCCAATCATAAGGATTTTACTTCAATGCTAAAGTCCTCATCTAAAACCACTATAATTTGCAGTAAAGGGATATTTTTCAGAGAAAACCTGCACATTAGTAGATTAGGGTTAAACTTGGAATAGTGCACCTTCATATGTAACAAATTACACGTGTATTTTGAAAAAATCACGTTATTATAAAATGAGGAGCTAAGCAGGATTGTAAAATTATAAGTCACAAGGATTATCTTGCACCATCATTTCCACCTCTGAGTAGGCTTCTTGAAGAGGGGCTATATAAATTATCAAAATGAATAAATTATCAAAATGAATTTATGTAATTGATGTGGCTAATTATCATTATTGTTATTATTATTATTATTATTATTATTATTAATTATTACATGACGTTATCATGTTTTGTTTCTGATCTATGGTTTCAATAAATGATTTTGTCATTTTCATTGTCATTATCATTATCATTATCATTAATCATTATCATTATCGTTATCATTATTATTATTATTACTCAAAGACTTATGACACCAAGAAATTCAGAATTCCAGATAAGGACACCTACCAAAGAAAGCCATATCAAATGGGGTTTGTTATCAATTAGGAAAACAAACCCTCTTTCACCACAGGAGCTAATTCTTATTTTCCCATTTAGATTGATCTCACATAGCCCATGGTCGTACAACACGTCATGGAAAACAAAATCTCAACACACAGACCAGTTACAACCACCATGTAAACGGTATCTAATAAAACTGAAATAATTATCGCCTCCATCTAATGAACTTAATGCAAGCTTTCATCTGACATAATATCTTGTCTTTAAGAAACTGTTCATTGCTGCAATTAGCTGTACCACCTGAACAAACTTAAACTGTCTCTGAAGGTCTCTGGATAGTGCGACAAATAGGTTCTCTAAGTTCATATTTGATCTCTACTGATGTTAATTTAAACGGTATTTTAATAAAACTGAAATAATTATCGCCTCCATCTAATGAACTTAATGCAAACTTTCATCTGACATAATATCTTGTCTTTAAGAAACTGTTCATTGCTGCAATTAGCTGTACCACCTGAACTAACTTACACCGTCTCTGAAGGTCTCTGGATAAAGGGAGTTTTTATTTGATCTCTACTGTTAATTTCCTACATTGCTGGTGTCAAAAATGTGACATCAGTCCATCAGTGCAAATATCCCAGGCAAAAATAATTTTAGAGATTCACTCACCTGTGGCGCATAACTTGAATCCTCTGAGATGGTGTAAGGAAAATCCGCATAGCGCTCGGAGAATACACTACCACCAGAGAGTGTGATGAGGGGTATGCTCTTGGAGCGCTGATGCACAACAGGGGCCTCAGATGACTTCAGAAGATCTGTCAGGACCTGCAGCTGCTTCAGGATTCGGACCGGAACATCCGGAGAAGTCAGCATATCTTGAAGGGTTGCTTCAGCTTTCTTCACTAGTCCAGGATTCTTGGAGCTCTTCTGGAATAGCAACAAGGCCAATTTTCACATTCTCAGATTGCATCATCAACACCATTGTTTCAGAAAAAGACAATAGGGCCTACTGTAACAGTGGTAAATACAATTTTATGGTTTTATAGCTATCCTGTTATGTCTTTGTTTATATTGCCTGTTGAAAGTGGTCAAACAAAAGTCTCCAACAGATTATAACAGTTACATATAAAGCGACCAGTGAGCGCAAGAGAATTCATTAGCTTAGGTTTGTGGTCTTTCATCATTTTTCTTTCCCTCAAGTTGTGCAGGTAGTGGAGCCGTTTGTGGAAGTTGGTCAAGTGGCATTACTTCCACATTTACAATCCATTCAAATCTTCTGTGATCCAATGTAATTTAACTCTGTAATGTATTCAAATAAATTGAAATCTAGATAAATCAATCTTCTTGAGTCCAATTTAAACCACTGCAATTCACATCAATCCATTTTAATTGATTCAAGTCTATACTACACCACAATCTAATCAAATCAAAGAACCAAGTCTAATATTAGCTTATAAGATCCAATTCAATAGAATGTAATGCAATAAGTAATGTAATGCAACTGGGTAATTACACAGCAACATTTTAAAGTACCGGTACCTCAATGACAGATTTTTTGATGGCAGCAGGCTGTCAGTACTCAGTAATGCCCTCTGTATTTAATAACGGAATAAATGAATGGTTGCACGGATGGACGGGTGGATCTAGGGATAAATGGATCGCTGGGTGTTTGGATGATTGAATTATGAAGGCAAATGTTTAGATGAAACCGGCTCAATCCACACTACAAATCTAATGACTGTTCACAAAAGAAGTAAGAATGAAGGCACCCCCCATAGAACACAAAAAGCCTTATTAATCACAAACACTTCTCTGACTAACAACAGAAGCTACAAACAAGCCATATTTAGAAAAATAATTCCACACCCGCTGGCACGACCACCAAAGACAGTTATTTGAAAAACTTAAATTTGTACAGCTCGCATACACAATCTTTCAAGTGGTTCGGCTCAATAAACTTTGGTTACCTTAAGCACTTGGTTAGATTGTTAGATAACTATGCAAGCAGTGATTTTGCAAAGTGCTTGAAGAGCGCTGTATAAGTGTTTTGCTCGATTACACTAAATTTAACTCAGGTTACCTTTATTGTCAAACTATAAGAGGTTCCTGCATTAAGGTAAGGTAAGGTATAATAAGGTCAGATTAAGGTAAAGTAAGCTAAGGTAAGGTAAAAGATCAATTATTACATGCCTCTACTGCCATTGTTAGTTCAGAGCCATGGTGTTTAGCTAGAAGGATCTTTTGGCTGATGCACACATATAACACCAGCAATCCATAAATGGACAACACTTCCTTTCCGGACAACCTTTCCTTAGACTTTGGCTTGACAACAAGTTGAACATACATACATACTGTAACACACATACATAAATACACACATACATACATGAATGCATCTAGACATGCATGCATGTATACCAACGTCCAACGTATACAAAGGCCTACACCTACAAATACATAAAGGCATACATGAATGCATACACAGACATACATGCATGTATAACAACGTAATGTATACATAGGCTAAACCTACAAATATATACAGGCATACATGAATGCATACAGACATACATGCATGTATACCAATGTATGCATAGGCCTACACCTACAAATACATACAGGCATACATGAATGCATACAGACATACATGCATGTATAACAACGTAACGTATACATAGGCTACACCTACAAATATATATACAGGCATACATGAATGCATACAGACATACGTGCATGTACACCAATGTATGCATAGGCCAACACCTACAAATACATACAGGCATACATGAATGCATACAGACATAACCGTGCCTCTACACACAAATGGGTGCCTTCAAGACTAGTAAAATAGCATAGACGTATATTTGTAGAAGTTTAGCACAGAGGTGTTGCCCTCTTGACACAGGATAGGAATTGTGCCTTCTTCAATATTGTCAATACCCACCATTCAGAACAGACAACCACTTTGTATCTACACAAGAACGCAAGGCCAAATACATCTTCTATACAGATTCAATTCATACAATAAAACTACCTCTAATATTACATCTTAACACACAAGAGTTGTAGCACTACTGGAACTTAAGTGTCGTTACAAAAGGACTTTAAAAAATAGTCATCAGTAAACAGCGATTACCTGCAAATTGAACGAATAACTACAATTTCATTTAAATTAAATAAATATGACCCAGGGCAATTGACAAAACTTGTGTCTTTGCCTTTGTTACCAAAGTTCCATGCAGATCCTATTGAGTCGTATGAAATTCGCAACTTCTCTATGGACTTTAACACATAAGGAAAGCTTCCCTGTTCTCGTTTCCATGTCTATCAAACCATGGCCATGCCCATAGGTGTAATTTGTTGACATGCAACCATAACTGTAAAAACAACAATAAATATAGGCCTAGCATTATAAGTAATGATCAACAGTTAGGGTGCGTTAAACGTTAACTGACAGCTAAAGTGCCAAGTCTCTACCCAGACGGATGAAGCGTGACTTACATGGGGTTTCTCTATGATGGGCAACGAGTTGCGACGATTGGGGACCACGTTGAAACAGTCATCAGACGATACATGATTGCTTATGGCAGCCGGTTTTGTCTTCACATCGTTGTTGGCACAATCAACCTCACCCGGCACGGACGCATCCTTCGGCGCCGTACGCTGAGCCCGATATTTGGCCAGCAGTACTCCAAGTGCTGAGAAAAAGTACCCAAGGTACGGTCGATATGCCGTGGCTAAACTGGCAAAACATATTAAGGCTAGAAAACGTGACAAGCTGACCGTTACGAAGACCAAAGCGCTAACGTAAGCGTCTAGGGACATGTAAGCGCTGGCTAAAGCGATTCCCAGAAATACTAAGAAGTTTGTCACACATTGCGGTAAATATATACCCAACAATACGCACATTACGGTCTCCGAGGCTAAACTGGTTGCCAGAAGTACAAGTAAACTCCGTGAAGTCCATTTCTCCGTGAAGCATACCGCCAAATGGTAGAAAGCGAACCCGAAACAAAATCCCGGCACTACCAGCCGTGAGAACCCATCCAAGGGCCAGCTCAGCCCCAAATCGAGCCAGTTCTCGATGGCTAGGGCACTCGACACCCCGAACGCTACGCAGACGGCAAACAGAGAGTAACTCGTAGAAAAGGGTTCACGAACGTTTCGCTCAGTACCAACGGACGACCATCGAACAGATTTCTTAGAATTTAAAACGCCGTCGACTTTCCGCCGATTTAAGAAGTCAACTTTCGCAAAACTTGAACGGTTTTTCACCGCTTTTGAACCATTCGGAGACGCTTCCATTCCGACGCTTCCACTTTAGCAAGTCCTGCCTTGAAGCCAGAGTGACACATGGACTACATATTCTCTTCAGAGTCTACGCCTGAACACGTGTCAACAGTTGCGCCATCCTGTGACTGAGACTGTTAGTGTAATCGAAAATTTTAGAAATTTCTCAGCAACAGTGCTAAGAGGATGAAGGAACGTAAGCCTAACTTACATGGAAATGTTCCCAGAAGTTTGCACCAAGTTTGACCTCAAGATACTTTCTACAGAGGTCAAAATTTCACTGTAATAATTTTCTCTTGTTTGCTCAGTATAAATACTTAGTTTCATGCTCAGCGTAACGAATGCATCGATAGTCTCGTGTCCAGGGCAGCCTGGGCAGGGCTGTAGTGGTAAAATTAGAGGTGAATACACGCTACCGGTTAGTTTTCCGAAACTAATTAGAGGTGAGTAGGCCTACACGCTACCGATTAGTTTTCCGAAACTAATTAGGCTAGAGGTGAGTGCAAATATTTTGTGAGGTGAGTATACGGTCTCTAGAGGTCAGTACACGCTGTATACCCACGTATTTAATACCCTCGACTACAGCCCTGGCTGACATGATTGCAGGGGCGGCGCTACACCAGGGCGCGCCAGGGCAAATGCTCTGGTAAAAAAGCCTTTGCCCTGGTCGATGCCCTGCCAAAATTTTTGCCCTGTCCAGAATTTGTTCGGACATATTTGTCATATCCTGAGATATAGGCTAGATTCGCTTAATTCACTGAAATGTTAAAATTTGCTTTACAAATGTCAAAAACGTTCAGTTTCTGGGGGCTTCGCCCATCTGACCTCCTGACTATAAATAATTATGATAATGCTGGGGGCGATTTATGGAAAGCGCGATTATATATGGTCACCATTTAAGCTCTCGCTTTCGCGCTCTCCATAAATTACCCTCTGCGCTGGTTACTTGTATGACTGCCCTGGCTATGCCCTGGTTATAAAAAAGGTCTGGCGCCGCTCCTGCATGACTGATGCTGCAGATCCTAGTTAATTTTAAAAAATGTGTTGCCTACCTTACCATGTCCTTCCTGGTATTTTTCCTCCCGCACGACAAAATAAATACGACTTATGGACTAGAACTCACAATATTTTACCCTTCCCGCTACAGATAGGCTAAATGTAATTTCATTCCTCCTGTTTTATTCAAAGATGCGTAGGGCCTATACTTAATAAACACATCATATCCTTCTATTCTCTCCCCTCGAAGCCATTCTAATAGTAGGCCTAAGCCTCATCATGCGTCTATAATTTGTTGCGTCATTGTCAACTGGATTTGTTGAATTAAACGAATATTGATTGATTGATTGATTGATTGATTGATTGATTGATTGATTGATTGATTGATTGATTGATTGATTGATTGATTGATTGATTGATTGATTGATTGATTGATTGATTGATTGATTGATTGATTGATTGATTGATTGATTGATTGATTGATTGATTGATTGATTGATTGATTGATTGATTGATTGATTGATTGATTGATTGATTGATTGATTGATTGATTGATTGATTGATTGATTGATTGATTGATTGATTGATTGATTGATTGATTGATTGATTGATTGATTGATTGATTGATTGATTGATTGATTGATTGATTGATTGATTGATTGATTGATTGATTGATTGATTGATTGATTGATTGATTGATTGATTGATTGATTGATTGATTGATTGATTGATTGATTGATTGATTGATTGATTGATTGATTGATTGATTGATTGATTGATTGATTGATTGATTGATTGATTGATTGATTGATTGATTAATCGAAACTGACTCAACATGCAGTTTCAGTCTGGCCATTCAGTTGGTCCTAAACTCCGAATTTAGCTGCAAATACGTTTGACAGCATGAGTTTAAATCTGTGATGTTTTTACATGAAAGCTAAATAAGGTGAATGCCAAGAGCTTCCTTTATTATTTTACACGCGCTATAGTTTGCAACCTTGTGTTGGAAGCGATCAAAGAAAGGTCCATGCATCATTCGCCTACCAAAGAAAGGTCCATGCATCATTCGCAGCTTCCTCCTTGAACGATTATCTTCTTGGTTTGGCGTCTCTGGCACTGCTCTACTCTGGTTCTAGTCTTACTTGTCTTCCCGATCCTTCTCTGTTAATGCCTCCAGCCACTGCTCGCAACCCCTCCCTCTCTCCTGTGTTGTCCCTCAAGGCTACGTCCTGGGTCCAGGGCATATTTTAACTGTATAACTAGTGGGACAAATGTCCCAGTAGTCTTAGGATTTGTCCCAGTAGTCAGAGCGATTTGTCCCAGGCAATGTATGTATAAAGTACAACTAGTGGGACAAATGTTGCAAGAATTTAAAGATTTGTCCCAGTAGTATGATGAGAAGGGTATGACATTATTGTTGAATGACCCCCTTGTTATTGGTTGGGAGACCCGAGAAAAGTTATAAAAGAAGGTGATGACTAAAAAAAAAAAAAAAAAAAAAAAAGGTCATCAACTTTTTTCGGAGATGAATTTAGAAATTTTTTTTTTTAAAAACCAAAAAGTTTTAAGTTTGTGAAGATTACTTTAGATTTTGTCCCAGTAGTCAAAATTCCTTAAAATATGCACTGCCTGGGTCCATTCCTCTTCATCCTGTTACTGTATACCCACACATCTAAACCATCTCATAAAATCCTCCTCTGTTGACCACCATCTCTACGCAGACGACATCCAACTCTACATATCCCTCTCCGCAAGATCTTTCTCCACTTCCATCACACAATTACTCAACGTGATTTATTAACGTAGTCTCACAGTGGATCATGTGGATGCCATCCAATCTTTCTCTGCCTTAACCATTTCAAAACAGAATTCATCATCCTCGACCTTTCTGATCAAATCAAGAAAATCCCTGACCCTTCCATGCATCTATCGACTAACTCGTTGTCTCTAACCTTCATTTCCGCAATCTGGGTATTACTTTTGATCCACACCTTTCCTTCTCTAACCCATAGCATAGGCATAATTTACGGAGGGTACGAGGGGTACCCGTACCTCCACTTTTTGGACTAGATGATACCGTACCCCCACTTTCATACCCATTGTTTTTGTCCAGTATTATTTTACCTGAGGAAGCCTGCAAGATTCAAAACAATTACCGAGCATTATCACCAGTGTGTTCACCATCATCATCACTCCCATTGCTATTATTATTATTGTCGCTATTATATTATTATCATCATCGTCATCATCACCATCATCATCATCATCATCATCATCATCATCATCATCATCATCATCATCATCATCATCATCATCATCATCATCATCATCATCATCATCATCATCATCATCATCATCATCATCATCATCATCATCATCATCATCATCATCATCATCATCATCATCATCATCATCATCATCATCATCATCATCATCATCATCATCATCATCATCATCATCATCATCATCATCATCATCATCATCATCATCATCATCATCATCATCATCATCAAGCCTATAATTATTATTATGCTTGTAATATAAACGATGCCGTTATAACTATTTAACAGTCGCGACGCTAAAACGATGCGAAATTTAGTACCCCCACTTTCTAGACCAAAGTTACGCCCTTGGAATAAAGACCTATTGGGACATCATTTCAATTATGAAACATGTTTTTTTGTTAGTAAATTTAAATTTTAAGAATAAAAGCACGTTTTACATCAATTTAATTATGAAGCACGTTGATTGTATAAATTTCAATTTTAAAACCAAAGGCCTATTGTTACGTCACTTCAATTATGAAACACATTATTTTGGTACTTTTAGATTTACACAATAAAGGCCTTTGTTACGTCACTTCAATTATCGAAAAGTGTATTGTCATTATACGTTTGCATTTAGGAAAAAAGGCCTTTGTTACGTCACTTCAATTACGAAACACATTATTTTGTAAGTTTTAGATTTACACAATAAAGGCCTTTGTTACGTCACTTCAATTCTCGAAAAGTGTATTGTCATTATACGTTTGCATTTAGGAGAAAAGGCCTTTGTTACGTCACTTCAGCTGTGAAAAAACCAACTGTCATTATAACTTTACATTTAGAAAATAGAGGTCTATTGTTACGTCATTCTAATTATTGTTAAAACGTCTATAATTTTTAATCTCGGATTTAGAGAATAAAGGCCTTGGTTACGTTACCTAAATTATGAAAAAGTCTATTGTTATTAAGTTTAAATTTAGACTAGCAATTGCTACGTAGGACTACGTCATTTCGATTAAGAAAAACACGTCTATAATTAAATTTTTTAGATTTAGACAATAAAGGCGTTTGTTACGTCATTTCAATTATGAAAGTCTATAAAATGTTATTAATTTTAGATTTAGAGAATAAAAGCCTATTGCTACGCAGGGACGTATCTAGCGTTGGGCTTGGGGGGGCTTAAGCCCCCCCCAACGAAGTTGAAGCCCCCCCAAACAAGTCAAGCCGTTGTATGCTTACGGCTAAAATTCGTATGAACACTGTGTAAATGTTGCCATGTTCAAGGCTTAAGCCCCCCCAAACGAAAAAGCCTAGTTACGTGCCTGTTGCTACGTCACTTCAATTATGATCGAAACACGTCTCTTCAATAATGAAAACGTCGATTGTTAGTAATTTTAAATTATTATTATTATTATTGTCATTATTATTATACCAGTGTAGGCCTATATGCCCGTCATTTTATGACGTCAGTGTAGGCCTATTTAATTATGTCGTTGGTTAAAATGCTCTAATCGCCGTCGTCAAAACGGCAGTACTGACGTCACAAACGGTTTCCTCCGACAGACGGACGCTATATGGATATTATATGTATAGATAATTATTATTGTTTTTGTTATTATATTTATTATTAAGCTTATTATCATTATTCAGGTCTAATATATTTATTTTTATTGTTATCATCATCATCGTCATCATCATCATCATCATCATCATCATCATCATCATCATCATCATCATCATCATCATCATCATCATCATCATCATTATTATTATTAGTCTGAATTGCGCATAAATGGGGCCAAATATAGATGCATTGGGCGCCATGATAATTATTTAACAGCCTTGAAAGGGAAACGATGCGAAAATTGGTACCCCCACTTTCTAGACCAAAGTTACGCCTCTGCTCTAACCACATCTCCAACTTCTCGCGATCCTGCTTCATGCACATTCGTGACCTCTGACGCATCCGGCCCATGCTCGACCTTCAAACGGCCTCCACCATTGCTCCGTTGTTCATTGAAAGCTTGATCACTGCAATTCCCTCTTCATCAGCCTTGAATCCACCCATCAAGCGTCTTCAACTTATCCAAAACTCACTAGCCAGGCCTGTCACTAGAACGCTCAAACATCATCATATCACTCCCACCCTCAAATCATTCCATTGGCTAAAAATCCCAGAGCGAATCCACTTCAAAGTCCTATCACTAACCTAAAACTCCCTACAATATTTCCAGCCCAAATACCTCCGTGATCTCTTCACCATCCTGGCAACCCGCCCCACCCGATCCTCCTCCTA
The DNA here is from genome assembly GCA_963556255.1 of Allolobophora icterica. Classification (NCBI taxonomy): domain Eukaryota; kingdom Metazoa; phylum Annelida; class Clitellata; order Crassiclitellata; family Lumbricidae; genus Allolobophora; species Allolobophora icterica. The sequence continues at coordinate 26,245,151 of OY744609.1, read as the reverse complement.
TCTCAGTGTTTCTCGACCCCCAGTCACTACTCATCTCAAGTTCTCAAACCGAATCATATCCATCACAGCATCACGCCTCTGGAACGATCTCCCCTCTGAATTCCCCAGATTCTCGGTTCCTCCATCATCATTGCAACCCGTCGTCCATCCTCCTCCTCATCACCTCCGGGGCTTTCCACTCAAAACTGAAGTATCACCTTTTCAAGTACTCCTACGGTCCTGATTCATCTGGTCCTCTGCCTTCCAATACTTCTCGCCCTAAACGACACCGCCTTAACAGGTGCTCTGCCTCCTCTTTTGATCTGGCCCTCTGGAACCGGACTCGGGGCCTCTTTTGGACCACTCTCTGGAAACCTCGTTTGAAATGATGTAGCGCTCGTGAATAGGCTGGCGCCCTGCGCTTGGCCTTCGAGTGGCGCTTTAGAAGTTTGGAGATTACGATTGCGATTACCTTGCCTGACTTCTTCTCCAAGCGTCTGGTCTAAATAATATTACTGAGTCATCTGTGCTGACCTTTATATGTAGGAATGCATTCTAGGTAACTATGGAACCAGCCTATACAATTTCAAATCGTCACTTTGCTTTCTTTCGTAGGTTCCGGTAATCGAACATAATTAAAAGATTAGCTATCAGTTTCTTAAATCATAATGATTACGAAAACAAGTTTAAGACATAACTTCAAATAAGGTGGGATTAGAAGACTTAGTCGGCTACAGGACAAGATCACGATGAGTCGACAACCAATAAAACGACTACGTTTCTGTTGTTTATTGTCGAATATTAAGAACTAACTTTTATTTTGTTACATTACACTCTTTTTTATAACACAACTCCAATAGTGTTTGTTATGTAGTAAACTGAAAAACACCTTAGAAGTTAGAATAAGCTGAACAACACAATATTAGAGTCCTGCAAAAAGCCACAATAGGCAATGTTTACTTCAAGTAGCCTACTTGCTTCGGCTTCAGGTATGAACATAGTTGCAGACAGGCTTTTACAGAACATCCCAAACATATTTAGGCATAACATAATGCTGCTTTTGTTGGCTTTAAAATGCTCTAAAACTCACCTACGAGCGTCTACAATATAAAAATTTTCCTCCGGAGTTGATACCCCCGGACCCCCACAGTCCCCACTTAAAGGGAAGGGGCTGAGGATGGGATGGGAAGGGGACGGCAGGAAACATGGTGCCGATAGGGCGGCACTGGGAAGGCAGGGATGGGCAGGGATGGAAAAGGAGAAGTAAGGATAGGAAAGCGGAGAGGACGGGAGGGCAGGGCAGGGGCGAGGATGGAAGGGGATTTGCCTCGTCTTGATTTTGCCTCTGGCTACGGGCCTGACTGAGTCGTACTTAATGTTGCATATCCGGTGTAAAACTTGACGTGTGGCGACACCTGTGCGTGAGAAAGTAAACGCGTTTCTACAGAGGCCAACGAGTTCGACCGTGAAGCAGTGTGGTGTTCTGGAATCAGTTGTAGGCGTATACGAATTCGGAGTAGAATCCAACATCGTCTTCATTTTGGTGTCCAAAGCGATTGTACGAAGAAAGGTAAATGGTGATAAATTTATAAACATGTTTTAAAAGACTTTCAAATAAATAAGTTAAACTGCGGAAATGTGTTCTCTCCATTTGTTTTTAATTAGCATTAAACCTGAATTAATACGAGATTATTTAATATATAATCCTTAATGATGATGATGATGATGATGATGATGATGATGATGATGATGATGATGATGATGGTGATGGTGATGATGATGATGGTGATGGTGATGGTGATGGTGATGATGATGATGATGATGATGATGATGATGATGATGATTATGGTGATGGTGATGATGTTGATGTTGATGTTGATGATGATGATGATGATGATGATGATGATGATGATGATGATGATGATGATGATGATGATGATGATGATGACGATGACGATGACGATGATGATGATGATGATGATGATGATGATGATGATGATGATGATGATGATGATGAGTTATCTGTCCGAAGGCAGTTCCATGGGCTTTATGCCACCCGGGGATGAGATGAGTGAGGTGGTTTCCCGTTGCCTTCCTCACAGACAAATTATTGTGGGTGAGCAACTGGTTCAAGGTAGCTCAGTATGAGAATTGCAGCAAAAAGACTGGGGGGTTAGACTTTGATTCATGTGGAGTTGGGGTGTGCAAAGAAGACTTTACTATGGGGTCCTAAGAAAGACTATGGGGTTGAATCCCCCAAGCCCCCGACAATTCTCACCCTGAGGTATCTACGCATGCAGCGACTTGAGGCAGATTCGAATCTGCGAATCTCCGGTAACAAGACACAGAACACACCGCTACACCACCGCGTCCCCATAATCCTTTCAGGATTTTCAGGCTTTCAATATTCAACCAGGTCACCTGATTGTCTTTCTCTAGACATACATTAAATTAGAAGTGTGTTTGACTTAGGTTTGTAACTGCCTTCCTGTATCTGCTTGTGAAACTCGATCGCTTATTGTGTCATGCACGTTGTTCTCGGCCAGACTTAAACTGTGTCAAATTGTTGATCAACTGCAGGATGTACTGCCTTTCTGTCTTATAAATTGATAACAAGCCATATTTTATCATCAAAAGTTGTGTTTCGCATTAGCAACAGCCTGGAACGTATTCGAATATTAAGTACCTCAACATCTAGCTCTTGCAGCCTTGATTTGATATAGAGCGCTGGCAGAATTGTCAAAAGCTGCGTTCATGATTTTTTTTGGATTTAACTTAATTGAAATTTTACAGATGTTTAATCAGTAATTGGGAAATTGAGAAGTTATCTCTTCCTCCAATAAAGCGCACCATACGACCAACTCCAGATACAGCGATTTTTCTGCCAGTCCACATTAAAGGAAGTGTCCCAGGATGGATGACAAATGACCGAGGAGGACTAGTAATTTGACTAGTCAACTGCTTAGCAGTCTGCGGTAAATAACTGGACTGGAGTCGTTTGTACAGCAGTCCGTGCAGAGACGTTTGACTAAAGTCACTTGAACAGCAGTCCGTGCTAATTAAGGCGACGAGGAGGAAGTACCTATTCGCGTGAAAATACTCGGAAGTGTGAATACCAGGCTGAGCGAGGTCAACCGTGACGCCAAATTCACTGAGGCGAAACGAGGACGCGGTTTGCCCGGTGAAAATAGTTCTACAACAGCGAAAGCATATTAATTAATTTTTGTTAAAATTCATTGAGTGACTACCGATGACTGACTCACTCACTACTTGCTCATTTCCTTACTTTCTTACTAAATGACTTAGCAAAAGAGTAAATGAATAAAGCAATTATAAATTCATTGATAAATAATCTTAAGTAAATAAAAAAAATATTATATTAAATTTTAAGCAGCCTTTTGAATAGTTTGAATTCTGAGTGATATTAATTTTCGAAACCATTTGTGACAGCATGCTGGATTATATCAGAATAAAACAGACTAAAGTAGGTTAGATTATATTTAGGTCAGGTCAGACGAATACCCTCGAATTTTCTGAACTGGTAGAAGGCTTCGAATCCGGTGGCGTCATAGGCTTCGTTGGAGTTGAACGTGACCCGGAAGAAGCTTCCGTCCGAACTGACCGACTTCTGAAAGTGATTGGACTTGGTTCCACACAGACGGTTCATCTTCCGATCTATGAGGTGGATGTTGAAGTTGGAAAATTCCACGTAGTCACTCTGACTCGACTCTAGGCAGCTGCACGTACCAGAAGTTCAGGTAAGGTAGGGAATAAATTCAGGTGAGGTACAAGATGAAGTGAAGGGAAGTAGGTAATGTATACTAAGACGTCCACGATAAGGTTAGGAATGAGAAGGAAAGGTAACGTATTATAAAATAAGGTATAATTATGGTGACATAAGGTCGGGAGAGAAAAATAAGGTAATTCAAGGTAAGGCAAATTCATAAGAAGGAAAGTAAGATAAGACAACTTAAGGAAATGTAATTTGTGTTGTGATAAAGTATGGAATAAGATTGGAAAAGTAAGGAATGGTAAGTTAAGACAATGAAATTTAACGTAAAGTAGGGTAAAGACAGGAAAGGTAAGGTAAGTTAGGTAAGTTTTGGTGAAGAAGAGGAGAAAAGGCGATGAGAAGAGAGACTGTCTATGTAGACGTGTCCTACCCTGGTTGAACGCCTTCGACGTCAAAGTAGGGAAATGTGATGTAGATGCGTTCGTTGTCCCCACCATAGAACAGGTAGTGGCATTGTGTGTTGAGCGGATAGCGACCAGGAAAGTTCGGCGACGTAAACGTACCGTTCGTTGCATGCGTACTCCGAAACGTAAACTTACATACTATAAATCAGTTAAAACAGATACATTTAATGATTTAACCTACAGCCATAAGTTGTGAGCTTACACTTGATCTAGCCTAATAAGTTAAACCCTGTATACATTAAGTGTAAACAGAAACTTATGAACTTAAACCAGTTCACAAGTTAACCTTAGTTACCTTACTACATGTAGGCTAAATTAGTGTAGACAAAAACTTACAAATAGGCAATCTGTGTAAACATTTTACATGCATTATGTAACTTAAATATTTACAGTTTGTAAATCCACATACACTTACATTTGTATAGCTGTGACAATTTAACGAAGAGATTGTTCTAAAAGCGACTGGGAAACCAATGCAGCTCATCGTTAAAGCGTTAAATCACTTTAGCAACTTAAAACTTTTTTAATATTTAGGGCCTACGATTATTCGTAGATCAACTTAAACATAAACTTATAGCGTTTGAATCGGCGTAAATTTAATAATTTACAACGTATAAATCAATGTTAGCAAAGTCAGTTACAACCTTCTGTTGTAGCCTAGGCCTAGCTTATTTGTGACAGACTAAAATGAAAGTCAAATTTACAATTCTAAAAAAACGATAAAGCACTACATAAATGCTATAAAGCTAGTGAATAAATTTATTACACTGCATGACGAAGGTTTCGATTTAATCTTATTAAGTTTGAGATCTCACTTACGTTTATTCGGATCTTGCTCACCGGATTTTATGCCAAAATCTGGAATGACAAAATAGGCAGTAGTTACCAATACTAAACGTCAGGTGGCTCAAAAACGCCACCTAGCGAAAGAACAGCATGCCAAGTGAGAAGAGTCTCACTCAGGTTAACGACACTGTGATATCAAAGATCATTAGCGTCGCCCTCCTCCTTCATCCAGGCTTGGGACTGGCACTGCCTGGCCCTAGGGCACGGACGTGCAATGGCGGAGTTAATAGGATGTATGATGTGTCCAAGGATAGCAACTGATGATGACGATGATGATGATGATGACGACGACGACGACGATGATGACGATGATGGTTTGATGATGATGATGATGATGATGGTTTTGTTTGTTACAGAAGCATTGTTTGCTTACTTATGAAATTTCATCTCAATGACTATTCACTCGTTTATGCGACCCTAGGCAGCACTTTCATGGTGTGACAATGGCGCGAAATGTTTTTTTAACTAAGTAACTAACTAACAAAAACCATGATGACGAGCATGATCAGTAAAGAGTGATATTATTGTTGTTGCTGCTGCAAACCTATGTGAATATTTACACGCTTGATGTTGGTATTGGTGTTGGCGATAATGATGATGATGATTATTATTATTATTATAATTGTTATTATTATTATTATTATTATTTTTTTTTTATGCCCCGAGGTATACAGGATCCCTCAGGGACTTCAATATTAATTAATGTAACATATAAAAAGTCCGGAATGGCCCTATTATTATTATTATTATTATTATTATTATTATTATTATTATTATTATTATTATTATTATTATTATAAATTTTTACCCGAGGTATATAGGATCCCTCAGGTGTCAGATACTACTTAAATATGTTGACTCTGGAGTGGCCGTCCTGGTCAAGATTATTATTATTATTATTATTATTATTATTATTATTATTATTATTATGCTGCTGCTGCTGAAGATGATGATGATGATGATGATGATGACGACGACAACAAATAGGATATATGTTAAGCGCCTTTTCAGAATTGTAATCGTATAGACGTTATCGCGAAATTTTTACAGCGTCCAAAAAGCTGAATCGCTGAAAACAGGTCATTCACAGGTGCATGTCTAAAGGAAATCGATTAACAGGTAACCTCTGAGGTAACCTATGCAAGAACATAACAAGGACTTGATGATGATCATCTTAATAATTTCTTTAATTAATCCCAAATTCAACACGTCCGAATTCAGCACATGTCACCACTCACCAGTACACGCAAGGGCGTAACTTTGGTCTAAAAAGTAAGGGGTAGACCTACCAATTTCTTCTCCACTTTCGCTTTTCGCATGGAGACCATCTCTGGGAAGGCACAATAATAAAATATTGTGCTCCCAGTAGCGCTGCGCCTGACCCCAATTGATTACTCTTCTCTATTCCACTCTTGCCTTAAAACTGTCTTCTTTGACCGGGGTTGGACTGGGAGCGCTCCTGAGTAGATAACCTTGAAGGGGCGCTATATAAAACCTCTGTAATAAATAAATAAATAAATAAATAAATAAATAAATTGATTGGCATTGTTTATAAAGTGGGGTACGGGTACCCCTCACACCCCCACAAATAACGCCTATGAGTTCACGTCGGTTGTTGATGACATTTCACATGATGACATTTCGTTTCGGTCTGTGACATTTCAGCGGATTATTTTTGTCTGAACGCAACCTTTACTCGATAGTGTCTGATAGGTTGAAGTTTACTCTCGTTGAGTTTGCGTGTTGGCATATTCTTCGTTACCGTTGTGCGTTTTTTTACATGTTGACCGTATTTTCTTCGCATATCAACTTGTCTCGTCGTGACTGCACGAGGCTTCCTGATAATTATTAAATGTCGACTGGTCAGCCTCGGATCAACTGACCGCCTACGCCGTCTGCAGCTGAGTAAGTTAGACCTACATGTAGATCTCTGCGAAGGAGGTTCGATGCAGGGCTTCGAAATGACCTCAGCCGTTAATCAGTGGTAGTGATTCGATCTACTGACCAGCAGACAACGAATATGTTCCATAAGAACCCTACCTGCCTGGGACTCTTCAATAGTGCAGTACATAAATAGCGCAATTCAAAGGCAAATATACCTCCCAAAACTACTTTTACATAGCGCTAACTTAATGTCTGGAACGGCTGCGTCTAATCTGCATTAATTTATTTCTTTATTGCACGAGATTAATTGAGACACCCTCGTATAAATTTGACATTTTGTTTTTTTATGCTCAGAGCTTGAACCTGGACCACTCATATAATGGCGCGATGCTAAATGTGGCGTATACATATAGGCCTACATAGAGAGGTTATGGTAATCGGATTACAGTTACTTCGGGTGAATAAATAAGTTATTTATTTATTTATCGGAAGAAAGGAATAAATCATCGCTAAGTGGCTCACCTGTGACAAAGTTGTAGTTGGCGGAAAAACCCCGAGTGCTGACGGTAAGGCTTCTACTGATGAGGGTAACATCCATCTGGGGTCCCGTGCTCATTAGCATGGGGGGTCGGCGATTGCCGCAGAACACCCCGATGTCACACGACACCCCGCGAATCAGCACGCTGACCGTTACGGAGTCCACTTCCTCGCACCTGTGCAGGTGAAGAGGATGAGAGTAAGCCAGCCTCTGCATGCCCGATCAACATTAGTAAAGCTGGACTTGTTAAAATTTTGACATAGATAGAAAAATCGAACCCAATTAAAATATCTTGACCTACAGTGCCTACTCCGAATTAATTAAATTTAGTGTTAAAGAACTGACCTATAGGCCAATATTAATATATATATATAGTTTATAAGTAAAAACGTAGTTTGAAAATTAGACACGGTTAAAAATTTCTCTGAGCTTGACACTATAAGACCTAGTTCAAAATACAGAATGAGTTAAAATTGGACTTGTTGCAAGATTGGATACAGTTGAAAATGAGACATTATAAGACACAGCTCAAAACTTAATCACCTTAAAATGCGACATTCTCAAAAATAGTTTAAGTAAATTTGCCTAAAACAAGAAACGAAGTTTAAAATGTAATCCAGTGAAAATTGGAAAGTAAAAATTTAGACTAGCTAAAGAATGCGACCCAGTTAAATGTCATTTTCTGTTCGATTGTTGTATTTGAAAATTATCATTTGATTTCAATGTTCCGCTTTCCAAGTTTTTTTGTTCTCAACGAAACCTGTCTTAGAATTTTAGCAGTTACTCTGCCTCCTCCTCCTCTCTCTGGTCTCTGTCAATCGGATCCCCGATAGGACATCTCTTTAAAACTCCTCTAACACGAAGCAGCGCTCTTGAATAAGCTGGTGCCCTACACTTAGCTATCGGGTAGCGTTTCAGCCATTTGGAGTTTACAATTACGATTACGAAGAGCAGTCCCTTAAACTGTATAAGATAAACATCATGGCCGCCTTACAATGTAGATTACGATATAATAGAATAGATATTATAAATGGATTGCTAGGAATTCTCACAGCCTACGTCCGCTAAGCTTCAAGTAAGTAAGTGTAATGTAGAAATGACGGACGTAGTCTGTGAGAATTCGCGACACACCAATTTTTCGCGACACACCAGCGACACACCATGTTTACGCGACACACTGCCGGTCGATTCGCGACACACTAGTGTGTCGCGACACACCGGTTGAGAACCACTGCCTTAAACCAACCCCATATGAAGGACAGCCATGGTTATGGATCTCAGAGTCGTGAATCCCTTGATGTATTAGGACGGTAACCATTCCTCTTTCTCATCGCCCGATCTTCTCGACGACAGTGTACGGTCGATGTACTCATTTTATATCCAAGTTTAAAGGTTGAATAATGGTGCACTTGTTAAAGAGTTACTGCTCATACCTGGACGATCTAAAGAGATATTTCTTGTTTCTACCTTGTTTCTTGTATACTCGTGGATACTTACAAGTCGGGATAGACTGTAAAGTTTGTCCCCATGTTCAATTCGAGTTCCGTGAAGATGATTTGGACCCTTTCGTCTTTCGTACCAACGAACACATATCGCGCTGCGATGGACGGAGGATATGGATCCGGATAGCCAATCGAAAGGAAGCTGCCATTGCGGGAAACGGAGCTAAGGAAGCGGACCTCAAAGTCTAACAGATCAGCGGACAATTTTTATATAACTTACTCGATATTTTCTAAGTTTAAAACTGATTTACTTGTAGACTACAACACTCTGAGAGGCACTCTACAGGCACTATACTAATATGTCTGTACATATATATGTATATGTATATATAATTATATATATATATCTGTTTGTATGCAGTAATTTACAAATACACAGTTAAAAGCAACACTTTGTCAGGGAAAATATTTAAAATAACACTGCACGTATAGAGTTAGCAAAACCTGATGAATGTGAACTGTAACTCGTTTCTTACTGCCATGGTATCAATCACTCAAACATACTGAAGCTGCGGAGATTGCAGAACTCTTTGGCTAGAGCCATAACTAATACACCCAGATATGAGCATATAACCCCTGTAGTTAAATCTTTGCATTGGCTTCCTGTTCAGCAAAGAATTAGTTTCAAATTGGGACTCATAGTTTTTAAAACTTTTAACTCTGGCCAGCCACAATATACTTGAAATCAGTTCTTATTCCCCGGACTTATCATTTTTATCCAACGAGCTCATCTGATTATCTTTGTATGGTCATACCTAAATCAAGAGCTGTTCTTCGTAAAGAAGCTTTTTCAGTTGCTAGACCTAGTCTACTTCTTGTCACTCTCTCCCTGTGTCTGTGCGCTCTGCTCAGTCGCTTGTGTCATTTCTTTCTCAACTTAAAACTAATCACAATTACAATTACAAGCTGTTGAAAATGCCGTCATGAATTCTGTTATCAGAAACTAGTTGATCCTGTTAGCGGGACTTGTTGTCCCTTCTCGTCTCACCTTTGAATATATACTAATACTTTTGTTGAGTGACTGTAATATCGACTGTTATCATTGGTGTTCAATAAACTGATTTTATTGATGCGTAGAACGATCAGGCCAATTTGAAGCTCGTACAAACTCCTTAACCCTGCTTGGTCAGCTGCATTGAGCGCCTCTGATTAGGTTGCACTGCGAGAGGCGCTTTATAAATGCATAAATACAATACAATACAATACAATACAATACAATACAATTGGCCTCCTCTTGAATCAAGAATAACAATTTAACTGGCCTATCTGACCTATAAACTCTTACAGTTAGCATTCCAACCTACCTTAAAACACTATCATCTCCTTAATCCATTCCCGCAGTCTATGATCTTTGGTTATGGGTCTTTGATTGAGCATAGATTTAGCACTATCATCATGCATGCTCATTGCTCTCGTGCATTCCGTGTTGCTGCCGCCACGGAATGGGACCAACTACCAATGCTTATCCGACGCGTGAACTCATTTTCTTCCTCGAGAAACACCTCAAACTTCTAATTGGCTTTAAAACACCTTCATTAGATATCTAACTGCTCTTCTCGTGGAGACTATCTATAACCACGCCTCAGGTTCGCGTTTCTGAGTGACTGCGCTTTAAAAATGTTCGTATACATAATAACAATAAAATATTCATACGACGATAGACAGCATCGAAAAAGTTCGAAAGTCATTATTGTATGACGCCATCTTGAATGTGTGCGTGTATGTGTGTTTATGCGTGTGCGTGTATCTGTGTATGCGTGTGTGCCTGTGTGCGTGTGTCTTGAGGATCGGCACCTGGTGTCACCTGTGGGTCTTGTGGCGTTCAGCGCTGGTGAATCTCCCGGATTCAGGTTGTTGAAGTCTAGCGCAAATAAACACAAGTACATGTAGCACTATACGTACGTGCAAACCGCAATATCACATTAATGTTTGTATGTATGCACGAATGTATGTATATATGCATGTGTGTATGTGTGTGTATGTAGGTGTGTGTGTATGTACGTGTGCGTATGATGTGTATGTATGTTTTTATGTATGTATGTATGTGTGCGTGCATGCGTATACGTGTGTATGTATGTGTCTGTATGTGTTGTGTGCACATATGTATGCACGTGTGTATGTGTTGTGTGCATATGTGCATATGCACATGTGTGTGTATGTTGGTATGTTGTGTAATATGTGTATGCATGCATGTATGTATATTTGCACTTGAGTGTGTACACTGTACAGATATATATATGATTGTGTATGTGTACATACATATGTGTCTATATGTATGTATTATGTACCTACGTATGTGTTCACGTGTAAGCATGTGTATGTGTGGGTTTGTATGCATGAATGTGTATACTATTGTTGTGAGTTAAGATGGTAAACGTCGTCTTTCTAGTCTTCTCATTTCGTTATCTTTATCTCAGCGTTCGATTAGTTATCTGTCTGTCTGTCTGTCTGTCTGTCTGTCTGTCTGTCTGTCTGTCTGTCTGTCTGTCTGTCTGTCTGTCTGTCTGTCTGTCTGTCTGTCTGTGAATAGAAACCGTCGATGAGTGGTAATACGAATTCAAAGGGAGGCCCACTACCACCACCACCCATGGACAGACAGGCAGACACACACACAGACAGGCAGACAGACACGTAGACTGATGGTTTAACGTTTGTCTCTGCCATCAGATGAGTGCCAACCGCCTTTCTGCTGTGCTTCAGCCGTTTGTCACAGTCTTGTGGTAATCAGAGGAACAGGAGAGCGTGGGAGGGAGGCAGTAAAAGAAACAGGACAGGAGTCAGAGATAGAGGCACATGCAATAGCAGACGTTGAGTAATATAAGCGGAATTAGAAGCAGATAAAGAGACAGACACTGTGATTGAGAGATACTGTGACAAACTTGATACAAATCGTCACAGAATGAGACAGACAGACAGACAAACAGACAGGCAGACGGACGGACAGACAGAGCATTAAGCTGATTACGTGGGCGATAATAACGGATAAATGGATTGAGATTGGAACGACTGAAGGAGGTTATAGATGAGAGAGACACCGAGACACAAACAGACGTGAAGACAGAGACAGCTATGGTTACAGACAGATACAGCGATACAGACAAGAGGAGACAACCATGCAAAGACAGACGCGGAGACGCACACGGACACAGGTACAACGAAGAATTGAAGGTAGAACCGATAGAGGGCGAATGATGGATGAAGCGAAGGCGGCGACAAGGAGTGCACGGCAGATGGAAAGAACGTGGGAAGATGGAAAGAGAGGGAGACAACGAAGGAAGGAGGGAGGCAGGGAGGGAGGAAGAGAGAGGCAGGGAAGCAGAGGAAGAAGAGAGAATAAGTAGTAAAGGAAAGAGGAGTGGCAGCCATGGTGGCCTTGACTTGCATTCGACAGAAGATCCGTAGTCATAAACGACACGCGAATCTTAATCCGAATGAAAACTAGAGGCTGAAGGGAGGAGGAACGAATGAAGGAGGAAGGAATGGAGGAAGGAAGGAGGAATGAATTAAAGAGTAACATATAGAAGCAGACGAATGGAGAGAGAGGGGGGAGGAAAACCAGACAGACTGACAGAGGGAGTGACACAGAGACACAGGAAAAAATCGAACCAGCCATACAGGAAATTGTAGAGATTATGAAAACGAATGGCTGACTATAGCTGGATGGAAGAACGGAAGGTTGGATGGAGACATCGGAGAGAGAGAGAGAGAGAGAGAGAGAGAGAGAGAGAGAGAGAGAGAGAGAGAGAGAGAGAGAGAGACAGACAGACAGACAGACAGACAGACAGACAGACAGACAGACAGACAGACAGACAGACAGACAGACAGACAGACAGACAGACAGACAGAGGGTGGAAACCAGACAGACTGGAAGAGGGAGAGACACAGAGACACAGGAAAAAATATCGAACCAGCCTGACAGGAAATGGTATAGATTATGAAAACGAATGGCTGACTATAGCTGGATGGAAGAACGGAAGGTTGGATGGATGGACGGACGGATGGATGGATGGACAGACGGATGGATGGATGGACGGATAGATGGAATGAGGCTACTTATGCTCATTTCAGATCTTAAGCCAGACAGCTCAACATTTGGACATCCACTAAATTAAAGTATATCCGTTGTCTCATCTGCTTTCTTGTTTCTGTGAATGTCACTGTGTCCGTCTCTCTGCTTGCCTGCCTCTAACTGTCTGTGCAACTGTGTGTGTGTCTCTATCTGTCTGCCTGCTGTCCTTCCTGTCTGGCTCGTATATCTGTCTATATGTGTCACGTTTCTCTGCCTTCCTATACCCTCTTGCCTGTCCGCTTACCTGTATGTCTGTCAGTTTGTTTATCTGCCTGTCTGTCTGTCTTTCTATCGGTATCCGCCTGTCTGTGGATGTCAGTGTATTTGTTGGGTGTCTGTGTGTTTCGTCAGTCTCCGTGTCTGTGTGTGTATGTCTGTGTGGATGGCTGCCTGTATTCTCTATTTCCGCCTGCCATTCTATCGACCCGCGTATCTAACTGTCACCTTTTGCCACCGTGGCTCTGTGCCTGTCCGTCTCTTCGTTCGTCTCGCTGCCTCTGTCCGTAGTGTCGCTTATCGGAACTGGGCGCTTGTAAATGTCTCTTAATTTGGTTGTTTATGGAAACGCGTGCGCTATATAAATTCCAGTTAGTCGCCATCAGTAGTGACGTTATGGTCTGCGTCGTGGGACAGCTGATCTTTCTCGTCAATAGAGGTCGCTTGTTAGACTCGACTGCTTTTTATTCGATACTGCAGAGCTCTATTCTTTTCGGTCTCGTGATTTCGTTTCCCGTGTCTGTGTGTCGGTGTTTTTTGCGTCTTAATGTCTGTCTGTGTCTGTCTGTACGTGTGCGTGTATGTGTGCGTTTGTCCGTTACAGAGTTAATGCCGGTCAGTTGGTCTCTGGAAGTAAGCAATGGAGTAAATCAGAAGTAAGTCCTGGCCCGTAATATCTAACCAACTGAATGAAGCATCTGTCCCACGTTTACTCTACAAATCAGCGCCTTTTATAGAGGTCAAACGAAGGCGCTATAAAAATGCTCAGATACGTAAATAAATGGCTGTCTATACAAGGCAGGACACAGTTACCTCCGTCGATAACTAAAGAGTAGTAATAGGAGTAAGAGGAATAGGGTAAGGTAGGGTTAAGGTAAAGTAACGTAAGGCAGTGACAAGGTAAAGCAATGGTATGGTATGGCAATGGTCAGGTTAGATTATGGTAGATAAAGAAAGTGTAGACCTAAGTGATGGTAGGAAATGGTAAAGTAAGTTGTAAGGGATAACGTAAAGTAAGGTATAGAAAGGTAAGAGAAGGTAAGGTAAGGTAGAGGTGAAAGACAAGCGTATTGGCAAGTTGACAACGTAAGCTAGTTTCCGCTGTTGTTAACTGAATCAGTCGTAAAGGATTGCCTTGGCGCGATTGGCAATCGCTTGTCATCTTGGCTGCCATCTCGCCTCGTCAATCACTAATGGAGGCGAATGCAATCACGCCCATCATCGCGCTTCAGCCGGAGCTGAATCATTTGCAGCAGCAGCAGCAACGCGTCGCATTTAACAGCGGAGAAAATCCTCTTCAACGGTTTCTGCCACATCGCTAATGGTGAGAATGATGACGATGAGGGTGGGAAGGGGTAGATGGTGATAAGGAAGAGGAGGTGGAGGAAGATGGTAATGTGGTGGCGATGAGGGAAATGACGGGGGAGGAGGTGGTAGATGGTGGTGGTGGTGATGATGATGTCTGTTTCAAAGACAGACACAGAACACAGAGACAGACAGAGCGCGGAACAAAATAGACACATACATACACAAACACGCAGAGAACAGACAGACAGACATGTAGACATACATAGCGAAGAACTCACCGAGAGACGTTCCGTGCTTGTCGAGCCTTGGTCCGGCAGTCTGGTATAGGTTCTCCACGGCAGGGTAATCTCCCCTTGGAGCAGACAGCGTCGTTGTCGGAGGGGCAGTGGGTGAGTGGAGCATGTTCCCCCGGGGGAGAAAGGCAAACGCGGCCGCAAAGCCCTTCATCTGGTTTTTATTATCCGCCACCAGTTCAACGATGACGTTTTCACCCGTCGAAGTCACCGTGACGTCACTGAGCGTGTTGCAGTACAGCGCAAGTTGTGGTGACGTCGCGTCAGTGCCGTCGCGTACGATGACGTAATCGGGACTGTTGTGACACCTCCCAGAAAAATCAAAATTTATATAAGTTAGTCGTGCGCTTATTTGTCTAACTGTCTGTTAAGTTCTTTACGAAGTTATTTATCTATTAGTATTAGATTTCTTCTGCTTTTTCAGAAGAGCATATATTTATTTATGTGTTTCAGCATCTTTTTACTTCTAACTGCTTTTTTAAACAAGAACAGTACTATAACAATTGGAGCAATAAAAAGAAACGCCATGATGATTAT
Source organism: Allolobophora icterica (assembly GCA_963556255.1). Taxonomy (NCBI): domain Eukaryota; kingdom Metazoa; phylum Annelida; class Clitellata; order Crassiclitellata; family Lumbricidae; genus Allolobophora; species Allolobophora icterica. The sequence goes on along the minus strand of OY744609.1, from coordinate 26,229,782 downwards.
GCTATTGCTGCTACTGATGATGAGACTGATGTTGATGACGATGACGATGATGATGACAATGCGATTACTTCTTTGCCATTATTAGTAACTAACTAACTAAATAAATAATAACTAAGAAATAAATAAAAAAAGTAAATAAATTGACGAATGAACGAATGACGAAGATGAGTTAATAAATTTTAAAACTCAGAGTTCGAAATCCTACAGAAGTTTCCCGCAACCTAGATTCGAACCGTCACACTCTAAACTTTGAACCCGCCAAGCAACGGAAACCTGCACTTACTGGAATCGCACGGCGGGAATCATTGAGTGGGATTGTTAATATTATACCATACGTTCGCAAATTATGGCTAAAACGACGCCCGTGTTTGAGGAATCGATTGCACTTAACTGAAAACGGGAAAGGCAGACAACCTTAGATGTTGCAGCACCAGTATGAATTTGATTCACTGGTAACTAGGGAACCAGCGTCAGTCGAATTACCGGATATGTTAATTACTGACTGACTCGCTGTCTGATTGTCAGTACCAGTGAGGTTTTATCTAACTGTACGTCACTATTACCATCACCGCCACCACTATACTACTCCACTACACCACCGCGAATAAAGACCGTCAACAACACTGTGTCAACAAGTTTTATTCTAGTGCGGGTTTATCTGGTTTGAAAGTGCAGTCACTGAACCAGATGACCGAAGGTAGACAAACGGAGAAAGGTCCATAAAGGCACAGACTGACAGACAGACAGACAGACAGACAGACAGACAGACGACAGACAGACAGAAGCACAGATAGCCATGGAAGAATGGCTGATAGAGAGGGAAGTAATTAGGTTAGGGAGAGAAGGAATTAAGGACCATAATTATTATTAGCCTAGACTATATTAGCCAAAACCAGATTAGATCATGTATCAGATCGCTGAGATCGGAGTAGACAGATTAGATCATAATTATTAAATGAGATGAGATCGGATCAGATTAGGTCAGATCGCATTAGATCAAATCTGATGAGATTATGATTACCCTCCATGTATGGCTTCAAGCTGGATCAGATAGAAGAGTATTGAAACACGTTCGTTCTTGGCACCGTAGAACACGTACTGGCAGTTGGAATTTGGTGGGTAATTCTGCGGGTATCGTGGGGAGAAGAAAGTACCCGTCTTTACCCCCTTTAAGCTGTAGAAGTCGTAGATGCACCGGTTGCCCCAACGCCGACTACCGCCAACGATTTCGAACTGAGCTGAAGACGGAAGAACAGAAATACGATTCTGGATCTGATTCTATGTTCTGAATCGGTGTTCTAATCTGACGTTTAGAATTGATGCTCAGAATAGATATTCTTACCATATTTTTGCAACCAATATTCTATGTTGATGTTTAGACTCTATGTTCAGAAACATTAACTACACGATGTAGTATAGAGCAAGACTGTGACGATCAAGGCCGTAGCTAGGGGGTGTTTTTGGTGTTTAAACACCCCCCGAAATAAAATAATGTAAAAATAAACTAATGCATTTACTAACGACAAACCCCTTGGTCAGTTGACTCAGTTGCATTTCGGCTTGCTCAAGGACGAGAAAACCCCCCCCCCCAATCAGAAAACACCCCCCGAAACAAAATCCTGGCTACGGCCCTGGTGACGATGTCCATGTAGCCTACTACCCATTTACATCTTATTAAAATATGTGTAGCATGTGTGTAGTTAGGCCTATATTGCGTTAAGCGTAAGATGAATAGGTTGTAGGCCTAGAGATATATGTGTTTTAATTAAGTTAATTAGGTACCATCATGTAAAACCAGCATCATAAAAATAAAATATAGAGATAGGTTTTCCGTTACTGGATTATCCAATACTCAATGTAAACCAGGGAACCATGACTAAATAATTCAAATCTTAACGGTCGGCAAAGGTGTCGTCTGCTTGACAGCATTTGCCGCCGTTGGAGCTTAACGTTGGAACTTGGAAGGACTTAGTATCAGTTGGAGATTGGCTGTGGCTGACGTTGGCCGTCATTTGAGAAACAGTTCAACTCATCCGCCTCTGATCGATTCGATAAAAGAGTTTATGCGCAGTTGGTCAGTTTAGGTCGCAGATTAGAGTAAAAACAAATGTATCTCAATCTGGTGAAGTACAAAATATTGTATCGTCCAGTTACATAGGTCTACATAGTGTTGTTTTGCGGTGTCTAAAGAGTGTGGAAAATTCAGCGGCGATTGGACACGGCTTGGTTTTATAGGTTATTAATTCATTCAGAGGATTTGTATAGCGCCCCTTCAAGAGTTTAAGTAGAAACAGTGCTGAGGTGAGCAGATTTATTATTTGATCAATTCGACGGTGATCAACTATCCGCTGCTAGACTTCAGAGGAAGTAATTCAGTTGAATTCCTTTACGAAAGAACATTCAAATGTCGGACCAAACGAAGGCTATAGGATCCTCGATGTGAAAGTGGAGCAGAGACAATCTTCGTAAACGCGTATCAAGTGCAAGTAACTGCCAATATCCAAGAATGACATTTGGAGAGGGAGGTTAGCATAGGCCATAAATATAATAGCAATTCGATTATCAGATGCTGGTTAGGTAGGATTCATCTTGCAAATCGTAGGCCTATAGTCATTCAGCTAACATTGCTAGCTATAATTGTACAATGTCATTACTTAATTCTTATAGATATTAAATAACTTAAACTGAACGATCTGATTGACATTCTATGATAGACTATTATATCCTATTTGCTATACTGACAATGGGGGCGATTGTTTACAAGTAGGCCTAGCCGGTGTAATATCCAACATCAGGTGGAAAAGCTGCAAAGACTACGATTTAACTGGAAGCGACCATCGACCATGCATTATTATAACTGCGCTACAGAAATAACTACCCTAAAATTACGTCGATATATTACAACTGTCTGTTCTGTAAATTGCAAACACTGTTATTAATGTATGATATCAATAAAAGCCTACTTACTTACCTACTCACGTACTTAATTACTTGCTTGTTACTCACTGACTTAGGCCTATTTGCTATGCTAGTCTTCAGCGTTCCATGCTATCAAACTCGTCCCATTGACCTAAACGGGCATCCGTGAAACACAGCAAGCCCTACAAGAATTGCAGCCTTAAGCGGCTACCGTATCATTACCCACTGTAGGGAATCCAATATGTCGTTGTTCGGAGGGCAGTCGAGATTTATTTCGTTCACGAAAATGGATTAACCTATAAGCCGGTCGCATCACCAAGAGCTCCGTCCGGAAACTATGAACTGTATTCAGATTCCTATTCGGAAGCGGTCGTTCCGAAGGTCCGGAAAGTGTAATTACTGACAACTGGCGACGGTTGAGTGACTCAAAGGTCAAGCTTTTCAGGGACATTACTTATTTACGTGTCCAATGCTCGAGTGAAAAAATCCGTCGCTCAGACTTGATCAGCCGCATTTACTACCGTTGTCATTCCGCAGGGAAATAGATGATCATTTACGCAATTTTGGGATGGCTGAAATATTCATTTCAAACACGTTTCGATGAGTTCTTTAAACTAAATATATTGCATATTGAGCTCTGAAAATAATCGTAAAAAATGGCACACTGCAAGTCGAAGGAACTCTCTCTACTATATTGATTAAACTCTAGGATTTCTTGCCAGTCGTAATACGGTTCACTAAGTTGGTGAAGTCAGTAATGGCATTGGTCGCACTCAACGAAAAACTGCTTACGATATCTGCCATATTCTGCAGAATGTTGCGAATAACACTGCAGCATGATAAAGAGTAATTTCATTTCGTTTTTGCGTGTGGGCGTGTTATTTTACGTGACTGAAGGTTAATATTTCTCGCATTTTATTTCTTCCTTTGTCGGAGTTTTTAAATTGTAATAATAAATTCATGTACGGGCGGATACAGCGTATACATTCTCTGTAAAAAAAACTGTGTGTATGTTGAAACAACGCCTTTGTAAGACCAGCACTGAAAGCAAATCTACTATGGAGTCTATTCGTAACTCGCGGCGATCGCACAAAATATATGTAGGCCCTATATTCCAGAAGTTACATGAAAAGAGAAATTGGTAACTAGATCGAAAATAATAAATTTGGATCACGGCAGGCGCAAAGCACCGTGGCCCATTCGTAGGAATAAAAACATAAGCATTTGTATGGATATTTAGTCTATAATGCCCCAATGCCGTTTTTAAAAGAAACCTCACAAATGCGCTAAACCATGGCTAATTTAAGCCAACCAATCACAGAATAGATGTACCTATTCGGATTGATTATTGACAGACTATATTGTAATACAATGTTGTTGGGCATAGGTCCAAAAATACAGTTTATTATGTTGTAATAATTTCAGCCGCCATTTTGAAATCGGAAGGCAGCTTAAAATCAACGAAACTTTGCAACTACCGTATATATTAATTTTCGTACATTCAGCTGACAATAGAATAAAGTAGTTTCCATATGATGCAACTATACAGAAATTATATTATATTCAAATTACATCGGCCTAATTAGATCAGAGACTTTCAAAGTATAGTCGCTAAGTCATTTAGACTAGCTATATATGAATTATTACACATTCATAATGCATTAGACTTAAACTAAGATGTTGACGTTCCAGGCGCCAAAGAAGAGTACCTGCCATGGGTTTACCTTTGTCAAGGAACTCGTAAGTTCCTCGGAACCCCGTGTAGTTTCCCTGGACGTGGTCCGTGTGGAATTCGAATGTGAGGCTAGGCGTTGAAGAGTAATACTGCGTCTGGATCATCGACAAATTTCCGCACAGTTCGTAGTTCCAACGATTCTGCTCATTCACTTCCGGTCGGTCAAGGTCGAGGAATAACCGCACGAAGTGTGAACACCTACGTAAGTGAGTGAGTAAGTAAGCAAGTGAGCGACTGAGTGAGCGAGTGAGGGAGCAAGCGTATGACCAAGGTAATGAGTGAATAAATTAGTAGGGAACTAATAAGCATGCAAACAGTAAAATAAGTATGTATATGATTATTCATGATGCACTATCTATAGAGTACTGTAAATGTCAGAAGCATTCCAATAAACTCATAGAAGTCTTTCACAGATCCTCGATTACTTAAATGTTGTCCATGTCATTGTCATTGAGTAAACTTTGTAAGCTAAAACTGTCAACCATTTTACTTTCTGTTAAGAACTTTGTTGCAATCATTACAGATTAGGTAAGATTAGATTATATTCTACTAGCTCAGATTAGTTCAGATTAGTTCAGATTAGTTCAGATTAGATTAGATAGCTTCGGTTGTGATGATTGGATCCGATTAAATTAGGTCAAATTTGAGTGGACTTCACTCTATCAAAACAGATCGGATAGGATTGAGCAGCACCAGAATCAGATTACTGTATAAAAGTTCAGAATGTATAAGATGAGCTCAGATCAGATCAGATCAGATCAGAACCTATTCAATAAATCAATCAACCAATCAATTTTATTGTTCACTGCCTCATTTCCAAGTAAACAATGTTTACATATTGCGTCAAAAAACATGTACAGTTTGTCAGTTTCAGTGACAAAGGGTAATACCCTAAGGAACCTAAAGTTCTGCTAACAAGGTAGCCCTAATACAAGTGTGTAACAGTCAGTCTAATTTATACAATGATTAGCAATTACACATTAGAATAACGTAGATGGTTGTGTGTTTGTGCACAATATTTTCTCAGCAGTGGTGACGTACTTGGTCGTAAGAGGCAACGGCAGATCAAAATAGAGGAAGGTCAGCTGGACGATGTGGTTCTGTCGTCCGATGAACGTGTACAGGATGCAGTTGATGTTGGCCGAATACTGCGCTGGAAAACTCGGCGACGTGAAGACGCCTCGCACTTTCTGTCTGACGTCATAAATGATGCACTCGCAGGCTGTAAAGGCATCAATAAGTCAGCGCATCGTCTAAATCCATGCGCCCCTTTTCCTCAACAGTGGACTCTACCGGACAATAAGACGGTTCAGGACTCGTCGCCAGGCGGTGGGCACAACCGGATCTGAATTGCAGTCGTTTGCCGTCCCTTTATTTAACGTGATGGCGCTATATAAATCGTATTAATTGCTCACTCTATCAGACAATCCGATGCAGTCGTCCTCATTGTTGATTTCATAGTTATTTGGGAACGAGATTTCAGTGATGTTGCGCTATAAAATTCGAGAGGCGTGTATAGTCTACTGAGCCCATGAAACCTGCACTGAAAGTCAATAATATTGGTCGAAATTCATTCGGTGAAACTGTCCTGAGGAATAAAACCGTACGGAGGACAGAATAGCATATTATTATGCGGACTATAACAACAATCAATCTACAAATCAACCAATCAATCAATAAATCGATCGATCATATGTTTGTGCAAATAGAAGTTTAACTTAGTAAAGACTTAATTATTTATTCTCATTCACTGTGTCAAACAGTCAGTGAGGTAATTAATTAATGATGGGAAAACTGCTTTATTCACCATTTAATTTCAGTACCAATTTATGTATTAATCAGTTCAGAAACTTTACCATTCATTTATTCAGTCTGTCAGTCTGTGTGCCAGTCAGTGAATGCATTCATTCATTCATTAGGTAATTCATTCATTGATAGGATAGTGTAGTGGTTAGCGTGCTGGACTGTCAACTGCGAGGTCGAGGGTTCAAATCCCCGACCGGGCAGAAATTTGGGTGGGTGTTTTCTGCTCCACCACGCAGCCCCCTAGCCAATTCAGTTATAACGAGTGCACTGACCGTATACTGTCGGTGGGAAGATGAGACGGCGAGGGAGAGGACTGGCCACCCGCCCTCATATGCCGAGACTACGAAAATGAAGTCGCTAAAACTTCATACCCATGGCTGCTTCAGGGCTATAGCCTAGCTTAAGGGACTGCTCTTCTGCATTCGTTTATTCGTTATTTCTTTCCTTTCTTTTATTCATTCGTTC
>OY744609.1:26215357-26217857 GCA_963556255.1 Allolobophora icterica | reverse complement strand
ATAGATAGATAGATAGATAGATAGATAGATCGATAGATAGATAGATAGATAGATAGATAGATAGATAGATAGATAGATAGATAGATAGATAGATAGATAGATAGATAGATAGATAGATAGATAGATAGATAGATAGATAGATAGATAGATAGATAGATAGATAGATAGATAGATACGGATGGATGGATGGATGGATGGACGGACGGACGGACGGACGGACGGACGGACGGACGGACACGGACGGACGGACGGACGGACGGACAGACAGACAGACAGACAGACAGACTGATAGATAGATAGATAGATAGATAGATAGATAGATAGATAGATAGATAGATAGATAGATAGATAGATAGATAGATAGATAGATAGATAGATAGATAGATAGATAGATAGATAGATAGATAGATAGATAGATAGATAGATATATAGATAGATAGATCGATAGGTAGGTAGGTAGGTAGGTAGGTAGGTAGGTAGGTAGGTAGGTAGGTAGGTAGGTAGGTAGGTAGGTAGGTAGGTAGGTAGGTAGATAGATAGATAGATAGATAGATAGATAGATAGATAGATAGATAGATAGATAGATAGATAGATAGATAGATAGATAGATAGATAGATAGATAGATAGATAGATAGATAGATAGATAGATAGATAGATAAATAGAAAGATAGATAGGTAGATCAATCAATCAATCAATCAATCAATCAATCAATCAATCAATCAGTAATCTTTATTGGTACTCCTGACAATTTTTAACATGTCATTAACAACAGCTAAATGAACAGCGTCTAGTGTAGCATTGTTATACTGAGACAGACGAACTAAAAAGTACAATAATTTATTAGATTTAAGTACATATTTTTAAATATTAGTATGCTCAAGTGTATTTTATGGGGTAACTTGTGCACATATTGTTGTCTTCAATACCAAAGGGTAACCCTAAAGGGATGGAAGTCCCGCTAAACCAGGGATGCCATACTAGTTAAATTGCTAATTGGAATGATGGCAGCTAAGATGATTTATTATCTAATTCAATATCTGTTAAGAACTGCATTTGGTTGATTTAAGTACTTAGGTCTTAACTCTACTTAACTATGAATTATGGAAGAATACTAAGAAATGAAACAAAAAAAATAGATAGATAGATAGATAGATCTGTCTGTCTGTCTGTCTGTTGGTCTGTCTGATGGATCTGTCTGTCTTTCTCTCTGTCTGTCTGCCTGTTTGTCTATCTGTCTGTCTCCGGATCCTTGTTCCTGACAGACTTTCGCTCCCTTGAGTCCTGTCGTAATTCCATTCAGTGTTCCATGTATGCGTTGCTTCTCATATACTTATCCATGACCCTCTGCAATTGCATCCGCTTTAATGAAAGCAAACGAGTGCAATGTTAACGTTGTCGTCGTCATCGTCTTCCTATACATACGATGTGTGGACCGTTGACGACAACTGATAAATTTTTCATTCATACTTTCTTTGAATTTCAAATGTCTTTGTAATTCTACATCTCTCTATTCAGATGGCAGTTTCTTGTGTTCGTTCGTTATTTGGACGGGATTTCTTTGATGTTGTTGTTGTCGTTGTTGTTGTTGTTGTGCAGTTGAGCCTGGCCTCAGTTGTAGTTGTTGGTGGTATTTATCAGCGTCGTCGTTGTAGCAGCGATTGGCAGCGACTGAAAGATTTTGATGTTAACGAAATTCATATCATTCTTGGATTTTCTTAAGTTTTCTGCAAGTTCTCCTCATTCTTTTTATATGTCTGCTAATTTTCCGTTGAATTTCTGTGTAGCATAATTTTAGTTTCATCGTCTCGGATTCGTAGTTTTCTGGACAACACGAGTGCGTCCACTCTAGGGGGCATACATAACTGTACGCTTTGCCCAGTGGAGTCTCAACCGCGGCTGACTCCATGCATGGTGAGCACGAGGCACTTGTCACCAACATTTGGTGTTCGGTTCGATGTCTCGCGTCCACTGCTAAGGTCGATGGCAACCCTTGCCTTCTGCTGTTGGTCGCCACCGTAAGGTTAGCCGCGCAAGGAGCAGGTGGAGAAGGAGGGAGGGGATGGAAGGGAGTGGAGGAGGAGTAGAAGGAGGAGGAGAAGAAGAGGAAGAAGGAGGAGGAGGAGAAGAAGAGGAAGAAGGAGGACGAGGACTAGGAGCAAGAGGAGGGGAGAGGAGGAGGAAGAGAAGAAGGATAAAAAGAAGAAAGAAATCCATAGGCATGAAGTGTTACTTCATTTTCTTAGCCTCGTCATAATAGGGCGGATGGTCACTGGTCAGTCCTCTACCTCGCCGTCTTATCTTCTCACCGACAGTCTATGTCTAGTGTATTCATTATAGCCGAGTGTGCTAGGGTAATACGGCACGCGGAGCAAAAATCTCGAACCAAATTAATTTTCTGCCCTGGCGAGGATTTGAATCTCCGATCTCTCGATTGACAGTCCAGTACGTTAACCGCGACACTATCGAGTATCGACATCTGGAGCTCATCCAGATGAGCT
>OY744609.1:26195357-26210357 GCA_963556255.1 Allolobophora icterica | reverse complement strand
GCTATATATAAAACTGAACCTGGCAGTTCTCTTGGCGAACGTACAATATATTTATCGCATAGCGTTTAATCACTCTCTGTTTCTCGATTAATTAAACATTCCTCTTTCATCAGCATTCCACATCGAGCATGGATGTATTTCTCATGGATTAAACGGGCCACGTGACTTGGCTGATTGCTGTAGAAAACGAATAAAATTGCTGGTTTGCACACTTAAGCGCTTTTAGAAGCTCCTTGCTTCCATAAGTACTATAATGTATCTTTATTAAATATTAGGACTACCAATTCCGAGTGACCTTGACAAGAGGAAACCTACCAATTCTGAGTGGCCTTGACAAGAGGAAGCCTACCAATTCCCAGTGGTCTTGACAAGAGGAAGTCTACAAATTCCCAGTGGCCTTGACAAGAGGAAGCCTACCAATACCAGTGGCCTTGACACGATGAAACCTACCAATTCCCAGTGGCCGTGACAAGAGGAAGCCTACCAATTCCAGTGGCCTTGACAAAGAGGAACTGTGGACAGACATTTGCATCATTTGCTAGGCGTGTAATGCTTTCTCGGCACTGAAATACATTTGCGTATTTTGAAAATTACGCATTTCTGTTTCTCTGTAAATTATAAGCGCAACATCAGATTGTAATAAACTGACAAAGTAATGTTTAATAAATGTTTCCTGCAAAATTCCACAATAGGCTGTCTCTGTCTGTCTCTCTGTCTGTGTGTCTGTCTGTCTGTGTGTCTGTCTGTGTGTCTGTCTGTCTGTGTGTCTGTCTGTCTGTGTGTCTGTCTGTCTGTGTGTCTGTGTGTCTGTCTGTGTGTCTGTCTGTCTGTCTGTCTGTCTGTCTGTTATCCCATCGGGGTATGTATATTATATCTGCTTATCCTTATTTCTGTCTGTGTGTTTGTTTATATCTTCACGTATGTCTCCATGAATATGTTATTTGTGAGATTCAAGTATCATTGCCAATCGTCTCTCTTTCACTGCGTTGCTCATTGGGACCTGGGGGAGGGGAATGCGACCACAATATGTCGACCTTTGACCTCCGCACCAGCCATCATCGTATTGCCAATGCATTCGTGCATGACCCCACTTAAGGTCACAGACAAGGTCAGGGAAAAAACGTAAATCATGTACGGATCAACTCTAGTAGGCGGGGCGTGAGTGTACAGCAATATTAAAGCAAGCGTGGTTTTATTATTTCAGCAGTAAAGTAGACGTAGGTTAGGTCACTCAATCCAAAGCAGTGTTGAAATAGGCGTGACACGTTAACCACAGCATGCTTATAATATGTGTGGCTTAAAGCGTCACTTAAATGTTCATTGGTAAAACGAACACGATTGTCTGATTAAGCAACAAACCACTCTCTCTCTCTCTTCTCTCTCTCTCTCTCTCTCTCTCTCTCTCTCTCTCTCTCTCTCTCTCTCTCTCTCTCTCTCTCTCTCTCTCTCTCTCTCTCTCTCTCTCTCTCTCTCTCTCTCTCTCTCTATATATATATATATATATATATATATATATATATATATATATATATATTTCTGGCATATTTCTTGCAAAACTTAAAACTCTCTTATATGAACGTGCTGGTGTCGGGAGCGCCTCTGAGTAGTTCCCTTGAAGAGGCGCTATATAAATCTTCGAATGAATGAATGAATGAATGTATATATATTCTGTAGAACCTTTTTAAAGGTTTGTGTAGCAAATTCCATATCGCCTGAGTAAATGCATTCATTTGAAAATAATTAAAATTTTCCTCTTAATGCCTTGCTATTAAATAATTAAAAGGCATCATATTATGTTTTCAAGTTTTGTGAGACCTTCCAGTATAATGTTTTAGCAAGGGCCCTCCAGGCTTTATATAGCTATGTGAACTCACCAAGTCTAAACCGGGACTCAGTCTGGTCAACAGACTTTCAGGCAGGCATCTATGGGACTCTTGGATTGGCGAGGTCTTACCTGGATTGACGGCTTCGCTAAGCAGCAGCAGACTTTCCACGCAGACGACCAGCAAGAGAAATCTTAGAATCATCTGGAAAAGACAGCCGTCAACTCATTTAGCAAATGTTTGATATGTTATCTGAGTAATGAACCGTCTAACTCTATGCCGGTCGTTAAAATGCGAAGAGTGGGAGTGATTGAATCAGTGACGTAAGTGGACGTGTGATTAGATAATTGCAATTAACTGATAATTAATGTAACAATCGTCTCCGCGTCTGTCTGCATTTGTTTCTGTTTGTTGCATCGTCTCTGTCTGTATAACCATGTGCTTTTCCGTCCGTCCGTCCATCCATCCATCCATCCATCCATCCATCCATCCATCCATCCATCCATCCATCCATCCATCCATCCATCCATCCATCCATCCATCCATCGGTTCTGCCTTTCTAATTCGGTCCCTTCTTCTCTCTCTCTCTCTCTCTCTCTCTCTCTCTCTCTCTCTCTCTCTCTCTCTCTCTCTCTCTCTCTCTCTCTCTCTCTCTCTCTCTCTCTCGCTCTTCCATCCATCTTTTAATCCCTCCCTCCTTTCTCTCTGTTCTTTTTCCTTTCCTATCACCCGTCCCTCTCATTTTCACTTCCTCCACGCGTCCCACCCTTCCTTCATACGTCACTTGCTCTTCTATCCTCGTCCGCTTCCTCCCTTCTTCTGTTTCTTCCTCCCGCTATCCCCCTGCCCCTACGCCTCGTAAGTCTTCCTCGACTCCCCCTCGGTCGCTTACCGTCATCGAGGCGATAAGTACCTTCCCACCCCCCATCTGTCATTATTGCGCCGACGGTGTCGATGGCATACGGTGGCTGCCCGTCTCAGCCAGCTGGGGCTAATTGCCAGCGCCGGCCGTTTATTCAGCGCTAGTTTAAGGATCGTTTTTAACCGGGGTTCTCAGCGACCGTTAGGGCTCCGCTCGGAAATATTTTACGAGGCGAAAATCAACGGATTGTAGGAAAGACTGAGAGAAAGAGGAACAGACAGACAGAAAGATAGAGACACAGACATAGAAAGACAAGCAAACAGATGCTAACAGCAGGACACAGAGGCAGATAGAGAGGCACGAAGATATAGAGAAGCAGAGATACAGAGAAACAGATCGCGAGACAGACGGACAGAAAGAGAAAGATACACATGGATAGACGCAGAGAGACAGATACAGACAGACAAAGACTGACAGAGAAAGAGAAGGACAATTACTGCCAAAGGTCCGTCCAGCAATTTATCATCAGACGAAGCATCGACCAATACAGACATACAGATAGAGAAAGATACAATCATACATACAAAGACAGACAAGCAGACTTATATTCAGATGAATAGCGTGGCCTGTGCTGAGATATAAGCAAGCAGTAGACAAGAAGTACGAAACTATATCACTGTCATCTGAGGCTGCGAATACATAGGAAAACTCTCTCACACTCCCAACGATCGATCGTTAGATAGACAACTAGACAGACAGACAGACAGACAGACAGACAGACAGACAGACAGACAGACAGACAGACAGACAGACAGACAGACAGACAGACAGAGAGAGATAGATAGATAGATAGATAGATAGATAGATAGATAGATAGATAGATAGATAGATAGATAGATAGATAGATAGATAGATAGATAGATAGATAGATAGATAGATAGATAGATAGATAGATAGATAGATAGATACCAGTCTTGTTTTCAAGACCTTAAACCTCAAGACCAAGACCAAGGTCAAGAACCTCAAGATCAAGACCCTGAACCTCAAGACCAAAACCAGACCCAAAAAATCACAATCATATCCAGACTTCTATTGCTTACTAAAAAAAATTGTCAAGTCGAACCACTTGGTATTTTAATAGAAACATGAGTCTATTATCTTATTCAAGCAAAACAAATCTATAAACGTAAAGTTGAGAGAATTCCGAATTCGCATTTACAGAAGTCCTTCATGCGAAATGTTATTCCAAATGCCTCTTGCATTTTATAAAAACCAATTCGCTCAGAATTTTCTGACCAAGATGTGCCCTGTGGGGCCTCATAAAAATTCCGCCATGTGAAAAAATGCGTTCTACATGTGCTGAAGCCGCTGGCACATAGAGCAGCTTTTCGAGCACTGGATGTAAAAGTACAAATCGTGAGTCTTTTTTGAATCCTCCCATGGTTTAAGAAACAAGTCTCGACAGGGCTTCCAGATACAGCATAACTGTTGCTGCAGCCGATGGTTTTTCCTGACCAAAATGATTCGTATCCGTCCGCAGATATTTGTCGTATGACGCCAACAGGCTTGGCCGTTTTTAAATGTCTGCTCATATTGACAGTCGAATCTTGGTCTTGACCAAGACGTTGAGCCTCAAGACCAAGACCAAGACTTCTAAAAACGAACTGGAGTGCACGGGAGACCAAGACCTCGAGGACAAGACTGATAAACAGACAGACAGACAGACAGACATGGACGGACAAACAGACAGATACGCACGGAGAGCGAGAAAAGAGATAAACAGAGATACATGAACGGAGGGAGACAGTAAGTAGACAGGAATGTAAGACAGAGAGACAGGTATCCACACAGTAAGACCAGCAGACAGACAGAGACAGTAACAGTAGAAGGGAAATGAAGATGGAGGAAATGGGAAGACGGGCTTAGCAACCGTTTGGCACACCATAGTGCGACCGTACGTTACCTCCCGGAATAACGTACGCGTACCGTACGTACGTTATCGAAAAAAATAACGTACGCGTACCGTACGCGTACGTTAAAAATGCCACAAATTTATCTGATCATTCACAAAGAGGCTCAATATAACTATAGTCTTATAAGGTACGCGTACCGTACGCGTACGTCAAATATGATCAGTTTAGCTCTATACAGAATTAGTCTCCCCGTACGCAGGCCTAGTTATTTACGAAGGATACCGAAATTTAGTATTACCAATAAAATGATCATTGGCACTGACCATCCTATAAAGTGTGCCGTAAAATCTTAATATTCCACACTAAGGGGGCGTATTCATTATACAGAATATTAGCAATTTGGAATTTAAACGTTTGAAAGTAGAGATCATTGAACAGCCACAGATGACTGATGTAATGGTTTAAATTGTTTACGACCGTCAATCACCAGATATTGACTTTTCTTGTGCATAATGTTATGAATTTTATTTTTGTCATGAAGAGGTGTGAACGTACGGTAACGTACGGCATAATAACGTACGCGTACCGTACGTACGTTATAGAAAAAAATAACGTACGTACCGTACGTACGGTCGCACCTTGTGGCACACGCGACGAAAGAACTGGAACGTCTATGTCTGTGCAGACGACATTTGAAGTCATTTCATAAAATGACGCTCTATTTGCACAAATGTCTGTGCTCTATTGCACAAACGTTGTGTCATTATGCCCCACCCCAGCGAATGCATTGCTTCACTATTTGTCTCAACTTCTACTTCCGGTTACTGCATTCTAGTTCCGGTCAAGGTATTACACTCATGAAACTGAAACTAGAGTTACGGTAAGCAGGTATCTCTCACGATTAGTGATTTCAACTTAATCTGTTTTCATCGCGTTTTTGTGTTTTACTTCCTGTTAATGACTAACTTCCTATCAACAGATTCCACATCCGGCTTATTTTTTGTAATCGTAATTGCAAATGAAAATTTGCATGGCGTCAATTACGGTTCTTTTCATTTGGTTAGTTTCACTTCCGGTTTACTAGCCTTCGGGTTTGCTTTAATTCCAATTTGCTTTACTTCCTCGTATTTTACTCCCTATATATTACTTTCGGTAATTTTACTTCCGTTTAAAGTGCATGCTGCACTTTCGGCTAGTGACTTCAACTTCCGGTTACTTTTCTTCTGGTTAGAGTGTACCACTTTCTGTCAGTGACTTCTACATACAGCTAATGGCCTCTACTTCCTGCTAGTTTACTTCCGGTTGTTTTACTTTCGGTAATTTTTACTTCTTTAGTTCTACTTTCGGTTAGTGACTTCAACTTCCGATGTTCTGCTTCTGCTTTCGGCCATTTTCTTCTGTCCATAAAGTCTATCTATTTGGCCGCCTGTGACGTCCTAAATGAGGCTAAGCCGGTGTCGCTAACCAAAAGTCATGGTGCGACATTATTTCCCCTCAATGCAAATCGCAATCAATACAGGCGTGCAGCGTAACCGGAAGCGAGTTTCTCTCATTCTGCCGCCATCTTGAATTTGCGTTCGTCCATGGCCCATCTAGCGTGTTTTCATATAAAGTCAGTGGTCTGAGTGTGCAAGTTTCACAGATTAAGCATGTTGTCGTATGAAGTCATTGGTTTTATACAGGGCGGTCTTGGTTACAGTATCTAACGCAGTGCGGCTGAGCGCCAGCGCAAAGATGGATTTGCAAAATTTGCATAAATTTGCATACATTTACATATTTATGCAAGAAAGAAACCCAACTTATCAGCAGTAGCCTATAGTTGCGTGACATAGAACCTGAATAGCTTGGCCACTGATCGCGAGGGAAAGCAGAGAGACTGAGAAAAGCAAAAGGAAGCAAGATAAAAGAAAGAAAGTGAGAGAGGAGAAGGAACGGAAAGAAGTAAGGAAGAGTGAAACAAAGAAAGGAAAGAGAGTTGGAATGGTAGCAGAATTAAAGAGGATACGCGTGAGGGAAGAAAGGAGAGAAGGTAGCAAGGAAGGAGAAAATGATAGAGAGATGAAAGCAGAGGCGTCTATCCCACCTAAGTCATTGGAGCAACGTCCCTTCCCCTCTTCTTCCCCTCCCCGTTCCTTCCCCCTAAAATGGTGGCATACACACTGACAGATCCCCCTATTTCTTGGATGGAGCATTTTGCTCCAAGGTTTCTATGGTGTAGACCAGGGGTCTCCAAAGTACGGCCCGCGGGCCACATCCGGCCCGCTAAGGTCTCTATTCTGGCCCGCGGAACTCTACTTGAAAAAACAAAATAAATTGGGAACATTGATAATTTTAACGCCGCTGTACTCTGACATGCATATTGTCAAAATCCATGTCGATGTTTGTAGAAGTATATAGAAGTTCTTGCATGATTTCATGCAGCAGTGTTTATTGTTTACCGGTATATTGGGGTCAACGTCGGCAAAGCAGCATCAAGAAGGATGATGCACCAATTGAAAAGTTCTGGCTCGATTTTTTGAGCTTCGAACTGTGATTGAATCATTCTTAAATGATTGTGTTGCTCACAGACAGTGAATGGCTCTGGAAATTAGCCTTTTCAACAGATTTAACCATGCACCTGAATGATTTCAATCTACGAATGCAGGGTGAAACTTCACTCATTTGTGATTTGTACTCCAAGGTGAAAGCTTTTCGTCAGAAGTTAACATTATTTGATACTCAGTTAGCAAGAAGCTGCTTATCTCACTTTTCACGCTGTGACAAATATAGCCAGGAAGCTGCGACTGCGTTTCCAAGCCTGTTTGCTCAAGATGTCATTTCCGTTTTGAAACAACAGTTCCAGGAACGTTTCTCTGATCTCGATGCATGCTCTTCGAAAATAAGAACCTTCGAAAATTCTTTTGACTCTGTCATTGAAGACTTACCTCCTGACTTACAAATGGAAGTTATCGATTTGCAATCCAATGAGATCCTGAAGGACAAATCTAAGGAAGGAAATTTGATTGAATTCTGCAAATGCCTTCCATCTGACCAATATGTTCATATAAGAAACTTTGCTCGTGAATTCATTTCAGTTTTTGGCACTACGTATTTGTGTGAGAAGAATTTTTCCAAGATGAAGTACACATAATCCTGCTACAGATCGCAATTATTGTCTGATGAAGATTTGAATGCCTTACTTATGATTGGAACCACTCACTTTGAACCGCAGTTGGATAGAATTATTTCAGAAATGCATCAATTTCATGCTTCTCACACTAATCAGGACTAACGAAAAACCATCTTAATTGTTATTGATATCTGTATTGAAATTCTGCACTACATCAAACCTCAGGAATAAATAGTCTGTTAAAAGTTATTCATTCGCGGTTTTTTTCCCGAGTTTTGGCCCGTGGAGCTTTAGAAAGTCAGCAATGTGGCCCCCGCTGGAAAACTTTGGAGACCCCTGGTGTAGACGCCTCTGGATCTAGATACAAAACCAGCTGTAGCAACACTGGCCGCCAATTCTCATTATGAATACGTCATTTGCGTTCTCATGGTAACGTTCTCTGAAACGATTATGTCATATTTGGGCTGTTTATCTTACGCCATCTTTCAATAACGTTGCCATGGTGGGATGATGGTGCAATATTTCTCAATTCCTGAAAACATTCGAAGGTTCTACGCTGTAAAATATTATATTCGAGTGAGCAAGAATTTAAAGACAGTCGATATTTGAATCTTCGAATAAAATTGGCAGACAGACGACGCTGGAAATCTTCGAAGGAACAAGAATGTCAAGAGATCGTGACATTTTGAAATCGTCGAATGAGCAAGAATTTCAGTTCGGTCGACGTTTGAAGCAACCGCAGCCAGCAAGAAAGCAGCACAACGAGCAGAATGCTATAGCTAGCCTACCTATGCGACTACGGAAGCGAATATCCGAGTAAGACATTTCACTTTTTCTGCATTCAGGGTGGGAATTGTCGGGGGATTGGGGGTTCAACCCTCCTAATCTTTCTTAGGACCACCCAGATAAGTCTTTACTGCGCATCCCGGGGGTAGTTTCCAACCCCATCAGTTGTGCTAGTGTGGTTTAGCATTATTTGACTCTGAGTCTTTGACAGAGATCGAGAAGACATTTCCATGGTATACAATGTATGCATTTTTTAATTTTATCAAGAAAGAAATTGATTTTGATACGAGTCTGACTTGCAAAACTGCTAGTGTTGAAATCAGCTGCTTTCAAATTTCGTTGACATCAGTTTGTAAAATACGGATAAAATGTTCAAACCCCCTAGTCTTTTTTTATACAATTCCCACACTGTCTGTATTAATTATTTAGAAAGTGATTGTTCGTCGTTCCACTAAGTCTTTGGATGGTTCGTAAAGTGTTAAAATGTTTTAATAAGCAAAACTAATGGACAAGCAACACGTAAACATGGCTAATTATGATTTAGTTGTTATCTAATGAAAGTAAAGACCAGCGATAGATGATTGGTAGGCTGGTAGCATTGCAGCCAAACAAATTAGGTAAGGATTGAAGTGTATTGTGGAGTTGTCGCTCACTACCCGGGTCTAATTGAATCCATCGCCCTGGTTGTTGGCCAGGGGCCGACTTCTCCCTTAGACCGAGGGTCTCCGGACCCAGATCCGCCCTAGGTGGCCGAGAATAGGTCGAAGGACCTTCCGGGTCAGTAGGGTTAGGGTCCGGACTCGCCAATGCACCTGCTACTATTATAAATCTACTGCCGTGACGGTGCATGTCTGTATAATTTTATGTTGTGAAAGCTGATATATTCATGTTGTGTACAGAACATGTGTTGTAGTAGGGCCTACAAGTTGAGTAAAATTTCCTGAGGTCTTTCAATACATATTGAATATACTGAACTTAGAAACCTGATGGATTTATTTTTATCTAACCGGTGATTGTGTCTGCACCCCAAAATCAAACCACTGGATCGAGATACTTGCATCTGATGTGAGTGAAGCTTGACAGAAGCAGGCCGTGTATGACGTAGCTAAGTGTAGAATAATAATGATCGAAAATCTCTACACAGGAATTGCGTTTGGCTGTTGCACAGCTCCTCCGATTCCATGTTCACTGCCTGCTACTCAGGAACCAGACGAAATGAATGGACCTTCAGCAGCAGCAAATACAGCATCGTCACCAGAGGATCAAGAGTTAACTATTCATCTGCCAGATGGCAGCACTGCTCTGAAACTGTGTTCTAGGTAGGGGGCTTAAACCCCCCCGGGCTTTTAAGTATTTCGTCTTGATTCTTTGCTTCTCGTTTCACTTTTCCCTTCACAAAACAGGTGCAGTTGCAGTGGCAATGATAGCAGATAACACTTAGTCAAAAGTGTTTCAATCTTATTGGGAAATTTTAAGGGAATCTCTTAAGTTTTCAATTACTACCAAAAGATTATTAACTTTAAAATATCCCTAGGAATAGCTGCCAATATGCTAAACTTGATGAAGTGCACCATGTCAAGTTTGTATTAAATTTACATTTAAATTTACATTTGCCTTACCTTACCTGTTTGCAGATTAACTTGCCTGTGTAAGTATGCCCCTCAGCTGAACTGAGATTAGAAATTAACTGATCGGGTGACAGACAGATGTTGAATTAATCTTAAGTGGACTGTCTAAATTTTATAATGTCAATTTAAAATTGGTGAATTGATGGCATTTGTGATGGTATTATTGTGGTGTGAATTTGTTCATGGTAGGAGCCTGCACAGTTCAATTGCTTTAAAAAAGAAATTAGAGAAAGATAAAGTTAAGTGGTGAAATTGGAGAAAGACAAGTCATTGACCCAGAATTAGAACTCTTGTGCAGTGTGTGATTTCCAAGAGCAACAGATCTATACTGGGCCCAGACTGGCACATAATGAACAACCAGTTCATTTTGGTAATAAATCTGACTACCATAAGGTAATATCAAACCCTAGATCAGATAGGTTTGTCCAACTAATTGTTGAAGGTAGTGCACTGATCCAACAGCCTGTACATAGTTGAATTGACCAGCCACACCCTGCCATGGCACAATTGGATTCATCCAGCAGCATCCAGGGTCAAAGCAACCTGCCGATATGTATATCCTGGACTGAATGGGCCTGTACATCCTTAGCCCGGACCACATGGGCCTGCACATCCTTACCCTAGACCAAAAGGACCTGTAAATCTATATCCTGGACCAAATGGATCTGCCCAGCAACACCCAGAAGCTAAAGAACTCATCCAACACCATATAGGCCTACTGAATTCCAGCAACATCTGCTCAGATCTTAAAGCAGACGAACACAGAACCTCTGCCACTGACAATGATACAAGGGTTTCTGTAGAAGGTTCAGCCATCGGTCATGAACCACTTCTATTACGCCAAAGACGCAGAAGAAACGACCAAAACCGAAAAAAATAGAAATAAAAAAAAGACATGGATTTCAGATCTGCTCAGATCTGAAAGCATACAGTGCAAAGCAGACGAACACAGAATCTCTGCCGTTGACAATCACACTAAGAAAGTCCAGTCAACGATCATCCCAAAGATCCAGCCACTAGTTCATATGGTGCTTCAAAGGATCCAAACATAATTCTAACAATAGATCTTACTTCAAAAGATCCACCAACCTCAAATTCAGCCAAAAGTCATGCTTCAAAGGATCAAGCTTCAAAGGATCCGATTGCAAGTACAACAAAAGATCCTTCCTCCAACAGACCAGCTCAAAGTTCAACCAAAATCTTCCCTCGGTCCAATCAAACGACTGACTCTTTAAGTCTCATTTCAAGTCCGGGAAAACAAAACAAAAATCTAAAAAGGGATCTTTCAGATCTCCATGCAACACAAAGCAGATGAACACAAAACCTCCGCTGCTGACAATCGCATAAAGGTTTCTGTAGAAAGTTCAACCAAAAGTCATGCTTAAAAGATCGAGTCTCAAAGGATCCAACTGCAAGTAGGCCTACAACAAAAGATCCTACCTCCAACAGCCGAGCTCAAAGTTCAACCAAAAAGCTTGCCTCAGGCAGTGCAATCAAACAGACTGATTCTTGAAGTCCCACTTCAAGTCCGGAGAATGAACTCCATGGAGGTAAACAGTTCTCTTCTCCTCGTCGTTTGTTTTATTAAATTTTTAAGATCTTGGAATGTCACGGTCTTTTGATTTGGCCAGGCTGTGCGATGATATGTGTTTAGAATTTTTAGATTCACAAGAATTTAAACCACTGGACGGACTGATGAAAAGATGAAAAGTTAGTAATCATTGTAAATTTTGAACTGAACAGTGTTATTAATTTTTTTTAATTACTGGTTTTTTGGAGGTGCTTTTATGTGCCTATGTAACATACAATGAAAGCTTAGAAATAATTTTGACTGAGAAATACCAGTGATCATGTAACTTCTGCCATTTTTGTAGCATGAAGTTAAAACTAAGCAGTTACAGTTCATGTAGAATAAACCACATTAGGTTGTAACTATTACTTTCCATTTATCTCATATTTATGTTTACATGACAAATGTAAACAGATAAAACTCCAGTGAACACATTTACTTCACTGCCCATCAACATCACTTGCCATCTGGTAAAATAATTTAGAGTGAGAATATGACATTACATGCATTTCTATATGGGGCTCATATGTCCTATATAAAGGTTTTGATGTCCCATCGGTTGATGCCTTGTGCATTACATACCGGTGCGACTGAAGTTACTAATTAATAATAATAATGATAATGATAATGATAATAATAATAATAATAATAATAATAATAATAATAATAATAATAATAATAATAATAATAATAATAATAATAATATAGGCCCTTATGAAACGAAGCTATATAAATTTGCAATTATGATTATATCGGTACTTAACAGAATTGCTTATGTATGTGTGTATTTATGTATGTATGTTTATTTTCTTGTATGAAGCCACTTAATATAGCACCTTTTAAGTCGGCTACTTCACAATGGCGCTGCACGAATGACTAACTCATCTAGATATTTAAATACATTTTAATACATTTTGGAAATGTCTACTGAACAGAGCTAAACGCAACAGCACGTATGTAAAGCTGAAGACTGTTCGTAGAGGAAGATCCGAGTCATGATAAGATACAATGGGCTTGAGTTTATATACGGATGCGAGGCATCTGCATATATCCCCATGCAGATGAGCGCAACGATCGCAGACCTGGTCAACTTAAGACTATAACATAAAACTTCTTGATGTATGTCAGTGTGACGTGGACCAACAGAAAAAGACTTGAATTTTTCTTTAATTTCATGTTACTATTTTGTCATAACGTGTAATAATAATAACCTTCATTATTTTACTGTGTTTTGATAGGTGCCTTTGGATTTTCTGGCCACAAGTTTCCTGCTTGAGGAGTATGGGCGATGGGATGGCTGCTCTGTGGCTCCGTATTGTCGGGATTGTGTGTAGGGTGTGGTGTTCGATTTGTGTTTGTATTTAGTTTTTTTAATTTGATTTTAGTTTTTTGTAGTGTATTTGTATTTATTTTTTATAAGTATTTAGATTTTTGTATTTGTGTTTAGTTTAGCGACAAAACAAGCAACAAAGCAAATACAAACGACGAAGTAAACAACAAAGTAAACAACAAAACAGACACGAAAGCAAACAACAAACGACAAAGTAACAAAATAGACAACAAAACAATCATGGCAAAATAATCAAAAACTACACCTCTGCTGAGCCTCTGGCGTGGCTTAATATCCCGTAAGCTCGTTAAGGCAGGGGGGCCCCTGGCGTGGCTTAGAATCCCGTAAGCCCTTTGTGTAGTTTTTGTGTTTTTGTCTTGTTTGTTTTGTTGTTTGTTTATTTTGTCGTTTGTTGTTTACTTTCGCGTTTGTTTTGTTCTTTATTTTGTTGTTTATTTTGTCCTTTGTTGTTTGCCTTGTTGTTTCTTTTGTCGTTAAACTAAATACAAATGCAAAATCTAAATGCTTTGTAGTGTTAGTTTGTTTTTATTTTGTCGTGTTGTTTGTCTTTTTGTTTATTTTGTCGTTTGTTATTTGTTTGTTGTTTATTTTGTCATGTGCTGATTATTTTGTCGTGGGTTGTTTGTTTTGTTGTTTATTTTGTCCTGGGTTGTAACGAGCCGAGGGATTAGAAGGAGGCTCATAGAAGAGTAGATCAGGTGGGAAGAGTTACAGTGTGGAATCATATCCCAAATCATCAACGAACAGGCAGCCGCTACTGTGCAATCGCTACTCAGAAACTAAATGAGACACAGACGCTGACACAGAAGTTCTTACAGTTATGAAAATGCAGACTGAATTCTACTTTTTTTGTCGAGACGTTGATGGAGGCTTTTAGTGCTGACGAAAACAGAATGACTGATATATTCATCTGACAAAGATTCTGCATGAAATTTTGCAAATGTTTTCATTCATTGGTGTACAACAAACAGAAACCAAAAGCAGTTATTCATTTATTTGTCCACTTATTCCTCTATCCATCCAGTGATTAATCCATCTAGGCTATCTGTTCCTTCCCCTCACTACATTCGTTCAATCATTCGTTCATTCTTTTAACTGTGGATTCGTCTTTCCTTTCTTCCGTCCGTTCTTTAACTCGTTCATTCAAGAAACACCAAGAAACATCGGGAAACACCTAGAAACATTGAGGAGTATTGGGAAACACCAAGAAACATTGAGGAGTATTGGGAAGCACCCAGGGGCGTCTATCCCCCAAGTCATTGGAGCAACTTCCCATTTCCCCTCTTCTTCCCCCTTCCCCCTAAAATGGTGGCACACACACTGACAGATTCCCCCTATTTCTTGGATGTAGCATTTGCTCCAAGGTTTCTATGGTGTAGACGCCCATGGATGAAAGGATGAGAAAATAGAGAGGAAAATAGAGGAGATGAATGGCAGGAGAGGATGAATGACAGGAAGAGATGAATGGCATGAATGGATGAATGGCAGGAAGAGATGAATGGCAAGAAGAGATGAATGGCAGGAAGAGATGAATGGCAGGAATGTATGAATGGCAGGAATAGATGAATGGCAAGAAGAGATGAATGGCAGGAAGAGATGAATGGCAGGAATAGATGAATGGCAGGAAGGAATGAATGGCCGGAACGGATGAATGGCAGGAAGAGATGAATGGCAAGAAGAGATGAATGGCAGGAAGAGATGAATGGCAGGAATGTATGAATGGCAGGAATAGATGAATGGCAGGAAGGAATGAATGGCCGGAATGGATGAATGGCAGGAAGAGATGAATGGCAGGAAGAGATGAATGACAGGAATGTATGAATGGCAGGAATAGATGAATGGCAGGAAGGAATGAATGGCCGGAATGGATGAATGGCAGGAAGAGATGAATGGCAGGAATAGATGAATGGCAGGAATGGATGAATGGCAGGAAGAGATGAATGGCAGGAAAAGATGAA
>OY744609.1:25920357-26190357 GCA_963556255.1 Allolobophora icterica | reverse complement strand
ATTCTTCCCTCTTTCCTTGTTTCGCTACTTTATTCCTTCCATTTGTTCGTCCGTCCATTCCTCCCTTCCTGTCTCTTATTTCTCCTTCCTTTCTTCGTTCATTCACTCATTTCCTTTTTCCCTTCCTGACTTCCATGCTTCATTCCCTCACTCCTTTTATTCAATGTTCTAATCCCATTTGAAAAGACTTTCCAGAAAACGCGAATAGAAAAAACCACCAGAGGGAGAGACCTGAAATCCCACCCTTGAACGACATGCACAACACACATCTACAAATACACATCCACATTGCACAAGGATGCATGCGCAAATGTATGTATGCATGTATATATATATATATATGTATAATTATATATATTATACATGTATATATATACAATGTATGCATATATACATATATAAATATGCACATATATGCACATATATATATATATATATGTATATATATATATATATATGTATATGTATATGTATTCAGTGATACGGTGGTCCTAGTGAAAATCCGCCAATCCCGAAGGTCGTGGCAAAAATCTTGTCTCGGTTGCAGGAAAAGTCTGCTAATCAGCTCAGTTGAGGTCTCGACCGATTGGTGGCAGCACGCTGCTCAACGGAAGATAAGGCGTCGAGGGAGTGGACTTAACCACATGTGCACCCCGCTTACCCCCTGTCTCTCTTCGTCCTTTCCTCAGCAACTCGCTCACTCACTTATTCACTTATTCAATCACTGATTCAATCACATTCACTTACTCACTCATTCACTCAATCAATCAATCAATCACTCGCATATACGTTGTATTATTATACAAACACATGCATGCATAGGCTTATGCACAACACAAATAGATACACAGACACACAATCAGGTACATAGACACACAAATGGGCACATAGACACAAAAATAGATACATAGACACACAAACTGCAGGTACACAGACACACAGATACACGCAGATATATGTAGGCTAATATAGACACATACTTCGTAGCTGTCATCTCGATCAACTCGTAGACGTGCTTCCGGCGCAAATTGCATATTCCCGTCGCCAGCTGTCCTCAGTTATCATCCGTTCTTCGAAATCAAGACTTTGCGACGGTGAAACAAGAACTCGGAATAATTATTCACGTGACTTCGTTCTCGGTTTTAGCTTCTAACACTGTTTAATTGCAGGAACCCTTCATCGCTTGATGAGGAGACTAATCACCTAATCTAGCAAGTTGTGACGTTACGTTCAGATCTTTACCACTAACACTATTTATAAATGAAGAAGGTTCATTAAAATCACTTCGGTAATTAATTAAGTAATGCTGTACTTATGTAATTAAGTAGCACTAATTAATTAATTACAACCTGCTTCATCACAGTAGTTTAGCACTAACCGCTTAGGAGTAAAGACTAGCCATTCCTGATCAAACTAGTCTGGTATTTCCTAAGACTCAACATTCCAAATGAACGAAACCTCATTAATCAATTAATTAATTAATCGGTTATTTCTGTTATTAATGCGCCTAATAGTTGTACGTAGTTAAGTAGGTATGTACGATATCCGACAGTTGAGGCGTCGCCTGAAGGCGGATGCGTTTGCTGAGTGTTGATGCGATTGGCGATAGGTGATGCTTTTCTCTGACTCCTCATCTGACCACTTCCGCTGCAGCAGCTGATGTTGCTGACGATGCGAAAGGCGTGCGAGTGAGAGCCACGGATGTTGGAACTGTCAATCAATCCGGGTATTGGACGTAGATGGCGCTGCGTGCTTCTGACAACAGGGCCGCATAAATGCAGGCTTACTATCTAAACATGATGCAATTATGCATGCATATAATATGTATGTATATATATATATACATACATGTATATATATATATATGAAGATGTGTATGTGTGTACTTATATATGTATATATCTATGTATGTATATAATATGCATGCATGTAATAATTGTAATTGAAAATTGAAACTTCTATTGCTCTGCATGTCTAATGCACACACCAAAACCAAGCGGTAGTCAGGTCAATATCCTGAAGACGAGTCCGTAAGATAGAGAGGCAGCCTATAGGTGGATAAGCAACTTGAAAGAGGTAAGCTTTAAGTTGAGAACGAAATGACACAAGCGACTGATCAGAGCGCACAGACACAGGGAGAGTTCCAAAAGTTGGCCCACTACCGAAAGAGCTCGTTCAACCAAGAACAGTTTTTGCTTTACGTACGACTATATAAAGATAATCAGATGACCTCGTTGAATAATGATAAGTCTGGTATGATTAGAACTGATTTTAAGTATTGTGTCTAGCCAGAGTTCAAAGTTTTATAAACTATGACTCTATGAGACACAATTTGAAACTAATTCTTTGCCGATCAGGAAGTTAATGCGAAGATTTAAGGACAGGTGTTATATGTTCATTTGGATGTACTAGTTATGGCTCTAGCCAAAGAGTTCTTAACTATGTATGCAAGTACGCATGGATGCATGTATAAATGTATGTAAGTGTGTATGATTGTGTGCATATGCATGTGTGTATGTATGTATGTATATTTCAAAATGCAATTGGAGTAGAGACTGCCATTTGATACTTTTGCACATCTGGAATATGAAAAACCCACCCTAAAGTCATCTGTCGGGATGAATAAATCCCCTCGCATCTCATCCTTATAATGACGCGAATTTTAGACTTCAAACATTTCGTCACCTCTGCTACGTCTAATACCATACCTAACGCCTCCGCCTGACCTGATGATGAGTAACCAAACACTCATCCCCATTCGCTGCAGCTGAATTAAACCATGCTGCGCCTTACATCCTAACATTGCCAATAATTGCTGTAACCAATATAATATATTGCCTGCTAAAAGGAGAGTCCTTGGATGAGTCAGTGTTTATGGAATACCAGGTCTTCTGGGCTAACTCAGCCCTCCATCTTAATGTCGTCGAAGATGCAATCGACGTAATTGTCTGACTACTGTAGACTGATGACGTTAAAGCGAAAGACTCTTAGTAGTCAAATGGAGGCGACGTCCTGTCCCGCCAGAGGGCGCCAGAGTCTTCGGAGATTCCATGCACGCTTCGAGTAATAGCACCGCGGGTTAAGCGTATTCCAGTCCAAGCACTTGCGGCCAGTCTGAAGGGTCAGGAGAGGTCGTTGGGAGTCGTGAATCCCATGGAAGGACTATGGACGAAGAGGATGAAGTGGCGCATGAAGGGTAGATTCACAGTTTCACACTTCAGGGTGAGTTTGTGGGCTTTACAGATTTTCGTAATTATAACAACAACAATAGTAGTAGTAAAAGTACTATGGTAATGGTAGTAGCGGTAATATTATTGGTAATGATAGTGGTGGTAGTGGTGGTAGTAGTGTTAGTAGGTATATAGTAGTAGTAGTAGTAGTAGTAGTAGTAGTAGTAGTAGTAGTAGTAGTAGTAGTAGTAGTAGTAGTAGTAGTAGTAGTAGTAGTAGTAGTAGTAGTAGTAGTAGTAGTAGTAGTAGTAGTAGTAGTAGTAGTAGTAGTAGTAGTAGTAGTAGTAGTTGTAGTAGTAGTAGTAGTAGTAGTAGTAGTAGTAGTAGTAGTAGTAGTAGTAGTAGTAGTAGTAGTAGTAGCAGTAGCAGTAGTAGAAGTAGTAGTAATCGCTCTATTGATCACCAACTGCTTACAACATAATTATACAGACAAGCAAGTATAGTAGCATCAGTTTTTACGAAGTATATTATGCTAATAGATAGTTTGTATCAAGTCCATTATATATAGTGACAATCGTTATTCCAATGTCATAAGTACTGTTTTAGATGTGCTTTAAGTGGTGCAAAGTGTGTATAGTTGAGTAAGACCATGCTGCAGTGAGTTCCACCAAAATACAAAATTTCTTTATGTCAGAAAACTCAGAAATTTTCTTTATAGAACGAGTTTTCTTTATAGTACACGGACCGTACGCTGTTGGGATGAAAATCAGAGAAGGAAGAAGACTGACAGCCCACTCTTATACGTCGAGGTCAAGAAAGCTAAGTCGCTAATACCTCACATTCTTGGCCAGTTCTCGGGGTTAGATCAGAGGATTTATCCTTAGTTTCTGTCTCCTCCTTTTACTCCGCCTCCTTCTCCTCTTGCTTGTCATTATTTTCTTCTGCATTGTCTTCCATGTTTTATCCTGCAGCGTATTGCCTCGTAGTGACTTTTTAGCTTCATATTCCATGACAGCTAATCTCAAGTCCTATCACAGCCGTGTCAAGATCTGGCACTCAGAAATGACGAATCATATCGTATACAAGATGTTCGCACATACATATACATACATAAATGTATGTACATTTACGTGCATAAGTCTATACATTTATATCTGTATGCATGTATCTGAAATTTATCTACCGCCATACAAACAACCACTCAAACGCGGCTATTTTGCTGATCTAAAAAGCTGCCACTTATAACAGCCAATCATATCGCAACACGTCATCACATCAGATTAACACGTCATATTCTTCCACGTCACGCCACGTCAGGTCACGTGATGAAGCGCGCACCGTTCTCGTCCAGTGCCGTTTTAGTGTCTTGTCCAGTGCCGC
Source organism: Allolobophora icterica (assembly GCA_963556255.1). NCBI lineage: Eukaryota > Metazoa > Annelida > Clitellata > Crassiclitellata > Lumbricidae > Allolobophora > Allolobophora icterica. The sequence continues at coordinate 26,185,807 of OY744609.1, read as the reverse complement.
CTTCCCTTCTCCCAATCGTCCCAGTTGATCCCATCCATCCCGTTTCATCCCGCAATGGCTTAGGTCGGCCTCCGTGGAAATCCCTGAAGCCACGGCGAAACACAATTACTCGATGAATCAAAGACTAATGCAGGCACCAGACACTAAGATAACTTTTAATCATGCATGTAGGCGTTTATGCATGTATCTATGTATGTATGTATGTATGCATGCATGCATGCATGTATGTATTTATGTATGTATGTATGTATGTATGTATGTATGTATGTATGTATGTATGTATGTATGTATGTATGTATGTATGTATGTATGTATGTATGTATGTATGTATGTATGTATGTATGTATGTATGTATGTATGTATGTATGTATGTGCGTAGGTATCTATGCATCTAAGTATGCATGCATGTATGCTTGAACATGGGTTGATTGGCGTTGCATGCGGACGACGGGTCAATGTGTTTATTGGTGGTGCCGCGCATGCGCGGTTGTGAGAACGTTGGGATCAATTGGTGACTGGAAGTGAAAGAGCAATTTAGTGCGAAGTAGTTATTTGCTAGATTCGCATGTCTGTACGCGCCCTTCAAAAGTTCAACTGCGTTGCAGTTGTATCGTTGAATCATTCACTTTATTTTATGAAAACTAGAAAACTCAAGAACTGTTTGTCTTTTTTTGTTGTAAAATAGTCGAGGTTGCGTCTAAGAGTTCTGGCATTGAGAAACATTTTTAGGTTAAATTGTTGTAACGATTGGCGATTCCGAAAACTAATCCTGTGTTAAATCGTTTAAATTACAATGATTTTGATGATTATTTTCAAGTCAAACAGCACGTTATGGAGTAGTTCAAATTAGCACCTGACAGTACATGGCGATGTTCATTGAAGCAAGGAAATTGCCTGAACTCGTGCACAGCGCCATTTTCTTCTACCTCGGCTGACTATGGCGCTATATAAATCGAATGTATTATTATTATTATTATTATTATTATTATTATTATTATTATTATTATTATTATTATCATTATTATTATTATTATTATTATTATTATTACTACTACTACTACTACTACTACTACTACCACTACTACTACTACTACTACTACTACTACTACTACTACTACTACTACTACTACTACTACTACTACTACTACTACTACTACTACTACTACTACTACTACTACTACTACTACTACTACTATTACAACTACTACTACTACTACTACTACTACTACTACTACTACTACTACTACTACTACTACTACTACTACTACTATTACTCTTATTATTAGCACTGCTATTTTTATTTTACACTCTGTTTTGTCTACAGAGGGAACAAAGTGTTTCTTTTCTGTTATTTACAGGGGATTAACAGATGTTTGTGTCAATAATCGTAGTGTTTTTGTTGCTGGTAAAGAATGCCATAGAGTAACGGATCTGGATATGTAGGCCTAATTAAATCTGTATTAGAAAAACACAATGATTGAAAGCATAGGCGTAACTTTTTTATTGTGACGATGGTGGAAAAGAATTAAAATCTGATCATTATTGATCCTTATTTGTCCTGATTGTGTGCAGTGAACAGATGGGTGACAAAGAAAATATTTTGTTGCACCATAAACCATGAATAGTTGATGATATTACTTCAACGGACTGCGGCCAATGCTAAATATTCGTCCAATGTTTTGACAGGAACGCAATCTAATAAGTTGGAGAATGAGATGAGTTTGGAAGCGAGAGGAAGAGTTGATAAAAGAAGAGAAGCTGGATAATGGAGTGGAACCAAGTAAAGAGGAGGAAAGCATGGAGGAGGAAGAGGAGAAGAAGTAGTAGGACTTGAATTTTGACGACTAGCCTCGCCTTGCCATGCCTAAACTAGACAAGAATTAAATAGATTATTTTAGACTTGGATGCCAAAAAATATAATACCACAATTTGTCTGGTCACACTGACTGTTGCACGAATAGGTAACGCTGAACTCCCTCCCTCCCTCCCTCCCTCCCTCCCTCTCTCCCTCCCTCCCTCCCTCCCTCCCTCCCTCCCTCCCTCCCTCCCTCCCTCCCTCCCTCCCTCCCTCCCTCCCTCCCTCACTCACTCACTCACTCACTCACTCACTCACTCACTCACTCACTCACTCACTCACTCACTCACTCACTCACTCACTCACTCACTCATTCACTCACTCACTCACTCACTCACTCCATCTCTCTCTCCCTCCGTCCATCCCTCTTTGTTTCTGCCTCCCTGCTTCTTCCCTATCTGTACTTCACTTCTTCCATCCCTTTGTCTCCCATCCTTCCATCGTTCTCTCCCAACCTCGGAGCCTCCCTGTCTCTGTCTCCTCCTCTTCGTTGTCGTTACCTCCCTCTCTCTCGTGCCCTGTCTGCCTTCCTCGCAACCTTCATGCCTCCTTCCGTTCCTCCTTCGCTCTCCCCTCCCTTCTCCTCGCTGTCCATCCGCGTCTACCAAGTCGGTAAGTGCATACATATAATGCGGCTAGGCCATTTCCAAGGGCTGAGCGATAAGCCTGTCAGGATTCGAAGCCTCGACCGTCATCTCAATCGCAATCCACTGTCCGCAACGACCTCTCTACACGTCATCGCTAGACGTCAGAAGCTTATCTGACGCAGTGACCATCCAAACAGCACCGGATCCAGTAAGATTGAAATTCGAGAAGCCGTCTCGTCGTGGTGTCAGTAAATAAAGCATTTGTTAACACGACGTATGTATTTAAACTGGGCAGGAATGGTGGCTTAACCGCAGTGCGTTTGCAGGCTGTTCAATAAAGAATATACATACTTACTTACTTACTTTTTTAAGTAATGTCATGCAATGTAATATGACAGTAAAGTGATGTACCTTTCAGAACCCGGATCTCTCTTCCGGTAGACTTTCACTCTGCAAAGACTGTTCGTCGTCACATCTCGGTTAGAACCTCTTCTCTCCCTTGACCCATTTCCTTGATAGATGTGAATGTAGGTCATCCAATTGTTTCTCGTGTTCAGAGCTCAATTATTAAATAATAATTCTACATCAGTTTAGCCGAAGTTAACTCAGGAGTCAGTTTCCTCACAGTGTGACAGTATACTTGTTATTTTCATTTTAAGCTATACAAAACTGGAATTTTATAGGATAACAATTTACCTATTTTGATTTCACTTAATAGCTGAAGTTAGAATTTCTTTTAAATTCTATTTTAAGTTAATATGAGCTAAGCTAGACTTTTACCTTATTCATTATAGTTATTTTTGCAGTAAGCTTAGACAAATATAGAGAATTGAGATTTTAAAAACCTACAAGTTTACGTACCGGACTTACCGTTTGTGCTGTGGAGTTTGTACCTTTTTTCGTCTTGGCTTATGTGGCTGCATGAGGAAGTATATATAGGCCTAGGCTCCCTGACGTGAGGTCGGGTGTTGGACAATGGACGGCGCGTACGCCGTCTTAAGTCGGACATACGTCTGGGCTGCGGATAAGCGATCTGATTCTTTGAAGTGACATTGCTCGTCAGTTGTAAATGACGATTCGATTTACTGCCCCCAGGGGACCAATTTCTGCTCAACGTGTACCCGGTGACTCGATGGATAGCTGGACATTCGTCATCTTCTAGCCTGAGTCGCAAGACTGCACCTCTCATCGCTCCACATGATCGGCGCAACTTGGTCCAGTGATTTGGAACCATGGGCTTAGCCACCTTGAGGCATGAGGAGGCAGTTGCCTCCTCTTGCTTTTTTGGATTAAAAAAATTATCCGTGGGCTATACCCCGCACCCCCAAGTACCCCACCCCAAACTTCGGTTGCCTCCTCTTGAATTCAAGTCTGGCTACGTTCCTGTTCGGAAGACGATCTTATCATCTTCTGATTGGAATCCGTTAGTTGGGTTCCACGTGTGTGCGAGGGCCCTCCATTGGTGGTGACTCGTTGTTTTGTTTACTGATGATAAGCTCCTCCTAATTTAGCAACAATTAGGATAGTTCGATGAGCGTCTCTGATTATTTGATTGGCGCTAAATAAATTACCTTGATAAATTACTAAAATTATTACAATTTATAGTATTTTTTTTATTTAAAAAATTATCCGTGGGTTATAGCCCGCACCCCCAAGTACCCCCACGGGCCCCACCCCAAACTTCGGTTGCCTCCTCTTAAATTCAAGTCTGGCTACGTTCCTGTTCGGAAGACGATCTTATCAACTTCTATCTATCTATCTGAGGTTGAGTTTATTTTTAACTGTACGGACTATGGTGTAGTATAATGAAGCTATTTAATGTGATGCGGTTTAATCAATCAATCAATCAATCAATCAATCAATCAATCAATCAATCAATCAATCAATCAATCAATCAATCAATCAATCAATCAGTTTATTGATCCACAAAGCAAACGTGACAATATACAAGAAAATATAATTTAAATAGCCACTATGATGATGAAAAGATGTTACAATGTGTTGTATTGCCACTGGCTTACACCTGTCCAAAATATTGAGGGGGGATTTGGTTATTCATTCTACACTTGTTGCATTGGGTGTACAGTCCATCTCAATTTTTTTTGGGGGGGCGTGCCCCGGCTGCCCCACAGAGGCTACGCCTATGTGTATTGCAATGTAGGCCTAACGAGGTTTAAAACAAAGCGATGTGTGCGGTTTGTACGAATTTTTTTTATCTCAGTTGACGTAACACCCTAGCCTCTACAGAGCTCTAACCTCTAACCCTTACCCTATTCCTTGTGATTTAACCGACGTGGTCATATGTATGTCTCGTTGGTTTAAACAAACAGAGGGCTGAGGATCGATGAGTGCGAGGGGTACATCTGTTTGGGAACTAGAATTTATATAGCGCCTCCATATCGATTATGTGAGTTTTACGGCCGTGCTTCGTCGTGTGGTGATCGACTGCTGGATACAGCGCTATAAAAACGACCCATTAAATGCGCTATACAAATGTGCTTTCTCCCACAAAGTTTAACCCGAGTTTTAGGCAATTGGTTTGATTCGAATTCTTTTATTACAACCATCAAATGGAACTATTTTCATTGGCGTGAGGACATCTGAGTGATCTGGTTGTGGTCAGGTCAGCTGCGTAGGTGGACAATCGAGTCACGTGACTCATATGTGGTGCGCTATTTGTGCGTTTATAAGAACCTCTCCTCACTAATCTAATCCAATCCAATCTGAACTAATCTCATTTAATTTAATCTCAAACCATCTACTAATCTTATCTTAATCAATGAATCAATCAATCAATTTATTGATCCACAAAGCAAACGTGACAATGTACAAGAAAATATAATTTAAATAGCCACTATGATGATGAAAAGGTTTGAAACATTAAGATATTAAGGGGTTTAGAAGGCTATATCATGCTGTGAGTGGTCAATAGGAAGCCCTAAAAGGACCAGGGTCCCGCTAGGAAGGGCCCCCCATTTACTTAACAAAACTCGATGACGGCCATGTAAACATGAGCCTTTGAGTAGACCTATTTAGAGACAACGAATTTGCAAAAGGTGGGCAACTAGTTAACGGAGTAGCAAGTGGCAAAAAACAAAAAAAACTAAAGTAAAATAAATCAGATGGGAGGGGCCGTAATCAAATCCATATTATCGTATATTATCCAATCGTATCCTAAGCTCTGCTGTGATATTCTATCAGATATTACTTCATCCTATCTTACCAATATCTGGTCCAATCTGTTCTTATCTCATCTACTCTTCTTAGCCTCGTCCATTTCTCTTCCCAGTGGCTGTTATACTACCGCGGCCGTTGCCCTGAGCAACGCCGACAGCAACACTTGACGCCCATCTCTATGGTAACGCCCTTGAGTTAGGTCGGCCATACGTCATCTTTGATTAACCGCCGCCTGGCGGTGGGAGGATAAATCGATTCTAAGAGGAAGAAGCGAAATTAATTGGATAGAGCCGCCAGACACGCCATCCAACATCGATTTCGTTCGTCTTAGGGACGAGACTTAAGTACGAACTCTTAGCAGACTATCGTTGATTGTCCGAGAATTCACAGCACACAAGAATGTGGCCAGTGCTTACTGAGTGTTGTAATCCACATGAATTCATTCAAGTATTGAAGTACTTGGATGGGTCAGTTGCATATATGTCACCATATGTGCAGTCCAGCAGGTTATCAGAATCTCAGCCCTTCATACTAATTCGCCAGAGCTGTAGTCAACATAAATTGTCTGAAAAGGACGTATTTGGCCTTCTAGAATTATATAGATAGACTGGGTAATCTACACAAATTATCTTGAAAAGGGGGTGATCGACAGGTCACCATTATGGATCACCAGTCCACCTGGGCCAACTCAACTCAGCTATCCATGCTATTATCAGACCTGTAGCCGTATGCTCTGTAAATTGCATGTGTACCGTATACCTGCCTGTTGTGATTCCAGAGTGTGGGTTTTGCTGAGAAGTTGTATTGTAATGCAGAAGTCATCGACTGATGCATTGAACATTATGATGACGGCGCTGGATTAGATTCCAATGGAATAGAATGAATTGGATTAGTAACTACTGAATGTCAGGCCGCCTGGTGCTCAGTGAGTCCTCCAGCTTTTCATTCGTTGTAGATCGATCAATTGATGAAGAATGAAGACATCGATCAAAGGATAATCTGAATGAAGAAACGAATGACTGAGCACACAAGTGATCGATCTCAGTAGACATGCCTTGGTCAATCGAGCGATTTCTAGCGGAGCCATTGGACCAGCAGAGCAGAGAACAGATTCCCTAAATCTCATCGATTGCCTTTAATTATTGACGATCGAACTTCAACGAAACATTTCCACGTGCCAGTAACAAGCACCGTCTCACAGAAAGTACTCTAAGATCTCTCCCCGATCCAAGTGAGTGCGCACTATACTTAAGCAGCCAACTACATGTCCAGGAGCTAGATGAATAAATATTCGATAGGTCTAAATCACATTGCCGGATAAAGGAGATAATTGTAAGGGCAGTGATCTTATAGAGCATCTCTTGAGTTGTGACGCTACTGAGAGGTGCCTAAAGGTCTGTAAATAAGACAATAAGAGATATACCGGTATTTGTTCTAAAAGTAACTGCCTCAGGATAATTCCGACAGCGGGTCGTGGTAGGCTTAATAGTTAAAAACATAAATATCTAACGTAGGCCTATTCAAGATTCCAACGCAATTTGGTAAAATATTCGTAATTGTTAAGTCAAAGAAACTAGTTTATTATAAGGAAGAATCGTTACAGGTAGCCTACCAAAATCTTGACTGTTCTGTATAAAATATTAAGGTTATGAGTTTATGGATTTGTTCCGAAATTAAAAGGAAACACATTACAAGTGCAAAGCTATTCTAGAATAGAAGAAATGCTCTCAGTCGTCGAAAATGTTCTGAAGTGGAACAAATTCTCACTCCACAAACTGTTCTAAATCAGAAACAAGATAATCCAACTATCGAAGTTGTTATGAAATACGCAAATACTATGTTTAACCCCACTTCTGTTGTAAATCGTGGGAAAAGGTTAGGAATTATTCTGTAATAGGCTACATTAAGAATAAGTTCTATACTCTAGCTATTACAACTTAGAGAAGGTATTCCCTGAACTTAAGGACATTCCGATTCGATATCAAGTAACAGAAAATGAATGATTCTGAGTCAAAAATCTTGGATGTTTCGGAGAGGCCAAAGGCGGAAGAAGCACCGAAGAAAAAGGGCGGAGGAGCCGGAGCTTCAACGAAAGGTGGCGGAAAGGCAACTCGTAGAAAAAGAAAGACCACAGAACATGGAACAGAAGAAATAGAAGAGGAAGTGGTGATGGAGATGGAAGAAACTACAACACAGATGGCGATAGAGCACCTGCTTGGACCGACGGCCGTCCAGGGAGCCAGCGGAAGCCTATCGACGATACCTGAGTCGAGTGAAACAGCGGAAACTGGGTCGGGTCGGTTGGAGAACGCCGAAGAGTCAACGGGGTTGGGAAGCAGCCTTGCTCGGAGCAGTCAGTTGATGGGGGCGAAGTTGAAGGATGGATCGGCTCTGATGTCGGAGAAGAGCAGAGAGAATGACGAGAGAATGATGACGAGGGACGATAGCTTTTCGATGGCCGAAACAGAGGAACATGATCCACTGCTACCTGCGCCAGTTCGCAGAATGAGGTAAATGTAATTGGATCATTTATTTAGCGCTCCTTTTAGAAAAGCTTCTTAGAGGCGCTCAACAATAATAGATTAATAACAATCAGAAACGTCTGACTCTCGACCACGTGATAACGAAAACTAATACGCTAAAGATGATGATGACTTTGACGAAGATGATGATGAGAAGAGCAATGAAAATCAAGTTTTATAGCCTATAGTGATAATGACGACGATTACAATGACGACGACAATGATGAGGACAACGACGATGACGATAAGAAGGTTGTGATAGCGATGAGTGATGCTGAATATATGATGAGGATATTTTGATGATGATGATGATAATGATGACAATGATGATGGTGATGATGATGATGATGATGATGACGATGATGATGATGATGATGACAATGATGATGATGATGATGATGATGATGATGATGATGATGATGATGATGATGATGATGATGATGATGATGATGATGATGATGATGATGATGATGATGATGATGATGATGATGATGACGACGACGACGACTACGTCTTCCAATCACAGGGGTTCAGAGATCATCAGCCCGACAGTGAATGGCATGCGTCAGTTCGGCCTAACGAAGGGCGTCATCTCACGAGCCATCGTCAAATTCACGAGCCCTCCTGAGCCGCGCCCTTGCACCCTCTGCTTCCACTTCCCCAGCACGTTCCTCACCCACCGTTACGTCCTCGACATGGTCCGTTCTGTCATCGGTTCGATTCCCGGATCCTCCGTCAAAGCAATCCAGTTCATCGACCGTAACACCCTTCACGGAGCGCAGGGTATGGACAATCGCTGGCTGGTCACACTGAACTCCGTCGAGGCAAAGAACCTCCTGGTGACCGAGGGACTCACCCTCTTCCATCGCAAGATCACGCTCAAGAACTATGACGACATCCTGCGCGACGAATACCTCGAGTATCTGGAGTACGCCGATATGCAGCGCAAGCTATACGCCAAGATGAAGGAGGAACTAAACGATATCAACGAAACCGATGACGTCACAAAGACGAAGGCCGATGGCATGAGCGATGACGTCGCGAACAAAGGCGATAACGTCATGTATGCAGATCACGTCGGTAATTGGGCGGAAGCTAACTGACGTCAGAGCAGACTGGTGTTACGATTGAAGTTGAACTAACATTACTAACTGAAGAAGATGTTCATTCAAAGTTTAGTAAACGTCACGATGACGTCATAGCAACAATCAGACAACAGCACGCTTAAATAATTATGATTATGATGATAATAATATTCGTTTATTGATTCAAACTGAAAAGTAGGCAGTAATATTCAGGTCCGCCGAGAGGGCAAGGGGGCAAATGCCCAGGGGCCCGGCGATTTTTAGGGGCCCGGGCCTGGCCCGCAATCAACTTATGAAAAATAGGCCTATTATAGCCTAATCAGTTATAAAGAGTTTATGATTATAAATATAATATTATTGACACTTAACTACAATCAGTTTAAACTTTAAGCATCTGAATATTACCTTATTTATTTATTTTTTCTATAATTTTCTCATAAAGCCTAAGATAGTTTAAACTCTAAACTGTCTTTAGAGGCCCGTGACTGCTCTGCCTAGTATAGGGGCCCGGAATTTCTGTCGGCGGGCCTGGTAAGATTACATGATGTAATAGTAGGCCTAACAGACGATAAAAAGTTTAACAAAAGTCGAATTTAACTTATAATTAATTAATAATAATAATGATAATGATAATAATAATAATAATAATAATAATAATAATAATAATAATAATAATAATAATAATAATAATAATAATAATAATAATAATAATAATAATAATAATAATAATAATAATAATAATAATAATAATAATGGCAACATTGATAAAACAGATTATTATAATTTATAATCCATAATTCATAATTTTGTCTGCACACATAGATGCCTATGATCACACACCACACACACACACGCACACACACTCACACACACGCACGCACGTACGCACACACACACACACACACACACACACACACACCAATTGTCAATCTTATCAGTTATTAATTTAGCTGAGGCGTTAGAAGAAGAGCCAGGGGTATACCCCCGCCCCCACACACGCACACACATACTCCCAGAAAGCTAAAGCATCTAAATCCAATTCAATCTCATCCCACCCTTTAATGCAATGCAATGCAAACAGAGGCGGATTAAGGCATGTTCAACATGTTCGGCCGAACAGGGGCCCCCACACTTTAGGGGCCCCCACACATGAAAAAGAATTATTTTCAATATTTTATAATTATTGTTATTTGTTAAGTCTAAGAGTAAAAATGTGCAAAAAAACTCCGAACAAATTATTCGAAACTATTCATTTAATATACACAACTTTCGCACATGTGTGGGCCCCTATCGGAGTTTCCATTATCACTGAGGCAGATTCATCTAAAAAATGAGCCAGAAATGCTAGTAAGACCTATTTTTACTTGCTTACTTAAACACTCACTCCCTGACGGTACAATAAAGGCATATTGTTACATCATTTCAATTATGAAACACGTTTTTTGTTAACAAATTCAAATTTTAAGAATAAAGGTCCTTTTAACTTCAATTTTATTATGAAACATGTCTATTGTAGGCCTATAAGTTTTAATTTTAAAACCAAAGGCCCGTTGTTATGTCGCTTCAATTGATGATGATGAGTTCTCTGCCCGAAGGCACGTTCATTGGCTTTACGCCACCCGGGGATGAGATGAGTGAGGTGGTTTCCCGTTGCCTTCCTCACACACAATTGTGGGTGAGCAACTTGTCCAAGGTCGCTACGCAGTGGCTTGAGGTAGATTCGAACCTGCGACCCTTCGGTTACAAGGCACAGAACATACCACTACACCACCGAAGTCCCATTTAGGTTGGTGTAGTGGTATGTTCTGTGCCTTGTAACCGTTGTTATGTCACTTCAATTATGAAACATTATTTAGTAACTTTTAGATTTAGAGAATAAAGGCATTTGTTACGTCACTTCAGCTATGAAAAGTGTACTGTTATAAGTTTAAATTTAGACAATAAAGGCTTATACATGTAGTTACGTCATTACAATTTGTAAAACTTCTATTCTTTTTAATCTCAGATATACAGAGTTACGTTACTTAATTACGAAAAAGTCTATTGTTATTAAGTTCAAAGTTAGAGAATGTAAAAGTCTATCATTCGTTAAGAAGCCTACGTCATGCATACGTCATTTCGATTATGGAACACATCAATAACTAATAATTTTAGATCTAGAGAATAAAGGCCTTTGTTACGTCACTTCAATCAGGAAAAAGTCTATTAATGTTAATAGGCTTAAAGTTAGAGAATAGGCCTAAAGGTCTATTGTCACGTCACTTCAATTGTGAAACACGTACGTCTATTGTTTGCAATTTTAGACGTAGAGAATAAAGGCTAGTCTTACGTCACTTTAGTTATGAATGTCTATTGTTATTAGGTTTAAATCATTATCTAGAGTATAATAAAGACCTATCATTTGTTACGTCACTTCTATGATCGACACACGCTTCCATAATGAAACAGTCTATTGTTAGCAATTTTAAATTATTATTTTTATTTTCATTATTATATAATTATTGTTGTTTTTTATTCCGGATATTTCTATAGCGCCTCCTCAAGTCAACTACTACTCAGAGGCGCTCCCGACTACAGCATTTGATACTGTGCCGGAATTTTCACGCCGAAGCGCCACGAGCAATTGCGAGTGAAGGACTTGCCCAAGGTCCGTACGCAGCGGCTAGAGTGGGATTCGAACCTGCAACCCTCCGGTCACAAGGCGCCGAACTTACCACTGAGCCACCACGCCCCACGTTATTGTTATTATTATTATATTTATTATTACGCTTATTGTCATTATTATTATATTTATTGCTATTGTTATTATTACTAGGCCTATCAGCATCATCATGCATCATTATTATTCGGCATTGCGCATAAATGGCGCCAAATATAGATTTATTGGGCGCCATTATATTCATTGAACGGTCTTGAAAGGGAAACGATGCGCAATTTGGTACCCCCACTTTCTAGAGTCTAGACCAAAGTTACTCATCTGACCTGACCGCAACTCAAGTGCTATGAAACACATTATATTGTGTACACTCTACAGTATACAGACGTTGGGGGCCCCACCGTTTTACTGAACAGGGCCACCACATTTGTTAATCCGGCCCTGAATGCAAACCAATGTAATCTAATCTAACTCGAAAGATTTCTAAAGAGTCTTCAACGCTATAGTGCGTCATACCGTTAACAGTACTTCCGAAACAAATAAAACAGACAGACGGACAGACAGACAGACAGACACACACAGACAGACAGACAGGAGTTAAGACATGTAGTATGAACAACAGAGACAGAGGAAACGGAGTGTGCAGAAATAAATACACGCAGACACACAGTTAACCACACAGACACAGACACATAGCCAGACAGACAATAAGACAGATTACAACAGCTGGTCTTGGAGAACGACGACATGCGTGCTGCATTTGCCTTGGGTCCTAATGTCCAATTGAAACGAATCCTAAACCGAAATCTTCTCTCCGAAAAATCCTTCTCCTAATCCGCCGCGGGATTCCATCCGGGTCTTGGATTCCCTTCTCTCGTAAATTATTAACTCGACCGTCTTTCCCTGATCGCTTCGATCAATTTTCCCGTTTGCACCTAGGGCCCGTGGCTACCAAAGCCAGACACTACTGCGATGGCGTTTTCCGGGTGCCTGATGGGCTGGCTAGGCCTACCTTGGAAATAACAAAAAGACGCGCTTTTGCGACGGAGACATCGTAATCGTAAACTCTAAATTTCTAATGCGTTACTCTAAAGTTAAGCGCAGGGCACCAGCTTATTCACGAGCGCTGCGTCGTATCAGATGTGGTGGATAAGCAATTTGAAAGAGGCAAGTCTTAAGCCGAGAACGAAATGACACGAGCGACTGAGCAGAACGGTTAAGTTAAAGTGCCGACGTGCGTGCGTGCGTGTGTGTGTGTGTAGTTATGCACCCAGACACAATGATAAATTCACTGTTGCAAAGCAACCGATAGACAGGTGAACACGCCCATTAAATAGAATTTCCAAAGAACACGCGTTTTAAGCAAAATTTCCACATTTATAACCTTTAAAGAAACTTATAAAAGAAGGTGTGTTAAAAGCACAGGACAGTTATTAGTATCTTGCATTTACGGAAATATAGGCCTATTGGTTACTCTAATAGTAGAGAAATTTAAAACTATAACTATTATCTAAAATAGCTGGCAGTTTTACTAATTAAACAACATCAAAAAGCATCCTAATAATAAAGCTTTTTCTAACCAGATTATCAGAATGGGGTAAAGTAAGATTGTGGCCTCTTGGGCGCAACAGATATCCTGTTAATTTAATTTGAGGCAATAAATCATGAAGGACATGACCATTAAAACTTCTTATGGCTGAGAAAAGACGGGTATCAGCTAGTTGACAGAGTTGAGCATAGGAAGGGTTGTCTTCAGGTAAGTATCCTCTCATTAGTTTTCTAATGATTGAAAATAGTTTATCCCGATCACTTTGAGTAGTAAAACCCCACCAGGCAGGAGAAGCATAAAGTATTCTAGAGAGGATTGTTGCTCTAACCACGTGCATCATAAAGGCAAGGTCCTTGTAGACCGTGAGCTACTAAGGTTCGAAGAGCATATATATGGAGCGGCAAGCCTGACTACAAATTCTATATTTGGCGCCATTTATGTACTCACTTCTAATTTTACCACTACAGCCCTGTATAGGCCTATTACCCTACCTTACCTTAGCTCAGCTTATACCGGTACCTTACCTCACCCGTCACTGATCTCAGCGCTCCTTGCTTCGAGTTCTGCAGCCTGTCTGTGGATGCGTTCCATCTCGTGCCTCGCCGCGTAGAGCTTCTTCAACGTCTCCTCGTAGGCGACGTATTCCTTGTACTCCCTGCTGAAGAATCTCATCATAGGTCTTGACCACGATGTGTCGGTTGAACAACGTCAATCCTCCATCGATCAGAACCTTCACTGCTTCGCGACTCCCGAGACTGACCAGCCACCGATTGTCCATTCCCTGAGTACCATGAAGTGTTCCGGTCGATGAACTGGATTCCGTTGACACGCTCTGACGCCGTTGGGACATCCTTGAGGCAGAGGCGGACCATGCTGAGGACGTAGCTGTAGGTGAGGAAGGTGCTCGGGAAGTGGAAGCAGGTGACGAGCGGATGGGGGTCTGATTGAGAGTGGAACCTGACGATTGCACGGGAGATCGTGCCCTACTTTGTGCCGAACTGACGAATGCCATCAGTCACTAGAACAATGGCCTCCGAGCACCTGAAATTCGATTGATTGAAAAATTGATTGGTTAGGTGATTGTTTTATTTTTCTTTATTATTTATGCTTCTTTTACTTATTCGTAGTTCCTCTGATTGAAAAATTGATTGATTGGGTGATTGTTTTATTTATCTTTTAATCAGTGCTTTTTTCAGCCGGAACGCGACGGTACGGCACCTTTTTCAGCTACTAAATAATAATTTATTTATTTTAATAATTAAAACAGTAATTTAGTAATTTTAATTTAATTTCAGTGTTTTGGAACTGTTTTCAGTGTTTATTGAGACCCCTCCCAATCCCCAATCCCGTTTTTCTCGTGATTTTAGCCCGTCCATAATTGTTGCGTTCCGGCACCTATTGTTCCGTTCCGGAACCTTTTTTTCTAGAAAAAATCACTGCTTTTAATTATTTATGCTTCGTTACTTAGGCCTACTCGTATTTCCTTTTTATTAGTTGCCTCATTGTGCATGTTTATTAGGTTATCTAGTTTAATTAATCAGTTAATTAATTAATCTCTAGTTTCCTTATTGGTGGGTCTCTTAGGAATGGAAAATTATATTAAGTTATATAGGAAGAGTTTATTTATAGTTATTTATTTATGCATTCATTCATTCATACATTCAGTTGATTGAAAAGAGTGAAGAAAGAAGGAATGAATGGAAAGAGGGAAGAAAGAAAGGAAAACGGAAAATAAGAGAAAACTATGGGAAACAAAGGATTAACCACAAAGGAAAATAAAAGAAATTGAAAAACAGTTATTTATTTTAAAAATAAGTTTCATCAGAGATATACGGATAGACAGACGAACAAACACTAAGACAGCCAGCCAGAAACAGACAGGTCATCGAGAGAATATATATATATATATATATATATATATATATATATATATATACACACACACATGAATGGCCACTATGTATGTATAATAGAGACAGGCGGAGAGGGAAAGTGACAAATAGACAGATAGACAAATAAACGCAGACAGTAATAAGGATACAGACAGAGGCAGAAGAAGACAGACGGTTACCTGTGTCTTCGAAGTGGCGCAGGTGGCAAAGTGTCACTCTCCGTTTGGAAGGTCTTGTCGCTGCTCGTTTCATGCGATGCCTTCGATGCCGATCCAACCGACGGCAGAAGAGCAGATGCTGCCAATGCCACACCTCTTCCCTTCTCCACCGACGGTTCCTCTTCCGCTATCTTCACTCCATTCCCCACCAATCTCGCATCCGTCCCTCCTTCTCCGCCTCTTCAAACTCCTCCTTTCTCAGTCACCTGCCAGCCTCCAGCGCCGTTGATACATCAACCACTTTCGGTATCGAGACCTTGACCTTGGTCAAGACCAACTTTCGTCAGTATCTCATCCTGGCTGCAGACTGGCGACTGGTCTTCGATAGGTGGAGCTCTTGTCTTACGCGGGCTGTTTCTACGCTCACCTCCCGGCAGTGTGAACTCTCAATCCTCGATGACTTTGGATCGCGGCTTACTGCTGAGTATAGGCGCCTCAATCGGAAGATGCAGATCCTGTCCTTTATCAGATTCTCGCTACGAATCCCAAGTCATCCGATTGAATTCCAGACAAAACCCAGCTTTCAAATCGTCGAATTTCTGCCTTAAACCGTCAGATTCTTGCTTTTTATCTTCAGGCAGAATCTCATTTTCAACCCAGAGACTTTCGCTACAAATCTTAGATGAACTTAAGCTTCAAATCCTCAGATGGAGTTACACTTCAAATCCTCAGGTGGAGTTACGCTTTACATTCTCAGATGGAGTAAACGCTTAAAATATTCATGCGGAGTTACGCTTTAAATTCTCAGATTCTCGTCTCTAATCTTCAAGCAGATTCCTGCTTCATATTCTCAGTTTCTCACTCCAAATTCTCAAAATCACACCTCGTCTCCTAAATCAAATCTTGAATCTTGCTTTAAATCCTCGCAAGGATTGGCGATCTAAATCCTGATTCCTGATACAATTACGTCGTCATATTCAATTCCGTCGCTGGACGACTCTAAGCACAACTATCGGAAAAGAGGACAACGCTAGGACTGAAAACGTCAATTCTTCGACGAGCTTTATATCAAGATTAGGACAAGGCAATTTATGACTTCCAGGTTAAGAAAGCATAAAAGAAAGCGAGATAGAAGCAAAAACACAAAGAGATACATTAACGCGAGAGAAAAAGTAACCCTACACAGTGACACATAGATGGACAGAGAGAGGGGCAAAGATGCACTCAGGCAGATATACAGCGAGAGATAGAAACAAACACAGCGCATAACATCCGAAGAAACAGACCGAGAAATATGCACAGACTTACAGGCAGAGGGAAAGACAGGGCAAGACGGCAGATATTATATTCGGCGTAATATTTGCCAACTGGCCAAGGGATCACATTGGACGATCGAGAATCACGCACCTCCTGTCGATATAGATCACTCATCTTCAGAGGTTAATTACTGGCTAATTACGATAATTATCATTAGCAAGGAAAACGCAAACCAATGAGAATGAACAGAAGAATGGAAACAGGAGTGGAAGGATGGAGGCTGAAACAGACAGACAGACAGACAGACAGACAGATAGACAGACAAACAGACAGATAGCCAGACAGACAGACAGGCAGACAGACATACATACAGACAGACAGACAGACAGACAGACAGACAGACAGACAGACGGACGGACAGACAGACGGATGGTTATATTACAGGATGGATAGATAGGATTGGTAGACGAATGGGTTGATGGATGGACGAATGAATAGAAGGATGGATGGACGGATGGACAGACAGATGGAGGAGTTGCTGGATGGATGAACTGGTGGATGGATGGACGGACAGACGGAAAAGTATACAGATGGTTATATCAGATGATGGATAGATATACCGGATTGATAGACGAATGGGTGGATGGAAGGGTGAATGACTAGGTGGATGGAAGGGTGAATGAATGGGTGGATGGAAGGATGAATGAATGGGTGGATGGAAGGGCGAATGAATGGGTGGATGGAAGGGCGAATGAATGGGTGGATGGAAGGGCGAATGAATGGGTGGATGGAAGGGTGAATGACTGGGTGGATGGAAGGGTGAATGAATGCGTGGATGGAAGGGCGAATGAATGGGTGGATGGAAGGGTGAATGAATGGGTGGATGGAAGGGCGAATGAATGGATGGATGGAAGGGCGAATGAATGGGTGGATGGAAGGGTGAATGAATGGGTGGATGGAAGGGTGAATGAATGGGTGGATGGGTGTATGAATGGGTGGATGGAAGGGTGAACGAATGGGTGGATTGAAGGGTGAATTAATGGGTGGATGGAAGGGTGAATGAATGGGTGGATGGGTGTATGAATGGGTGGATGGAAGGGTGAACGTGTGTGGATTGAAGGGTGTATGAATGGGTGGATGGATGAATCACTCAACTACATGTAATCGATTAATAAAAACAACAATAGTCAGTCGACTGATTGATTAGAATTGTTGACGAACGCGAAATAAATCGTAGAAGACACAAAGGTTTAAGGAACAAATTACTATAGACAATGACAAGAAAATGCTTACAATAACAATTAATAACAATTAGTAAGAGCATGATAACATCGATCCATTCAATAATAATATCAGCAACAACAATATCACAGTGTAAATCAAAACGGGTAAAAATAAGCTAGCTGAGAATATTAGTATTGCTAAAAGTATTGTAACAGTAGAAGTATTATTATTATTATTATGATTATTTTTATGATTATGATTATTATTATTAGTAGTAATAATAGTAGTAGTAGTAGTGGTAGCAGTAGCAGCAGCAGTAGTAGTAGTAGTAGCAGCAATCAAATAGCAAGAACAAGAGACCGGATAGAGCCACTGATGCCTTAGAGCTTAGATGTCAGGAAAGCTGTAGCTAGGGATGCCACTGTTGCCCATACATTTTCAGCATCATATATTGCAAAACTACTCGGACATCGGCAAACTGCTCAGCACAAGTCTGCAAAGTACTCAGGGTTACTACCATCTACACATCGTTTTGTTCACTTGGCTTTGGAAACGCTTGGTCTCATGAACTTCGCTGGGGCAGAATTTATGAGGGATATTATTGGTCGACGTCTTTGATCGAGATATAGTGAGCCGCAAGAGAGAATTTCTTATTCAACGCCTTTAATTCGCTCTCCATCGAGCGCTACAATGCCATTGCATTGCGGGGCACCCTCTCTTATGCCACTCAGGTGGAGCCTTGATTTTCCAGATTCTCATCAACAGCTCCTAGCATAGTTTTCGGTCCTTATGGGCAACATTAAAATCAGGTAAAGAGAACAATACTTATATGCGAAGAACACATGCTGGTGATTTCTAAAGGATACCAAATACATGTTCAGATATATTATCCAAGAGAACAGCACAAAGCTAAAGAGGATGGAACCTGTTATTAAGACACATCGCTCAGTCCCAGGCTACAATCGTCTACTGGCAGATTTATATAGCACATTTTCAAAGGCTCAACATAATAATGTATCATTGCTATGCACGTGCGCTTACATCTATACATTTTTATAGCACATTTTTCAATCGGTGTGGTGTTCTGATGTCCATGCCCTGAGGGTCTCTGCTCGTCAGCAGGTGTTAAAACTCGTGGTAATGAAGTCCTGCCTGAACTTATGCTAAAAGAACCTTCAAGACATCTGCAGATCAGCACAGAATACAATAAAACAACAAGCACAGTGGTAGTCTCACAAACATATTATATAAAATCCATTCAAAATCATCTATCATTGCATATATAGTATTACGATTAATTACAGCAAAATTAGTATAAACTGGATTTCTACAACACCTCTATAAAACAACAAGGCATCAGACATCGAGAGACAGACAGATAGCTAGACAGACACATACACCTAACAAGACAGACACAAGCATACAGATAGCCAAAGAGACAACGACAGAGATATCCAGACGGAGAGAGCCAGCAGCAGGCCAGCACTTTACTAATGGGTCATTTGCAAAAATTATGTTTTTGTAGGGTCTTCACTTGGTCTTGCCTTCGACCCCCGTAGCCCGCAGAGGTCGTTCACTGAGGATGTCCATAAAGACGGGGAGGGAGGGAGGGAGGGAGGGAGGGAGGGAGGGAGGGAGGGAGGGAGGGAGTCAACCAAATAGTAACAAAAGCCTACAAGGGCAGGAGTTATCCCAAAGCCCACATCTGAAATTTGTGCATACATTATTCCAGTACAGCCTTTGCCTTCAATACCAAACGCACACTGGCATGAACTGGTCCAAAATATGGGGGGGGGGGGGGGGGGATTTGGTTATTCATTCTACACTTGTTGCATTAAATGTACAGTCCATCTCAATTGCCCCGGCAGCCCCCCAGAGTCTACGCCTATGCACAACACGTACAACTTCAGTCAGCAAAGTTTGTAATGAGCTGGAATCCTTCCACTGGACTCCCAACCTGTAGCACAGTTAGCCCGGCAAGACCAACAGTGTAGTCTAAGCTCTTAGACCTACGTACGTTGAAGTGCAGAGATCCGAAAGAGGATGAGGGAGGATAGTTCCAACCGCAGACAAATACGGACAAGGGTGAGGAAAGGGTTAGAAGGAGGTAACGTTTTGCGAGCGTCTTTACGGACGTTCTAAATATTCAGAAAAACATGCACGAATATAAAAATCGCTGAATACAATGAAACAATGAAAATTACCGATAGTTCAAAGTTAGTACGCTCAGATCCAGTTTTGAAGGCGTTCCACTTTTATAGCATCCTATCACAACTAAAATCCCCTCCATCTTCATCCTTGTCATCACAACCAACACCACCTTCACTAAAATCTTAATCCCATTTCACCATCTTAATCCAATTGCTCCTCCTAATCATCATCCATTCATCATCTATTCATCATCCATTCATCATCTATTCATCATCTATTCATCATCCATTCATCATCTATTCATCATCCATTCATCATCATCATCATCATCATCATCATCATCATCATCATCATCATCATCATCATCATCAGCATCATCATCATCATCATCATCATCATCATCATCATCATCATCATCATCATCATCATCATCTTCATCATTATCATCATAACCACCACTTATTCTCCTCCTCCTCTTCTTTCATAATGACAGGAAAGATACCTAAATCATCAACAACACAGATCATTAAACTGACAAGAACTAAAGTTATCGAACACTCTGCACGCTGCTTGCGCTCCACCAGATTGTGTGATCCAAAACTGATCAAGGCAGCTGTCACTGATATCGATTTCATTTGATACAGATATAATCCATATTGTATGATCTACAGGTGTCGAGATCTATGCACGATCAAGATCATGTGATGAAAACTTTATCTGATCCAGATATGATCTACAGGTTGACGTATTTTCAGGATCACACGACATCAATTCAACAATGACCACAAATTGAAAAGCACTTGAGGCACACTGAACATAATCTTCATGATCAAAAGAAAGATTAACAATGGATCCTGATCTGCATTCCCCATACGATTAAATCCAATCTCTAGCTTCGATCATCGCAAAGCAACACGATCTGACAACAGTACTGAGACAACAATCAACACAAAACTCAAAAAAGGACAACAGAGGGCACTAGCGTTGCTGTGTTTTATAAGGTAGGTATTGCGGAAGTAGGACGGATGCCTGGGTAGCGTCACTTGTAGCCACATGTAGAGCGGACGTTGTTCAACGTTGTTCAGCTTGTAGCGAACAGAGTTGAGGCCATCATGGCGATAGAATGCTAACCGGTTTCGATGATAAAGGAGGGAGTATCTGACAGACAAGAAACACAATTTATTAAGTTATTATTTTCTTATCAAATGTAGGAATGACACCTAAGTTTTAAAATGTCCATCGAAATTCATAAAAGCATATGCACTGGCTGAGTTTTATTATCATTATTATTATTATTATTATTATTATTATTATTATTATTATTATTATTATTATTATTATTATTATTATTCATGAATTGAAAATTCTCAGAAGATCATTATAATTTGTTTTAATGTTTGTGCCAAAAGTATATATCAATCCAACCACTCATCCATTCATCCACCACCAACCCACCCACCTCACTCCATCTATTCATTCATCCATCAATTTTTCCATCCATCCATCCATCCATCCATCCATCCATCCATCCATCCATCCATCCATCCATCCATCCATCCATCCATCCATCCATCCATCCATCCATCCATCCATCCATCCATCCATCCATCCATCCATCCATCCATCCATCCATCCATCCATCCATCCATCCATATTTCCGTCTATCCTCTCTCTCCCTGCATCCATCATATTTTTATTGATACTATTATTATTATATCTGGAAGCACTAAGGGACCTGACTTCGAATAGGAAGCAATGGAGAATGTGTGTCATGGCAGTCGCTAGAGCTCCGGGAGTTGACAGCACAAGGTGACAAGGTGATTATTATTATTACTATTACTATACTGTCGTCGTCGTCGTCGTCGCCGCCGCCGCCGCCGCCGCCTCCACCACCACCACCACCACCACCACCACATTCATCATTATTATTATAATTATAAGTAATTATTTTATTATTCTCATAATTCCCTGGCAGTCTTCTCCATACCTATGGATATTCGCCGGATTCAGATCATCTGATTCATGTCGAATCATTGAAAACCGAGCGACTGAAGAAGCAAATCGAACGATCGTCAGATTCTGTGCCACAATCCTAACACCAAATGGAAAACCGGATTCAAGACAAGACATAATGTTTACGTCCAAAGCCACATTTATATAGCACCTTTTGTTTCCATTTGCTTGGTGTCACGTTGGCTCAGTGCCTAATGCATCAGCTCATGACCTTTGTGACCCAACTTCAAATCTAAGGCCTGCGATATGAAACCAACATATATCACTTTATCGAACTGTACTTAGCGTCAGAAACCAGAGTCTTCAGTGTGAGTGCCTTCATAAATCATAAGAAACATTTGCTGAGAAATATTACAGCTGTGCACGACAGTCTAATCTTATCATGCTCGACTTTCGACTGACTCGAGAGTTGAGGTTTTGCACTGATATCAGGACTGAAAGATTTGAGTACTCGGTGCTTACTGAGGAACTCTTTGTTTTTAATCAGGCTGGGCTATTTTTGTTGTTGCTGAGTAACCGGTATTGGAATTGCAAATTCAAATAGCACATTTCAAGCAAAGAAATCTGCAACCTGGCATGGAAGACAGCAAAGATCAAAATGTAGAGCTCCTTAGGATAAGATGGAGCAAAAATGTAAGACAATTACATATATGCACTAAGGTCTGAACACTTTAATGACGAGCTGCATTGGTTTTCCAGTCACTTCTAGTACACTCTCGTTGTTAGTGTTAAATTCTGTGGCATTTTCACTTTCTCATAGCTAGCCAGTGCAGTTCCCCCCACATGGAAATGGGTATATGACCAAATCCAGAGGCGCAGCGACCGCCCTCTGTGGCCCCTTCCTGGAAGGGGGCCCCTAAAAGTGGCAAAAATAACCGTGAACGGCGTGAAGTCATTATGATACTGTTTTGATACATCACATAATGCTATTGGAATAAGCTTACATGTGCAGTTTGTACACTGTAGGGCATAGGCCTATGTATGCATAATATGAACCCTGTATACTGTATATTGTATATTACCGCATTCCAGTTTCCGCAATGTAAGGGGCCCCGGACGTATGTTCGGAGGGGGCCACGTTCTTTGTTGCTACGGCTCTGACCAAATCTAGATATCCCACTGATCAGCAGCGCCACAGCATTTAAAACAGACTGTAGCTGATTAACGCAGGAAAGAGTTAGGCCTGCATAAATGGCAATGCCATAGTCCACCCTGGTGCATATGAAGACTTTCGTCACTGTTGTGGTGGATTGAATTGTAAACCAGCAGTGTATATATAGTATCTAGCACATGTAGTATAAACACGTTCGACATCGTGGAACTAAGAAGGCACTACTGTATGAAGTGTCTAGATAACACAATTACATTGTTAACAATTTGTTAGAAACACAAGTTCTAGTGAATTGGTAATAAAATGACTCCATCAACTGTATACTGCTAGTGAGAATATCAGGTGGATTGAGAGAGGATTGGCTATGACCTTTCATACGCGGAGCCTAAATGACATTGCCACCACTTCAAGCTACCGGTTGCCTCTTACGGTTTTGAGCTAAGGGACTCTTTCTATTTGTCTTCCTCTTCCTCTTCTTTTTCTTCCTCTCCCTCTTATATTGCCTCTTATTCTCCTTCTCTTTCTTGTTCCTCTATTCGTCAATATTCCATAAAACAAGGCAGCTACACAGCACCTCTCAGAAATATCTGCTGATTTGTGTAAGTAGGTAATTACGGGAAAAAGTAAGATGTCTTTAGTATATTGCATTGCACAAGAGTCAAGGCACAACCAAAATATTAAAGAAGGTCTGACAAAATGAAGATAAGGTTTGGCACACACTATGGAGAAAGATGATTTATTGCCACATTTCAGCACAGGTAGGCTTGGTCCCTCTGAATCAACCTGACTCATACAAGGTACAGCATTCCAAAACTCATTCAGTTCAAGAATGCATCTTGGAAATGTGCTTATTGATTCTGATCCTAGATATTCCAAGTACTACGTTTACCTGCTGTACATGTCGTCATCCTCTCCTCCCCATCCGTAGTACTGATTCGAGTATCCATTGACATGGACGAAGTGGTCCGAGGTAAACGCCGTCACCCCTCCGAACAGCTCCACATAAGGCAACCTAAGAAAATCACCCCAGAAAAGCTGTACTTGGCAATCTTTCAAACAACATTGAATGAACGAACGAATTACGGATTGATCAATTGATTCATTATGTAGGATGTTTCCCGACTTATTCAACGTTTGACTAAATTATCTGATTAAATGATCAGATAATCCGACTGACTGAATGCCTGACTGATTAATAACACACAGATACATCCTAGTAGTTGTTACCGCAAAGGTTCACCAGTCACTCTGGTACAGAGTAAAGCAGGGAGGCGACCTGACCGACGACTCTGATGAGCGTAGACTCGGATCCGACCTGGGCTGGTGAACCAAAGTCCTCCGTGCCCACCTTCTCGTGGTGCGGACCGTTAGTACCCTTCCTAGGAAGTACTCTTCCTAGGAGGGGGAACGAACGGGCACGGCAGGCAAAACCAGGGGAAGGCAATGGCAAACCACCCCTGTTAATCATGCCAAGAAAATCGTCATGCCACACACCAAACCACGCCGATGGTCGCGGATGGAGGGACTCCCAGGCCGGAGCGCTGAGGTGGGACTCCCAGGCCAAAGCGCGACTCAAGGGCTACTGGGAAGAAGTAGCAAGACGGCAACGGAGACTGTGTGGCATGACGATCGCTAGGGCTCCTAGAGCCGACGGCACAAGGAGACAAGGAGTTGTTACATTTGAGCAAATAATCCCTCTGACTTAGTGGACTGATCTGGAAATTGACCTGATTACGGTCTGGTATTGGTGCACCACCATCGGTTGATGCGTTGTGCATTGAACGCCCGTGCAACAGATTGTAACTATTAGCATCAACATCACGTAATGCACAACTGACCACTGAAGGTGGAATAGAAATTCCTCATTCCATTACTACCAACTGTAATGTATTGTATCCTTACGTGTAGTTAAACTTGTCGAGGTGCGATCCGATATGTCGGGGTCTGTCGGAACACGTGTAGAAGTTGTGGTCGTGCAGAGGAATCATATCAACATCATGAAAGATGTAACAGTCGAAGTTGGCAACGAGCCTTGCTTCAATAAATCCGGTGTTCATCAAGGAAGCTTTGTTGAAAACGTCTGGACTCAGCTGAAAGCAAAACGAACAGTAATAACAAAAGTATCTGCTGGAGACTATCAGTTAAAGTCTCTTACGAAAATCTCAAAATTGAGACAATCTCTTATGATTCCACGACTCTGGTTCCTTGTGTGCAGAATATCATAGCTTTCTGTACCTTACCGTAATTTGCGAAACTTTCTGTCCTTACTTTTCCTAATCTTACTTTACCTCACCTTATATCGTAGTTACGACAATTCCTATAGCATTGTCGGTAGTAAGCTACTTCTATGGTGCTTTACACACACGCTCTACTTTCAGTGCAACTGCTAATGGTGGGCGCTACATAGCTACTAGCTAGTTTATTTTTCAACTGTTTGCATCATCTTAAGTTACCTTACTTTTTAGCTACCTTACATTAATTAATCAACATTTCATTACTTTTTCTTTAACCAACTTTATTTGACCTCACCTTACATATGACCTTGTGCACATAACAACATTTTTCAATAATAATACATAATTATACTATCAATGCTCCAGTTGTTAGATATTCATTTTAGTGGAGTACAATTATATATAGATACATGTATAATTGTATATGAATATATATATACGTATGTACTGGTAGGCATGACATGTGTAAATAAGGTGAGAATAATTATCATCAAGCTCATGACGACTCTGTGTTTGTCAGGTCTACACTTGGAGGATATCAGACAGCAGCTCTCTCCTGCTGTTGACAGGAGGATCCAAATTAGATAGCGCCATGGAAATCCCCATCATATTCAGACAACAATTCCAGTTCCAGTGTAACACCAAACAAAGAAGTTACCTTTACACTGATTTACCTTACCTTAGCGTTGGAGGTAAGGTAGAGTGAGGTAAGTGCATCTTTTTGAGGTTCCTGAAGGGCACTATAAATTGCCAGAAGACACATACACACCTACATACACATACAGTCATACACACACACACACACACACACATACACCTACAAACACACACTATACTATATTTTACTATATATATATTATATATATAGACACACACCACACTTTTTTATGCATATATATTATACATAAATCTGAGCACCATCATAATCACATGCATGACTTGCTTCTAGCGGCAGGCTGTGCTTAACACATACTCTTATTGGGCTCACTGGGTTCATTCTGCCACTGGTATTCTCAACCGATCTGATTTGATCAATCTGAAAATTTCTGAACACGTTCCGACCGGCACAATCATTCCCGACTGAATTTTTTCATAATGTAACCGATCTGATCCGATTCAACTGGATCCAATCCGACACGACCGACAAATCAGATAGGAAAGCGTCAGATGGATCGGTGTATTGCTGGTTTAGGCAACGACTGGTCCGACTGTTAGTGTCTTATTCTCTGCCGTTCTGAATAACGCAGGTCACGTTCTCCATGTTCTGCTCCCCCCTGTGAGGGCGTGCACTTATGCTCTCCGCCCCCGCCCGCCCGACCGCGAAATCTCCAGAGCCGATATGATAACCCGTAGGGGTTTCATCACAAGACTGTTATACACCTAATCCAATCTTAATTAGTTAAATCCAACCCAATTTCATCATCACCAATTTATCATCGTTTAACTTATCTATTGGTTTTCCTTATTTTGTTTATTGCACCTCGTTTCGCATGCTCGTGTTTTGTAAGCCGCAGTGCTTCTGCAAGCGGTTCAATAAAGAATATACTTACTTATAGTCACTGGCATAAACTTGTCCAAAATATTGTGGGGGCATTTGGTTATTCATTCTACACTTGTTGCACTGGGTGTAAAGTCCATCTCAATTACTGGGGGCACGTGCCCCGGCTGCCCCCAGAGTCTACGCCTATGGCTAGAGTATATAAATATAGTAGTATCCAGTTGTCTAACAACATTTTGCGGTTTCCGGGTACTTTGAGGTTGACTTTAGTCCCTATAATCTGTTTCTGTACTCACTAGAATCACGTGCCGGTTATACGAAAATGTTGAGCATCTCGCGTCTGAGGGCAACTATTGAACGATGCCTATTCCCTTCATTTAACAGAGCCAACTAATTAATTTATTTGCCGTCAATTATTTGCCTCCGTCTTCGGTGATGTTCAGTTCTGGATGGCTAGTAACAACTTCTTTCAAATCCTTCTAATTGCCATTATAATTGTAATCACTTAAATCACAGGTTTATAAAGTGTCTCTTCGAAAGAAACGCACCCGCGGCGCTCATGACCTAACGAGTTTCTTCTAGCGCACGCGGATCGTGCTCAGCCAGTTGCAAACGAATTATCAACAGCCTTGTATACACAGTAACCTTAGCCCGTCCGAAATCAGTGACGTGACATCATGTCATTACGCCACGTCATGACGTCATGTCATGAGGAAGCGTCATTATATTGTATTGAGGGCGCTAAAAATTAGGGTAAGAACAGTATTACAAGCCTATATTTTTATGTGGCGTCATGACATCATGACGTGACGTCATGTCATGACACCACGTCATGACTTCATGGCATGACGTCATGTCATGAGGAAGTGTCATTATATTGTATTAAGGGTGTTAAACATTAGGGTAAGAACAGTATTACAAGCCTATGTTTGTATGTGGCGTCATGACATTATGACATGACGTCACGTCATGAGGAAGTACAACAAATAATGACATTTCAGTGAATACTAATAATAATAATGACCTTCTCGTACAATCTATGTGCTTATTTTATTCAAATTACATGATAGCTACTATGGGGTCAAAACTGACCCCACGCCCTTAGTTCTATAGTTTTTTTCCGCTCGACGGAGGGTTAAGAAAAACCGACGGAGGGTTAAGAAAAAGTAAAACCTACTTCATAAAGTTGGTCACCCTGTGCCGCACAGCGAAGGCCATAAACCGAGACACACAACTCCGTTAAAAAAACTAATCAAGCTCTGCCCGCACGCACATGCATTACGACCTTAACCTCAATGCGATTGTGCACTGGCAACCAGTGCAATAATTCCTCCCGCATGAAGCCGGATAAAGACCTACGCCCAAATCTATGTACGCCTCCAAAGAGACGTTTTAACACTTTGACCGCGGCCATAGGGACGTGTTAACATGTCCTCTGTTTTTGGTAAGTTCAAAGTATTAAGATAGACTGAAGTTGGTTAAAACAGAAAAAGTTAGCCCTGCATACAACGTTTAAGATGTACTCCACTTGGTTTAAACAGGAAAAGTTAGCCCTGCATACATAGCATTCTTCTTCTTTCAAGTTCTCTGCCCTACGGCAGGTTTCAACTTTCAATGACGCCATTCTTCAACATAGCATTAGGCCTAATATAATCAACTCTTTTGCAGTACATATGAATTCAGGCACGAGGGCCTTGGTGATACCAGCGCTCCTTACTAATGAAAATCCTGATGCTAATTGTTATGTAAACAACAAGTGATCCAATTCATATGGAACTCAATCCATCATCACTTGTCTAAAGTTCATTATATCAGAACTACAGGACATTTAGTAGTATGCATTTGCACTGTAAGAACCTTTAATTTCATAATATCTGACATTTTATTACTTCAGTCAAGGTTACTCCGCCTCAGGATTACCTAAGTAGTCTGAGCTTGTCCCAAGCCAGGAGAATGGAGAAGGGTTCCGCGGTGGGTTTTTAACCCACCTGGGTAGAAAAATTCTAGCAACATAAACAACGCAACAAATTGATTCGTCCAATTATACGTTGAAGGGAGATGAGGGAGCAGGGAGGTTACACAATCTTCCGACGGATTGTGGATCACCAAGTCCTATATATGAAGGACCACAATGGAAGCCAGTCTTCTGAAGTTGGGGTTCGGAGGCTACAGGTCCCTTCAGCCAAGTTCTTAACTAAGATCAGCGCATGAAATGTGAGGACTTTGTACAGCACTGGAGAATTAGTGCAAGTGCCGAGGTAGATGCGATCATACAGGCTGCAGATTTTTGGGATTAAGCTATAAACAGGGTGAGAATTGTGAAGGGAGTTGAGGGATTCAACTCCCTGGTCTTTCTCAGGACCCCCGGTTGTCTTCATTGCACACCCCAGGAGGTCGTTTCCACCCCCCTATAGTTGTGCTAGTATGAATATATAGTGCATACACTTTAACATTTTCTTTCACAATTCACTTTGTGGGTTACTAACAAATGCTCTGGTTTATTGTGAGATTTGTGACCGTGTGAACTGTATACTAATAAACTAGGTCATCACTTTAAGGAGTTTAAACTTTCTATTGCATTTTTGAATTTTCTCGGTTTGTAAAATGTGGATAAAGTATTCAGCTCGACGTGGATCAAACTCATCAGGTCTAACTCCCCTCAGTCTTTTTTCTACAATTCTCACACTGGCTATGAGATGGGATGGATGGGGGAGTGGCAGATTACAGTCGAAGAGAACAACAGTACTTTATTCTGGAGGACAGAGACACGGAAGGTCGGTGGGGATCTTTAACAAGGAAGCCTCAGAGACTCTGCTAAGTCGGGAACAAATAAGAGACAGGATAATAATATGGCAAGACTACAATCAAGGTTTCGTAAGACAACTATGGTGCAGCTTTATGCTCTGACAAATACAGCTGATGATGAAGAAAAGGAGTGTCTATGAACTACACGGAATTCTGGAGGGGATCCCAAGCCTCAATATGAAAATCTTAATGGGAGACTTTTATGTGCAGATTGGACAGGACTAAAACTAAGCCATTCTGAAACTATGCCACTGCCAAATTTGCAATTTGTATGATCAAAATTAATTTTACTGGATATTTAACAGCAGTGAGTTTTCAATAGGATTCTTTGTTGACTTAGCTAAAGCTTTTTCATAACATTTTGCTGTTAAAATCTTGACAGATATATGAAGTGCATGATACTGCAGTTTATTGATTTACAAGTTACTTAGATCAACAACACCAACAGATCCTGCGCACTTGTACTTTATCACCCGCAGAACTCATTCATTGCCGGTGAGACCATGAAATTAGCCCCCGCCCCACGAATCTATTGGGAACGGATTTCCCCCCCAGTTTATTGATTTACAAGTTACTTAGATCAACAACACCAACAGATCCTGCGCACTTGTACTTTATCACCGGCAGAACTCATTCATTGCCGGTGAGACCATGAAATTAGCCCCCGCCCCACGAATCTATTGGGAACGGATTTCCCCCCCCCCACCCCGGTGAATGAATTTCAGAGTATTGCAACAGATTCTCCCCGGCAAATTCGAAGGACAGAATATGTTCCAAGGAGAAGGTAGATATTATTTTACCCAAGTTTTAAATAAACTCTCCCCTGAAGACTACCGGTGTATTTCTTCAACAGATGCACAGTCACATTTCTGTTAATAGTTATTAATGATAAATTTTAAGGAGCCTGATTTTTAAAACTTCGTTTTAACTAGTTATTTGTGACAATAATGGTATGAATTATCGGTCAAATCGGAAGGAAATAAAATGCTGGAAATTAGGGCTGTACCGAATATTCGCTTCATATTCGCTTTGGGGCCGAATAGTGAGCCAAATAGCTATTCGGTATTCGGCCGAATAGTAGCGGTCGGACCGAATACGAATAGTGGTCACGTGACATCTGTTTCTGCATATGCGGCTGCTATAGCGAATGGAGTGATCGTTAAGTAAGTGACAATTTTTAAGCTTAGTTAAATTAGTTCCATTCCTAGTTTACACAGACTGGCAGAAGAATGCAAAAATTACAAGTAGTTAACTGTTTACTTTTAGTTTATGCATTAAATTTACTGAACTGAAACTTTTGCTTACATTTGAAATTTTGAATGTGGTCGGTGGACCTATTTTGTACACTATTCGTATTCGTATTCGGCCGAATAGCTGGTCCAATTATTCGTATTCGGCCCGAATAGTGATAATCACTATTCGGTACAGCCCTACTGGAAATCAACATCTATCAGAATCAAGTAAATGCTTGCAGTAGATTTAGAGGCTCTACAAATTTATTTGACAACAGAAGAAGAAGAAATGATTTCACCCCAGTTTTAAATAAACTAACTCCTGGAGACTTTTTTTAAAGGCTCAACATAGACTGAAATATGTTTCTCTCATCGATGAAGTTTCATATCTTTAGACTAATCTACTGTGTATTCTTTATTTGTAATGTACGGTGATATTTAGCCTTATCCATTAAAACAGTTTTGAAATGTTCCACAAATTCTAATGCCTTTGGCGATTAAATACATTTTCACAGCTAATGTATTTTTTCCTAAAATCAATGTTTTATTGCAATCAACTATGCTTATGTTAGGAATATTCTTCAGTTGTCTCAGCTGATAGCCAACTAATTATTGTTGTTATGACCATTCCAATCCTAGTAATTCTTGGTCCAGCAAAATACTTCATAAGCCTTCACCTTCTTTCAAGCAGCACTGGCTTAGTCATAACGTAATCTTTTCTATCCGTTCATTAACCCTAGGTTCCTGAAACTAGACAACACTAGCTTCTCTGTGATGTTTGATGGGCCTGCACATGTTTCTCTTAATGGTAGGCCTAATCATCATCAAAGACTCACACAGGTGCCAGTGCCAGTAGCATATCAGCCAGTACTTTATTTCCATTCATTGGTTCTTGCTTCCTGATAACAGCTAACAACATAAGTTGATACCAGTGAAGATAATAATAATAATAATAATAATAATAATAATAATAATAATAATAATAATAATAATAATAATAATAACGGAGGACGAGGCCTGATCTCCTGGAAATAACATAACAACAAATTAATATCTAAGTCCCCAAGGGATCATATGTACCTTGGGGCAAAAAAAAAAAAAAAAATAATAATAATAATAATAATAATAACAACGCCTGTTAGGACAGTTTCTAAGAGCCTGACGGATCTTTTCTACCTCGAGTGAGAAAAAAACAATAGCAACAATAATAATTTTAACATAATAATAATAATGATGATGATTAAAATAAACAGCTTATAACCTAACCTGATAACAACTGAATGATTGGCCTACTCTGCAACAAAATCACATTCAAGCCAGTGTCTCTTGGTATCAGGAAGCCAGTACCAATGAATGAAAGGGAATAAGGGATTATTCATCACAAAAATCATTCTGAACCCAGTACTATCTGGCACAAAGTTAGCATAATAAATATACATTGGCTATGAATTAGTAGTTCGTTAGCTTCAGGCAATTCGTTTACCAGTACAATGTTTAGTTCTTTATGCACAGTCTGGTAATGGCAATTTCGTCATTATAACAAACCTATGTAACAGTTTTGCTGCTTTATCAAATCATGTTACACAATGCTATAACTGTTTAATTAATGACAAACGAAATGGAGGCAATTTCAAGTGAATGGTCACTTTGTATCATAGATAGGGAAGATTTCATTGCAATGGGGAGACTTTGTTCTGAAACAGGGAGACATTCCAGTCCTGGGAAAACTGTTTTCACATGGGTCCAACCTTCCTCCACTCTTGTTCCTTCTTTACAAAACTGATCTTCTCAACTCAACTTCTTACTTCACTCAATTCTTTTTGCAGATTACACTAACAGTTTCATATCTCATGAAGCTTTAGACATATTATTGGTGTTGCGTTAATTCTGAAATCATGCATGTATTACACTAACAGTTTCATATCTCATGAAGCTTTAGACATATTATTGGTGTTGCGTTAATTCTGAAATCATGCATGTATTACACTAACAGTTTCATATCTCATGAAGCTTTAGACATATTATTGGTGTTGCGTTAATTCTGAAATCATGCATGTGCTCTTTTGGTTCAAGGCAAACAGACTAATCTTTATATTTATCCACAGCTAATCGCATATTGTTTCTTTTTCTCACAGAAAACCTTCCCACAACAGAGTATAAAAATTTGCATTGATAATTATATTAATTTTGCAAACGAAACCGATGAACTTTTTGGTATCAATCAATCAAATCTTTCACTGTTCCCACGGTGTAGTTAACAATGGCGATACAGAATAAATCGCAAGTAGTTAAATAATGATAATACACGTCAGATCATATTGTAAACATGTAAACTGTTAAGGGAGACAAATGGATAGAAGGGACGAAAGTTCCGCTAAATTAGGATACCCGTGTACGGCGTGTACCATATAAAGCAGAGGGATAAACGGCTGAGTTTGAATGTAAAGCGATGTCCGGATAAATGGAGTCAATCATGGCAATCTGGATACTAATGAGAGTTGGTACAAGAAAGCAACTGAAGAAAAAAAATATGAGACATAAGAAAGAAATATGAGACATCAACAGGGAATATGAGACTAACTTAACTATTAATGCTTAACTAACTACCTTAACTAATAAATGCCAAAATATAGAGTCACCATTTGACTAAATAGAACATTAATTATGATCAAAAAGGTAGGATCGAACCTCCTTTTTAAACAAAGAATTTAACTTGGAATGATTATATGAAGCATGTATCTACTACATTTGCAAACAAATTGGGAGTCTTATCATGCATTAGTCATGTTTCACCTTACCAAGTATGCCTATGTTTTTTATTTCTTTCTATTTGTCATACTGTAATATTGCCTTTATGAAGTTATCCATTCCTGCTAAAGAGATTAATTCTACTCCAGAAACATCCATTGCAGAGCACCATCCTATTCCAGTCCTTGACCAGAACATTCCAAAAGTATAATATTAAGTTACAAATTTGTACGTCATGAGCATCATTGACTTTCCGAATCTTCTACGGGTTATTTTCCAATTTATGCTGAAAGCACTAGAGGCTAGAAGAGATATAATATGGCAGCTCTGCCCACACAATTACAAAGCTACTCTCTGTTACACGGGCTGGCCCTTCCCTATAGAACAAACTGTCTTTCTTGCCTTGTCTATACATGTACTTAATTAAACAACACATGCATACATAACTGAATACAGAAATATCCATTAGTTACGTTTTTTGGGTTTCTGTTGGATTAATGTTCCGTTGACACTTTCTGTTTGCTCTAAAATGTTCTGAATGTTGCAGTTTTACTTTTTCATTCTTCATTGTTCATCTGTATTATGTAACTGGCGTCACCAACAAGTGGGACTCATCCTTTCGGGTATGTCTGTTGTAGCCCATGGCAGAGATCTCTTGTATAGTGTTATTGCATGTATTATGTTATTACTGGGTTCAATAAAAAAAAGACTGAATGATACACACAAATGAAAACAGCCTGGACAAGACGTATCTCAGACCATACCATACCAGATAACACAAGACCAGACCCAAACATACCATATCACACCAGACCAGACCACAGAGACCAGTGTTTAATCTAGACGTCTTTGGGGGGAAATGTCCCCCCCCAGGATTGATGTTTCCCCCCCCCCCAGAGGCCAGCAATATTACAATGTAGAGACCTTTAGGGCAGGATAATTCCCCAGGATACATGTGGATACATGGTCCCCCCCCAGAGAGATGATTTCCTAAAAAAGGTCATCAACTTTTTTGAGAGAGTAATTGCTGTACAAATAGTTTTAAAAAATCGGGTGAAGGACTAAAAAAAAGTCAGCAACTTTTTTGAAGATGAAATTAGGAAAAGTCTGAAACTTTTTAAAGATGGATGAAATCTTAGAAAAAAATCTTGTGTAAATTTGTTTGTTTTAGAAAAATCGGGTGAAGGACTAAAAAAAAGTCAGCAACTTTTTTGAAGATGAAATTAGGAAAAGTCTGAAACTTTTTAAAGATGGATGAAATCTTAGAAAAAAATCTTGTGTAAATTTGTTTGTCCCCCCAGAAACCTAGTTTCCCCTCCCAGAAGAGGGGGACTAGATTAAACACTGCACAGAGACTATACCAGCAGACCAAAACAGATCAGACCATACCAAAAGCCAAACACACCAAACACTCTCATCATTCCCTTAGTGCAATTTCAAAGAGACACACCTGTTCGATGACGAATATCGTGTAGTGCAGCTGCTGCCTCTGAAGCATTGGATGCAGAGCGGTCAGCAGCGCTCGAAGATGTTCCTCCCGATCTCGGAATGGAATGATGATCGCAATGCGTTGCCTTGGGATACAGGATCTAGGGAACCACTCGCCTCCAGTGCCCAGCTCTGGATGGTTCAGCTCCATGTCTCCTATCTCAGGAACCTCTATCGACCGGTTCATGAGGCCCTCTGAAACAGCCACAGTACAGTGTTGAACTGAACTGAAGCCTCTTCCCCGCCAGCATGTCAACATGGAGCCTTTATAGGACCCACATTCCCATATGGGACCCATACTGAGCCCACATGGTCTCCATCTAAAGCCCACTGATATGCTGGCATGGTTATTGAACATCAAATAACAATCAGCAATACAGTTCAATCAAGTAAACTATTGTGGGCATCCAAAGTTGAGGCCAAAGGTCAGAGGTCTCTCTAACAGGGTCACCTATTAATTTTAACAGATTTCAAGATGGAATTTTTAAGCCTTTCATCAGTTTTCGCTAACTGTGGAAGTGCAGTGTTATGTGAAAGACTTTTCCCAGAAAAACTACAACAAGTAACATTTTAAATGAGTCTTAAACTGGTGCATGGTAGGTCAGTTAGTTAGGTCATTAGATAAAGAATGGATCCAGTAATCACAATGGCAAAATGTTTCGTTCTGGTGCATGCAGGGTGTCTACACCATAGAAACCGTGGAGCAAATGCTACATCCAAGAAAAAAGGGGGGAGATCTGTCAGTGTTTGCCACCATTAACTGGGGGAAAGGAAGGCGGAGGGGGAAGAAGAGAGGGAAGGGGAAGTTGCTCCAATGATTTGTGGGGGGATAGACGCCCCTGGGTGCACGTAGACATGTACAATATTACTTTGAAGAACTGGTGAAGTGCGTAAGTAATTCTGATGACGGACGGAAGAATCAGTAACGAAAAAATGAATTAATAACTTAATGAATCAGCAGTGAATCCATGAATCTGTAGAGCAGCACATGTAAAACAAGATTATTATAGAGCCATTTTTAGACATTTACACATCGAACCCAAATCTTACCAAGAGTATCGGGTATGCAGGGGCAGATCTCAGGGTCAGTCTCATTGATCCCACGGCCGACTTTTAACCTCCAGGCACGCACATTGGAAGGCTTCGGCCGTAGTTCAAGGTGACAGTAATCCTCGTATTCCCACAGGAAGTACTCCAACGTCTCGTTCGTTGGCATGGCAACTGTCGTCTGTTCGTCCATCGGTTTTGGTGTAGTGGTTGTCGTGGGAACAATTGCTATGGATATCTGGTTCCAGTAGAGGAAAACAGTCAGCGGGATGTAGAGCAGCTGGATGAGCACGACCGTAGCAACGGTTGCCTTGACGCAGATGGAGAGGCGACAACGTGGAAACATCCCGCATCTAGGTCAAGGGCCGGTCAGTATTGTATGGACGCAGGTGGAGCTTGAGTTCTTTTCATGTCACTGGTTACAATTCCTGCAAAGCAAAATGGGCTTAATTAAGAGAATG
Organism: Allolobophora icterica; assembly: GCA_963556255.1. Taxonomy (NCBI): domain Eukaryota; kingdom Metazoa; phylum Annelida; class Clitellata; order Crassiclitellata; family Lumbricidae; genus Allolobophora; species Allolobophora icterica. The sequence goes on along the minus strand of OY744609.1, from coordinate 26,149,057 downwards.
AATTGAAATGTCAACAGAAATAATCATAATGCTAAAAATAACAGTAATGCTGAAAATTGTAATATTTGTCTGACATCGACACTTTCAATGTTTCAATGAGCTGCTTTCCACAGCAATAATATTTCTCTATTACAGAACTTGACAAGCAGTTGCCATAACAGATGAGCTCTTAACCTCCAGAAACAACCTCATTCCTGAGGGAACATACAACATATGGAATAAGCAATAAATAAAAAATTAAAATTAAAATTAAAAAAATTTAATGTCAACAAAATTAATTGTAATGTTATCAGAATCTGAAAAGTTTAACACAAATAGTCAAAATTTTAACAAAAATTGTAACAATGTGTTAACAAAATTAATTCTGAATTCTAACACTAAAACGAAAACTCATACAATGCACCTAAAAATGTGAATGTATTAGTCATGATCACATAGTAGGCTATTCAGATTTTAACACTTTAATGACGAGTTTTCCAGCCACTTTTAGTACACACTCCTCCCTGTTAAGAAAGACTTCAACTGCTTAGGGCATCATTAGAAAATGTGCTGGCAAAGGTCTGATATTAATCTGGTAGAATTTATCAACAGCTGAGCAAATATAACAGCTAAGCAAATATAACCCGGAGATACCACCAGTGACTCAATTAAATTCTATGAACCTTAAACTCTTTAGCATATAGGGCCAATCCTCTTTTCTTCTTTCTCTTCACTAAACTCTTAATACCTAGCTGCAGCAGACAGTAACATGGCTTGAACTTCCAAACAGTATGTTCATATACATATGCGTTGATGTATGTATGTATATATAAATAAAGTTATATATGCCAGTATATGTATCTATGCATGTAATATATCGCCTTATAAGTATATATATATATATATATATATATATATGTTTATTATAAATCAACAGAGGATGACACATTCCCATCACAGCTTATCTCTCAAAACGGCTGCTGTCACTACTGACGTTGTGTTTACCTTCATTAGGAACAGCTGACTTGTATGCCTACGCATATAATACTCAGACAACTGGAAAAGTTACTATTCACTCACCTACACACATACCTAACAGTTTATCTGTGACTCTTATTGTAACTGAAACCAGCAGAGTAATTGGTTTCCGGGCTATTTCATTTGCTTGGTTCTAGAATTAGCTACCAGCCTCTTTCTGTCTGCTCTCCTGACATGTGCAATAGTCTAGCAGTTTGCTGGCAACCCAGAGATCGTGCCTTAAAATCTTGCCATGACAAAGATACTTTGAGACTTCTGTTCCACTTGCAGCCCAGTGCGAACTCAGCTAAATAAGTACAATGACCAAATACTGTAGGTGGGAAGATCAGATAACGAGGGTATACGGCTATACTAGCCACTCAGCCTCATATGCCAAGCCATGAAAGTTACCCATTTCCCATCTATTCTGCTACCTTCTAATCTAATGACTTCTATAGCGGTTTTTTCATAATTCACAGAGCATCCATCGATGGTTGTAATTCGTTGGAGAAGCTCAATCAAAATCCAATTGGAAACACACATATTTTGTTTAAGCAATTCTCTGTAAAACTGCGAGTTGCCAAATGCACATATTTGAATGTTAAAAGGCTGCACATGGACTCCGCGAAGTATCCCCTCTTCCAAACTCACAATCCTATTATGAAATTGCCACCCTCACCCCGATATAGACCAGTGACCAAGTCATATGTAACTCGATTCGACTGATCTTTCTCCCTCTTAATTTAAATAGAATTACCTTTTTATACCTGCTCTATCATCCGACTTGCAAATCACATACTTGCAACTAGAACCTATGTACAAATTATGTACGGTGATTGTAGTAGTAATGTCCGCCGAGACCACACACTAACATGGTTAGAATGAATGCAGACATAAACTGTCCGGTATCTGTTAAAAGCACATTCGCTGTCACCCAACATTTTCATCTAATTACTTTGTACGGCCACAACAGTACTGCCACAACCTGTACGGCCACAACCTGCTCTCTGTCTAACCAGCTTTATGCTGATGATGTACAGGCTTACACTCATTGCTCTGCCTCTGATGCCGCCACTGCAGTCCGCCTTATGTGCCTCTCCACTGACTCATTGGTAGCCTGGATGTCTTCTAACCGCCTCCGTCTGAACCCCTCCAAGACCCAATATATATGGCTGGGTACTCGCAGGCAACTCGGTAAGATTGATCTTGCTAGCCTTGCTACTGAATTCCCTAATGTCGTCTTCTCCACTTCTGTTCGTGACCTTGGTGTCACCTTGGACTCTGAACTCACCCTCTCCCAGCATATTTCGCAGTTGAGCCGGGGTTGTTATTTCCAGTTACGTCAGCTCCGTGTGGTCTCCCGCTCTCTCTCTCTCCCAAGCACGCAGCTATACTCTCGTTCATGCTTTCATTACCTGTCGACTTGATTACTGCTGTTCTCTCTATATTGGTCTCCCTCACACTCGACTGCATTGCCTTGAACGCGTTCTACGCTCTGCTGCGCGCCTCGTTGGGCGCATCCCTAAGTTTGGTCACGTGTCTGACTACATGCGTGACGTCCTCCACTGGCTTCCTTTTTCGCAACGCATTGTATACCGGGTTGCTTCTATTGTCTGGCAGTGTCAGCTTGGCCGCGCTCCTTTCTATCTACGTGAGCTTTGTTTTCCAGCGTCCGCACTTCTTGGTCGCCGTTCACTCCGTTCCACCGCCCGCGGTGACTTACATGTTCCTTTCGCTCGCACTGCAACCATGCAACAGCGAGCATTCTCCGTTGCCGGTCCCACTATCTGGAATGGCCTTCCTGTTGGACTGCGGTCTCTCCCTCGAGACTCATCCACCTCTTTCTTCTCTGCTCTTAAGGCTGTTCTCTTTCGTCGAGGTTGGGCTGGGAGCGCCTCTGAATAGTTGCCTTGAAGAGCGCGCTATATAAATGTCTAATTGATTGATTGATTGATTGATACTGCCTGGACACAGGCTACAGTGGATGTGCCTTCTTACCAGACAATAAATGTCTATGAAAGGTGTGGCGACATTCGCATTTCTCATGCTTCCACACATTACATTAAAGAGTGCAGCATAGAGCAGATACACGATCGCATTACCTAATTCTGCAACTCCTGTCTTTTTCAGCTGACAACTCCTGCAGAGGTTTACAAACTTATCTCTTCCTCACCTAGCAAAAGAAGTCTTCTTGACACCATTTCTGCATCTCTTCTAAAGAAGTGGTTTAATATCTGGGATCCAGGGTCTTATGGTCTCGAGACTCGGTCTTGGTCTCGAGATGTCTTGAGACAGGTTTTTTGATGTCTTAGTCTTGTTCTTGGTCTAGGTAACCTATTGTCTTGGTCTCAGTTGTGGTCTCGATGTCATTTCTTGACTTTTTAGAAACTGTTTTGAAGTAACAGTCTTGTTCTGTATTGAACAAGTGGTCTCAATAAGTCTTGCACAAACTGTCCTTAGTTCTTGTGCTATAAAATTGGTCTGTGCCAATATGAACAGATAATTCGTCTAAGTGACGCTATGCTGAGGGATCTCGTATTCATTGTATTTAAAAAAATCTAGCAAACTGAAAAACCTATGTTCAGTTGGTTTTATCATTTAGTCTGTTTTACCCTGTGGAATAAATTCCGAAAGCCGCTGTACTGTCTTGTACCTTGTGTCTTGGTCTTGGTATCCTACAGCCTTTGTCTCAAGTGGTCTCAGTCCTGGAACTCCACTGTCTTGGTCTTGTCTTGGTCTTGAATTTGTAAGTCTTGCATAAAACACTTCTGGGATCACAGTCTTTCACAGAGCATGCAAACCATGTGGAATCTGAAGTGACCTTTACCTTCTTTGAGGTCTTACTCAGTTCCTTCGCAAAAGCACATGGCCTGAAAATCATTGTAGCTGCCATAATAATTATACTGACCTGATCTCGACCGCCCTCTTCAGTATTTATCCGGGAGTTCCCAGTCCTCCTTGCAAACCTGGTCACCTACAACAGCCAGTTGGTTGTGCAGGGGACCTTAACATCCACACAGAGGATCAGAGAGGCCCTTGGGCCGAGCAGCTGAGACAGCTCATTGCCAGCTTCAGCGTGAAGCAGCAAGTCACCGCGTCTATGCATACGCTTGCAAGGTGGTTGTCTCGATCTGGTCATCATAAGAGATTACTGCATCCCAGTCACAGCCGCCCATCTGCTGACCTACAGCTCTCTCTACACATACACTTCTAAACATCCACTTTCTATATATCAGTTTAACAAAGGCCTGCTCATTGACGTCAACGCTCGATGTTGGAAATCACTAGACTAGAACAGCGGTTCTCAACCATTTGACACTCAAGGACCACTTTTAACTTTTGTGTCTCAGTCACAGGCCACCACTAACAATTTATTGTGCCAAAACAAACTAATACAAATGAAATTTTTTACCATAAATCCGCATGTTATTAGTTCATGCTGTCATCTAGTTGATTCTAGCAACTGAAATTAAACAAAAATTTTAAAAATTTGTCTGTATGCATGTTTTTAATTGTAGAAAAATATAAACTGTAGATCTTGCAAGCGGACCACCAGGCAGATTGCAGCAGACCACCAGCAGTCTGCGGACCACAGGCTGCGAACCGCTGGACTAGAAAGGCTTCTGCCACAATCCACCTGTAGAGGTCAATCTACCCCTCTCAGAACTGTATGAAACTACGCTCAGGTCTATAATCAACTGCCTGGTTCCATCATGCTCCGTTCTCATCAGGTGCAACCATCTCACTCTATGGTTCAACTCGGAGTGCTAAGCAATGTGCAGAACAGTTAGCACTTTTAAAATCGCACAGCACTGAATGCACAAAAGAACATCATGAATGGATTCGGTTTTGAAGGAAAAAAACACTAATTCTTCCAGGTCAAAGAGCAGTGCTACTGGGAAAGCATGATCATGGAAGTACAGTCATGGATGACTTCCAATCGGCTCCGGTTCTCTGGTTGAACCCTGACAAAGACACAGTACACCTGGCTAGGCACACACCAGCTGAGTTCAAAGACTGACAAAAAGTCATTTAGTTCTGGAACCAACAACTCGTTCTCCACGACCTGGCTGTGCTGCTATTCGTGACTAATCATGGTCTCGGGCATGCAGGTCTTGAGATTATCAGCTGTGCCAGAAACATTTCTTTTCAAGCAATCTGTAATTTAGTACCACAGAGACATTCATACACACCCCCTTTCTGACATGCTTTGACTATTGTAATTCCATCTGACACTGTAGGCCTGCTGAAGTTCCGAATGCATAAGCTTCCGTCTGTTCTCCACTGCTACAACTACGGGCCAGTTTGTGGAAGTTCTCTCATTCATCAGATTACAGGAGGGATGCGCTCCACTGGCTCCCAGTCCAGGAGAGAATAAAATTCAAAATTATCCTTCTGGGACATGCCTTGTTGGTCAACACCACATCGACATACATCAGGAAGCTCAGGTTCTATTCTCAAGTCTATCAAGTCTCAATCGTTGTGCCATTCTGCTCGTGGAGATATGTACATGCTGAAATTCCGAACATCAACTACAGCCCATCACACCTTCTCATGTCTTGGAACTTCACCTGTAACAGTCTTCTGTGGTTGCATTTAGCTCTATTCAGCAAACATGTTCAAACTGTGTTAAAAGGCACTTACTTAGATGACTATCTATAGACAGTCATGCATTCAACGCCTTTGAGAGGTACTTTGAAACGCATCATATCAAGTGTTTTGATGCACACACATACATACATACACACACATGCAACCATTACATCAATTATCAATTTCTCATTGCATGAAGGATCCCTCCCATCGGCTTTTGCTCATGCCATTTGGCAACCTTTCTAATCACAGACCCATTTCAACTTTTGAATTATGTACCTAAATGAAAATAATAATAATAATAATAATAATAATAATAATAATAATAGCAGAGATTTAAGTGCCATAGTTCGTAAACAGTCGAAAGGAAATTGATGCAACGATTCAGAAGCACTGATCACTTATCTACCAACTCATTAATTTTCCCATTTCATTCTACATACAATTAGCTCTATTCAACAGAATTCACACTTGAAGCCTTCTTGATGCTAATAATGACATCATGTGCTGCATTCATTCATTCATTCATTCATTCATTCGGAAATTTAATATAGCGCATCTTCAAGAAACCTACTTAGAAGTGCTCTATGGATAAGGGTAAGGTGACAGCATTAGTTCCTCTCAACTTGTATGATGTTTTTGATACTGTGAACCATTCTCTTCATTTCCATCACTGGTTTCGGGTTTCAGGTCTTGTACCGAATTGCTTGCGGCTACTTAAATTAGTCGGTGTGCTCTCAATCAGTATATTAAATGTGAAGTTTTTGTTTAGTGGATGCAGGGTTCTGTGCTTGTTCCTCTTTTGTTTACATTACATACCACACCACTAGGAACACTACTTCATAATCGATGACGATATTTAAAATCATTGCTTATTCCCATACTTTGGGCAAGTCCTCGCAATTGCTCGTGGCGCTTCGGCGTGAAAACTCCGACACAGTATCAAATGCTGTAGTCGGGAGCGCCTCTGAGTAGTAGTAGACTTGAGGAGGCGCTATAGAAATATCCGAAATAAATATAAATAAATAAAATAAAATGCTTATCACTATTAAAGGTCAACTGATTGTCTTTCTCTGGTCAGCCCCTAAAACTGTTCTTGGCAAACGAGCCTGCATAGATGATGGGCCTAGATGTTGGAAATCTCTCCCCGTATTTGTTTAGTCTGCTGTCACTTGTGTCATTTTGTTTTCAGACTCAACTGTTCAGACTGCATATCCATCACAGGCTACACTTCTGCCATGAGTGGACTGATCTCTGGATATTATTGACCTGATTACAGCCTGGTTTTAGTGCATCATCGGTAGATGCATTGTGCATTAGATTCATATCACATCATGCATATCAAGCATCAGCATGACAGAAGTTACTAATTAACAATTCAACAACATTCGTTTATTCAGAAACCATAACATCATTTGACTGTTAGTGTACAAATTTTCCAATAATGCCGGTTTAAGGTTAACCAGGAGACCCGGAAGGAGCCAAAGACCCCGTTAGCCAGGGCCCACTGAGTGCATTCATACCAAAGCGGGTGAAGGCAACGTAATTATACTTAAAAAGTGACCTGATAGTAACAAGGAAAATGAACAATAACAAGGATAGAAGAAACATTAATTATAACTTACCTAATGACTGTGCCCCAGCTATGATATATGTAACCAGCAATAATTAGTTTTGGTCTAAAATGTATGAACGTAATTTCCTTTTAAATAGCACGAGGTTAGGCTGGAGGCAGATTGGTAAGGGAATGTTGGGTCCCAGCATAGTGTATGGAGAACAATATACAATACAAAACATTACACTGTAATAGATTACAATGAAATATAATAGAATACAACACTGTCACCTTCCTAGTGCACCACTCCCTATAGTGATCAACAATCATAGAAGAGGTCAGAGGTTAGTATGACTTGATACTTGTACTTCACCAACTCCTACCTCCACTCCGACCCCCTCCTCTCACCAATTAAGACCTAGAGCACACAACCATACTCTCCCACCCAAGGACAACTCTCAATTTATTCCCAGATCATTATATAAAAATATTTACTAGTTTATTCTAAAATTTTCTAATGAACTTTAATTATCCATTATCACTCATGTTAGCATTCTGCGTTTTTGTCCGATTGTTTATTTCTCAATAAACAATATATATATATATATATATATATATATATATATATATATATATATATATATATATATATATATATATATATATATAAGGATCAAGTCCTGTTTTCTGAATTAGTTTAAACTCAGTTTAGCTGAACCCCTGTGTTTATGTGCAAGAAAGAGTTGTGAATAGTACTGGGCCACATAGCTTACTTTGCATTGCTCATCACTAGAATATATATATATATATACATATATATGTATATATATATATATATATATAAGTATGAAATGAAACAGTTTATAAACTGAATCTACATTATATTAATTTCACTAATTATATAGGCCTACAAACAAATTAAATAAAACTCAGTTTAAATAACAATAATTTTGCCAAGATATCTAAATAAAATAGAGTCTAATTTACACCCATTTTGCTTCATAATTTCAAGATCAATAACAACGAGTCAAGCAGGACTTCTACCTTGTTTACCATTCTATGACCCAAGGCAGAACCAGGATTATAAGTTATGCCGAGGAGTGATTAGAACTGAAGGGTAAACAGATAACTGCGAAAATGTAGCCCCTTACCATCGTTCACCACACATCATCTATCTCACCCGCTCTACATATCTACTCCACAGGCTTTCCGTTCAACAAGCCAAAACTAAAGTCCCACCTTTTCCAACCCTGATCCATCCAATCCAATCCACCTCCTTCCAATTTCTCATAGCTTAAACAACACAACTTACCGTTACAGCTCCTCTTGTTTCATTCCCTCTCTGGTCCCTTGGGATCAGAGCATGTTCTTCAGAAGGTATACCTGGACAACATCCCAGATGTGATGCTCCATTCAAGAATACGCTGGTGCCCTGTGCTTAGCTATCGAGTAACACTTTAGAAATTCTCAAAAGTGCAACAAAGATTGTCTTTTCTCACACATAGAATACTATTCTAACTCCTCAGTTAAATGGAACTACTACGCCTTCTCGACGTTAATCTACCAAGTAAACACCCTGTATGTTCCAGGACTTTACTCGACACCCTGCACTATACTGTACTGACTCTACCCCCACCTAGTACTGCTTGGATGGACTACAGCCCTTAACTTGAGACCCTATCTATGAAATACCCTCCCCCTGCGGAGTACTAAAGTAGAGAACACTAAACTAGGATGTCTAAATCAGACTAGAGAGCAGGGATAACAAAGTCGTTATAATTATTCTAATTTCTAAAGAGCAACACTAATTACCATAAGCAATGATAACACAGCAACTGTAAAGATGACTATATAACTCTCCACTCTTCAGATGCAATCTCCAGAAACCACAGACACAACGTAGCCAGAACACTCAAAAACATCTACTGTCTAGTAATCAGACAAAATCGGTTTTGTGATACATGTAAGGGCACTGAGGAAAATATCTACATACATACATAATAAATACATGTATATGTGTAGATACATACACATGTATGTACATAAATACATACATACATGTGCACATAACACATGCATACAAACACACACACATACATACTGGCACATAAAAAATATGTATGTACACATATACAATTTGGCCTGTAGACTGCTCTGAAAAAGCACTATATAAATTGAAGGATATGTACATACTTAAGTACATGTACAAGATATTAATTTCTTAACAACAGATCTGTTTTGTTTCTGCAGTAATTAATCTTAATTATCTTGATCTGTAAATTTAACTCTGTATGTGTTATGTATTTATATGAATGTCTGTATATGTTATATATATATATTTATATATATATATATATATGCATACATATGTGTATACAAACACAATTTATATATATATAATATATACAGACATTCATATATATATATGCATACATATGTGTATACAAACACAATTTATATATATATATAATATATACAGACATTCATATAAATACATAACACATACAGAGTTAAATTTACAGATCAAGATAATTAAGATTAATTACTGCAGAAACAAAACAGATCTGTTGTTAAGAAATTAATATCTTGTACATGTACTTAAGTATGTACATATCTTTCAATTTATATACTGCTTTTTCAGGGCAGTCTGACTACAGGCCAAATTGTATATGTGTACATATGTATTTTTTTTATGTGCCAGTATGTATATGTGTGTGTTTGTATGCATGTGTCATGTGCACATGTATGTATGTATTTATGTACATACATGTGTATGTATCTACATATCTATATACACATGCAACTTCTCGTACAGATGTACAATTGTACATATATATGAAAGTAAAATGCATGTGTGTATGTATGGGTACGATTGGTTCATCAATTCATTCATTAGTTTCTTCAGTGGCAGTACACGACTATAGAAAAAATATTAAGATTAACAATCCAAACATATTAAAACTGCTTACCTGTAACATAAGCAACACGTAGTCGTAGCAACCACACAGCAATCAATTAACATTATTCCCTTACAGCCATATATAATCGTCATTGTTTAATCCATTGCAATCAGTCTGGTATGTCGACAGCGTCAGAAAATTACGAAACAAGCCTTCTTATCAGCTGGAAATGCCATTCTTACCCGTGAAATTAATTTGCAGCACTGATAACACAGTGAGTAAGCTGGTGCCCATGCGCTTGGTTTTCAAGTGGTGCTATTAATCGTAACCGTAAACTTGAAATGTGTATAAAACACATTTCAAGTTTACGATTACGATTAATAGCACCAGAGACGATAGATCACGCTTAACAAGCAAAAAAGTCATAGCACTACGGTAGTGTTGTTTAGTAGTGTTAGCAAATGCAGGACCATTGAAACATACATAGACAGAAGTGATGGGGTGTATTGAAGTGTATCACACCGTATTAAAGATCTATAGTGTAGTGTACATAACTGTAGTGTTGTGTTGCGTAAGGCAGTGTAGCCAAATATGAGGTGGAATATACTATAATGTTTGGGCAATAAAACAAGAGCAATTCAAAATTCCTTCCACTCATTCTCCACCCTTTCTCCTCTTTCCTTTTCCTCCATCCTTCCTCCTCTCTACACCTTTCACCTCCATTTCCACCATTCCTCCTCTCTAACCCTCCTCCATCAGTCCTCTCTTCTATTCCTGCTTCTCTCCCCACCTCCTACCTTCCTCATCTCTCTTCCACATCCATCCTTCCTCCTCTCTCCTCCATTTTTCCTCATCTCTCTTCTCCATTCTTCCATCTATCTCCTCAGCTCCACCTTTCCTCCTCACTCTCCCACCACACCTCCTTCCCCTCTCATCCATCCTTCCTCCTCTTAACTCCTCCTCCATCGTTCCTCTTTACTCTTTCAGTCTTTCTCCTCTTTCCTCCATCCTTCCTCATCTTTCCTCCATCTCTCCCTACCTCCTCCCTTTCTCATCTCTCATCCCTTCTTCCTCCTCTCTGCTCCATCCTTCCACCCCTCCCCACCACCAACCTCTCCTCCACTTCACTCCTCCTCTATCTTTCCTCCTCCCTCCTTTCCTCTCCTTTCTTTATCTTCCATGTTCTCTTCCTGTCTCCTCCTCCATCTTCCCCTGGATAGGTGAATGGGTATGCTGGGATGACCAAAGCTGTTAAAGCCTTTAATGCTTGAGACTATAGGAGCAGATCAAATCAAACAAAGCAGGTTCACATCTAACCAATTGACTGCCTTGTAGAACGTCATGCCTACAGAGGGCAGATCCCAAGGATCACTCCTGCCATACTGCCAATCTCAGTTTATGGGGAGACATAGCTGGAGTGCCCCACTCTGGATCCGCCCTTACAGGCTTGGGGTGTATTTAAACCCTTAACACTAATTGGCTAATTGTCAGCATCATTTTCTTTATCTAGGTTGCATCCCGGATGCTCAAGTATCTCGGTTGCGGCCAGTGAAGATATAAGTAGCACTCAGCTTGGTAGGCTTGTATCATCATTATTGAAAAATCAAGACATCTATGTTGACTCAGCTCTCCATCCTTTTGGGGTCAGAAAATGAGTGGCAAGGCTAAAAAAGTGTCCTATGTTAGATTGCTGTGTTAGTGTTTGTTCTTCAACCCAAGATGCTTATAATAAAAGAAATTAAATAATAATGATGATGATGATGATGATGATTATGATGACGACGACGACGACAATGATGATGATGATGATACCACTACCACCACCATGACCCCGCCACCGTCGCCACCACAACCCCCACCACCACCACCAATAATAATAATTAATAATAATAACAATAATAATAATAAAAATAACAATTACATTAGATATTGCAATTAAATCACAGCAAAACAAGTGTAATATATTACAATACAATGCAGATGAGCACATGACATAATGTACTGTAATATAAAGTTTTACTTACCAGAACAGCCAGAAAGGAACCAGTAGTCATTGTAAGAACCATGGAAGTGAAGTACTAAGGTTCCAAACATTTATTTAGTGCCACCATAACAGGAAGTAAGTAAAACGTGCCGCATAACTCGGATGAATTTTCATTTATTTCTAATCTGGAGGATCGGAAACGGCCTCCGCAGGTGAACACACGCAAACACGAAGATCTCAACTGAGGAATATTGTCATACTCCAATACGACTTTTCAGTTAATTTAAGTTTGGAGGATATTAATACAAGTCTACGAATGAACACAGGTCAACATGACGAACTCGGCTGAAAAATAGTTTACGGTTGGTGCTGACAACTGAAATGAAGATTTCTGTAATGCTGCCACCACAACGTATGTAGACACGTAGGGGTGTTCACACTTCTAAGGTAAACCTCTCCATCATGCAGAAAAGCCCAGATAGGCCAAGGGATGAAACCTTCCAAACATTTTCGCTGTAACGAGAAACAGCAACCAGGATGTTCGGAGTTCGGATGTTCAAATTTTCATACAAGAATTTCAGCCAAAAACAATTAACATTTATTTAAATGAATGAATGAATATGCAAATGAAGTCTATCAGCATAGCACATTTCTGTGTATATAGTTTCATTAAGCTGCAGTGACTACATTTTAAACAGTGTTTCATGCTTTCCATAACAGATACTAAATTAATCGAATTTAATCGATTAATCGAAGTTAAATTTTGGAGATTAATTGATTAATTATTTTAATCAGTATCAGCCCTAATAATAATAATAATAATAATAATAATAATAATAACAATAATATAATAATAATAATAATAATTAATTAATATTTAAGTCCCCGAGGGATCATATGTACCTTGGGGCATAAAAAAAAAATAATAATAATAATATTGATAACATTAATAATAACCACAATGATAAATTTATAATTTTCTCTGGACATTTTAAATACTTCTTCTCTCGAAGCCTTCGCACTGGGAGCACTGCCGAGTGGCCTCAGCTGTGAGTGCCGCAACACAAATCTCCAAATATGATACGATAATATCTCAGATAAATAATAGTGATGATGATGAAGATAACACATGTATGATCCATACTGAGACCATAAATATTTATATATATATATACATGCATACATGTTTATATATAAAAGTTATATATATATATATATATATATATATATATATATATATACGTCAGAAATACTTCACCTAAAGTCCATACTTCTTAGAGAGACAAACTGTACCATTGATAGAACCAGTTTATCACATAATAAACGTTAGACCTACAATCATGTACTACATAAACGCGATGTATTGATTTCTGCGACGCTGTATCTAATGCTACATCTGAATTCAGTACAGTCCACACAGTTCGATGCCACTGTCTGAAAACAATAAATCCGCGTGGCCACCGTGTGACACTCAAGGAATGTTCATTGTCAAACCATCAAAATAATCAAGTTCTTTAAATGGGACTTTAACCCATTGCACGAGTCTCTTTCGGACTCCGAACTAACAATCTAACATAGAGGCCTACACTTTACGTGGAATACGTAAGGAATTGTGGTTTTATCGTTCGAAACTCGTGAATAAAATGTATTAAACTGTTTATCCCACGTAGTAAAACTGCTAACTGAGGCGCGGTAACGCGCTGCCGCATGGAATGTGATTTCAACGCTCAAACAACACTCACCTGTGTATACATACGCAATCAAAACACTGCACAGATTTGGGTTCGCTCAACATAAACTCAGAGAATACACGGAGTATAATCCGAGTATACGGCGTGCAAAGTCCTGGAACAGACGCGAGGAGTTCACATTAGGTAGGCCTATTGTTTAGGCTATGCTATGTCACTGTGCACGCGTAAACTCCGCTGTCCACGGTCGTAGAAACTTTAGTAGGCTTATCAATCTTAAAATGGATTTTTTATTGGCAAATATAAAATGTTCCGTAATCTCCGTTTGGTTTATAAATCGGCATCCGAAGATCAAAGCAAGCTGCTCGTGTGGCGGACAGGTCACTCCAGACAACGATCCCTCGCAGGACAGCCTTTATAACCGATATTGAATTCCAACAGCTTCCCACCTGGACAGGTCGCACAAATTCAAATCTAAATTAAAAACTCACCTATTCACATTGTACTATGACTAGAAATGTAGCGCAACGCGCTTCTGTGCAAGACTTGTCTTGTTGAAGCGCGCTATAAATTTTTAGTTGTATTGTATTGTGTAAGAGGCTAATAAGTCTATAAACATCCAACCTTTGCCGGACAGCTTTTGTGGACAGCGGCCGATAAGCCAAGCATTGGCGTACCAGCTGCATGTACGCCCAATACAAATGGCTCAGCGTGGAAGGGTCCGCAGCGATAATTATGGCCCAGTGATGGTAAGTTTACAACCACATACACAGGGCCCAGAAAACCAAAATCGCGTTCACAAAGATCTATTTTTCGAAACCATTATCTTTCAGTTCTTTACTTCTTTCAGAGTTTACAGTGGATTGTGCGATAGCTTCCGCCCACCTTACATACTAAGACTCTCGCTTCCAGTTAGGCCTATAGCCCTACACACTAGGCCTTTACCCAGTCTTGTTGTCAAGACCTTAAACCTCAAGACCAAGACCAAGACCAAGACCTTGAACCTCAAGACCAAGACCAAGACCAAGACTTTGAACCTCAAGACCAAGACCAAGACCAAGACCTTGAACCTCAAGACCAAGACCAAGACCAAGACCTTGAACCTCAAGACCAAGACCAAGACCAAGACTTTGAAACTCAAGACCAAAACCGAGAAAAATACCCAAAAAACACAACCATTCCTTACTAAAAAAATTGTCAAGTCGGACTACTCGCTATTTTAATTAGGCTAAAACATGAATCTTTTATTTTATTAAAACAAAACAACTCCAAATGCAGACTGCGGAGAATTTCGAATTCGTATTTACAAAAGTCCTTCATACGAAATGTTAATCCAAATGCCTTTGCATTTGATAAAAACCAATTCGCTCAGAATTTTCTAACCAAGACGTGACCTGTGGGGCCTCATAAAAATTCTGCGAGTAGTCCGACTTGACAATACGTTCTACAGTGCTGAATTCACTGGCACAACGAGCAGCTTTTCAGGCACTGGATGTAAATGTGCACTTCGTGAGTCTAGTTTGAAACCATTCTATGGTAAATAACCGGAAGTCAAAATAATTGTCCAAAGCAACAGTAAAGCCTCATTCACACCGTGTAAATACTAAAGCAATTGTATTAGTAATTATTGGATACATTTTTAAAATCCTTGCGTTTTGTTAAATGACTGTTCATATTGACAGCCGGTCTTGGTCTTGGTCTTGCGAGACCAAGACCAAGACTTTGAGCCTCAAGACCAAGACCAAGACCAAGACCAAGACCTTGAACCTGAAGACCAAGACCAAGACCAAGACCTTGAACCTCAAGACCAAGACCAAGACCAAGACTTTTAAAAACGAACTCGAGTGCACTCGAGACCAAGACCTTGGTCTCGAGGACAACAAGACTGCCTATACCCCGTGATCGATCGAGTCAGTCGATCAAGTCGATCGAAACTCGGCCAAGTCGAGTCGGTCGAAAAATCTTCCACTCGATCGACTTGCAAGTCGAGTCGATCATAGGTTTTGACAAGTCGAGTCGATCGTTGTTTCCTCGACTTGACTCGACTTTGAAATATATTCTTACCATATTTTGCTGTTACTTCACAAAATGACCCACGTGATGTGATGACGTAATGCTTTGTAAACGCACATGCAACTATCGTATTAACCTGACTTGAAGTTCAGTGCAAACTATGAGCCTCTTGGTGAGCTCGTAGGTCCCCTATAGTGGAAGCTGCAGATCCTTTTTTAACAGTTTTAGGCCTACGGTGAAAATGGAAAGATTAAGATGCGTTAAAAATGCGCCAGTTTCAGGATATTTCAGATCTGTAGTCAGCATGATGTAAAAATAGTTGTTATTTTTACATCATGGTAGTCAGTTACTGTAGGCCTAACGACGATCTCAAAACGTTCGAATGTCTGTAAGTTAGGACGGGACTGAATGCTTCGACTTTGGCCAAGAGCAGTGGCTCGGAAAGTGTTTAATATAGGCCTATAGTTGCGTGAGCTAACCTCAGGCAAAGTACAGACCTAAAATGGATAGAATTATACATTATATCCGATATAACCAATAAAAATATTTTGTCATTTTTTACAATAAGTGGAAAAGTTTATTATACTAGGCCTACATATTCATGAACTGAAACGCGTCTATAGCACAATAAGTCAATAACTACTTTAGCAAGGATCAAATACAAAGCGCCAGCCAAAAGTTGTGTGAGCAATCTTGTGCCTCGGCGCTACAGAACCAAAACTTGAGTGAGCATTGGCTCCTTTGGCGCCCTGGCTCCCGGGCCTCTGACCAAGAGATACAGTCCCAGTCGACAAAGTCGACCAAGTCGATCGTTTATTGGCCAAGTCGATCGAGTCGACGAGAGGTCGACTAGTCGACAAAATCGATCGAGTCGACCGTCGACCTATAGCCAACTCGATCGTAGCAGTTCGAGTCGATCGATCACGGGGTATAGCAAATGCCCCCCTGCTCCCTTCCGGACGCCCATGTTGTTTTGAATCTTGAGGGCTTCCTCAGATAAAATAATAATGGGCAAAAACAATGAGTATGACAAGTGGGGGAACGGTACCATCCAGTCCAAAAGGTGGGGGTACGGGCACCCCTTGTAACCCCCCGTAAATTACGCCTATGTATAGGTCTAGGCCCTATAACTGGAAAGGATTCACCATAGTGCGACCGTACGTTACCTCCCGGAATAACGTACGCGTACTGTACGTACGTTATCGAAAAAAATAACGTACGCGTACCGTACGCGTACGGTAAAATGCCACAAATTTAGGCTATCTGGTCATTCACAAAGAACCTCAATATAACTATGGTCTTATACGTTACGCGTACCGTACGCGTACGTCAAAATGATCAGTTTAACTCTACAGTAGGCCTATTATAGTCTCTCCGTGCGCAGGCATATTTATTTACGAACGGTACGGAAATTTAGTATATTACCAATAAAATGACCATCCTATAAAGTGTGCCGTAAAATCTTAATATTCTTCACATTAGACAGAATATTACCAATTTGGATTTTAAAAGTTTGAAAGTAGAGATCATTGAACAGCCACAAATGACTGATGTAATGGTTAAAATTGGTTACGACCGTCAATCACCAACTATTATGGACTTTTGTTGGGCATAATGTTATGTATTTATTTTCGTCATGAATTGATGTGAACGTACGGTAACGTACGGCATAATAACGTACGCGTACTGTAGGCCTACGTACGTTATGGGAAAAAATAACGTACGTACAGTACGTACGGTCGCACCTTGGGATTCACTGCCGTGGGAGAGGTTCTGTGAATTAGCATCAAGCTATAGGCGACTCGAGGACATAGGTGTACCGTGTATGTATGTATATGTATGTATCCAGATATTTACTATAGCACCTTTCAAGTACCTCACAAAAGCGCTTCTGCGTCAGTCCATAGGCCCTATAGGCCTATATAGGGCCTATCTGTGAAGTCTGTTGGTGTAGGACAAATTCGTTGGTCATTTTCTTTGACCGTAAAGTATCTGCTTCTCTATGCAGGGACGTCATTTCAGCTTTTTTCAGAGGGGAGCAAGGACGTCAAAAAAAGAGGTTAAACAAGTTTTCGCGCTCCGCGAGAAGAATTTTTACAGTTTTTGGGTGTTTCTTAAGAATTTTCGGGGGAAAATTGCATAATGTGCCCCCCCCCACTGTTAATGAGGTGTGGTCTTGTGAAAAAACCTATGCAGACTCTAGTTTTGTTGATAGTATATAATAATTCCATGAATTTGAGTAGCATTTTTCTTCTTTTTTACCCATTTCTTCTTCTCCTTTTCTTGTTCCAGCTTTTAATTTTTTTCTCAAAAATCAGGGTGGCAAATGCCCCCTTGCCCCCCCCAAATGACGTCCCTGTCTCTATGGTCCTCGTTGATAGACGCTCGATCCTGAGCTGTGGAGGTTTGATAACGTATAGGCCTATTTAGCCTAACGACGACGCCATGTCGGAGCAGTGGCGAAGCTGGTTTTACTTTTACAGTAGGCGAAAGATTTTATAATCGCCTAGCCTACCTAGGCCTAGCTGGCAGGGCTGTAGACTGTAGTCGAGGGTATACGCGGGGAGCCTATACAGCGTGTAGCCTACTGACCTCCAGTGACCGTATAGACCTACTCACCTCACAAAATAGGCTCTATTTGTAGGCCTACTCAACTCTAGAATTTGTTTCGGCAAATTATCCTGTAGCGTGTAGCCTAGGCTACTCACCTCTTAGGCATATTTGTTTCGGAAAACTAACCGGTAGCGAGTACTCAACTTTCACTTTGCGACAACAGCCCTGCTAGCTGGTGTTGCATCATCACGCTGTTACCGCAGGACAAAATACAACATAACATATTACATAACATAACATAACAAGAGTTTTAAGTGGTGCAGAAGACCTGAAGACGTGTAATCTGTGTTAGAGCCACTGCAAAACTTGTTTGTCAGAAGTGGGATTTGAACCCATGCATCATGCATGCCCGAAGAACCGGACTGTGACCTGAACTCAACGCCTTGGACCACTCGGCCATTCTGACACTTATAATCGCTAGGGGCAGCATTGTGTCATTCTTACGCAAGTACTCGTTAGTTTGCGTTAGGCCTAATCGTTTATTATCTCGTACCGTATCAATCGGAGTTTAACTATCACTTTTTTCGACCAAAATCTGCACAATTGTCCAAATCGTAAGACCAAAGATCTTCGATTGTCATAAAACCTAATTCGCAGAAACTTGTATCTAACTGTCAGGATGGCCGAGCGGTCTAAGGCGCTGCGTTCAGGTCGCAGTCCGGTTCTCCGGGCGTGGGTTCAAATCCCACTTCTGACAAATTATTTTTACAAGTATGTAACTACGCCATTTTATAGCATCGACTTACTGTTGCTGGCAATAAGACCAGGACAGGACAATATCTATAGGCTATAGATATTCTATTCTTCAACCACTTGCGATATAGAGGGCATACCATATAGAGGGCATACCTTGGCAAAACAGTCATTAATCAAAACACTTCATTGGTAGGCATAACATTCATGGTTTCAATTTCTAAAAGCATTTCAAGAAACGTTGTACACATAGCAGATGAAGCAAGTTAACCTTTAAACTGTCAAAATAATAGGCCTACACTTTTTAATAAAAATATTGCGAAAGGCAAAAGGATTTTGATTGAAATCTCTGTCAAAATGTACAGCTTTGTAGTGGAAAAACGGATTTAGCATCGAGCAAGGCACTCATCCGAACTTGTATAGGGGATTAGCCACGGTAGGCCTATTGGTGATGGTTTCATGCTAAACCGGCTACACTACACCAATGACGTTAAAAACGAAGAAAGGAAGTCTATATGGTCATGCCACCGTAATCAGTTCGCTGGGTAAGCAACTGGACTGCCGGCCAAACTGGTAAGAATAAGGATTTAAAACTAAATCAACTAAAACTTGTGGACTAACAATTCTTAAAATATCCTGGAAACCAAATCAGAAAAAAATCAGAGAAACTAGAAAAGGTTATTGGGAACTAAAGAAAAGTACAAACAGTAAACGAATACGGTCTCGCCCACTAGGCCGATGCTTTGTAAACTTCCTGAAGTGCTGCTGACGTGGGAAGCCCATTTCGCAATTCTGAACTTATCCTTCTCTGCCGTTGAAAAACTCGTGGACCTTCTGGCACGATTCCTTGTCTAAGCCGCATCGGAGCAAGGTCTGTTGATCAGCGTTCGATATGCTCTGCAGACTGCCAATGGCATCAAGCAACGCCTTGCACTCTAGAGAGAGAATTGGAAAACCAATGAAGAAGTTGTACTAAGGCTTCAATCAGTCAGTCAGTCAGTCAGTCAGTCAGTCAGTCAGTCAGTCAGTCAGTCAGTCAGTCAGTCAGTCAGTCAGTCAGTCAGTCAGTCAGTCAGTCAGTCAGTCAGTCAACAGTCAGTCAGTCACATGTATGAATGCATATTTATGTATGAATACTGTAATTCTAAGTGCTCATTTACAGTGTTGGGTAAACTCACACAAGAAATGAGTTAAATCAAAACTCAACTCACGCACCTCAAAATGAGTTTAAACTCAAACTCAACTCATCCTAAGTGAAATGAGTTAACTCAAACTCACTTGTTAAATGAGTTAACTCATAAACTCACACGTTTCATACTAGCACGTTCTAATCGAGCAACAATTTTTCCATCACGCCTACTTGTAACAGAAAAATATTTTCCATCAAGAATACACGGTACTTCACCCATGTTGTTCTTCACTGTTCACAATATACAAAATATGCAGTGCTTAAATACTGTCCGCTAGCAGTGTTTACGACCCTCCCTGCCGTCACCACTCACCAGTATGGAAAGCCGACGATATAAAAAAAGGCTTGTTTCAACATAATATGTGCCGAGTGCCGAAGAGTGAGTTGAGTTTAAAATAATTGACAGTTACAACTCAAACTCACAGAAAATATGAGTTAACTCAAACTCATAACTCACACTCTTTAAGGTGAGTTAACTCAAACTCATAAATCACAGCAAGTGAGTTAACTCGTGAGTTTAAACTCATATGAGTTAACTCATACCCAACACTGCTCATTTATATAGCGCCTCGTCAAGAACATTCATCAAAGGTGCTCTCAAACACACTAGACAAGACCACGATCGAACAGAATGGTCTTCAACCACTTGTGATATAGAGGCAAAGAAAGAAGCTCTTGGAAGTCTGTTCCAGAATGAGGGCATACCTTGGCAAAGCTTTCATTGTGCTCTGTGGCAGTACATGAAATGAATGAAAGTATATGCAGTGATGGGCACTTTTAACTACTGTAGTTACTAAATACTAGCTATAACTACTTTAAAGTAGTTAACAAACAATTATTACTACGTTTAGTTGTAAGTAGTTACAAAGTAGTTAAACTACTTCTGCAGTGGTTATAACTATAGTAGTTAACTACTTTTCTTAACAACTTTCATATTATATTATTGCAACATTTTAATAGATTTTATAAGATCTATATAGGAAATAGTGAATATATATATTTGGATAACTTTTGCAAACAAGCGATTAATTGTTTTAGTCCATATGATATGAACATTGCTACAAAAAGAATGCATAGGCCTAATACAGGCTGCAGTACTTTGTGTACGAGAATTCAAATGGTTTTATCTTGATTTTCACAATGACGTAATATATAACGTGGACCCGTAATATAATTACATCGTTGCAGGGCATATTTTAACTGTGTAACTAGTGGGACAAATGTGCCAGTAGTCTTAGGATTTCTCCCAGTAGCTGAGTTATTTTCCGGTAACATATGTCACATTTACTAATTGAAGAAGCAAAAAAAAATATTTTTAGAATTACATTGATTTTTGTTTGGAGCAAATCTTTCTATTTCACAAATATATATTTGGTTTTGCACTAATATGTAAAATTATGAAGTTTTTAGCAGAAAAAAATAGCCCTACTAAAATATTTGTCCACTCCGTTACTCCTCCGCTACCAAACACATATGAGCTATGTAAATATAGTAGACAGCTTCCTGTTGCATAGTTTGACATGCCAATATGTTTTTAGTATTAATATTTATAAAATAAATATAAAAGAAATTACAACACAAAAGATTGTTTAATTTCATCACATTTTTAATTTTATTAAGAAATTCCACTCCGTTACGGAAATAGAAATAGGGGACCTAATCAATGTAAAGTTGAATGTATTTTTTTTGCCAAATAACAAAATAAAAATCACTTGAGCCAATCATTCCCAGTGATCAAATCAACAGAAAACATTAAAATATTTATGATTTTGTCTTAAAAATCTGCTCATAACATCAAAATGACATAAAAAATTACCATACATTAAGTCTGCTCCGTTACTACCTGTCGAGAATTGAGCACAGAATGTGAAAAGTGAACTATAAAAAACAGTCTGCCGAAACAAAAATTTATTAAAAATGTCATATATTGTTAAATAAATTGTATTAGAAATGATAATTAAAGCAGACGACTTATCCTGACAGTGGAATAAATTTTAGTACCCCAGCGGCTCGGATTGGGTGCTTGGACCGGGTGTTGCGCGCAGCGGCACGCCTTATTGGTCGCATCCCGAGATTTGGCCATGTCACCGAGTACATGCGGGATGTTTTGCATTGGCTTCCTATCCCGCAGCGTATTGCCTATCGGGTCTCTGCCCTAGTGTGGCGCTGCCTTATGGGTGAGGCCCCTGTGTATTTGAGAGAGCATTGCCGCTCCACCCTGAACATCCAGCGCCGTGGTTCCCTGCGCTCTTCTAAGCAGGCTGAGCTTCTAGTTCCCCGCTCGCGGACTGCCCTTAGGCAGCGCCGTGATTTTTCCATCGCTGGCCCTGCAATCTGGAATGGGCTCCCTGTAGCGCTTCGCTTGGTCCCAAGCACCCATTCCGCCACATTTTATTCAAATCTCAAGACTGTGCTCTTCAGCCGGGGTTGGGTCGGGAGTGCTTCTGAGTACATAGCCTTGAAGAGGCGCTATATAAATTCTCCATATGAATGAATGAACATTTATGGTAACTGAGTGGACAGTTAACGGAGTGGACAAATTGTGTATCAGCACGGTAAATATATTATCTCTCAAGCATCCACATCAATCATCGGTACACTCATTATATAGTTTATAAACGTTATATTAGAAATATTATATTAATTATTCATAATCATTGCAAAAATGCAGTAACGGAGTGGATGTATAATAAAAAAACACATTAGGTACGAAATAAATGAAAATTAGCAAGAAATTTGTCTTAACATTCAGATCCTGTATTATATCATACTAACTTACATAGATCTTCACAGAAGAGATGTGTTAAGTTGCGAGACCAAAGAAATGAAAGGGTTGTGAGATATGAGATAATTTTTACATGGTAACGGAGCGGACATAATTTTCCGGGGACAAGTTAAAATATATTTTTTTAAATTATACTGAAGATCCGGTTCACCAAGCTGTATTTAGACACATACAATTATATTTACTATAAAAGAAACATACAATTTTTTGGCTTAATGCAAATCATTTTGAAATTATAGACGAAAGCAATAAGTACTATAGCCTATAGGAACGGTAACGGAATGGAACATTTTAAATTCAAAATAAATTTTAATAAATTATTTATTGCTTTGAATTACTTTCAAAGGTCTTAAGTTGTTGATTGATCAATAACGTTTTAATCTAATTAGCATGATCAGACTAGGTATTGTTTTCTGAGAAATGACCGGGGACAGCCGTATTTCCAATTTAGCCAAATACCAGAAAATGACTCACTTAGGGTGATTTGTCCCAGGTAATGTATATTGAAACGTATAACTAGTGGGACAAATGTTGCAGGAGTTTTAAGATTTGTCCCAGTAATAAAACGCAAAAACAAAAACGCATTGTAGCTTCCCATGGGCAAAACTGAGAAAAACTTTTTAGAGATGAATTCCCCCAAAAAAGGTCATCAACCAGACCCATGGCCGACTTTGTCCCAGTAGTCTAAATCTGTTAAAATATGCACTGCGTCGTTGTGACGTCATTTCTGAACATACTCGTGAAACCGTCGAACTGCAGACAAAGGAACTCCCGACTTCAATTCATACCTCCTGCACTTTGGTTTCAACACAGTCCAGACCTAAATCCTGTGCATTATAAAATCTGGGGAATAACGCAAAGGAAAAGTGTACAGAAGTGTCGACGAGTTACATCAACTATCAGCTGAGCGTGAGATGATTTGCGGCTACGCCTAATTGACGCTTCAATAAGTGGTGCTGGCGCGCTTTACAGTCTATACGTCGAAGCCGACGGACGGCATTTTGAGCACAGATTAAGGCTTTTTGCATCAAACGTGATAACTAAATTGATTGTTTTCAAAATTTGATTAAAAATGTAATTGCCATTTATTTCGAATGAACGTTATTGTGAAGTTTTTAAGGGCTCGTTTTTTCCACTCACCGTGTATGGTTTTATGAGAACTCACAAATTATCACAACTGACCCATCAAAAGAAGGTCCAACTTATCAGCTGTAGACGGAAAAAGGAACCTAGAGTAAAGCCATCTACTATGAATAAAAACCAGTTCACTTTACTGTAGATTCCTTAAGTTAACCAAAGTATCACAATTTTGTAAATTGCTTGTTTAACTTAAATTATCAAATCCATGGGACTTATTTTTTGTTTATTTCCTGTTGCACGATTGAAAAATATGAACATGGAGCTGAACTGGTTAATACTTTACTGAATTCATTCAGTGCTTAGTATAACTACATGTACTTTAAACCTTCAACTGACCTAAGAAGAGGCATCAACAGAATCAGAGGCTGTCCTTGTTACATTATATATTATAATATTAATTTTAATTCACATAAAGCCTTGGCAGAGGTGGTTAAAAGGTGCTACATAAATGTATAGTTAAACTGCATTACATTATCCAAAATGAATGTAAAATTTGTAACAACAACAATAATAATGTATTTCAATATAACAATAACCACAACAGCCTCACGCACAACTGCTCAGCAATAACAGTAATAGCAACAGTACACCAACAATATTACTATTAATGTTACTATTATTAAAATTATTGATGACGACAATGATATGATTGTTATTATTATTATTTTTTTTTTTTTGCCCTGAGGTACTTCGTTCCCTCAGGGTCTTAGAGATTAAATTAGTTGTTTTTTCCGGAACGGAAAATTATTATTATTATTATTATTATTATTATTATTATTTTTATTATTTTTTTTACCCAAGGTATCAAGGATCCCTCAGGATTTGGAAAAAATTATTGTTATTTAGGAGCAGAGATAGTGTCTGGAGGGTCAGGCCTCGTCTTCGAGGGAAAGCGTGGGAAAAGTGCCTTTAAATGCAACCAAATTATTATTATTATTATTATTTATTTTTATTATTATTGCTATAATTATGATTGCTAATATTATTATATGAAAATGACTGATAACCCACATATTCATAAATATATGGTAGCATGTGACTATGTAGCACAGCGTTTCCCAAAGTGGGTTCCGCGGAACCCAAGGGTTCCGCGGGGTGAACACAAGGGTTCCGCGAAAAGTATTAATTTAAAAGAACTTTCATTGAGAAATTTCATTGGAATCAAACATTCCAATCAGCTTTTAATAATACTCTAAAGTTTTATGAAGTCTAAAACTGCCGGCAGTCGTTTCTTTTGCATGTTGCCCATTGAGCGAAAATCCGGACTTTCAATGCCCTTTAGCTATCCAGTAATTATACAGAATTATAGATTACAGAGGTCACTGCAGGGACCTATGTAGGTCAGAGCTGTAAGTCTGAATAGTGACGTAGCCATTTTTGTTACCTCGATGAACGAATCCGAACATGATTTAACGCAATTTTTTAAAGTTCAGCTTAGTCTGATAATCGTACAACAGCATTTGCAATTTTTTTAATTTGCTGGTATTAAAGTCTGACATAGAGCATTGGCTCGAGGAGGGAAATTTAAGGGTTCTAGGCTTATGTTCAAACTAATAATGTGGACTGTTATGAGTTTTTAGGTCAAATTTAGTTGAAATGGATTGTGTTCTCGACCAAAACATTCGTTCAAATTGCAGATCATATTCACGACCTGGAAGCGAACTAGGTTAAATACCTTCCTTCCATGAAGGGTGATATTAATTGGATTCGAAACTCATTCAAAGCAGCCGAGAACCAGCAAAACTTTTGTAAAAGATTATGAACTTCTTATTGAGATAACGTCGGACTCGCAAGTGAAGCAGACTTTTACTGAACTTTCATGAATCAATTTCTGGATCGAGCTAATTAATGAAACCCCACTGTCGTGAATTGTGCAGTTAGAGTGCATCTGCCATTTGCCATCTGACATGAGAATCTAGCTTTCTAGCATCAAACCATATATAAAAAAATGTTACGAGAAAAAAACAAAATCACCATACACATATTAAAACTTCATGTACTCCCAATATTGTGCTCTATAAGTCTTGGTCTTAAAAACTGTAGGCATACACTTTAACATTTCATATAAGGGAAAATAAATTGTTTTAAAAAACTGCTTATATGGGTGTGCACTGTGTATTTAGTTAGGCCTATGTTAGTATGGTATGCTTCCCAGGCTCTACGTATGCCTCAATACGTTTAGTTCAGGCTGGGGTTCCACCATAATATGAAAACATGAGAAGGGTTCCGTGGCCAAAAAAGTTTGGGAAACGCTGATGTAGCACATTATACTAAAGGCTTAAGCAATTACTTAAGGACAGTAAAAGCAGCAAACAATAAGAGACAACACGCTGACAACAACAGGCACATCGACATCAGCAACTGCTTTGCAACTGTTATTAGACCACTTCCGCAACAACACATACAATCAGGAACTGGTATGATATTTGACAGACCGTCTTCTGAGTGACCAATAGTCTTGAGAGCCGAGATTCTCAGGGTCTCGAACCAAGGACCAGACACGAGACCTTCAAGACGGGCCAACAGTTTGCCTGATACCGGCTTGTACATAGCCTGTTGCAAAAACAGACAAATTCAGATATTTAGATTCTAAGATTAAACACTGAACAAAAGTTTTTTAATGTTAAACCAACTTATGCATTGGTCCATCCTTAGAAACAATTTTTCCTGTAACACATACTGTTCCCTTCTGATTCACCTCATGTTACATTCTATTCTTATGCTAAGTCTAAGCTATTTAGCTCTCTTACACGGCTATGTTCTTTGCACTGTTGAGAGGTTCATAAAAGGCCCTAAAAATTCCATAGCTGACAAGTACGTGTTCATATACAACTACACCCAATCATTCTCACTTTGCTGCGACTCACACCAGAACAGTGTTGAGGTCTTAGAGTTCTTGGTGGCTGATCGAAAGCTTTGGAATTCACTGCCATGTTCTGTACGTTCTGTCGGTTCTTACCGGTCTAAACTTAAAACTTATATGTTTCCTTTTGCTTTCCCACAGTAGCTCGACTTCTGATGACGCATGGCTTCTGACACTGGTTTCTCTGATTTAACGGATTTCAACCAAGCTTCTCCAGTGATTCCAATTTCACTTGGTGACCATCACTTCACACTTTCTGATAACGTTATTCTGATAACATTTGGCGTCCTGGAAGTCATCATTAGATTAAATTTTTTACTCTGGGCTTGGTGTCACTCATCTTGGAAACATAGTCCGTTATGTAGATTTACTTACTTTGCAGCAATACTAAATGCTTTAAATAATTAATAATTAGCAAGTTTACTAATTTTTTCAGTGAAATCCTTGTGGATTTACCATCACAACATTTGATTTATTCACCCACCCCTCCAACCACCCATCCACCTGCCAACCGATCCAATAACTCCCAACTAATCCCTACATAAAAAAAACTTGCCTTTATTCCTGAGGACTTTCGCACTGGGAGCGCCTCTGATTGGTAGGCATTGGGTAAAGGCACTTTATAAGTTTTGAAATACAATACAATACATACCCAGTCATTCATACAACCACCATCAACGCATCTAATGACCAATCCATGCATCTCTCTTCCCATCAATTACTAATACATGATATTGATGAAAACAGAATGAGAGGTGCTTGACTGACCTTTGCAATATTGAGCATACACTTCACTGCTTCCTGATGGTTGTGGACTGGTAACATTTGAAGAGGAGTGAAGAGAAACCTTCAAACAAATAACTATAGTCACTAAACATTCAATGAGCAATTTCAAATTTTATAAGTTATGACAAAACAATTGACAAAATTAACATCGCTAATCCCCAGTTGTTAACCGTTAGTTAGCACACTTGGCATATTTGGCGATTGTTAACATATTTGTAAGTATTGATCAAATAAACAAATGCAGAATTGTAATAAAATGTAAATGAAATAAATCAAAGTAAACATTATATACTTGTTTTTTAATCCTAGAATTATACTTGCTTCTTTTAATCCTAGAGCTTGAGGTATTTTGAAAAATCAATCAATCAATCAATCAAATCCTTTATTGAAGCAGTTTGAAAACAAAGCAGTATAACATAACAGTATCAGCATTTGCAACAAAAGGAGACCCAGAAGGGATAAAAAAATCCCGCTATGTAGGGCCACCTAAGGTTCAATTTAAAGAAATCATACAACTAAATAAAAACAATAAAACAAAAATGAATGAATAAATAAGAATTAAAGAAAGCAAATAATTTTTCACAAATAATTTGTGTAATAATTATCAATAAAACACATTTTATACTTATTCTGTATGTCGTCGAATAGCTGTATGTCCCTGTCCTGATGCAAGTTAGCCAAGCAAATCAAGTAACAGTTTCGATGTTGTTCCAACATCTTGCTGATCCTATATAGCACACAAAAATAACGACCTGCTGTGAAACCTTGTGCTCATGGGCACATGCCAATCAAAATGAATTCAGTTCTGTTAAAGTCGTCAAACAGGAAGTCACCTCCTCTGGAGAAAGCATAGATGTGTTTATTACAGTTCATTAGCTGACAACTAGAATTTAACTGGGTAACGATTCTGGCAATTTCATAGAAAAATCCTGACTGTAACATCATTACAGCTCAAGTAGTACACTATTTATACAGATCCATCCATCCATCGATCGATCCATACATACATATATACATACATACATACATACATATATCCATCGACATTCACGTGTCAAGAATTCGTTCTTTAACGTCTGCTGCAAGCAGACACTTAATTTAAGAGCACACTAACCTGGTCTGCAGTTCCTTCAGCAAAGATTTGGAATATTTGGAGAACTCTGGACTACCTGTGTTGCTGGCGTAAAACACCATAAAAGTCACCGCAGACATTGGAAATATCACTGTGTCAGTCAGGGTACTAGATGACACTGCTCTTATAAGAAGAAAACAAATACAAAGGTTTAAAATGAAATTATACTGTTCTTCTAAGAAGAAAACAATTTTTTTTATGAAACCAAAGAAAAATATTATGCATTTCATCTGAATTTTCCAAGGTACTGGTCGATCCAGAAGTTCACAAAGGGGCTACCAAAGCCATACTTAACTTAACATGAAGAGTTACGACATTTTGATTACCTTTCATTAGTTGATGCCTAGCTATTTCAGTTTCTACCAATTATCAAAAGCTTTATTGATTCACCAGTTTAGTACAAAACTCTTGCCTGAACCAGTCTGGGAGCCAACTAAATGTCATGACCCCAAATTCATATGGGGAATGGCCAGAATGTTTTTCCTTGTTCTCTGTGAATCCAACCTTGTTCCAGAGAAAAGAAAATTGCAAGAAGATCAAAATTACAAAATTTTAGCCCTAGAAATCTAGTAACAGTTTTCTTTATTTCTTTGACTTATAACCTAATTTAATCCCACTAGCATTAAATTTAATCCCATCTAATATTATGCAATTTATCATCAAGTTGACATCACCTAATTTAGTTTGACACAATATGAGGACTCTATAACCCTAATGCTATTAAAATGCACTAGGCATCCAAAATAGTAATTCACAACAATGGCTCACTCGAGACATTACAGATTGTAAATAGATTAGATTAATTTCGATTAGATTAGATTAGAATCTAAAGAAGCAAAATACAAACTTGCCTCGCAGTTTGTGCTCGCCAAGCAATTTGAACAGTTCTGTGTCGCAAAGTGAAGAATTTATTATTACTGGCCATTTCGACGGACATACATCATTCTTGTCGCTTTCCATCATAACTGCTGTGAAGAGGAAAAACCTAGATCCACGTTAAATTTGTTATGCAAACGCTAAACTACAATTTTGAAAAAATTGTCGATGCAATTCACTGGTATGGCATACTACTCAGTGGTTTATTAATAGGTCTTAATTAGGATACCACATTGAACAAAATTTATAGGTTCAGATTAAATCTAACATTTAATTCCAACGAAATCCAGCTTCATGCACAAAATTCCATATGTTGCCAGTAGTAGCTCAATAACTTGCCATCTGAAAGCTAAGCAAAACCTATAATGCAAACTTCGATATGATCGATGTAATGCCCGCTCTGTCGTGGGTTTGATTGGAAACCTCTCGATGTGTTTTTCTCCGCGGTTTCAGTTTTAATTTACAATATTAAGGAATCGCAAAAACTGATATGACCAATTAATAATGTAACTTCAATTATAACCGTTTACTTTAATTTTCGTCGGTGCAAACGCAGTAAGAAAAATAAATCTAAACCGCATCACAATTTAATTTGAAAATAGAAATGCGCTTTAAAGTTAATGTCGTCTGCACAAGAGTGTATCATCGATATCTATATTTAGACCGTCTAAATATAGATATCGGTGGAGTGTATACCTACTGACCTTTTTAAGGACTGGAAACTCCATGTGTACAATATCGTGTGCCTAGTATTTGGGCGATAATCGGGGGTCCGGAAAATGCATCTTATTTACATAACAAATGCATTCAGTTAATAATATTTATGAATAAAAATCGACGAAGTAAAAATTGTCTATGGAGATTTAAAATGCCATATTAATTGTCAAAAGCAAAAATTTGAACTGGGGCGACATCTGTGGATAAGAGTGAAACGGATATGCACATATTTTCACGAGTAGCCAACAGTGATGGGCAATAGTTAACTAAAAAGTTGCTAACTTTTAGTTTAACTAAATTTTTTTAGTTAACGATGAAGTTTAACTAAAATAAAATAGTTTAGTTAAAACCATAGTTTAACTAAAAAAATTTAGTTGCTAACTAAAAAGTTTAACTAAAAAAATCAGCAATATGCAACTATTTTTCCACAATGAATATTGAACACTGTCAACAAAAAACATTTTAACACTGCATGGTTTTAGCATTAACATCCTGTGTTTTCAAATTCATACACTATACTTACAGTACACATGTAACTGTATGCCAGAACAGCACACATTGCATAGTTTGAAGGTGAAATTGTCATTGACGCTCTGCTTTATTACAGTTCACTTAACCTTTGTTATTGTGAAAATGTTTGTCGTAAACAGTTGGAAAAAAGTTGGAAAAAGTTTAACTACTTTTTTTTAGTTTAGTTAACTAATTTCCAAAATCAGTTGCCAACTTTAGTTAAACTATTTTATTTTAGTTGGAAAATAGTTTTAGTTTAACTAAAAATAAATAGTTTAGTGCCCATCACTGGTAGCCAATCCTGTAATATAGAATCCTTGACCTGCGTAATTGTCAGTTTGAAAATATTAAACGAAGATTATTATTACCATTGATATGTATTAATAGTTACATTTCAATGTTTATTACATATAATGTAAGTAAGTAAGTATTTTCTTTATTTAACCGGTTGCAAGAGATTAGCACTCCAGTGTACATGCATCAAATAATACAATGCCCGATAGCGCATTGGAAAACATCTGGCGTAGAGTGCGAGAGGTACAGAGATCGAGTCCCATAGACGGACAATGTCATGCTTTGTAGGCTGCAATTTGCGCCGTGTATT
Organism: Allolobophora icterica; assembly: GCA_963556255.1. Taxonomy (NCBI): domain Eukaryota; kingdom Metazoa; phylum Annelida; class Clitellata; order Crassiclitellata; family Lumbricidae; genus Allolobophora; species Allolobophora icterica. The sequence goes on along the minus strand of OY744609.1, from coordinate 26,117,420 downwards.
GCAGGCTGTCTGTTCTGTTAGTAGTTAAGATTTATCGCATATGTACATGTAGGCCATACAGCGCAGCGCGTTTGCAGGCGCTTAATTAAAGAATAAATATTATTATTATTAGAATAAGTTTAAAAAAACAACAGCATCACAATCAATATGAATACAGCATTCTTCCAATGAAATTTTTCCTCATGTTATTATCAAGAGGAGTAAGCACTCTATCGTGAGACCGAGGTCGGAGAACATAATATTTAGGTTTCTTGGGTGGGAGCAATTTGTAAAGTACCGGTACATGACCAGGGTTGTTTAAGCCCCCGTGAAAAGGCCGACATCCGCTTTCCTACAGAGTTGGTCAAACGTTGGCCCACCCTCCGGCAGGTACCCCTGCCTAGTCATCTTGTTTATAATGGCTTGGAGTTGATTTTTATCATGCTGGGATGCAAATCCCCACCATGCGGGGCTTGCATATAGCATGCATGCCACTGTCGTCGCCCTTGCAACATCAAATACATATTTGGGCCTTTAAGACCGTGGGCTTTCATCACCCGTAGTGCATAGCCTTGCAATCCACCGCTTCCGACGAGTTCCGCCCTGCAACAGACGCGGTTAACTTAATGTGTTTAACAAAAGCAAGTGTTTCAGTAATTGTAACACCCAACACCCTCATTTCTTCCACTCTAGAGATACCTGGTATGACAGGTATCTTCCCATGAACACCCCCACTCCTTCTGGATCTTATTATCATCTCCTGTGTCTTACTGTGGTTTAATTGTAAGTTACACGTCTCAGCCCAATAAGCGGGTTCGACATCTCAGTGACCTATTTAGGTCACCTCGACCTACATAGGTCATTACTACCGGAAGTATTGGTCTTGCTGTGGTAAATATGGATAGGATTAATGATTTAGATGGTTTCAAACGTTGGAATTTGGAATATTTATGTATTAAGAAAATTTTCGGGAATCTTGGATTAACAATTATTCAATGTTGTAAGAAACAACAGTTGGTGGCTTTGTCGTATGCCGCATTTAGCCAAAACTACATTCGGCAGCGCAACAGTACCGGTATGACCGATCAGCTGATGTCCGATCAGCTGATGTCAGTCTTGAACAGAGGAATACGAGTCGACACCCAGGCCTGGTACCCAAGTAGGAGACAGGGAGAGGGTTGAAACACTGCTGAAGAAAATGCGACATTCTGGCCTACTTTCCCCATCCATTCAAATCGCTTCTGAGTTGACAAAACAGACAGATAAACGCCTCCTTAAGACAGCCATTACAGACCACGGCCATGTTCAGCGACCATATTTTCCACCTGATCGCAATATCCCTCATAATTTCCGGCCACGGGCTCATAATTTCACATTAGGCCTACCTGATAAAAACTTTATCTCCGTTAAGCTCTATAAAAACACTTATTAACAATTAACTATTTTAGCACTATACTGCTTTTCTTTTATATGTATAGGCTACTTTACTTTAAAATCTATTAATCTCTTCAGTCTCTTTCATTAACTGTTTTCTGATTTCAATGCATATTTTAATGAATTTTGACTAGTTGGACAGTCAGCCACGACTAGGGTGTCTGGGCCGAAGCCCCAGCGGACAATGCATTTTACAGCATTGGCTGCCAAATGGAGCCCATTTTAGCCACTTTATTTTACCAAATTTCCTTTCTATTATTATACATATCCTGATTAAAGTCATGCATAGAAGTTTGAAAATATGACATAATTAGTTCAACCCAGGGCTGTAGTGGTAAAATTAGAGGTGAGTATACGCTACCGGTTAGTTTTCCGAAACAAATTAGAGGTGAGTATACGCTACAGTATTTTGTGAGTATACACTACAGTATTTAATATAAATAAATATAAATATTTTGTGAGGTGAGTATACGGTCTGTAGAGGTGAGTATACGCTGTATACCCGCGTATACCTCGACTACAGCCCTGGTTCAACCATACTACCAACATAATTGATAAAAGTAAGTCAGTGACAGGCTGAGTGACTGTGACCCAGTGGATGAGCTGCAGGTACAACAAACAATGATAGCTTTGACTTCGGCAACCACGATCAACTTTATTTTCCAATTTGGTTAAGCAAAGAAAACAAGTAACAGTCGGTGGCTCGTTCTCAGATTGTCATAGTGAGAGAGAGAGATCACTTGTTTTAATATTGTAATATTACATTAAAAGTAGTGTTACAGAGACAAATCACCCAAACTATACTGGGACAAATCCTAAAACTACTGGGACTTTTGTCCCCCTAGTTATAGTTAAGGTCCGCAAAGGTTCACCAGTCACTCTGGTACAGAGTAAAGCAGGGAGGCGACCTGACCGACGACTCTGATGAGCGTAGACTCGGATCCGACCTGGGCTGGTGAACCAAAGTCCTCCGTGCCCACCTTCTCGTGGTGCGGACCGTTAGTACCCTTCCTAGGAAGTACTCTTCCTAGGAGGGGGAACGAACGGGCACGGCAGGCAAAACCAGGGGAAGGCAATGGCAAACCACCCCTGTTAATCATGCCAAGAAAATCGCCATGCCACACACCAAACCACGCCGATGGTCGCGGATGGAGGGACTCCCAGGCCGGAGCGCTGAGGTGGGACTCCCAGGCCAAAGCGCGACTCAAGGGCTACTGGGAGAAGTAGCAAGACGGCAACGGAGACTGTGTGGCATGACGATCGCTAGGGCTCCTAGAGCCGACGGCACAAGGAACAAGGAGTTATAGTTAAAATATGCACTGTATGATTTATTTTCACTTGCAATTATTGTCTTTGTAACACTGTGAAATCCCATCACGTGTCGACGGGAATCTTTCAATAAACAAATATTTAATTGATTGATTGACATCACACATCATACATTATGCTAAACGTTTTTATTGTGCTACTGATTTTGTTCTGCCTGTATACTTTGAGTTTGAACTTAATCAGATTGAAGAAAACACGTGGTCAGAGTAAAAGTTCACTTTGGTTTGTTTTGCACATGAAGTTTTTACACGAGCAAAAAAAATTATTTCTGATAAAGTGTGTGATGCCACTTCTGTTATCAAGTTGATAATGGAGGGCAAAAATGTTACTGCTGATCTCTGAGATGTGGCCATGAAAGGAAAGTGGAAGAAGTTGAAACATATATGTGGTTCAAAACTTGGATCATGAAAACTTAGCAGTTCCAACAGGAATGTGGCTTATACATTCATAAGAAACGTTCAGTTTTGTGTGCTTCACCAGATAGAATTGTCACTTAATAGATGCTGTGGCGAGGGATTGCTTGAGGTTAAGTGTCCAATTAGTTTTGCAGACATAGATCCTGCTGAAACCACCTGTACCATATCTTGTGACTGCTGATGTCATCAGCATTAAAAGTAACACATATTCAAATGCAGATAGCAGTTCGGTAATAGGCAGTGGTGTGATTTTTCAGTAAGTGTGGCTCCTTTTTTGAAAGAAAATTGTTTAACAAATCATTCTGGGATGTTTGCCAATCCATGCTAGAGACTTGTTTTAATACTTTCGTTTTCCTAGCATGGTGGCATCTGTTGCAGCATCTGAGAGCAATGCACAAACTTAACCAGGAAATATTAAAAGTATTAGTTAATTAAATTAAACTTCAGTATATTTAATCTTTTTACATAGAATCAACACCTGTAACCATTTCATACTCTGTTGCAATGACTGGTAGTGAATGTTTCATTAAATGTTAATGTATGCGATTTTCTATAGCGACCGTATTATGGCTTCGACCCTGCTCATTTTTCAATGAATTGATCGGCTGAGATCCTTCACCACCGCTGCCTGGTTGAATTATTGGTGTCACGCCATTTAAGGTCCCCGTGTTGGGACCGTGCTAGCCCGAGATTTAAATCTCTAAAATAAGCCACCTTCGGGAAGCGAACCGCGGTCCGAAAAATGATGTTTAAAGATGTTTAATTCAGACATCTTAACATTGCCCGCATGCATTCACTAATTAAGAGTACTCGAGTTAAAATTATGCTAAACACAGATCACAGATTCGTTGATCCAGACGAATGGATTTTCATATTTTTGAAGCAATGCTACAAGGCTTAAACATTAAATGCAATCGACCTATAACGACTTGCGTGGTTTGTTGACAAAGTTGGTAGTAATGACCTCTTGGACAATTAAGTGGGTCGGGTGACTGCGCATGCGCACTCGACATGTCGATAGGGCTTATTACCCACATGGTTTAGTTCTTCCAATGCATAACTGTGTTGGTATTTGATGCAGGTATCATCAAATAACTGTCATCGGCGTATTTTAACACTCTATTTCCTAGGTTAACTGGTTTCAGTTTAGAGATAATTGTAATGAAATGTACTGGCCCTGTACCCGATCCCTGTACAATGCTTGCATTTATTTTTAATAGGGGCGATGTGGATCCATTAAATTTTGTCGTATGTTGGCTATCTTTGAGGAATTCAATTTCCCAATTGTATATATTGAGTCTGGTATGGGCAGTTCTGCCAGTAGGCCTAGTTCAGCTAGGCTGGCATGTTGCACCGTGTCGAAAGCCTTTGTAAAGTCGAGCGCAGTGAGGTGGACGTATTGGTGCTCTAGAAGTAGTTCCATGAGATCTGTAAGTAGGGTTGTAATAGCCGCCGTAGTGGAACCAGTCGGTCTGAAAGCATAGGCCTACTGGTCGGTGAATTCGCGGTTGAGCTGAGGGTCCAAAGTATCGGGCGGAAGAAGCGTCGCACGATGAACTTTTCGAGTATACGCGGCACAAGATGGGAGTAACGGAGATAGGACGGTAGTCCGCCGGCTTCGTTGGTCTAGATACTTTTGGCACAGGTGTGATAGTGCTAATCTTCCATTGGGTCGGAATGTAGGCAGATAGGATCGAGACTCGATACAGATGCGCAACCGGTTCAGCCAGCACAGAGGCAGTTATCCCTAGGAACCATGACGGGATGCCATCCGGTCCAGCAGCCGTCCGTCCCGTAGATGCTAGCAGCCTATAGGTGATGTACTCGTCGATGACTATACATGTATCATCAGTTACAGTTGTTTTAGGTAGAGGCGGCTTATAGTGGGCATCCTGGGAGATGCCTCCAAAAAATTCATTCAGTGATGTAGCCGTAACGCCGCAATCCACCGCTTGCGACGAGTTCCGCCCCTCACCACGAATCCGATTGACCTCCGCCCATATAGCTCCCTTGATCCCCGTTGCAGGCGTTCCAGCGAGGTGCTATTGCTTCTTGTTATCATTTTATGGATTCTAGCAGACAAGGCATCCGCCTCTGCCATCCGTCTTTTTTTCAGCATTTTATTCCGTTTGCGGATAAGGTATTTGATTATAGGTGTCATGTAGAGTGGGTTCTTTTCTTTGACCATAATATGTCTTATTGGGAAGTATAGGTCAATCACCGCACTTATGAAGGTGTACATTCCAATAAACACAGTGAAAAGTAAAATATCATAATGACAAATGTTACGAGCATCAGTGTGTTCAGAGCAACTAGCATTGACAGTACAACATTTTAGTTAGGCCTACAAACTTTTTTCACTTTAGATTATCTGCAAGAGGTAGGGATGGGTCATGCATTCTCCTAGAATTCACACAAGTTAAGCATTAGCCCTGAATGCTTTATTAAACCTGATCTTAATCGCGTTTATCCTGAGTTGATTGTTAATTTCCAACACCACCCTCCGTTAGCCTATTTTATGACGTAGACAATGCGTAATCAAGGCAATTGACTATACGCATCTTTCATAACAATACGTTATTGTTGTGAAAAGCAGGTAACGGTTTCGCTTGGCCTATTACACACAAAATATAGAAATATTAGTACAGAAGGAAGAATGCGACGTCTTTTGCTGAGAGTAACAACAGGCGTTCTACCGGAACAAACCTCGACCACCTGATCTCAGATGATTTACACCAAAGCGATGCCGGCGTCAAGTTGGACAGTCCTTATCCTCTCCTTTGCTCATTGTCTGAATTCCGCGCGTCATCCAATGGTTTCCCAATCTCGAACTGCTGTAGAAGAAGGAGGTAAACTGGAAAGTACTCCCGACAAGAAACCCTTCAGCCAAACCACTAATCCTTCCACAAATTCTCCTTGTCTGGCATTAAGCGACATGGTACCCTGCTTCGAAATGGTGCAGCTTGTCGTTAAACCAATTTCTCCAAACCGAAATGTAGATATTGGGATTTCGATCGAATTCCACGCCTTCAATCGGACGTTTTCCATGTATCTCCACCGTGCAACAGAAATCGATGCAGCCATTCTTCTTCCCACTACGAAAGTCGTCAGCTTTGATTCAACTGGCTCTCGCACTCGGACAGTAGAGGATTTGGGAGTGGCAGTTCTCGTCGGCATCGAAACAAACTGTCCGGAATGTTCGCGAATCTACGGAACAATGTACAAAGACGACTTAGAGTTCGCTGTACACACTCCAACAGAAAGCTACTTTGTAGAGCCGATCTCGAAATATCCACGACTGAACCGGACAGGAAAGCATCTTGCGGTGGTTTACCGACGTTCCGATATTCGAATCACAGAGTCCAACAACTCGAAACTCAGGGACTTTTCCGAAAAATATGCCAACATTTTGAGGGAAGGTTCTTTTCCAACGCGAACCCGTAGCCGTCGACACATCTTAGCGGATCCGACACAGTATTGCGATATGCTTGTCGTTGCCGATCACACATTTTTCGATAGCATCGGGCATCGAAGCGTGGAATTAACGATCATGGAAATGGTAAATCACGTTGCAACAGCAGATTTTGTTTTTCGCATGACCGATTTTGACGGCGATTCGGTTGGCGACGATATCGGATTTTCGATCGGGCAGATACACGTCTTTCAGGACCCTTCCACGCCCGGATACACAATGCGCAGGGTGGACATGGGACCTGAGGATACCCTGCTGACGTTCACGGCCTATAATTTCGCCGGGTTCTGCGTCGCGGTCATGTTCACATTCCGCGACTTTGCGGAAACGCTCGGCATTTCGTTTCGCTCCAGTCACACGGACATGCAACACGGAATGTGCGCGCATTCGTACACGATCTACCAATCGCAGTTGTCCTTGACACTTACGATGAACACAGTGATGGTCACGCAGCTAAGTCACGGTACAGTGATTCCGCGGGCTATTCTGTCGATCGTCGTCACGCATGAGTTAGGCCACTCGTTCGGAGCGGAACACGACGACGACTTCTGCAATATTTCGTGCAATCCTGTGGGCTCACGTCTAGGGCATTACCTAATGCACTCATCGCGCGACCTCTACGACTATCTCTTGGCGAAAAACGACTGGACCTTCTCTCCGTGCTCCATCCGCAGCATACAGCAGGTCATCGCCGTCCGCAGAGACGCCTGCTTCGTGAAACGTCCGTTCCCCATCTGTGGAAACCTAATCTTGGACAGCGGAGAGAAGTGTGACTGTGGAAACGTCTATTCGTGTGCATTTATCGACCCGTGCTGTAGTCCGCCGTCTATGAGTCGCACGGGGCCGAGCAACGGTTGCGTCTATGCCGACGGGTGTACATGCAGTCCTCGCTGGGACCGCTGCTGCAGCGACTCAGGCTTAGCACGAGGAGCAGACGAGGCATTCATCTGTCGAACTGCCACGGACTGTACGAAGGATTCCGTCTGTGACGGGAGCTCGGCGTCTTGTCCAGCACCTCGGATACTCCTCGATGAAACAGCATGCGCTGGAGGAGAAGGCCGGTGTCACGGTGGAGTGTGTAGCCGCAGCGTATGCACTGTGAACGGCCTAGCGGACTGCAGCTGCCAGTGGCCCGAGTCGGCCAAGTGTAAGGTCTGCTGTGGATGCATCACTTCAAGTGACCAGGTCAGCTGTCTGCCTGCCGAGTGGTTGGCGCTGAGCCTTGGACCGGGACGCGATCTCCTCCAGAGACCCATCTACCTGCTGCCTGGGACGCAGTGCGATCGCGGAAGGGGCAAATGCAGCAATGATGGTGTCTGCGTTCGAAACTAAACTTTAAGCCCTACAGCCTAACCTCTCTTGTCTCCAGTTGCATTGTGACAAAGCGGGTCCACATGCAAAAAAATTTGCAGGTGTAGCCTGGTGGATTCAGAAGGGCCATTCCGGGTATGTCACTCTCTTGTGATCCCCAATAGAAGAGGTCATGGCAAGTGTGGCCTCCTGGATACACCAGTGTTTATTGGTCTATTTTTTTGCAACGATATTGGATTTGTTAGAGGATGCGATTGTGATTGGCAGCAGTGTGACAAATCGAATGGACGGGTAGCGAAGTGAGGAAACGTATGGAAAGCGTATCTTAAAAGGAAGGTGTTTGAACTGGTGTGTAAAGTCTATTGACCCGGAAAATTGTATCGGGTATCCACCCGGTACAGGTATGTACAATGTGATATAGATGTAGCCTATGAGTTTAGGGAATTCACTATTTTCCTCGTGTAGAAGTATGCAGTTCATAATGCAATAAGTCACCTAATACACATAACGTTTTTCCGGGATCCACCGAAGCCTTGTTAGCAGATTAATTGCGGTGGGTGTTAAAAGGAGCTGACTGTAGCGTACTTGTAGGCCTGTACGCAAACGTTTTATCCTATTCTAAAAAAATAGAAGTCGATGATCTGTAAGTTATGACTGCTAAGAGCTTACGGACTATTCGTGCAACGTATGACTATCGCTATATTAACTGAAATTTAGAAGTTGCATTCGGGTAATCTACCGAACTCAAGTAACCCACTGCGTAACATATTTACAGTTATTGTGAAAAGAAATTGTCTAAAAGCGCCAAAGCAAATTACCGTCATTACCCGATCAAGAAATGACCAGCCTCAAAAGAAGGTGCTAGTTCAAGGTGTCAACTGAAAAGGTTACCGCTTCACGTAGTGCCAGTTTGAAAGGTTCCCTTCGATTGGCTTATCGTTTAGGTCAGGAATCGGTTTGCATTATTTTATCTGTATGTTTCCGGGTCTCTGTAAGTCCTTTCGAGAATATCTGTCCTCTCGGATTATTTTATTCAATCTGTTTTTTTCACTCTGTCTGTCTGTAGGCCTATGTATGTATGTATGTATGTATGTATGTATGTATGTATGTATGTATGTATGTATGTATGTATGTATGTATGTATGTAGGCCTATGTATGTATGTCTCGGTCATTATTCTTCTGCCGTGCCGACTAGGCCTACTCCAGGTCATATCATTTCTACATCTCAGATACTACTCATCCGAGAGTAAAATCATTATGATCCTTGAGAAGTTGAGAGAAGACGGTTTCAATAAAACTGAATATAATGGGAGACATAAAGGGCTTAGAGAGTCTCCTTGCTGTGGACCTATCTGGGATAAAAGAGAAAATAGCCAGACTTAAGTAAATGGCTTCAGCATAGGCTGAATAGCAATAATGGCGCGGGCAACTTGTCTGAAAAAGCGTATACTCTTCGCCTTAGGACAGTGGCAGAGACCTGTGCCATCGCAATTTTGCTCCTGATCACAATATTGCGCACATGGTCCGAGTATGGTGGATCCGAAGAATACTCCTCAGGCACCGCGCACATGTCGAAAGTGTTAAGTTTCTTGCTTAAGAGATCGACGGCGACAGCAGATCCGCCCCGCCAAGATATTCGTTCATTGACTGTCCGAGGGCTGAGGTTCGGGACGGTGATGGACGCGGCGGAGGGCTCATCGTCTACCATCGCTCAGCTGTACCAAGGTGAAGGGTTTCACTGCCAGACTATTCTACCACCTTCGAGGCTCTGGTTGTCTCCGTCGTCTCGCCTCTTGGCCCACCGACTATCATTGCTGTCTACTGTCCGGAACCTGAACCGCCGTCAACAACCTTCTTTTGAGAGTTTTCGGCGCTACTCGAACAGTTCGCACTGTATAACACCCAGCTGGTGATCGCGGGTAACATGAACTTTGAGGACCCGGAACTACTGGAGACAAAAAAGTTTACACTCGTCGCGGAACAGTTCGGGCTGGTGCAGCGAGTCGCTGAACCGATACGAGACTGGGCGGCTGGCTGGATGTTTTTATTACGCAAGACGACTACCAGCTAAGTGACCATGCACTTTACCCACCAACCATACCGGCCCACCCGGAAAGACGCAGTTTATACGGCTTGGCACTCCCCAGCAGCTCTCTAAAATAGATCTGTCTTCTCTTGCCTTACAATTCCCACACCTTTCTTTCTCGACCTGGGTTCGGGACTTGGGAATCATCCTGGACCTGGAACTTGCATTCATGAGGCACGTAAATCTTCTCTCCCGCAGGTACTATTACCTGCTCCGGAAGCTCAAGGTGATTTCCCGTTCTTTGCCCCCGATGCAGCTTCCGCGCTTGTCCATGCATTTGTTGTTTCTCGGTTGGACTACTGCAGTGCCATATATGACGGACTTCCGGTCTGCCCGATTGAGCCCCTGAATAGAATCCTGCGTTCTGCTGTCCGTCTTGTAGGCCGCATCCCCAAGTTTGGCAACGTGTCTGCGTATATGAAGGATGGCATACACAGGCTCCCCTATCCACAGCGCATCATTTATCGAATTTCTGTCTTGGTCCGGCGGTGCTTAAAAGGCTTGGCCCCTTTATCCCTGCCGGAGCTCTGTTGTCCCACTTCATATTCACAGCGCGCGAACAGCTATACCGAAGCGCCGTGCCTTCTCTGTGGCTGCCCCATGACCTCAAATGGGCTCCCTACCAAGCTCCGCCAAACACCGATTGGCCTAGGACAGGTAAACCTCTAACTTAGAAGTTTACCTGTCCTTGGCTGAGGTCTGTCCATTTTAGCTTAGGTTCCACCTATCCTTGGCTGGGGTCTGCCAATCTTTAGCTTATGGGTGTACCTGTCCTTGGCTGGGGACTGCCTATCTTTAGCTTAGAGGTCTACTTGTCACACAAAAATTTACATTAACCGAATGATGGAAAGTTTGCTTCATGGTGTCATCGATGACCTTGACCATGACCTTTCAATGTGAAGATGACCCCGAATGGCGAAAAGAGTATCAGAAATTAATTCTACATACCGAAATCAGTAATATTAAAGGTATTACACGTGCACATACTCTAAATAAACAAAAAAGGTGAAGTTTCCAATATGGTCGACGGCGGCCATATTGAATTTGGCCATAGCGTCATTCGTTGCAACGTGGCCGGTGATTTTTCATGTATAGGGACCCAATGACTACTGGAAGTGCGATATTCCTCAAAATCATTTTGCAAACGGGTCCACAGGCCAAGACCAGGATTAAGGTGTAAATTAGTTTTATTGGTTTTCTTAGGAAATAGCCAATCCGCCATTTTGAAATTCATTTTTGGGAGTGTTCCCGTTGTCCGATTTTGTTGGATTTTGGAAACGTTATTCAGCAACGGTTTCCGATCAGGAAACCGTTCAAAAAACTTCTGAAGCAATTTTGCCCAGGTTGAAGGGAAACATCAGCTAGATTCCCTGGACTAAAACGAAACATCCTGAATCATGTAAGTAATTCTAATTTCTAAGACCAGTTTCTCACATAACCAAATCAACTGAGGATGTGCTAAATGTTGACGAACCTGATAAAGACTGTAAAACTTTGGAGCTGTGAAGATGAAAACGTCACCTTTGAAGAGAAACACATCTGATTTTTGCAAAAAAATTAAAAACCAGTTAACTTGCCCAGTTGAAAACTTCGTAAGAAAAAGTGATGTTGCAATCACAACTCTACATATCTTTGGCTTCCTGTTATTTCAGTGTCATTCATCTCTAGATCAACCCTTTTGTCTTTATAGAACTATTCATCGTAGGGACCAGCAAAAAGTGCCGTAAACAGGTTATAAAATAAATTGTTCTGTAATGTATTTCTAAATTTCTGATGCGCCACTCTCAGTGCAACCTAGTCAGAGGCGCTCCCAGTGCGAAGAACCCAGAGGACACCGAAAAGATTTAAGACAACGGATAGATGTCGCAGGACACCCAGTGAGGATCGTAGAGCGAGTTGCAGGACGAAGGCCATTCCAAATGTGAACATATTCACTTACATACATACTCACCTATATAAATAATTGCGTACATACATAAATATACAAGGGCATACAAATACATACATATACACATGCAAACAGACACACAGAGACATATGCAGACTTTGTTCTGGTTCTTCTATGACTTTATGACGTAGACAATGCGTAATCAAGGTAAATTGACTACGCATCTTTCTTAACAATATGTTATTGTTTGTGAAAAGCAGGTAAAGGTTACGCTTGGTCTATATGACAAACATATAGAAAATATAGAAATATTAGTACAGAAGGAAGAATGCGACGTCTTTTGCTGAGAGTAACAACGGGCGTTCTACCGGAACAAACCTCGACCACCTGATCTCAGATGATTTGCACCAAAGCGATGCAAGCGACAAGGTGGACAGTCCTTATCCTCTCCTTTGCTCATTGTCTGAATTCCGCGCGTCATCCAATGGTTTCCCAATCTCGAACTGCTGTAGAAGAAGGAGGTAAACCGGAAAGTACTCCCGACAAGAAACCCTTCAGCGAAACCACTAATCCTTCCACAAATTCTCCTTGTCTGGCACTAAGCGACATGGTACCCTGCTTCGAAATGGCGCAGCTGATGGTTAAACCAATTTCTCCAAACCGAAAAGTAGATATTGGGATTTCGATCGAATTCCACGCCTTCAATCGGACGTTTTCCATGTATCTCCACCGTGCAACAGAAATCGATGCAGCCATTCTTCTTCCCACTACGAAAGTCGTCAGCTTTGATTCAACTGGCTCTCGCACTCGGAGAGTAGAGGATTTGGGAGTGGCAGTCCTCGTCGGCATCGAAACAAACTGTCCGGAATGTTCGCGAATCTACGGAACAATGTACAGAGAAGACTTAGAGTTCGCTGTACACACTCCAACAGAAAGCTACTTTGTAGAACCGATCTCGAGGTATCCACGACTGAACCGGACAGGAAAGCATCTTGCGGTGGTTTACCGACGTTCCGACATTCGAATCACAGCGTCCAACGACTCGAAACCCAGGGACTTTTCCGAAAAATATGCACAAATTTTGAGGGAAGGATCTTTTCCAACGCGAGCTCGTAGCCGTCGACACATCTTAGCTGATCCGACACAGTATTGCGATATGCTTATCGCTGCCGATCACACATTTTTCGAGAGCATCGGGCATCGTAGCGTGGAACTAACGATCATGGAAATGGTAAATCACGTTGCAACAGCAGATTTTGTTTTTCGCATGACTGATTTTGACGGCGATTCGGTTGGCGACGACATTGGATTTTCGATCGGGATGATACACGTCTTTCAGGACCCTTCCACGCCCGGATACACAATGCGCAGGGTGGACATGGGACCCGAGGATACACTGCTGACGTTCACGGCCTATAATTTCGCCGGGTTTTGCGTCGCGGTATTGTTCACATTCCGCGACTTTGCGGAAACGCTCGGAATTTCGTTTCGCTCCAATTACACGGACATGCAACACGGAATGTGCGCGCATTCGTACACGGTCTATCAATCGCAATTGTCCTTGACACTTACGATGAACACGGCGATGGTCACGCAGCTAAGTCACGGTACAGTGATTCCGCGGGCTATTCTGTCGATCGTCGTCACGCATGAGTTAGGCCATACGTTCGGAGCGGAACACGACGATGACATCCACGATATGTCGTGCAATCCCATCTGCTCACCTCTAGGGCATTACCTAATGCACTCATCGCGCGACCTCTACGACTTTCTCTTGGCCAAAAACGACTGGACCTTCTCTCCGTGCTCCATCCGCAGCATACAGCAGGTCATCGCCGTCCGCAGAGACGCCTGCTTCGTGAAACGTCCGTTCCCCATCTGTGGAAACCTAATCTTGGACAGCGGAGAGAAGTGTGACTGTGGAAACGTCTATTCGTGTGCATTTATCGACCCGTGCTGTCGTCCGCCGTCTATGAGTCGCATGGGGCCGAGCAACGGTTGCGTCTATGCCGACGGGTGTCAATGCAGTCCTCGCTGGGACCGCTGCTGCAGCGATTCAGGCTTAGCACGAGGAGCAGACGAGGCATTCATCTGTCGAACTGCCACGGACTGTACGAAGGACTCCGTCTGTGACGGGAGCTCGGTGTCTTGTCCAGCGCCTCGGATACTCCCCGATGAAACAGCATGCGCTGGAGGAGAAGGCCGGTGTCACGGTGGAGTGTGTAGCCGCAGCGTATGCACTGTGAACGGCCTAGCGGACTGCAGCTGCCAGTGGCCCGAGTCGGCCAAGTGTAAGGTCTGCTGTGGATGCGTCACTTCAAGTGACCAGGTCAGCTGTCTGCCTGCCGAGTGGTTGGCGCTGAGCCTTGGACCGGGACGCGATCTCCTCCAGAGACCCGTCTACCTGCTGCCTGGGAGGCAGTGCGATCGCGGAAGGGGCAAATGCAGCAATGATGGTGTCTGCGTTCGAAACTAAACCTTAAACCCTACAGTCTAAGCTCTCTCGTCTCCAGTTGCATTTTGACCAAGCGAATCCACATGCAAAAAAATTTGCAGGTGTAGCCTGGTGGATTCAGAAGGGCCATTCTGGGTATGTCACTCTCTTGTGATCCCCAACAGAAGAGGTCATGGCAAGTGTGGCCTCCTGGATACGCCAGTGTTTATTGGTCTATATTTTTGCAACGATATTGAATTTTTAGAAGATGCGATTGTGATTGGCAGCAGTGTGAGAAATCGAATGGACGGGTAGCGAAGTGAGGAAACGTATGGAAAGCGTATCTCAAAAGGGAGGTGTTTGAACTGGTGTGCAAAGTCTATTGACCCGGAAAATTGTAACGGGTATCCACCCGGTACAGGTATGTACAATGTGATATAGATGTAGCCTATATCAGTTTAGGGAATTCACTATTTTCCTCCTGTAGAAGTATGCAGTTCATAATGCAATAAGCCACCTAATACACGTAACGTTTTTCCGGGATACACCGAAGCCTTGTTAGTAGATCAATTGCGGTGGGTGTTAAAAGGTGCTGACTGTAGCGTGCTTGTAGGCCTGTACGCAAACGTTTTACCCTATTCTAAAAAAATAGAAGTCGACGATCTCTACGTTATGACTGCTAAGAGCTAACTGACTATTCGTGCAATGTATAACTATAGCTATATTAACTGAAATTTAGAAGTTGCATTCAGGTAATCTACCGAACTCAAGTAACCCATTGCGTAACATAATTTAGTTACTGTGAAAAGAGATTGTCTAAAAGTGCCAAAGCAAATCACCGTCATTACCCGATGAAGAAAAGACCAGCCTCAAAAGAAGGTGCTAGTTCAAGGTGTCAACTGAAAAGGTTATCGCTTCACGTAGTGCCAGTTTGAAAGGTTCCCTTCGATTGGCTTATCGTTTAGGTCAGGGATCGGTTTGCATTATTTTATCTGTATGTTTCCGGGTCTCTGTAAGTCCTTTCGAGAATATCTGTCCTCTTGTATTATTTTCTTATTCAGTCTGTCGTTTTTTCACTCTGTCTGTCTGTAGGCCTATGTATGTATGTATGTATGTATGTATGTATGTATGTATGTATGTATGTATGTATGTATGTATGTATGTATGTATGTATGTATGTATGTGTCAACCCAATCCTTCCGTTGACAATCCTTCTGATTAAATCCTTGTTCTCTTCGTACTTAACGCCTATTTAACGTTCACCTTTTGAACACTAATTCTACGTATCAGTATAACCTGAATTAATCAGCAACACAGTTTAATATCTTTTCAGTTTAATAAGAAGCAAACAGACAGAACTCAATTCGATTACAACTCGACTAGTCAGCCACACTACTACAGCGAACACACTCGAATTCAAACTTCTCTAGTCAGCATAATTCTTCGCGCCTCTTGACACACCTGTCTTCTGTGCGCCTAAGCGAACTCTAATAATATACATATAGCGCGCCGCTGCCGAGATTGGCCGGCCGCGCGTCTCACTAAGACTAAACGTTATACATCTATCATATATACAAATACACGTGAAACTAAAGTAAACGCACTAAATATATACGCTAACATCTCGCACTGCAAGACTGTACACAAAACTCAGTTCACATTACCTCCTTCCTTTTTCTGGAATTGAGCAAATTAAATTTCAAAATTTGCGAAATTACCAAAATACATGAAACATATATATATATCTAAATAATTAATAAACAGTCTTACGATTACTTATAACCTTGACAAACAATCAGCAATAATATTCAATCTGCCCTTCTTGTACTTCACCTCAACATCAAAAGTTTGTAAGGCTAACGCCCAACGCACAAGTTTAGCAGACTTAGACATTGACTCAGTCAAATATGTAAGAGGATTGTGATCAGTAAAAATGAAAATTTTTGATCCAATTATAATTTCTTTTAACTTGTTTAGAGCCCAAACAATAGCATAGGCTTCCTTTTCCACAGTAGCCCATCTCTTCTGGGTATCAGTTAATTTCTGACTGATAAATGACACAGGGCGTTCTATTCCCTTGTCGTCCATCTGTGTTAAAACAGCCCCAACTGCAAAGTCACTACTATCGCAGTACAAATTGAATGGTTTTCCCACTTCAAAAACATATAATACTACTTTGGATCGCACAGCCTCTTTAAGTAAATCAAATGCTTGCTGATGTTCAACAGTCCAATCAATCTTATCAGAAACACGTTTACTAGTTAAATCAGATAAAGGTTTCGCAATCTGTGCAAAGTCCTTAATAAACTGTCTGTAATAATTAAAAAATCCAAGTAGTTGCTTAACTTGCTTCTTAGTTTCTGGGATCTTCAAATTACTCAAACTTTTCAATTCTGTCTGGATTCATCTTTATCTTACCAGACCCAACCACATGACCGATAAACCTTACTTCAGACTTACCAAATATGCATTTTTTCAAATTTAAGGTAACGTTATGCAATCTCATTTGCATCAAAAATGCATCTAACTGCTGTAAATGAATTTTCCAATTGTCAGAATGCACAGCAATGTCATCAACATACGGTTCTGCAAAGTCACTTATAGGCTGTAAAACTAAATTTATCGCCTTAACAAAAGTTCGGCCTGAATTTATCATTCCAAAAGGAACACGAGTAAATTCATACAGTCCATTATGTGTTACAAAAGCTGTCTTCCATTGATCAGATTGTTTTACAGGACAAGTCCAATAAGCACTTCGACAGTCCAAAATAGAAATCACATTAGACTTTCCAACTTTGTTTAAAACGTCTCTGACAATCGGCATCGGATATTTACAATCCACTGTGAATGAGTTAATGTATCTGTAGTCACAGGCAAGTCTTAAAGATCCGTCTTTCTTTTTAACAATAACCAAAGGGCTTGCCATTCTGCTCGATGATGGTTTGATAATGTTTGTTTTTAACATTTCTTTGATCTGACGTTCCACTTCTGCTCGATAAATCAAAGGAATTCGATATGCTGCAAATTCCTTTTCACGAAATCCTGGTTTTAGTTCAATTTCATGTTCAACCAATGTACATAATCCGGGTTTTTCTGAAAATCTGTCACAGTATTTGTTCAAGACTTTCAACAACTGTTCTTGCTGAGTTACTGTTAAATGGCTAATTTGTTCAGGATCGAGGTTAAGTGAATTCTTGTCATCTTGAACCTCATTCCTCATTGGTAATTCAACCACTGAACCAAAATCTTCATCTTCTTCAACGATTAGACCACAACTTAATGCTCGAGTAACATATTTTCTGATCTTGTTGGCGTGAATTATTTTTCGACCATTTTCACCCATATCGACTAAATAAGAGTACTTTGATCTTCGATGTATGATCGTACATGGACCATGCCATCGAGAAATAAGTTTGTTCGTTGACGTTGGATACAAAACTATGACTTTCTCACCAGCTTCAAATTCTTTGTGTTTTGCTCTCTTGTTATACTGATTCGTGTATTGTAATTGCTTTTCTCGAGAGTAAGATTCTGCAAACAATAATGCTTTCTCCATATTTTCTTTGAGTTCTTTCAAATACTTTTCTGGTTTAACTCCAACATGAGGTGGTAAGTTTATTTCTCTAGTCCAACTCTCTTTTAATATTGCCAATGGTCCTCTCGGAATTTTCCCATAGACAAGCATATATGGTGATACTCCAGTAGTTGCATTCGGCACTTCTCGTAATGCCCACACTGTGAAAGGAATTATCTTATGCCATTTCCTCGGGTTGTCTATTATCACATGATGGATCATCTTTTTAAATGTCTGATTCCATCTTTCTACTAATCCAGCAGCCTCTGGGTGTCCTGGTGTGTCGAATCTTGGACTACAGCCCATTAAATTGAGAAATTCTCTTGTCAAACTGGCTGTGAAGTTCGTTCCTTGGTCACTTGTAATCACGGACGGCACACCAACGTTCATGAACAGTTCCGTCAACGCTTCACACACAGCCTTCGCTGTCAGCGATTTCAATAAGAAGATTGTAGGCCATCTGGTGCACGAGTCCACAATGCATAAACAATACTTGTGACCTGCAGCAGATACTGAAACGATGTGTGGCAGGAGATGCCATTCCTGCGAAGTTAGTGAAAGTGGATGTTAGATTGTGTGGTAGTGACGTGGAAGAAGAGGGATTTCCGCGTAAAATCCAGTGTTCACTTACACCTTATGTCACTTTGATGTGTGCTAGTATTGCAAAGATGGGCAGTACAGAAAGATTCTTGTTGCATCCAGAGATAATTGCCGAATTAAAAGCCGTACCACAGATGAAAATTGAAACGATACAAGGAGATGTGAGTGTACAAGCAAATGTAATGACGAGAGCGCAGAGTCGGAAACAGGAAATGGTAGATGTTGATGAGAAGAGTGAAACTGAAAGTTCAAGTGATGAGGAAAACGAAAGTAATGAGCAACGAAGCTTATCGCGAGATGGGCCAACGAGGTCCATCGTCATTCTCTTGAAGGCGACCTCTTCTCTTGAGACCGGAGTGATAGGTACTCTATCCATCACCAGACTCCTTGCCTTTAATTGACACTTCTCGCAAGACTTACAAAATTTCACAATGTCTCTTCTCATCTTTGGCCATACAAAAGATAATTTTATTCGTTCTCTTGTTTTCTCTTCTCCTAGATGTCCTCCAAATACCGATTCATGCGCCAATTCCATCACTTTAATTCGTCTCTCTTTTGGTAACACTAGTTGATATATCGTCTGGTCTAATATCTGATATTTCTTATGCAATAAACCGTTGATTACACAGAATTCAGATTCTTTCTCTTGTGCTAACTTCCACCACGGCTTCAACGATTCATCCTTTCTCTGATGCTCTTCGAACTTCTTCGAATCGGCAATCTGCACCTTTTGTTCTTCGTCCATCTCTTCATCTCTATACAAGTCTCCTATCCCCACATCACATTCATTGTCTTCTTCAGTTTCATTTAATGTGCCATTCTCGCATGCAGCCATCTCTTGCTCATTCATCTCTGATGTTATACCATCTCGCGATAAGCTTCGTTGCTCATTACTTTCGTTTTCCTCATCACTTGAACTTTCAGTTTCACTCTTCTCATCAACATCTACCATTTCCTGTTTCCGACTCTGCGCTCTCGTCATTACATTTGCTTGTACACTCACATCTCCTTGTATCGTTTCAATTTTCATCTGTGGTACGGCTTTTAATTCGGCAATTATCTCTGGATGCAACAAGAATCTTTCTGTACTGCCCATCTTTGCAATACTAGCACACATCAAAGTGACATAAGGTGTAAGTGAACACTGGATTTTACGCGGAAATCCCTCTTCTTCCACGTCACTACCACACAATCTAACATCCACTTTCACTAACTTCGCAGGAATGGCATCTCCTGCCACACATTGCAAGTTCACTTTTCCAATTTGTTCCACCTTCATGCCTTCCAGTAATTCTTCACTAATCACCGGAATCTCTGCACCCGAGTCGCTCAGTGCTTTGACTTTCACTGGCTCTTTACCGTCTACTCCACGAATTTCAACCTCGACATATTGCAAGAACGATTTCTTCAATATTCGATTGTCATCTTTTCCTATGACTTCTCTCTGAACTTCAGCATCCAATAGAATTTCTTTTTGAATACCACATTTCATTACTGACTTCACTTCAGTCTCTTGGTTTTCTTGACTCGCGGTTTGATTATCTGTATCACTAACCACTTGAATCAAATTCACCCTTGTGTGTTCTTGATTTCTGCTAGAACTAGCTGCTGCCACTGGAACTGGACAAAATTTAACCAAATGTTTGTCTGAACCACAGTTGTGACAACGCTTCACAACTGTATGGTATGGTTGTGAAATACCTCGTTGTTCATTTCCTTCATATCTCTTATACTGCGTAAACGATGTGTTGCCTTCCCTCTTGGCAAACGGCGCTGACGATTTGTTAAATCCCTGACGACCAAACGTCACTTCTCTGGTCTCATTGGGTACAGGGACATTAACCTTGACTTCTTTACCTTTGAACTGACTCCCTGTTTCTGGATTACTTTTCCACTTTCCACTCTGGCTTTGGTTTACGGAACGTTGAGAAGGATAACTGTTTATATTTGGGATCGCAAACCCAATTCGATTGTTTACATGAATGTCTGCTAGGTCTGCCACTGCACTAGCTTGGAGACAGTCAGTTCCTTCCTTCGACAATACAAACTGTAGTGGACCTGGCGGTAAACATTCTTTTAGCTTATCCGCTACCAGCAAATCAAAGAGCGTATCATACTCTCTGTTCACGTTTCGACTTCTCACGTAATAGTTTAGCAAGTTCTTCAGTCTTGCCGTAAACATCGTATAAGTCTCTTCTGTTGTCTTCTTAGCATCCACAAATCTGGCTCTGTATTCTCTCGAGGTCAATTTAAATTCTTTTAATAAGTGCTGCTTGACTCTATCATAATTGTCTAGATCATCGTATGACAATCTATTCAGAACGGTTCGAGCTTTCGGCGTCATCAATGGTAGTAATAATTTCACCCAAAACGGCTTTTCCACAGCAAAACTACGAAATGCGTTCTCGACTGTTTCAAAATATAATGGCACCTCCATCATATCAGTTGGCATTTGAGGCAATACATGCTTCATTGCATCACCTATTTTCTTAATTTTTGACACCAAAGTTTCACTTTCTTGCTGCTTCCTTCTTTCTGCTTCCCGTTCTTCTCTCATTTGCGTTTCTTTCAATGTCAATTTTGATTTCTCCAGTTTCAGACGTTCCTGTCTTTCTGCCTCTGCCTTTTCCAAACTTTCTTTCTGAAATTTGAGTTCTTCTTGTCTGATCTGTTCTGCACGTTCCAACTCTAACGTTCGCGCTTTTTCTTTTTCTTCTTCACGCATTCTCTTTGCTTCAATCTGCTGCTGACGTACCTCTTCATCACTTTTTCTAGCTCTTTCAAATTCAATCATCTGCTCCAGTCTTCTTCTTTCAGCATCTTCCCTATCTCTTTTCAACTGTTCTAACTGAATCTCAAACTGATGCTTTTGCAATTCCAGTTCTGCCTTACGCACTTGTTCTGCTTTATCTTCTCTCTCTCTCTGCAGGCGCAATTCTTCTTGCCTTGCAAGTTCCGCTTTCTCTTCTTTCTCTCTCTGCAAGCGCAATTCTTCTTGCCTTGCAAATTCTGCCTTCTCTTCTTTCTCTCTCTGCAAGCGCAAATCGTCTTGTCTTACACGTTCTGCTTCTTGTCTCAGCTCTTTCTCTTCTTGTCTCCGTTTCTCCTCCCTATCTTCTTTCATCATCATCCACTGCATCAACATCTCCATAGACATAGGCGCAGGAGGTTTTTCAATA
Organism: Allolobophora icterica; assembly: GCA_963556255.1. Taxonomy (NCBI): domain Eukaryota; kingdom Metazoa; phylum Annelida; class Clitellata; order Crassiclitellata; family Lumbricidae; genus Allolobophora; species Allolobophora icterica. The sequence continues at coordinate 26,095,717 of OY744609.1, read as the reverse complement.
GCCTTTTCTACGGCACCGCCAACTGCACCTTCTTCTTCAACTTCTTCTTTAACCCACACTTCAGCGAGTTCCTGTATCATGTCACCACGTGACATACCTTCTAATTGTTCTTCTTTAAAACCGGCTTTCAACAAACGCTGTTTTAGACTTTCCGTAGACATCTTCTTAATATCTGCTTGTCTTTCAGCACTTAGTTTCTCCATCTTACTTGTTTACTTTGGTGATTTCTCTTTTCAAAGAAGTCACGGTTTTTCTTGTTGTGTGAATCGATAAACAAACGGGATTTCTTTTATATTTGTTCGTGGAAAACAACGAAATTTTTTATACCGTTTCTCGTGTTCCACCGTCGTTGATATCGTAGACACGTCACACAGCAACAACGCGTAAATTCTTTTATCACCGTCGTAGATTCTTCTAACACCGTTGTAAATTCTTTTATCACCGTCGTAGATTCTTCTATCCGCCGAAGGAGGTGATAACGTGAATTTTAATCCACCGTGAGTTTATATCCACCGTGAGTATTTATTCCACCGTGAGTATTTATTCCACCGTGAGTATTTATCCACCGTGAGTTCTTATCCACACCGACGCTATTCCACCGTGAGTTTTTATCCACCGTGAGTATTTATCCCGCCGCTGCCACCAATAATGTCAACCCAATCCTTCCGTTGACAATCCTTCTGATTAAATCCTTGTTCTCTTCGTACTTAACGCCTATTTAACGTTCACCTTTTGAACACTAATTCTACGTATCAGTATAACCTGAATTAATCAGCAACACAGTTTAATATCTTTTCAGTTTAATAAGAAACAAACAGACAGAACTCAATTCGATTACAACTCGACTAGTCAGCCACACTACTACAGCGAACACACTCGAATTCAAACTTCTCTAGTCAGCATAATTCTTCGCGCCTCTTGACACACCTGTCTTCTGTGCGCCTAAGCGAACTCTAATAATATACATATAGCGCGCCGCTGCCGAGATTGGCCGGCCGCGCGTGTCACTAAGACTAAACGTTATACATCTATCATATATACATATACACGTGAAACTAAAGTAAACGCACTAAATATATACGCTAACATCTCGCACTGCAAGACTGTACACAAAACTCAGTTCACAGTATGTATGTATGTATGTATGTATGTATGTATGTATGTATGTCTCTGTCATTATTCTTCTGCCGTGCCGACTAGGCCTACTCCAGGTCATATCATTTCTACATCTCAGATACTACTCATCCGAGAGTAAAATCATTATGATCCTTGAGAAGTTGAGAGAAGACGGTTTCAATAAAACTGAATATAATGGGAGGCATAAAAGGGCTTAGAGAGTCTCCTTGCTGTGGACCTATCTGGGATAAAAGAGAAAATAGCCAGATTAAAGTAAAAGGCTTCAGCATAGGCTGAATAGCAATAATGGCGCGGGCAACTTGTCTGAGAAAACGTATACTCTTCCTCTTAGGACAGTGGCAGAGACCTGTGCCATCGCAATTCTGCTCCTGATCACAATATTGCGCACATGGTCCGAGTATGGTGGATCCGAAGAATACTCCTCAGGCACCGCGCACATTTCGAAAGTGTTAAGTTTCTTGTTTAAGACCTCGACGGCGTCAGCAGATCCGCCCCGCCAAGATATTCGTGCATTGACTGTCCGAGGGCTGAGGTTCGGGACGGTGATGGACGCGGCGGAGGGCTCATCGTCTACCATCGCTCAGCTGTACCAAGGTGAAGGGTTTCACTGCCAGACTATTCTACCACCTTCGAGGCTCTGGTTGTCTCCGTCGTCTCGCCTCTTGGCCCACCGACTATCATTGCTGTCTACTGTCCGGAACCTGAACCGCCGTCAACAACCTTCTTTCATTCATGTCATTCGTCTCTAGATCAACCCTTTGTCCTTATAGAATTATTCATCATATGGACCCGCAAAAAGTGCCGTCAATAGGTTCTTAAATAAATAAATTGTTCTGTAATGTATTTCTAAATTTCTGAAGCGCCACACTCAGTGAAAACCTAGTCAAAGCCGCTCCCAGTGCGAAGAACCCAGAGGACACAGAAAAGATTTAAGACAACGGATAGATGCAGCAGGACCCCAGTGAGGATCGTAGAGCGAGTTGCAGGAGGAAGGCCATTCCAAATGTGAACATATTCACTTACATACAAACTCACCTATATAAACAATTGCGTACATACATAAATATACATGTGCATACAAATACATACATATACACATGCCAACAGACACACAGATACATATGCAGACTTTGTTCTGGTTCTTCTATGACTTTATGACGTAGACAATGCGTACCGTAATCAAGGTAAATTGACTACGCATCTTTCTTAACAATATGTTATTGTTTGTGAAAAGCAGGTAAAGGTTTCGCTTGGTCTATATGACAAACATATAGAAAATATAGAAATATTAGTACAGAAGGAAGAATGCGACGTCTTTTGCTGAGAGTAACAACGGGCGTTCTACCGGAACAAACCTCGACCACCTGATCTCAGGTGATTTGCACCAAAGCGATGCAAGCGACAAGGTGGACAGTCCTTATCCTCTCCTTTGCTCACTGTCTGAATTCCGCGCGTCATCCAATGGTTTCTCAATCTCGAACTGCTGTAGAAGAAGGAGGTAAACCGGAAAGTACTCCCGACAAGAAACCCTTCAGCCAAACCACTAATCCTTCCACAAATTCTCCTTGTCTGGCATTAAGCGACATGGTACCCTGCTTCGAAATGGCGCAGCTGATGGTTAAACCAATTTCTCCAAACCGAAAAGTAGATATTGGGATTTCGATCGAATTCCACGCCTTCAATCGGACGTTTTCCATGTATCTCCACCGTGCAACAGAAATCGATGCAGCCATTCTTCTTCCCACTACGAAAGTCGTCAGCTTTGATTCAACGGGCTCTCGCACTCGGACAGTAGAGGATTTGGGAGTGGCAGTTCTCGTCGGCATCGAAACGGACTGTCCGGAATGTTCGCGAATCTACGGAACAATGTATAGAGACGACTTAGAGTTCGCCGTACACACTCCAACAGAAAGCTACTTTGTAGAACCGATCTCGAAATATCCACGACTGAACCGGACAGGAAAGAACCTTGCGGTGGTTTACCGACGTTCCGACATCCGAATCACAGCGTCCAACGACTCGAAACCCAGGGACTTTTCCGAAAAATATGCCAACATTTTCAGGGAAGGATCTTTTCCAACGCGAACCCGTAGCCGTCGACACATTTTAGCGGATCCGTCACAGTATTGCGACATCCTTATCGCTGCAGACCATACATTTTTCGAGAACGTCGGGCATCGAAGCGTGGAACTAACGATCACGGAAATGGTAAATCACGTTGCTACAGCAGATTTTGTTTTCCGCATGACCGATTTTGACGGCGATTCGGTTGGCGACGACATTGGATTTTCGATCGGGATGATACACGTCTTTCAGGACCCTTCCACGCCCGGATACACAATGCGCAGGGTGGACATGGGACCCGAGGATACACTGCTCACGTTCACGGCCTATAATTTCGCCGGGTTCTGCGTCGCAGTCCTGTTCACATTCCGCGACTTTGCGGAAACGCTCGGAATTTCGTTTCGCTCCAGTCACACGGACATGCAACACGGAATGTGCGCGCATTCGTACACGGTCTATCAATCGCAATTATCCTTGACACTTACGATGAACACGGCGATGGTCACGCAGCTAAGTCACGGTACAGTGATTCCGCGGGCCATTCTGTCGATCGTCGTCACGCATGAGTTAGGCCATACGTTCGGAGCGGAACACGACGACGACATCCACGATATGTCGTGCAATCCCATCTGCTCACCTCTAGGGAATTACCTAATGCACTCATCGCGTGACCTCTACGACTATCTCTTGGCCAAAAACGACTGGACCTTCTCTTCGTGCTCCATCCACAGCATACAGCAGGTCATTGCCGTCCGCAGAGACGCCTGCTTCGTGAAACGTCCGTTCCCCATCTGTGGAAACCTAATCTTGGACAGCGGAGAGAAGTGTGACTGTGGAAACGTCTATTCGTGTGCATTTATCGACCCGTGCTGTAGTCCGCCGTCTATGAGTCGCATGGGACCGAGCAACGGTTGCGTCTATGCCGACGGGTGTACATGCAGTCCTCGCTGGGACCGCTGCTGCAGCGACTCAGGCTTAGCACGAGGAGCAGACGAGGCATTCATCTGTCGAACTGCCACGGACTGTACGAAGGACTCCGTCTGTGACGGGAGCTCGGCGTCTTGTCCAGCACCTCGGATACTCCCCGATGAAACGGCATGCGCTGGAGGAGAAGGCCGGTGTCACGGTGGAGTGTGTAGCCGCAGCGTATGCACTGTGAACGGCCTAGCGGACTGCAGCTGCCAGTGGCCCGAGTCGGCCAAGTGCAAGGTCTGTTGTGGATGCATCACTTCAAGTGACCAGGTCAGCTGTCTGCCTGTCGAGTGGTTGGCTCTAAGCCTTGGACCGGGACGCGATCTGCTCCAGAGACCCATCTACCTGCTGCCCGGGACGCAGTGCGATCGCGGAAAGGGCAAGTGCAGCAATGATGCTGTCTGCGTTAGAAACTAAACTTAAGTCCTACAGTCTAAGCTCTCTTGTCTCCAGTTGCATTCTGATAAAGCGGGTCGACCTATAAATAAAAAGAGCAGGTGTTGCCTGGTGGATTCACTTTCAGAAGGGCCATTCCGGGTATGTCACTCTCTTGTGATCCCCAATAGAAGAGGTCATGGCAAGTGTAGCCTCCTAGGATTCGCCAGTGTTTATTGGTCTCTATTTTTCCAACGATATTGAAATTGTTAGAGGATGCTATTGTGATTGGCAGCAGTGGCAAAATCGAGTGGACGGGTAGCGAAATGAGATAAAGTATGGAAAGCGTATCTTAAGAGGGAGTTGTATGAACTGGTGCGAAAGTCTTATGAGCAGGACATATGTATCGGGTGCAGTACTGCAGGTATTTTCAATGGGATATAGATATAGCCTGCGCCACATAGGGAACTGTAGACCCAGTTTAACTCTGCTTCATATCTTGTATATCCCATGAATTTATATTTAAAAATCTTTAAATCGAGTCATGTAGGTCTAGTTCTGCAATGCTAAGTGACCGCATGGACCGGTTAACACATTTCTTTCGAGTCTTTCGTTAGTGTCAACCACAATGAGTAGCCTAATCCAAAAGTTTTACCCACACACGTTAGGTTAAAGGACGGTCAGTGTCACACAGCCACACCTGGCAATGCAATGCAGACATCCAGGCGATTCTGACATCCAAAGGAATCAAAATAACTGACAGATTTCAACCAATTTACCAACAGAAATACTTGCATCCATCACCGTTATAATTTCCAGCACCGTAATTACCAAACACCACAAAATCAAGCTAGGTAAGACTGTATATGCTCACTTATTACAGGTCTTTTAAACGATCCATCACCACTACCTCGCCTCGTAATGCTAGGTACGGCAGTGAATTATTACTATTCATTCTTATCATGTATGCAAGTCCTCAAAACATGGTTTTGTGGTTAAAGTACCATGACAACAAGAAACTTTTTTACAGCTTGTAAACTTAACCCCACAAGGCAACCTTAAATCCGCTTCCTCTGGCCAGCAGTTTGTCCCATCCTACCAAAGACACACTTGTGCCATTTCCATGCCATTTTGCACACTGTTCTGCAATTTAATCACTACCAACAGCTTTGCGGGACCCTTTTCTTTTTCTCTCATCTGAATTGTTAAACAGCTGAAGACTTTTCCAGAAACCTACACTTTAGAAGTAAATTCAGAAAAATTAGCACGACATAAATACTTAAATAACAATGATAAAATGCCAATTGTGCCAACAATGAAGCCTTTACTCCGACTTGACTTTCCTGAGATCTAACAGATTTTGGAAGTTCCCACAGACGTCAGAAGTTGCAAACTAGGATTATTAGTGCTGTCCGGTTGTATCAAGTAATGTAAGCAGGAATCAGTAAAAACTTAAAAGATCAGGCAAATGGTCCCTGTACATAATAGACATCATTGTAATAGTAATCCTGAGATTGCTACAGTATCAAGAGCAAGCTAAATCATGGAGCCCAGCTTATTCACAAGGTGTTCAGTCAAAAAAAAATCTGAAGGTAGGCAAGGTCAGGTTTCAGATCTATGGGTCAGGTGGATGCACAGTGCAGCGGATGGCTATAGCCTATGGTGGATTGTATGCAAAATTGGTGCAGCAACAAAGAAAACAGAAGAGAAGCAGGATATGATTTCAGGAACAGAAACATTTTAAGGTTTGAATGAGGAGGTAAGAGGTGCAGTGTTGGTAGGATGGGTGAGGTGCAGTATCCACTGACTACCATACTTACGTCACAGCTCAAGCACCACAGCCTCATGACTATAACATTCTTGGACAAACTCAAAGCAATGCCAAGCAACCATCTTTATATAGTTCCTATGCAAATCTGTCTCTTAGCAAAAGCAAATGCTGGATGAAGGAGAACAGCAGAATCCCATTAAATAAATTTATTCAGACGTCTTGATGAATGATGACATAAACAGGTGGCAGAACTAAAGAAATCATTCCACCTTCTTTCTTCGTACTTTTTCTTGAACTCTTCAAACAGAAAATAACAAAATCACATTTATAATCTGTGTTACACAAAAAGTCTCTACAGAAGAGCTATATAGATCAAAATAATTTGTAAAAAATAATCTAAATTGAAATAGTTATGTACATTTGTTGTGCATAAAATGTCTGGCAGCGGCATTGTATGGCAAACATTTGAGCATCTTTGGCAATAACTTTCAGGGCTAGTGAAAAAGATAGTTAAGGGAGAAGAAAGAGGAAAGAGATGGATAAATGGAGAGCAACAGATTTTCTTGCAAGGTACACATTTTTGAAACTGCATGATGCTCCTCTTCACAGTAGAGCCTAGTAAACTAACAACAGCTATATATATATGTTTGTTAGTTTCTCCAGACAGTTTTTCAAGCCTGAGGAATCAGTTTTACCTCAAGTGAAATTGTATAAATATTATTATTATTATTATTAGTAGTAGTAGTAGTAGTAGTAGTATTAATAATAATAACAATTATAATTAGAATTTAATTAATCTGTAAGCAAAAACTTACGCTTTTAACAGTGTCTCCAATTTGGCATTGGCCAATGCAAGAAACTCGTCAATTTGCTTCTGCACAAAAAAAGTACAAAAGAAATTAAACAAGGTGACAGCTACAGAAGAATCCAATTCAATAATACCTAATAAGTAGGGCTGATACTGATTAAAACTCGATTAATCTCCTAAATTTAACTTCGATTAATTGATTGTGATTAATTTAGTATATGTTACATAAAGCATGAAAAACTGTTAAAAATGTAGTCACTGAGTCAGTTACTAATTTCTTTCATTATAAGCAAACAGTTTATTGCAAGGAAGACAGCTAATTTTGTAGCAATCTTTGACTTTTCCATCTGCATTTACCTTAAATGCAAAATGATCACTTAATTTTCCACTCAAACGTTTCACATTATCGTTGTTCACCATACTGGTTACTCTGGAAAAGGCTGCTAATATCATGAAATAAGTAAGAAAATTAATCGTACAAGCCAAAATTAATCAATTCAAATTTTTTACGATTGATTATTAAATAATCGTTAAAATTCGCAGCCCAACTAATAAATTATAAAGCTACTACAAGTTGAGCTAGCAAAATAGTTTTGATATGTTCTTAATATGTGCTATGAAAATGCCTGCATACATATGTACATACTCTAAATTCATTGACTCATTCTTAATGGGCCACCTATCTTACACTGAACTTTCCAGTGCATATTTTAAGAAATTTTTACTACTGGGACAAAATCAGTCGAAGAACTTTTGTAGGAATTCATCTCCACAAACTTTTTGACTTTTTCAGGAATTCATCTCCCAAAAAAGTTGATGACCTTTTTTTTAGTCATCACCTTTTTTCTGGGACAAATCTTAAAATTATTCTTCCAACATTTGTCCCACTAATTATACTTTATACATACATTGCCTGGGACAAATCAGCCTGACTACTGGGACAAATCCTAAGACTACTGGGACATTTGTCCCACTAGTTATACAGTTAAAATATGCCCTGGAACTTTCTGAGAAATTCCCATATAATTCCAAACGAAACATCCTGAATCATGTAATTAATTCTAATTCCTAACACATAACCAAATCAACTGAGGATGTGCTAAAGCTTGACAAACCTGATAAAGACTGTAAAACTTTGGAGCTGTGAAGATGAAAACGACACCTTTGAACAGAAACACACCTGATTTTATTAAAAGTTTTAAACCAGTTCAACTTGTCAACAGCCCAGTTGAAAACTTCATAAGAATAAGTGATGTTGCAATCACAACTCTACATATCTTTGGCTTCCTGTTATTTCAGCGTCATTCATCTCTAGATCAACCCTTTGTCCTCATAGAATTATTCACCATAGGGACCAGCAAGAAGTGCCTTCAATAGGTTCTAACACATATAAATTGTTCTGTATTGTATTTCTAAATTTCTGAGGATCCTAGAGCGAGTTGCAGGAGAAAGGCCATTCCAAATGTGAACATATTCACTTACATATATACCATTACCCACCCATATAAATACATGCATACATACATATACATAAGTGTGTACATATAAGTAAATACATATACACATACTTACAGACACACAGACATTAATGCAGACATTGCTCTTGTTCTTCTACGGCTTTACACCCCGCATTTGTAAACTTCTCAGTGACTTTTAAAATTGTTATTTACAAGCGAGCAATGGTTAATCATTGCCACAGCAACAGTGCACACTAACGTTAGAAGTTTTACAGGTTTAAAATTTTAACTAAATTTTAAATTTGCCATTACTGGTAACCTGTATTCCCTCTGAAACACAGATAACAGACCGATTATTACAAGCGTAATTCCGCTGATCCAAGATCCAATGAACGTCATAAGCCACAGCAGAAGAGCAAACTAGAAATTACAAAAAAAACACAAAGAATTACTTTCAGTTATTTAATATAGAAAAGATTAATCAACTCTTCCATTTATCATCAGTATTGTTATCACACCAACCACCAATGTCATCATTGTCATCGTCCCCTTACCCTACCTACCCAGCCGTACCACCAAATAATTCCCTAAATCAATAACAACCAACAATATACTTCATGAGCTTCACCATAAACATCCCTGATAATGACAATGATGGTTATGATAATGGAACAATTTTTCATCACACATATCAGTACTTTAATGCAAACGTTAATGATCTTACTTACTTTGATGCAATCAACATTAGACCTCAATGATCTTACTTACTTTTATGGAATCGACGAATCTTTCAACAAGAAACAACCTACGAACATCATCAACAACTCTCGTAATGTTTTTCACCATCTGATCAGAAAACTTGTGAACGCTCTCCGGCGGAATGGATATTTCCTTCTCCAGGTACTTACTGTCAATAGAAAAACATTACTAATCAGGAGTCTGCAGTGTACAGAGAAAAATTTCAAAGGCAGTTAGGTAGGCAGTCTGTGAAGAAATACAAAAAAATCATTATAAATTCTAAACTAGCACGGGCCGATTTCACCAAATACTTGGTCTTTAATGGCCAGTAACAAGCCTCTGAATCTTTCTACGACTTAAGCTTAATTCCTCTGCTTAAGTTATTAGGACAATGTCAACGCGTCCACAAATTTGATTTCTCAGATATATTCTCCCATATATTTAATTTGCGCATACATTTAATTCATATATGGCCGAGATACTAATTAAGAGCCGAGTTCACTAGGAACACTCGTGGAAAACATCTTGGAATTCAGTTTGTAATGAAAAACAGTGACTTTTGGTTAGTCTATTCATTGATTAGACGGTCATCTCCGACTTCTGGGGCTCGATGATACTCTAACAAACAGACTGTATATCACATCACACAGGTAACTTTTGGGGTGAGATGCTACTCTAACCAAGAGAGACTACATCACATCACACAGTTAACCTTTGGGGTGAGATGATACTCTAACCAAGAGACTAAAATATTATCACATCACACAGTTAACTGAACAGCGCCAAGCAACGTTTTATCACTTAGAAATAATTGGCAATATATTAATACATGAACATGCATAAACTGCTAAAGCGCTAATACATGAACCAGAAAGAAGCTTGGCTGAGCAAAATGATCCATTAAGTGCACTAGATGAACTGATGACAAACGCTGTCGAGAAGCCAAATATCAATGAACATCTGTTGCTTACACAACAATGCAATGTGACAGATGTTAACTAAGTATATTATAAATCAAAAACCTCATTCGTGACACTCCTAAGAGCAGCAAGATCTATAACGTTAGTAAGCTTATGTTACGACCCATTTGGTGTGTCAGCATTTCTCCTCTGTACTAAGCACACTGTCTCCTGACTCACTTAACCCCCAAGATGCCAACATGGTTTGTTTGAATGATATGATATTTGTTGATATGTTGTGATATTTGTTGGAAACTGTCCAAACAACCTAGTTCTTGCAGACTTGTTTTGAAACAATATACCTGTAATTCAGCTCTTTCCCTTTTTCCTCCTACTTCATCATATTAACCATTTTCTTATTCCTCATCCTCTTCTCTCTTATTCTATCACCTTTCTGACCTGGCTTTGAATCCTGGGTTGATCGCATGGAATCAATACACACAGGTATGCACTTATGCAAGTATGTATCTGGCTATGCGATCAATCTGTGTGCCTCACTGATACAAGTGCCTCATTAAATCCAACAAAACAATGATCCTCTCGAGTCTCAATCAGTTTTATGCTAATTTGGAAACCTGGCAAGAGCAATTCAACATTTTTCTCAAGGGTTGTAAACACAGTAATTTTTTATCAGCCTATGCCCTTAGCAAACTCAACTATAATAGGAGTACAGAGAGAAGAACACACTGTCAGAGAGGGCAAGAAAATGAACTCCTCAACAATTCATCTCCATAGCTATCTGTAGGGCATAGCTCACGTTACTGCTGTTCCACTTCTATTTATAGGACAAATGACAGATCAAAAATAACTGTGTAAGGGATTGCTCTTCTGCTACTGATAGGGCAAATGATAGAGCTGTTATGTAATTAGGCTAATTAGTGCCTGAAGCCTGGCCAGTATAGAGTGGCACAAGGACCGTGAAGGCATTCATCTGAAACCAGGCTGGAAAAGCATTAAGGTTTCTTAATTAACCAGAGGCTCACGGCTTCAAAATGGGCAATTGTCAGTTACCTGTAAAGCCATGGAGTTGGAGCCGTTGGGTTGCTGGAGACAATTTTTATACCTATCTGCGAAATCTACAGAATGTCAAATTTATCAGCCTCTAGAAGTCAATATATACAGTATTAGTGTGCTGCCATATGCACTCGTTGGCTGACAGATACCATGGCGTTGTGGGTAGGGTCACTGCTCAACTCTTTTCTTGCATCACTAATGAGATGTCACGTCTGCATGAATGGTTCAGATCAATAGAAGACAATGCCTGCCGGATGTAACAGGCCAAGCAGGTCTTAATTAGATTCTTGCATTTAGTCAGTGGCTAAATTGCTCATCCAGAGGTTGCGGATCTCTGAATTTTTACAGACCTAAAGCATAAACCTATCTGGCAAATCTAAAACTGATATTCATAGGCTATTTGCAATTTAAATACAACATAAAATGTGTGAAATAAGATGCCTGCCTATGTTGTGATTGATTATTGTAACAAACAACGCATTTAGGTGAAGGGTCTCCTCTGCTAGGATTTCATAGTTCTGGTGGCGGATTTCAAATCCGAGGTGCTGGATCTCAGATCCAGCTGTAATTAACCACAGTATTTAGTCCTCGTAGAGCAGAGCCACAAGCCACTGATCAATAACTTTGATTTACGCCAATCCATTTGCAATATATTATAATTACAGCAGCCCAAGTGTTTTTGGGTAGTTGATTAGGCTACCTGCTCAGAATCCCCCGAGAATCCCAACCATGGTGCATATTACACCAAAATTTACACAACCCTGGTAATGTAATGTAAGCACAGATTTATATAGCACCTCTTCATGAAACCTTATCAGAGGCGCTCACTCCTTCACTCAAGTGATAAAGAAAAGATTACTTAAAATACAGTATTTATTTACTTTTTATGGTGGTTGTCAGGGTCGTTGACGTCGACCTTAGCTGACCTTACTTTTAGAAAGTTCATAAGACATCAGAACTTACATACATAAGAGATTGCTATCCTGTTTAAAGTGGGCAAATGACAGAGTTAAAGAGGCATTTAAGGGTCTGATAATCATCTTCTTCTGCAATGCTTAATCTCGACTTCACATGTACTATTTGAACTTGAACCTGGAGCACTGAGGTTAAAGGCAAAAACAACAGAAATCTCCAAATAAGCAAGATTATACTCCAACCGTCATGAAAAAACCTCATCAGCTTACTTGAGTGGATGTGCGTCTTTCGATTTCTTAAAATAGGCGACAACATTTCCGTATAGCCGATAGGCAAAAGCGAAAGTGAGAACAAAAAGTGATGCATATGAGATCAGGCTGAGTAGAGAAAAGCAAGCCAATGATATGAGAATCAGAATACTGCCAGCAAAGACTAAAATCGTCCATTTGACATTGCGCCAGTAGATCAGATCTTGGACTACAACAATCAACAAATTCAGCATAATCTAATCAATCAACAATAGAAATATTCAATCAACAATAGAAATAAATAAATACTTAATCAGAGGCGTAACTTTGGTCTAAAAGTGGGGGTACCAATTTCTTACATACACGAAGCAAGGTGGAGACTTCGATCTCTGGGAAAGCACAATAATAAAATACTGATTGGCATGCACTGTTCAAAAAGTGGAGAGCGTCTATGAGTCGCACGGTACCCCCAGTACAAAAAGTGGGGGTACGGGTACCCCTCGTACCCACACAAATAACGCCTATCAATCCAATCATCAGTGAGTCAGTCACTCAACCAATCGTGAGTTGGTGTTGAAGTTGATGAATCAAGTGTGTGAGGCAGTGAGTCAGTATGTGACTGAGTGAGTGTAGAAATGAGGGAGTGAAGTGAAGAAGTGACAGAAGGAATGATCTGCCAGCCAGCCAGCAATGAATGAACAAATGTCACTAAAGTCAAGAAACAAATCATTTCTACTTAATTAATCAAAACTCCAATGACACATTCAATTAACCAATTAAATATTGAAATGATAAAAAAGACATGATAAAGAACAGATTAATTAATAAACAAGCAGAGAGTAAATTAACTAAAGCTAAACAAATGAGTGCCTACCTCTTGGGTCAATGGCTGTTGCCCAGCAGCCTAAACAAAAATTATGCATTCATCTCAAAGAGTGAGTCTGTGAATAATGTAAATTAATTAAACTAAAATTATGCATTACGGTATTTTACATTATCATTTGAAGAGCATCTAATTTAATATACTCTAATGACCTCTACTGCATCATTATCATAATGTCAAAGACATCAGTCCATCAGTCCATTAGAGTGACATTGCAATCACAGTATCCATTGATCAAGTGCAGTATGAAACAGATATATAGGTCAGTTGGTTAAGATGTTAGATGTAGGACTTTGTGAACATTGATAAATGCCTTGCGTATCATGATAATGTTCAGCGCTATATAATTAGATTAGATTACTTTTGAAGCACCTTTAGATCTGACATTCAGCCATGTTTCAGCTCCTTTGAGAGTTACCAAAATAGCACCATATAAATCATATAAATGCATACAAGTACCCAGAACGCATCGCATCTAAACATGACATTGTCCAACAGTAAAATCAAGGCTTACATTTCGTCTCTGGCTGTTCCTGATCGCCCTGTTTCGCGTCGAGCACTGACTTTCTCATCCGCGTACCCTGTTCCTGATCACCCTCTGAAATTTCGCGGTCAGCAGCAGCAGACGATCCAGGTCCCACCACAGAGGCTGACTTATCTGCCTCAACAGTTTCCTCCTCGCTGGGAAACGCAACCTTCTCAAAATCGTTGTCCGAATGCTGATTATCCGACAGTTCCGGGTTTGAATCCGCCATCAGTTGAATCGTTTCTATCGACTGTGAAAATTCTGAGCATTCAAATACGATAACAAAAATTCCACAGGTGTTCCGTTTTAAACACCTGCTCGATTCACCAACGTAAACATGAGTACAAAGAAGGACAAAGTTTTATAGCACGTGTAAAAGTAAGTAAGTTACTTCATGTGGCAAATAGCCCGTTCGCGAAAGAAAAATAGATTAGGGAGTTTTATTCAAAATTCTCTTAAAATTTTATGTATATGCTTACTAAAAACTGTGAAACAGGCAAAAGTCGTGCACCTTACTTTTTTCTCATCTATTAATCTTTATCTGCCATCTCAAAATGCATTATCTTGATTTTTGATTGCTTAACGTCCAGTCGGAATTTGACCCGGAATGAGATTTTACCCATATATCGTTGCTTAGACAATTAGGCTAGCATTTGAATTACCAGCTTTAGACCAGATAAAATCACGAATTTGATACTTAATTCCTATTACGCTTACGAGTATAAACTTGTATGTTGGCCATTGGCAGACGTTTAATTTAGGCTATCTGCTGCAATAGCCTAGGCCTAATCTATGTTTCTGAGTGTTATAATTAATTACAATTGATTAATTCGTTCATACGGTTCATTCACTCAATTTTGCAGTCATCTAATTCATCCAGTGCTCTTTAAATTTTACACAGGGCCACGGAGGTACTGAAAAGGCATTATATTTTGTCTTGATATTTAGATACATTCATACATATCATACAGGCTTGTGTTCATACAAGTTGTAGTTGTATACATACACACGTACAAGTCGTACAGGCATACATACATACATACATACATACATACATACATACATACATACATACATACATACATATTTACATATAAGTACATACATACATACATACATACATACATACATACATACATACATACATATATACATATATACATATATACATATATACATACATACATACATACATACATACATACATACATACATACATACATACATACATACATACATACATACATACATACATACATACATACATACATACATACATACATACATACATACATATACAATACATACATGCTTACAAGCATGAATACCAAAGATCTTCAATGATATGGAATTTTATATTATAGCTTTCTTTCTCAGTCTTCTGCTGTTGAGCAGGTTTGTGACATTGACGACCTCGTGTTCCCCTCCGACCTCCTCCATCCTGTTCGGTTTGTGAGGACTTCGCTTGATGACGAACGTCAGTTAGGGTTGCACTTGATTTGTCCATATCATGTCTTGGGAAATAGCCGAGGTGGTTTCCCGTTGCCTTCCTCGCGGTTTGAGTAGTGGCCTTCTACGCCGCTCACGTTAGCCAGCTGTTTCAGGGTTCCTGCTGAGCCTTTCCACCTCGCGTAGCGCCCAAGGTGGTACTTCAGAAACCTTCACCACTGATGGCATAGCCTCAGCAGGCAATCCCCTACTCGGCTGTTACGCCCCCCACCACCAAGGCGAGGTGTGAGACGGACTTTGGGGGATTTATAGCTCATTATTATCATAGCTATGACTCGTAATTTATGAACGCGCCCTGATAATTAGACCACGTGCTACGATGGGCGTGGCTACTGGGGTCGCGGCAGGTCAAGGTGGCCAGAAGTGGTTTCGATCGAGAGATTCGACCAGATCGACGAGAAAAGGAGTGGGTTTGGAAATGGTTGGGCTGCATTTACTTGAGATCTTCGCAAAACCATGTGCCTTCGTTGGAGATGTGGTCGAAGGGACGCTCAAGCATTTGGAAGAAGGAGTGCGATGCGGCCAGAACAACAAGAAAATAATTTACGGTTTCAAGGTATAGTAGCACCTTGTTTAAAGTGTAAAGTGATGCCGCGCGTAATGTATCCTTTACAAATTAACTCTAATGTGCAACAGAATGAGTTATGAGTGACCAAGAGATATGCCACATAAATAAACTAGTCAATTCCTATATAAAATCGTTGATATGCGTATGCTACTGGGTCAAGAGAGACTTTGAGGTAAGTAAGTAAAATAAGTAAGTATATTCTTTAATGAACGCTAGCAAACGCACAGCGCTTCACATACACTGTAACACAGAGGGAAAGAAAACAGAACAATGAAGTAATAATAACGTTAGGTCAGGTGGCATCAGAAATAACGCTATATAATTTTTCACTGCGTTACATTGTGTATAAACATGAGCGTCCGCAGGAATTTTCTAAGGGGACAAAAGTTTTGTAGGGGCGACATTTTTATAGGAGGGGAACAAAATAACGCTTTTGTATAGAACAGCTATTTATGAATGCAGAACACATGACAACTTTAAAAATAAAGGTCAAGGGCTTATTAAAGTGTTTTTTGCATTGAAAATCGTGTTGGGACTGTTGTAATAATCATTATAATCGAAAGATTTTATAAATTTTTGTAAAATATTTCAAATTTCAGGGGGCAAAGGCCCCAATGCCCTCCCTCTGGACGCCCATGCGTAGAAATAATCTACTTCCCAGTGAGTGTGAAGAAAGTGCTTCGGGGACAGGTCAGGTATTTGAAATTATGGTATAGTGCAATGTCCATGGTACATAACCAGTGTAATTTAGCCAGGAAATAAAAACTGAAATAAAAGTGAGAGATTTGATTTTGAGGTCCATCAATCATTTGTGTAGAATACAATAAACCTGGTTGTGACTACTGTGGAAACAATTTCAGTTGTTAAATTTTTAAATTTAATGAAATTTTATTTTAGTAATACTACCTTATTCGGTATCACGAGTGGGAAGAGGACGTATCTACTATTTAAATTCCGTGATGCAATCACTAGATTTTTAAACAATACCATAGGGCCACACGTCAAATGGGCAGTGTTGGTGATGGATCGATCATCTCACCAGATCATTATATTGAAAAACAAGCAGGGGTTGAGGTTATGTTTTTTATTTATTTATTTTATTTATTCCGGATATTTCTATAGCGCCTCTCGAAATCAACTACTACTCAGAGGCGCTCCCGACTACAGCATTTGATACTGTGCCGGAATTTTCACGCCGAAGCGCCACGAGCAATTGCGAGTGAAGGACTTGCCCAAGGTCCGTACGCAGCGGCTAGAGTGGGATTCAAACCTGCAACCCTCCGGTCACAAGGCGCCAAACTTACCACTGAGCCACCACGCCGCATGTGGCCGCTATAGAAAATGTGTACATTTACATTTGCTGTAGCTCTGCTGAGACTGTTCCAAATGTCCACCACTCTATTGGCAAAACATACTTTCTCATACTTAAATTACTTTTTACAAAGCTTCACTGGTGACCTATTTTGCACTTGTTCATTTTCAAAACTAGAATAGAGCAAATGTGAAGAGTTCATGTGTATTGTATTTTTTTTGCAGGTGGTTGGTGAGAACCGTCTAGTGGCAGGTATAAAAGACTTGTTATTGTCTTAATGTATCAAATGGTACAATCATGATCATAAATTCCAACTTTCTAAAGTGTGGGCTAAGCGCAGAGCACCAGCTTATTCACGTGTGCTGTGTCAAGTGAAAGGGTTGTCCAGAGGTTGTCAAGGGAAATTCCAAGTCCAGTTGCCAGAGAGATGAGAGCGAGAGAGGAGAGAGAGAGGAGCTGCTAAGGCAGGTTTCATTGAAGGTGAGAATGCTTGGAAGGCAAAGGATGCAATGGATGGGAATTCTTGAAGAGGTGGGATTTTAACTTGGAGTGGAAAGCCTGTGAGGAGGCTGAGGCAAGGAGAGGAGCAAAGGAGAGCCTCAGGCATAGAATTTAGTTAATTACAGTACAAGATTTAAATGATGAGAAATATAACTCATGATCAGTAAAACTAAAAATTTTAATTAATTCAGGGCCTTTGATTTTTTTTATTAAAATAAAAGAACTGATCAAATATATGTGATTTGTTACAAAAATCAAAGGAATCTATTTTGAATTTTGTTTACAAGTTCTTAGTTGAATAGAACGAAGCGACAAAAATGTTAAATGATTTGTTGCCACTATAAACAGGAATTTATGTAGTTTTATATTCTGATGTTTTGTTTCAAAAAGGATTTGATGTGCTTTTGAATGATTTTTATCTAAACACCAATGAACCATACTCAGCAATTGAATTTTGCTGTAGTGTTTGAGGGTGCCGTTGAACTCGCACTAAGTCAACTGAACAGCGTTTATGGAGACCACATCGAAGTCACTTGCACTCCTCTACGCTCATATGAGACCTTTGCATATGAAGTTCTTGGACTTGAAAAGTCGCTGACCACTCCATCGTCACGGCGACTGACAAGCAGCCTGGAAGGTCATTTGTTCTGGCTGACCTTCAAGATCGGCTACAGTGGACTGAGTGCAACTGATTTGGTCAACATTTGGAGTAAGGAGGCAACGGCGCTTCTGACCTTGAGGAATCGTGGAGAACTCGAGCTTGACCTTTTCAAGGTTGTTGGACAACGTGAGGTAAGTTGGACTACGACTTTTGTAGTCTGTATGCTTAAAGCTTTTGTGCTGTGACTAGGAAAGAAATAGGGGCAATTTGGAGCGACGCAATCATAATCATAATCTCGAGATTGTTTCAGTGCCCTGGACAGACAAGTCATAGAAACCAGTTTGTGGTTGATTAGGTAAGATTAGGTACAATTCAAGGTCAAGATCCAAAGGTCAAGCAGGTAAACAGACGGTAATGGCATGTAGTGCTTAGAATTGAAGTGGTGGAAGACATGACGAGAAAAGTAGATCTCCAAAATCTAGGTCCAGCAACTGGAAAAGTTCTTTCTGGAGGTCTTGGGTATTGGGCGAGTTTATGAATTGAAGCTCAAGCAGTTGATAACTTCTGAAGATTACTCACATACTTTGTTACATTTTCTTCATTTATTCCTCATGTTGTAGTTGTACATATTTCAGGTTTACAATACGTTATTACGTTACATTTTCTTCTTTACACTTTGTTTCTTTTTTACCATATATTGTGTTATATTTCATAGGATTTTGCATGATGTTACATTTTCTTCATTCTTTCCAGGTCCACCTCTTTGTGCGTGCTCCAAACAGTGACATAATGGATGACATCATCTTCACACTGCCAATTATGAAGGAAATTGGAAATCAAGTCCAAGTTCGAACAAAGACCATTCGGCTTCTCACAAAATAGGATGCACTATGCAAGGACACATTTATATGCTTTTCAGCTACTTAATATCAATTGTATATCATCTACAAGTATTTTGGTTTTCTCTTCAGTTAGGCTCTTGATGTCTACATCTACAGCTTAGGCTTTCCAATTTTGCTTCAGCTCTTTATTACTGTGTAACAAACCGCTACAGCTTTCCAAATTCAGCGGAAAGTGATGGGTAAATGAATGGTTGGAGCACTCTTCCACTGTTTCCCTTCCACTTTCTACTTGTTTGTTACTAATTATTATTTTTAATAGAGAGACTTGTTGACACGAAGTAAGTTCAAACCTTTGTTGAGACTACTGCTGTCCATAATGAACACTTAGTTTTTCCCTGTCGGCTAATTGCTTACACATCCAACTTCAAGTTATAACTTAGCTGTATTCTATTATGAAACTTTCCAGATTCACAGCAGAGTTTCTGGATTTGGTGCCTTGTCACTGGGCAGTGGCCTATATAGATTTAAAGTGAAAATAAGTTGTAATTTTGTGATCAGCTAGTAGACTTCGGCTGTTTGGACACATCACGTGCTGCAAAGGTGACCGGGCCATGCAAAGACTTGCAGCCCTCCGAGAGGTTGGAAAAGACCTGCTGTGCCCTCACCACACATGGACAAGAACAGTGGAAGCTGACCTGAATCCACTGAACTTTGGGTTTGGGTTGCACACGGCCTGGAGAAGAGCACAGAATTGAGACGGAAGCTAAATGTTGTGGAAACTGCAACACTTCAGGGAGAAGCTCACCATAGATGATCAGATTTACTAATTCATAGCCAAGAATCTCCAACTGAGCTGAAACCGTTTACTGAAAATCTTCATGATTTCTGCCTAAAGAGCTATTGTACTCGTTTAAACCTGTATTCATCAAGTGAAATTTGTGTTCTCTAAATAGAAAACGCTATTGAGTATTGACGCACTGGAAAATGTTGCAGTTTAGTGAAGTCTTCAAATGTTGAAATAAGACACCTTGCACACAATTATAAATTTTTTGGATCTAAATTGTTTGCTCTGTTTTTAGAGATTTAAACACACCAAAGGAGATCCAAGTTTTTAAACAGTGTTCCAGCATCATCTCAGTTAATTCTCATAAGTTGAAATCGAGTCAAGCATGTTGTGTTGCATGTTGCAAAATGTTGTGAATTTTCGTCTTTTCTTCGATTCTTCTTCCCTTAGTAACGTTCAGTATAATTTATTTCTTGTTTTTGCAAAACGTGTAAAACTGTAAAATATACTCCACTTCAGATTCTTAGACATAGTCAGTTGCTAGTAAGGAGGTATGATATTCATTTGTGCTAGTACGGGGCTTCGCTGTCTCACAAAACTCGCCTAGCCAAACTGCTTTTTAAACGTAATCTCTGCATTATAGTCCATTTTCTTAATGGTATTTTATTAAGTTTGGATAATTTTTGCAACTGTTTCTATGTGATGCACAGTGTTTCTTTTGTTTTGGTTTTTCGTATTTGTCAGTGCTTGAATTAATCTTAGTTTGTTTCAATATTAAGGCATTTCCTGTTTGATACAATTTGCATAAACTGATGTGCTTGTCGTAACATAACATCTTGTATCAGACTAAAAACTTGTCAGTGCAAGTTAAATATTCATTATTCTTCACTGAAGTTTTCCCATTTATGCTCGTCCAAATGATGTCTTCCGTACAAGATGTTTTGTTTCCATGGTTACTAATTAAGACAATGGTTAGAAATATTTCAGAGGGTCCATTATTCAAAACTGGAAAGGCTCTGATGGTCCATGTGCAAAATTAAAATTGGTCCAAGGGAGCATTGCTGAAAACCAGAATGGTTCCAAAGGTCCATATTCAAAAGTAGCCCTGGCAGCATTTCTGTGGGCAATAGATAGGATCAACATGGCCTGTATACATGTCCTGCAGGGTAATATGGGTCTTAGATGGGTTCTATTTGGGCAAGCTGGCAGGGAGAATGGTTATAAGAACAATGGCTCCATTGTTCAAAACCAGAATGGTTCAGTCAATTCTAATTCGTTACAAGGGTCCATTATGCAATCCAGAATAGTTTGTAATGTTTCCAAGGTTCTAATTATTCAATTTGACTAATTATTGTAGAATAGTTCCGAGTGGTTGTAAAGGGTCCATTATGGTTCTTCGATTGTGTCCACTTAATTCTTAACTAAGGCAGCAGAGAAACTTGAGAAATTGCCGTTGAATAGCCTATCTTGTGGCTTATCCTGCAATCCTTATGTTGCACAACATTCTAAGTCAGAATAATAATGAAGGGCTGTAGGTTTCCACTTTTAAATAGTTGTATACTTCTTTACTGCATGTAATATTACATTCTTGCTAGTTGCACCACATTTCTAAGTCAAGATGAACTTAAGGCCAAATATTTTGTATATTTATTTTATATAACGTTTGCTCGTGATTTTTTGCAACTGTTGACCAATTCATATTCCTTCTGCAAGTTCTACTTTTCTTAGTGTTTCTGGATTGTCATTTCTGTTCGAAGTCACTGTTACTCAGGAAAACATAGTTTGTAGGTCATATACACATTTATTTTAATACTAGTTATTAATTCTGACAATGTAATGAAGAGCCACAATACTATTATTACAGCATTTTTAAGTTCTATAGGGCAAAACTGTGTGTGATGTCATAAAGATTGGAATTTTTAAGGTTTACTTCATGTTTGATTTGTTACTAATTATTTATTAATGCTTGTATATTACATCTCACATAGCTGTTGCAATTATAAGTTAAAAGATTGCTATAAAAGACTAGTTTTGTCAAATCTTGAGATGTATTGGAAGTGTAAGAATTACTTGCCAACTATTGATATTTCGTAACATTATTATTATAGGTGCAAAAATAATGAAATATTTATATAGTAAATTGATGTAGTATTGACATGGTCTAACTGTAGAACTCTATTTAGTGCTGTGTAGTGAATTGTTACAGTGACATTACATTTGATTAAGTACATGTAATTAGACTGATTTATGTCTAACGATAAGTGCAGAACTTATCAAAACTCTTATAATGTAGAATAATTTAATTTACTATTGTTGTTTGCCATAATTTTGTTTGTGTGTATTTTATACTGTGGTGTTGCTGCTTGTAATGTAGCATCATCCATAAAGGAGGCTCACAGAGTGACCTATTGTGAACCCTCCCTCGTCCTGTCCTCATTTGGCATTACCCTCCAACCTTGTGAACATTTGCATTTCTAAGGCTAACTGCTATTGGGTGGAGTTGTTTGATACTGCCATATTGAACGAAGAGACTGTATGTATATTTTCATTATCTATACTATGGTTCCTGTTCAATGGCACCCAGCCCCAGTATTAAGACTAGATCCCAGGCAGTCACTTTTATTATGCCCACATTTGGGTCATCACCGGTCACTATTTGCCGCAGTGTGGGCCCACTATACACAGTTAACCTGGCTATCTGTAGTGAGAACCAATCTCCTGCAAACATGCACCCAGTCTTGAAGCTTGGTAGCCAGTGGTATCATACACATGACCAGACATTGTATGCCTCCCAGATCTTGGGCTGGTCCAAGCAGTTGGCTAATGAAGCTCCAACATGGATACCACCTCCCTATGTCCCCATACCCTTGTCCCCATTTGGATGACCTCCCTCCCTTTTTGTGGACATCCTTAGCAGATGACCCCTTTTGTAAAATGTCGTTTTACAGATTTGTGAGAAACATTACAACAGTTGTTGATGTTAATTGCCTTGATGTTAACCTACAGCAGTCAAAGCAAGGTTACACTGATGTGATAAAAACTTTTTTGCAATCATTAGTACAGTATATAAAACTAATTTTTTTTAGCACATGATAAAACTTTCTACGTAATCTTAACGAAGCATATTGCTGTGTTTTTAGTTACATATTATGTTATAGGCTCGTTTGATATTGTAAATGTCTGAAAATTTCCAATTTATTTTTTGTATGACTTATTTTTGCCATGAAACTCTTGCCGAAAATTAACTTAATGCCATTGTGAGTGATGGATGTAGATTCTACTGCAAATAATTGGATCTAGAAACTCAACAATCCTATTAGAATTTTGAGCATGTAATCTGTTCTTGAAATGTTAATTGAAGATAATTTGATTGCAACTTGAATGTATTTCATTGTATTTCTGTGATTTCACAGTTTTGTGTGTGTACTTTTTCTTTATTGTTTCCTTTACTTTTTCTCATATTGTTTAAAGTTAGCTTTATTAATTAATAAATTGTTTAAACAATGGCTCAAGTCAATTATAGCATGTCTGCAAAATGTGTGGCTGGAATCAGGGGAAAGGAATTTAACAAATCAAGTATTTGCTTTCTGAGAAATAAAGGGCAGTCCCCGTTCTCACCCCAAGACACAACAATGGGTACAAGACCACTTTCTCAGCCTTGGCATATGGGGACGTTTTTGGCCAGAGCTCTCGCTAGCCGCCTAATCATCCCACTGATGGCCTTACATTGGCATGTGGGTGCAAACGACTCAGAACTTATGAAGTGATGGATCAGCACATTAACCACTACACTACTGCATAATCCTCTAAATTGGAGAAAAATTGCATCGACAGACTCATTGGAAAAAGAACTTGGTTTATAAGTCAAGTTTATCAGGAAAATTTTTAATATAATTATATATGACAATTTCATAGAGTGGGACAACGCACCTGAAGACTGTAGGGTACTGAGAAGTGGGTATAATGAAAACTCATTATTTTATCCGTTGCATTTACATCAAGACCAGTGTGTGTAGGAAAACAACTTATTGGTGTCATTACATGGAGTCCACTAAGCACACTCGTAAAAACAATCGTCGGATTTACAGTCCGAGAATACTGTTGGGTAGATCACCAAGCCACATAAACACTGTCATTAGCGGTCAAATGAAAAGCTGCCTTATAATGAGGTCATGATACTTCCAAACGAGTACTGAAACTGTATTCTCATGAAGTAAGTGTACATTTAAAGTATTAATTAATGTAGAGCAATTGTTATTTTTCTGTAGCACTCCAAATTGTCCAGTGAGAATGTTGCTGTCGAGCTTCATACATGCGAATCAGGATCATATTTCATCATGTATTCAAAATCTCGGTAGCTCACTCTTCCATCACCATCTCGATCTATTTCCCTGCACAGAACATACAAGTGCACCATACAATTAAGCACGTATTTTGCTGAAAGTACTTATTTCATCACTGGTATGGGTACTGACTTCACAAAAGTACTAATACTTATTTCACCACAAGTTGGGTACTTATTTTATCACAAAGTAACTTCCACCTAGCTTCAAATTGCCTGTATTCTTTGTTTTGTCAGGTTTTCTTAGTAAAAACTTCTTGGTTTAACAATTCATTGAATTACTTAATAATTATTTTGTTACAAAAATTCCCTCAGCGATTGACTTGATAACAACTGACTGAACAACAGTGGAATGGATAGTTGATAGACAGAATGTATGAGCAAATGACTGACAGATCAACTGAGTGAATGATTGACAGATCAACTGAATGAATGATTGACATAGTCACTGAATGGTTGACAGATCAACTGAATGAATGGTTGACAGGGCAACTGAGAGAATGAGTGAAAGATCAACGGAATCAATGATTGACAGATCAACTGAACGAATGATTGACTGACAGATCAACTGAATGAATGATTGACAGATCAACAGAATGAATGATTGACAGATCAACTAAATGAATGACTGACAGATCAACTGAATGAATGATTGACAGATCAACTGAATGAATGATTGACAGAATCACTGAATGGCTGACACAATAACTAGACAAATGACAGTTCGATTGAAAACGTCACCTGAACGCTGTTTCAATGGCATGTGAAGGAAGATGGGGAGCTGTAATCGACACTGCTCTCTGAAGGTCACTCAAGGTCAAAAAGCCACGACCTTCAACACAAGATATCAACTAAGATAATAACGCCAAATTGCAAATGATCAATTTATTAGAAACGATAAAGATGACATCAGGCTGAAGGGTTTTTAGTCGCAATTCAAGCATCACACTGGCGATCAAACAAAACACCTTTCTTAACCTCCCAGTTTGCTTCAGTACTTTAACACTGCTCTCAAAAGAATGGAAGCTGAGCTGGCACAAGCCAATCACCCACCCACATACAAATTAAAATTTAACATTGCTCAACTTCATAGTGCTAGTTTTGTAACCACTGCACCAAGCCTCCACTGTGAAACCACCCATGACATATAATACTAATTCCAAATGCCATTTATATAAAAACGTCAAACTAAAATTCTAATTGACTACAAAACTTTTTCAAACTGGTTCGATGACTAATCACAAATGAAACAAATCCTAGTTCAGCATAGGCTAAGTCAATAACCTGGCACAGCCACTGAGTTACGAGCAGCAGCCCAAAGGGTCAAAATAGGTATCTACTATCCAGTGGCAATTCCAGAAATTCTATTGCGTCAGCGTAACAAAGCTCAAGGCATAAATCAATGGACATTGCTAATGGACTAGAGTGACACGGTAACACGGGGAAGAGTTTTAAAAAAATTGCAGTAACAGCACGTAATGGGGAAACATTGTACAGTATTACCACAGGGATGGGTATGGAAGCTGCGTTAATACCGTGGTAATGGTTGCAGAGTTCATAAATATCATTTATTCACTTATTTTGAACTTGGTATGCTGACACTATAAATGATCTTCTATTCATTCATGGATACACAAAAAACAAGCCGAGGTGCAGCATTTTCAGTGTTTGTCATTTTGATAAATTTTAATAATATGCTATCAGTTATAATGTTACATGTCTAGCTTGTAGCTTGTGCTGTCAGCTCGTGGAGCTCTAGCGATCGTCCTGGTGAACACACTCCACCGTCTCCTATTCGATGACAAGTCTCTCAATTCCGCCAAATTCATGCCAGTTACATCTTGTATCTCATCCATCCATCTCCTCCTTGGGCGACCCAGTCTTCTCCTCCCCTCACCGCACGCCAGCATCATTTCCTTCTCCAGACCATCAGATCGCATAACATGTCCAAAGAACCTTAGCTTCATTCTTGTCGCAGTTTGTTTTAACGACTCTTCATTCTCAACTCCAATCTCCTCTCGTATTGATTCGTTCGTTCTTTTCTCAGTCCAAGATATTCTCAGCATCTTCCTCCATATCCACATTTCACAAGCGTTAACCTTATTTTCCATGTTCTTTGTCATTGTCCACGTCTCGCAACCGTACAGTACCGTAGGAAAGATTAGTGCTCTCACGAGCCTTTTTTTGGTTTCTATGCTCACATGTTTGTCTTTCCATATCTTTTCAAGTCCGGTCATTGCAGCTTTCCCTATAGCAATCCTTCGTTTTATTTCTGGATCACACTTTCCCTCCTTTCCAACCAGTGATCCTAGGAATGTGAAGCTTTCTACCACCTCTATTTCCTCTCCGTCTATCTCAAAACTATCCCAATCTGCTGTTGTCATGACCTTTGTCTTCTTTATGTTGAAGTATAAACCAGCTTTTTCACTTTCTCTCCTGACCCTTCTTATCAGTTCTGCCAGATCCTCTTTTCTTTTTGCCATTAATGTTGTGTCATCCGCGTATCTAAGGTTATTCAGTGTCTTTCCAGCAATTTTTACTCCCTCAATTGCCCCCTCCAGTTCTGCCTTTCTCATTATTCTTTCAGCATATAGATTAAACAGGAATGGAGACAAGATGCATCCCTGCCTCACTCCTTTCTTGATTCTGAAATTGTCAGTGTCTCCGTATTCTGTTCTTATCACCGCTATCTGGTCTTCATATAAACCCTTTAGTAACATTATCAGGTGTTTCGGAATTCCCATTTCAAGCAGGGTTTTCCACATTAAATCATGGTTAATGCAGTCGAATGCCTTGCTATAGTCAATGAAACAGATGTGAACCTCCTGTCCATACTCCCTTTGTCTCTCCATTATCCACCTCATGTTGGCTATATGGTCTCGAGTTCCACGAGATTTCCTAAACCCTGCCTGGTTCACCGGAAGTTCTCTTTCAATTACATGTCTAGCCTAGCCTAAAACTTCTTACATTGCGGGGATGTAAATCCATTATGCAGGAATGGTGAGGGGATGGGGATGAAGGTTGTGGGGATTGTGAGGGCATGGAGACGTGGTTCTGTGGGGATGTGACAGATGGGGTTAAAACTACAAATGTGGAGTGGGAATGGGGACACTTCTGTCGTTGTGTCACTCTCTAATTGCTATGCAAATTTGGTATGCATGCCAAATTCCAGGGAAGAGCGAAATCCTAGAGGACAAGGAACAGCCTCTGCAGGAAACGAGTCCAGGATAAAGTGAATCACAATCTTCTGTAATACTACCAGTAACATTAGGCCTCAGGGACATATGTGGCAACTCTTGCCTTAACCTTAGGAGTCATGGTTTTTTCGGTTGTGGTCTCACTTTAAAGTGCCCAGCCTTGGCCTTGAGGTGCTGACCTTGTGGGTTGTGGCCTCAGTCTTGCAGGTCCTGGCCTCAGCCTCACGGTTCTGGCCCAGTGGGTTGCGATTTGAACTTTGTGGGTCCTGGCCTCAACCTTCGGGTACTGGTCTTGAGGTTTGTGGCCTCAACCTTGAGGGATCTGGACTCAGCTTATGGTTCTTGACTTGAGGCTTCTGGTTCTGGCCTTAAGAATTCTGACCTCAACCTTATAAGGTCCATGTCTCGACCTCTAGTGTCTTAGCCTGATCAGTATCACTGATATTTACATATAGGCAAAAGACAGTTTATCAAGTGAAGATGATAAACAACAGGAAGGCAAAACGCAGCGGGAGATTTATCTCCACTTCTTACACTGAGCATCAAAAGCCAGAAAAATGCTTCGAATTCCATCGTCTTCATCACTTGCTGACATCTTGCGTAGCATCACATTTGTAAAGGACTCTAAGTTAAAGCCTACAACAGATACAAGATACAACAGATACAAGATACAACAGATATAAGATATAACAGATACAAGATACAACTGATACAAGAACATCGTTCACACAACAATCTACAATTATATAAAATTCAAATAACTACTTTCTACAACGATGCTTACATGCACTGCAGATATGTCTGTCTGTATCTGTGTTTTGACTGAGCACTCACTGTCTGTCTTCCTGTGGCTACCAGGGCCGTTTACATCAATCTCATCTTACCCTTTGCTGGTTTACTCTATTATACTTCAAATAGTGCAATCAGTTTGCTTTGCAGTGACCAGATAAAATTTTACTGGTCGACATGAAACAGATTAGCAGCCGTAGTTTTAGCCATTGTTTAAAGACATACTGTGGCTGCGAGAGCCACAGACCTTGAATTTAGCCCGTGTTGAGTTTGCAAGATCGAAAATTGGAAGAGGAAACAAAAATGGTGCTTCGGAAGACAATGGGGGATTCAGTGGAATTGACAACTACAGCACAATCTCTGTGGTTTTCAGTTATTTTGCGGTTTTTGTTCTTTTTGTAAAAACAGCTAGTGTCACATAAATGGTAATGCTCAGAGTCTTTTATTATCATATAATCAATCATCCTCATGTACTTCATGAGGTGGTGGACTGGTTCAGTCCAAACAGACAGACAGAGACAGACAAACAGAAAGATAGACAGAAAGACACTGATTATGATTGTGATTAAACTGGATTGGTATTTTATAAGATGTGATTAGATTTAGGAAGATATATGTATCTGGTACCAGCTGCAGTTTCTCCAGTACTATTAGAAGCACTATGATCTGCCAACATTCGCTGGACTTCAACCTGTAAATAGTAAGGAAATTATTGGTGTTGTTATTGTCATCGTTGTTATTATTTTGATTAATCGGATACTTATAGACAGCAACTTCAAGCTGGATTCGAGCAGGAAAAGATAACTAATGCAATTTTCAAAAATACATCAAGTCTGTAACTGTAGATTTTGAGACAAGCCGAACTAGACAAGCAGCTGCAAACAGAACTAATAGTAAGCGCCGAGCAATAATACGATGATGAGAAAGAGAACTGTGTATTGAAATGCAACATGATGACCAAAAGACTGACAGATCGACTTAATGAATGGTTGACAGAATGACTGAATGGTTGACAGAATGATTGAATGGTTGACAGAATGACTAGACAAACTGCAATTTGATTGACATATTGACATCAGGAAAGAAGACTTTTCAATGAATAAGTCTAAAATCTGAATAGGTGTATTAAGTTTCTGAAGAAGTCCTAAGGAAGAAAAATTATTCAGTATTGTGATTATTTAAGTATACAAGACAAGTACTGAAGTCATGAGTCATAGAAACAGCATAATAGTAGACTACTAGAGATTCTAGATGTCACTGCTACTGCTGTTACTATTACAAACATTATCGATATCGTTACCATTATCACTATTAATTATTAGGCCTATTATTTTGTAAACCCAAGGTAGACATAATCCCTCAGGATTGTAAAAATTAAAACAGAAACAAAATAGGAAATGTCTGGAGATTAAGCCCTCATCCTGAGGAGTGTCTTGGAATGTCCCTTTACCTGTGACAGCAGTGTAGTAGAGAAAAATTGTCTGCCTCATGATGTCACCACTAATGATTGACAGATGGCATCCCACCCTCTGAATCAAAACTGCCCCGAAAAGTTGATTGGGTCCAGGGTTTGAAAGCAATAGGTACAAAGGTATGGGTCAAGAGTAGCCTACACTACCATGACTATTTATAGACAGCAGCTTATTTGGCTGCTGAACCTCAGAAGGCTGCAGTAAGAGATATGTAGGATGCATGCATATATGAACCACTGTTGCACATCATGCCTGGTACTTTACCTCCAGTCTACAGGACCATTGTAGCCTCTGGATTATTAGTGTTGCTCTTAGTATTATTATTTTAAAATTTGTAATTTGCAGAAAATCACATATCAGATATATGCTAAGGTCCAAATCCCTGCCATGACAGAATAATTCAAGATTTCTGTTTCCCCACTGACGCTAGCAATGATTACCACTTCACGTGGTGTGAAAACCAGGTGGCAAGAGAGACGACTGCCTTTAAGTGCCAAGGCCAAAATGTTAAGTCCCTAATACAACATGTTAGTCTATCGGGGTTAGCTTAAAACAAAAGTTATTCTCCTTCTACTTTATCTTTAGTTTGAGGCTTACACATCTGAAGCTTTGCAGATACCTTAGAAGGTTTGTAACCAAACAAAGCAACGTTGGCCACTTTCAGATCTTCTTTGTCGAGGTATCCCTTGTTTCCAAGATCACACTGATAAAAAGTCTGCATTAAAAAATCATTTGAAATAGTTGACACAGATCAATTCGGTGAGCAAAACAACTTTACGTGGAAACAACCATCGAAATAACCTATAAATCACCATTACTTGTTACCTTCTTCATTCGTTCAACATAAAATAAATATGAAAAACAAGCATTAAAAAGTGTAGTACAGTTGCTGTACAAATACTAATCTGAATGAAGCAATTTCTACAGCGCTGTTACAATGTTAACGGTATCAAGGAAATGCTGGGTTTCAGCGTCCGAAATTATTTACATTGCATGAGCAATGAAAACCGTTCATAGTAAAAATCAAACTAGAAGTTGGAAGACTGATGAAAATATTACTGAAACTAGAAGCTGGATCATCGATGAAAATATTACATAATAAAACTCAAACTCGAAGTTGGAATCGCGATGAAAATATATCGTTTTAGTGCCGATATCATTGCCGTGGATCAGCCATGAAAACATTTCCTAGTAAAACTTAAACTAGAGTTGAAAGATTGATGAAAATAATTTTATAGCTTAAACTAGATGCTGGATGATTGATTAAAATATAACTGAAACTAGAAGTTGGATGAACAAGGATTATTTATTGCACTATTGTATTAATATTTACTGGGTTTGGGACACAAGAAAATTTCGGACGCTAAAACCCAGGAATACCGCAATCAATCAATTCATAAATTAAGTTCGAGACGATCATTGGTAGGCTTATTGGTCCAAACAACACTGTCATCGTTGTTGTCGTCATTATGTTACGATTACTGAAACACTTGTTTTGTTAAACACATTGACCGCGTCTGTTGCACGGCAAGGCAGTCCTCTATGCACTATGGGTTAAAAGGGCCCACGGTCCTAAAGGCCCAAACGTCTTTGATGTTACAAGGGTGACGACAGTGGCATGCATGCTGTATACAAGCCCCGCATGGTGGGGATTTGTTTCCCAGCATGATAAAAATAAACTCCAGGCAATTATAAACAAGATGACTAGGCAGGGGTACCTGCCGGAGGGTGGACCAACGTTTGACCAACTCTGTAGGAAGGCGGATGTTGGCCTTTCCGGGGGGGGGGTCTTAAACAACCCTGGTCATGTACTACACAAATTGCTCCCACCCAAGAAACCTAAAAATTATGTTCTCAGTCTCACGACAGAGTGCTTACTCCACTGGACAATAACATGAGGGAAAATGTCATCAATTGGGAGAATGCTATATTCATATTGATTGTGATGCCGTGTTTTGTTTTAACTGTTGTATTTGGTATTGTATCATTTGTACACTGGGGGTGCTAATCTCTTGCAACCGGTTAAAGAAAATACTTACTTACTTACTTATTATCGTTACAAATTTACAATATCAAATTGACTTAAACGAGTACGTTGCATGTGTTTTCTGTTTTGACCGATTGTCCAGAGCTTACTGATATTATGGCATTTCTGTCTTGCTCATTTGGTGTTCTATAACCTGTTTTTCTTAAATCTACCGTCAAATTACCATACATTCTTCATAAAACCTTTAAGAAATTTAAAATTTAACTGTCAACGCTGTCGTAACATCTTCAACCATCCATGGCCACTTTGAGATATTCTTTGGCATGGACACGCGTAACAACAACTGATGTATGAATAGTATTGAAGTCATTTAGCGTGGAACTGAGAATCAAAGGAGCAGAGGGCGCCATTTTTACAGTTCCTCCAGTTTTGAATCGTAATCGTAATTTCGAGATTTCTACAGCGCCCAAAAAAGCGAAGTCGCGGGAACCAGCTTATTCACAGGCGCTTAGTCAAATCAAAATCGATCGGCTCAAGTTTAATCAAGCTGTGAAACGAGTTACGAAAGCAGCCGAACCAGATTCTTTATTATTTCTTCATTATAATAACTTCTCCTAGTTTAATTTCATCAGTATCCTTGTTCTTAGCATTATCAATATTGAAGACATAGCTAGGTATATGTATAGTCATGCTGCTGTACTAGCACATGCTAATGGCATGCCCTTATAAAAAAAGCCTTTCGTCTCGTTTATCTTCACATCATCGTAATGACAAGGAGAGAAACTTAATTCTTCGCCATTTCAAAAGCGAGATATGGACCTACTACTGGAATCCCCTTTATCGGTCTCTTGATCAGTAGATCCACTATAAAATTGCATCGGCTTAATTATCCTACCCACAGTTGCTTCCAATGCGTCTCTTCAAAACTCTCCGTGGCTCGTATTGCGCCACTGGCAACATCAGGTCATCAGATGGCTTGCTATGGCCCATTTACCGTTTACCTAATAAACTAATGCCGCTGTACATTATTCGCCAGTCCAACCGCCAGAGTCGACTCGCTCTTCTTCATACCTTTCTAATAATAATAATAATAATAATAATAATAATAATAATAATAATAATAATAATAATAATAATAATAATAATAATAATAATAATAATAATAATAATAATAATAATAATAATAATAATAATATTATTATTATTATTATTATTATTATTAATATTAATTAATATTGAAGTCCCTGAGGGATCCTGTATACCTCGGGGCAAAAAAAAAATAATAATAATAATAATACTTGTTCGTACCTGTGGCTTTCGAGACTCTAGGCCCCATTAACACCAGCGGAATGGACTTTGTTAAAGAACTGGGCAAACGTCTAACGTTAATCACCGGAGAACCCAGAGAGACTTGCTATCTCTTCCAACGCCTCTCTGTCACCATTCAACGCTTTAATGCAATTGCATGTCGAGGAACCTTTGCCCAGCAGAATCTTGATGAGGGAGAAGCTGTTCCATAATAACACCATAATATCTCCGGAATAGTTTTGACCACCTGAGGGATCATATTATTATTATGATCTTGATTGTACTGTCATTTTCTGATGTGATCTTGCTGTGTGCTTGTCGATTTGAATTAATAAAGATATAATAATAATAATTTTAAAAAAAAATTATAATAATAATCTGACATTTATATCGCGCCTAAACAAGATAAGAAATTGCACGAAAGCACGGAACAGTACAGAAAGTCTAATTATAGTACATTTGAAAAAGATAAGTTTTAAGGTTAGTTTTGAAAATCAATGGTGTTGAGGATCTGCGAATATAGTATACGTTTAACATACTCATTCACACTTCGTTCATGCCATTGAATCGTTAAATAAAATCACCATGGGTATAGAGCGTTTGCAGATGGGCGTGGCCTTAAGTGCGGGACTGTGATCTGCCATTTTGGTTCAGTCGTCGAATAAACAAAAATCTGTTGTCAAAGTACGCGGAGAAGTCTTTCGTTGATGGAAGAAGGCGTTATCTCATGAATAAAAGGTAATTTTAAGTAACATGTGCATTTTAAAGAAATTACTGTTTTGAATTTTGAGATGTAGTGTAATGCTGTTAGACATCCCTCGCCACTTCAACCCTAAACACTACCCACCTTAGCGGTCTGACCCAGGCCGTGGTGTGCCTGATGGACCCCTTTGGATCTTGATCTGGAACCGATTTGACCCCGCCTATCAATTATGATTTGACTGAGCGCCTGTGAATAAGCTGGTTCCCGCGAT
Organism: Allolobophora icterica; assembly: GCA_963556255.1. Classification (NCBI taxonomy): domain Eukaryota; kingdom Metazoa; phylum Annelida; class Clitellata; order Crassiclitellata; family Lumbricidae; genus Allolobophora; species Allolobophora icterica. The sequence continues at coordinate 26,061,664 of OY744609.1, read as the reverse complement.
ATCGCTTTTTTGGGCGCTGTAGAAATCTCGAGATTACGATTACCTGCTGAAGAACAGATGGTAAGGACTTGGGATTGGATTCCTAGTCCGACTGCACTTGTTGTAATGGTTTTGAATTTCCGAATTACAGTATGGTGTAGTTCGTATACAAAAATACAGTGGAATCCTCTTTCCAAAACTGACAAAAAGCATGACTATGCTTATGTTGGTCTTGTTATGTTAGTCCCAGATCTTAGCGTGACTTTAGTAACATTTAAATGTTAATTTCTGAATCGTAGCGACATTATACTGTGACATAATTTTTCTATATTATTCACTGCATCAGTTATAATTAGCAAGTGTGTTTTATGTTGTTTTCAGTACCTTAACGGACTTTTCACCATCCAGCCATCCGGTCTACCAGTTCATCCTCCTATCTTACTCTCTCCCATCCCGCAGTCATTACTCGCCTCAAGTTCTCTGACCGATCCATATCCCACACTGCATCTCAACTCTGGAATGAACTTCCAAATTCCGCATTTTCTCAGTTCCTCCACCAATACCGCCACTCACTCACTGTCATCTACCTCGCGCTCCTCTACTGATCACCCACAGGCTTTCCACTCCAAATTGAAGACTCGCCTCTTCAAGAATTCCTACCCTAATCCATCTGATCCTCTGCCTTACAAGTCTTCCCGTCCTCAACGAAACCTGCCGTAACAGCTGCTCTGCCTTTCCCTGGTCTCTCTGGCAATCGGACTCGGACCACCAATGAATATCGATCTCTGATACGTCGCAGCGCCAGCTTCTTCAAAGTCATCAGCAATGGCCTATCCTACTGAATTAGAAATAGATGACTTTTACTCTAGATTAAGTCAGTGTGGTCATAAACCTGCAGTGCTATCACTGGTGTGACCAGATTCTGACAGTTGTGTCACAGATATGTCTCTTAATGCGCGACCACTGGCATATTTGTTTAGTGAAGGACATTCACTTTGGCTGAAGTTCAGACCTTGGCAGAATCAGTCGATGTAACTATCTCCGAAAATGAGTTGATTGAAATTAAACAAGTGGTCACAGCAGAAAAAAACTGGTTTCTTTTTCAAGCAGGCAGGATAACAGCGTTTAAACTGAAAGATGTCTGTTGCACAGATGTATCAAAACCTTCTCTGTCTTTGTTTCGAGCTATTTGTTATCCCATTGAATCCTCTTTTAAATTGGCTGTAACAGAGTGGGTGTTGCTCATGATGTATTGGAATATGTCTATTCAGCGGTGACAGCTGTTTCACTGAAGGTCATGAGATTCAACTTCACAAGGAACATCAGTACTGTTATCAGGTGCAGGCACAGATGCACAATTGTGAAGTTGAATTTTGCGAGTTTGTTTTTTTGCAAATCTCCTTCTGGAATTCCTTGCAACCAGAGTGAACCGTGATATTCAGTTTTGGGATACATGTAAGCAACAAGCTCCAAAATTTGTTTGCACATGTGTTTTGCCCAGGGTCAGAATTGTCGGGGGGGGAGGGGGGGTTTGGGGAGTTCAACTCCCCTAGTCTTTCTGAGGAAACCCCACAGTTAAGTCTTCATTGCACTCCCCAGAGGGTCGTTTCCAACCCCTCAGTATGCCTTAAAGATAAAATGTTAACTAGTATTTCTAGTTTTCATATCAACTGTTTATATTGTGCATATGTTTTAGCATTTTCTTTCACAATTCACTTTGTGGATTACTAATAAAGTAATGGTCTGGTTTATTGTGAGATTTGTGACCATGGGAATTGTATGCTAATAAATTTGGCAATGTCATCACTTTATGCAGTTTAAGCTTTCTCTTGCATTTTTGAATTTTCTCAATTTGTAAAATACGGATGAAACATTCAACTCTACATGAATCAAACTCATCAAAAGCAACCCCCCCGTCTTTTTCTACAATTTTCACACTAGTTTTGGCTGAGCTTTTAGGAAAGGCTTACATGTGTCCCATATCAGTTTAATCACTGGCAATTACAATGGATCCAATGCCTTTGAACACATTTTGAATGGTGCACGGAAGTGTAAAAATATCTTCAATATTTACTGTAAAAAAATTTATTAATTGTTCTCACCTTCTCTCACTTTCCACCATTATTATGTCCATCTCTGTTGTTCTTTTATTTCCTCTCAGGTGTCATTGAATTCCTTTTGTCCTCACCTACCCTAATTCCTATTTTCAAATATAATTTCCTCATAATGTCTAGTTCATAGTTTATACGCACCAATGTTGTTTTAACTGCCATCATACAGATAAACTCGGGTTAGCCGCTTCTCCCAAATTCTCGTCCATTTCCAAAGATCCCGAGTAAGCACTTTACAGTAAATGATTACAGCAAACATACCATGGACGGCGATCCCGGGGGGGGGTCGCGGGGGACAAGACCCCCAGCTTTAAGAGTGGGGGGACACGCCATACATCGGACTCCCCCAAATTTTGAGGAAACACCAAAAAAGGTCATCAAATTTTTCCATCAGCGCAAAAAGATTTTGACCCGTTTTTCACCAGATCAGTTCAAGACTTTTTCACCAGATCAGTTCGAAAATGTCCCCCCCCCACCTGTCAAACAAGATCGCCGCCACGGAAACATACTGTTGATAATAGACTACTGTTGATACACAGAATCTAGTTTCTCAACATTCATTCATTACGGAGCTTTATATAGCATCCTTTCAAGCAACTACTGTTCTCAGAATGATCCCCGCGCGCCTGAAGAGAGCAATCCTAAGATGGAAATAGAACGTGTAAGAATGGACCCTGGGGAGCAGGTAGAGCGTCAGAGGAAGGCCATTCCAGACCGAGGAGCTAACAACAGAGAGTACTGCCAAAACAGCACATTGTGAGTATGTACCTATCACGAAATGTTTCCAGCAGATCGTTCAGCTTTCAGTTTCGCTTCCGCTAGATCATCTTTGGCTATAGCTCAAATAAGCCAAAGTCGCCGGCGTTCTTCGCTCCGGACACGTTCTTCTGGGCCTTCATGCTCACATATTATTGAAATTCTACAAAATGACCCTTTATCCCTCTCCGAATAGTTCCTGCAGCCAACTATTACACAGAAAACCATTTCCACCCTTTATAATAAGCGCCATTCACTTACGTATCCAACGTCAACAAGCATTTGTTACTGAACCAATATGGCAGATTACCTTATATGGCATATGCAAATGAGGCTGGTACGTCACTGTGCAAACACTCTATTACCTTACCGCGTTTTGCGGGACCCGAGTGACCCGACCTATAAAAGTTTTACCTTTGATGACCAATATATTAAGTCGATGTTGTGTTTTGTATGTTTAAAACTAGCGCACAAATAGTTGGCTAAAGTATAAGAATCGCTTCAAAAGTCACGTAGTCGATAAAATATATCAAATTGTACCTGCAGCTGGAACTTTTATACGAACTTTCCCCGTCTTTTTATGTCGGAAAAGCACTTGATCGAAGTCTGTCAAGCGTGTTAAGACAATGACTATGTAATGTTGTCGCCGTGTTGAAGTTCTGCATGTAAGTCTTTCATCGAGGATCAGATTCAGGTAATTCGAGTTTTGCACTAGTATTTAAATATGATTAATAAAGTTTTTAGACAGTTGTAAAAAGATGGAAATATGGCAGCTGTTGCCTGAGCTTAAACGTTCATCCAAAAGTTTTGAAAAGTGAATTTTAAACAAGTAAGGTAACTTTTGCGATAAGCAATTTTTGTGAATCCGGGAGATAACGATGTATTGAAGCGTGGGAGGTAAATTCGGGAATGGGACTAGATAGTGGGAAGTAAAGTTGTATTAGCTTTAGAGCTTTAGTGCAAGTATACGTAGGTTGTATTAAGGGTGCTTAGCTTGGCTGTAAATCTTTAGCTAAATCTTTAAAAATATTAAAATGAGAATTTGTGGTGCCATTGTAATCATGGTCAAGGAGTCAGTTACTGGTTAAAATTGTTGCATGTTAGAGTGCAGGGTAAGTCTGGTTGAAAGTCAAAAGGTAAATCTGAAAAGACAAAGAAACAGCCTACAGAGGAAATGAGTTCAGGGAAAGATGAGTCTTTCACCGAGAGCTAAAGGCCAACACAGACTCTGCAGAATGACAGTTTACTGGAAGGCAGCTTCAGAGTCTGGGGCCAGTAGGGAGAAAGGTGCAGCCACCAGTTTTATCTGACTGTCCTTTGTACAGTCAGGTAAGGCAGAGGACCTCATCAGGTAGTGATATGTCTTGGAAGTCGGTATAGGATAAAGATAGTGACATAGTCTGAAATGTAAAACCTTTTAGTCTTAAAAATTCTTATCTTTTTTTGTATGTAGTCAGTGCAGCGATAAGACTGGAGAAATATGTTCATAGTTTGGAGCTGACCAGGATGTTTGGACCCTTAAAAGTTTCATTGAGTTAGCTTTAAAATGGCAGAAAGAAGTGAGTTACAGTAGCCAAGATGGGTAGCAACCTCTCATACCCTGGCAAAAAAGGAATGTGGCATGTGACCTTCAGATTCATGAATATGGTAGTAGGCTGACCTACCTACTGAGTTTATGTGTTCACTTAAGGCTAGGACAGATTCATATACAGTAACTAACTCTGCTGTATGACGGAGCTGCCTAGGTGGTCAGAATTCAATGAATTAAATATATTGTTTCTGTGTAGTATCAGTTAGCTTAGAATCTTTGGTGCAGAAGGACCGCACAATGTTGCTGTTTCTGGAGGCAGCATTTAATCAAGATGCAGTCCATACATGGACCAACAAAATAAAAAAATATCAAAACTGTAACAGAGATTGACTTGATTATCTATTAACCAACTGAGTATCTGTGGTGACCTCTCAGTTTGGGTTGTACATAAATTAAGGACTTCCGAAAGGTGCGGGAGGGAGGGGTCATCTAAATGCAGACAAGGGGAGGTGGTATGGAGGGGTTATGCCCAGCGTGGACATTGGTATGTAAACGTGCAACTATTTCTGTGACACCTGTGCCTTAAATCCCAACCTCAGTCAGACTGACAGACTGACAAATTGTCTGACAGACAGTCTGTACTGCTTCTAATCTAATAAGAAACTCTGGGTGCTGCATTTTCACAGTACCCCACCCTGTGTTACAAGTAGCCCTGCAAGATCAACAGGGTACCTAATCTGTATAGGTCTTAGTACCGTGTTGGAGTGGGGATGTTCGAAATCGGGATGGGGAGGGAATGACAAATGCAAACAAGACGAGGAATGGGTCCAAATTATGGTAATTTTTTGGACGTCCTATTTGGATAACCCTTTGCTCATCTGCTGTGTTTTCATTCTAAGGAGCTTTTGTTGCACCTGCCAGTTCTTGAGTAGGCCTACAGGTAGGAGTTATTACTTTGTTTTCAAGTGCACTTGCCTAAAACTTTAATGAGGCTGTACTCGGGTACAAGTATCAATTACAAGAGCTGCGATTAGTTTCATCATAAAGATTGCTTTTGCATGTAAACTGGAAGCTAAGTTATTGTTTCCTTTAATTTTACCTTTTTAGTGGTTGGATCGAACCTGTTGTTGAAGTTTTAATAGCAGTTGATCATTACCTCTACTTTATAGTACTGATCTTGATCAATGTCAGTCGATCATGTTTAACAGTAAGGATTTGTTACTTTTATGTTTGACTTAACGACAGTAATCATTGCAAATTGATCAGGTTTCAGCTACAATCAATCATAGCACTGACTTTTAGTGGTATAATGATCATGATCAATGCCAGTAGATTAGGTTTCAACAGTAGGCAATCGTTGCCTTCACCTAACCTGTATGTTGATCGAGATCGATGATTTGGATTCGTAGATTTCAAAAGCCATGGCCAGCAAACGATCATCATCTCTGGATTGCTTCAGACGCCGACATCTCTGGCAACAGTCATGTCAAAGGCCATTTCAAGGATCGCATGACGCTTCACCCTCTTGTCACCAGGGGCTGACACACGATGGAGGTTTGGACTCGCAAGCATCAGTGATGAGCAGCATGAGTCAATCACTTTGTGAGTCTTTTGATCAAGACTCTCCAGTTTTTATGGAGTTACAGGATCAAAAGATTCGGTCGAATGTAAAAGTGGATTCACAGTTAGGTAAGAGAATTCGATTCCTTTATTCACTTATTTGTGTAAAGCACTTATTATACATTTATTATTTATGAAATATTGTTTTATTTAAAGATTTACTAATTTAGATTTTATATATATATATCTATTTAATGCACTTGTGTGCATAAAGTTGGTAAATTTCAATCTGCAGTTGGCAGGGGATTTTTTAAGAAATTTTCACTGGTGGGGAATTTTGAAAAAGGGCATTTTTCGCGCGTAATTTTAAGTCAAAAAGCACTGAATCAGAGAAACCTTTCTGAGCTGTGGGTCACAGGAATAATTACTAATAATTTATTTATTATAATATTTTATATTTAATTTATTATTTAATGTCATAATTTAATTTAATATTAATTAAATATTTATTATTATTAAATAATTGTCTAATAAACAAACCTTTTTGTTTATATTTTTTATAGTTTATACAATTGTTACAAATTTTGACAAATTTGTGGAAAATGTCAAATTTTAAAACTCGTTGGGACACATCTTAGATGGCAGATTTTATAAATTTTCTCTTGCACGGGCATTAAATACGTCATAATTAAATGCCTAAACACTATTACAATTAGTGTGTGACAGTTTTTAAAAAGTTCGAAATTTTCATAAATTTGAATTTTTTTCTTCAAATTATCAAATTTTAAAACTCGTTGGGGCACATCTTTCCAAACGAATTTTAAACAAATATTTTGCACGATAACTAACTATACCAAAAGGCAACTATCCATCACTATTACGATCATTTTCTAGAATTTTATTTCTTTTCACTCCACCCTAGTGAGTAGGCCTAACTGTAGTTGCCTGATTGGTTGTTGGCAGACTGGTTGTAATTTTTTGCTGTCGAGTTTGGTCAAATAAATCTGAAAGCTTTTCTTAGCGCTATCCAAAAGCAAATCTGCTTTGCGTTTCTTAGTTCTTTCTGTACTTGGCATACTTGTAATTTAACCAATATTATTCTTGCTTAAATTGGATAAATCCCAATCCCTAAAGATTAGCTTTATCGTAACCACTAACCAAAATTCAGTTTTACGGTTTTAGTTTATGTTTAGTTTTCGCTTTTAAATGATAAAATTAGAAATATCAACACACCGAAAACGTAAACAACAGCCAAGAGCAGACTACTGGTGACCAAAGAAATATAAGTTTCAAAGATTTCACGTCTTCTGTGGCAGACGATTGGTGACCAAAGAAATATAAATAATAAAGATTTCATGTCTATTGTGGCAGACTATTAGTGACCAAAAAAAATATAAATTATAAAGATTTCATGTCTGCTGTGGTTTGCATTTACAGTATATCATATGCATAAGGTGACACAAATGACAAAAAAAATAATTATTTGGGACTAAAAAGGGCAAAATTCACTGGTGGGGAAAAGGGCAAGGACTGGTGGGGAATTCGAGAGGGCTGGTGGGGAATTTCCCCACCAGTCAACATGTTAAAAAATGCCCTGGCAGTTGGTGCTTAGTAATCGGTACTAATATAGCTTGCTAAGAGGCATTTGCTAATTAGCAGGTACTGATTAGTGCTTACTAATTAGTGCTTCACTAATTACCCATTGATACTGGGTGTTATCTATTTAGCACTTCTCAGTGCTTCCTAAATAGCACATGCTGCTAGCCCCAACATTATTTGTCATTGTCATTTCTATTATTTATTTTCAAATTTTTATTTTTGGTTTTATATTACATGTATTACACGTAATGTTACATGTAATATTATTTTTTATTATTATAATGCAATGTAGCATAATGTAACAGAACATATATAGCACTTTTCAAGCACCTCTTAAAAGCACTGCAAATATTAGTTTTTTGCCCAGCGGTACATATGATCCCTCAGGAATCGTTGACAAAATTACCCATGGAATACAAAAAAAGTTTAGTTATCATTATTATTATTATTTGTACAAGAGGTAATTGTCATTGTAATTGTTATCGAACATGTATAAAACACCACTCAATGATTCTCAGCACTCTCGACCCAAGTTAAGTGTTATCACTAACAACTAAAGTTACTGGCATTATACTGTAGGGACAAACTGATAAGAGGCTGGCAGACTTTCTTACTTGGCTGTTAGCAACCTACTGGACTGACTGCTTGGCCGCTGCACCTGCAGTTTGAGGTACATATGATACAGCCAGGGCGTCTTCAACAGTCACATCCCAGGCACTATTCCTGCCAGCCTGTCAGGGTGTGAACCTTCTGGGTGATTGCCATCACACCTAAGGAGTCCAGCTGGTTCCTTAAAGGGAGATTACAGCTCTGACAAGGGTTTGCCAGATTAGGTAATTTAGGGTAATATATCTAGCAGTTATACCCGATATAAGATATCTGGCCATTATGTGGGAAGAATCAGCCACCAGAACCAACGTCTTGTGGGTAGCGTAGTCTTTGAACCCAAGACTCAAACTCACAGCTGTGTGGATTGCCTTTGAGCCTGAACTGCAGGAATTTGTGGAAAGAGCCTATGGTTAAGCTACACCAATCTCAAATTTGAATTTTTATCTAAAATTCCTTAATGGGTGGGTTAGATTCATATGGAATATGAGCTGTCTGCCAAACTCCCTAATCTCACCATCTCAGTCTGCATGCCTTAAGTTTCATTCAATAGAGACTGCACTGCTTGCTGTTCATAATGACATCATGTGCTCTATGGAAAAGGGTCAACAGGTGACTTGTGCGCTGTGTTTCTTACTGTGGACCATCCTCCTCTTTGGCATTATCTCATGTACTTGTTTTGGGTTTCTGGTCCTGCACTGAATTGGTTTGCTGCCTATTACATGCTCTCAATAAGTATATTTAAATGCTAATTATTGGTCTGATGCTTTGTTGACATGTACAGTTCCATAGGGTTCTCTGTTTGGTCCTCTTTTGTTTACATTTTACACGAACCATTAGAGGATCTGGCATGGTGAAACTGTATGCTGATAAGAGAGTTTCATGATATGTTAGAGTTTGAGAAGAGTGGAGGATGCAAGGCCGAGTTTGATGCATCAAGGTAACTAGAGCTGATATGATGGAATGAACTTAGTGTGATTGGAGGTGGGGTATGGCTGGTGCTGATTTTGGCAAATATAGGATAGTGATAAAACGGTTATATGAGTTCAAAGGTGAGGACTGGTGAAAGGTAAGATAAGACAAAAGCAATGGCTACATCAAGGATTTGGTTGTATTTGTGAGTGGGGAAAGAAACATGTTGGATCAGATTGAGTGCACTGAGGGAGGAGAGAAACTGATGCAAGTGGATTGGAAAGGTTGTCACCTTGGATGTTGAAATCACCAGTGCAGACAAATTTATGGATTGTGGTAGCAACAGTAGGCAGAAAAGAGTTACCTGTTAATTCCTCAAGGAAAGCACGAGGTTTAGCAGAGTAAGATGATGATGTAGAATTTCGGTAGATGTTATATATTGTTAGTTTAGATGTAGGTCGTTTGATAGTAACAGATGATGATTCGAAGGTGTGACAAGTGTTGTTTGGTGAGGAAAGTACAGTGGGTGGTTCACAGATCAGGAAGGCAGTGTTGATTCTGAGATTGGAAGAATAACTTCCTGATGAAGATTTTGGCTGGCGGGGTCAGCTGAGGTCGAGAAGATAATAGCTATCAGGTCTGCAGTAACTGGCTAAGGAAGTATCAGCAGGGCTGTAGTCGAGGGTATACGCGGGTATACAGCGTATACTCACCTCTAGAGACCGTATACTCACCTCCCAAAATATTTATATTTATTTATATTAAAATACTATAGCGTATACTCACAAAATAGTGTAGCGTATACTCACCTCAAATTTGTTTCGGAAAACTTACATGTAGCGTGTACTCACCTCTAATTTTACCACTACAGCCCTGAGTATCAGTGTTGGTGTTAGGGCGATTACGTCAGAACGGTGTTTGGATGACGAAATTAGGTCACCTAGCGCAGTTGGGTATACTGGTATAGGGTCTTTCGTTAGAAGTATCCAATATTTAGTGTGCGGACATTGAATTAGGATGAGGCAGATGGCACTGGGTTTGGGTGGATATCCCCATATGACAGAAGGAGGAGCAGAGAAGGAAATAATTTCCTAGGTTTGAATGTATTGTAGGGTGGTGTAAGGAAACATGCCAGTGGAATGACAAAGGAGTAGCAAAGTCTATGTTCACCCGTGGCCAGTGTTGGGTAAACTCACACAAGAAATGAGTTAAATCAAAACTCAACTCACGCACCTCAAAATGAGTTTAAACTCAAACTCAACTCATCCTAAGTGAAATGAGTTAACTCAAACTCACTTGTTAAATGAGTTAACTCATAAACTCACACGTTTCATACTAGCACGTTCTAATCGAGCAACAATTTTTCCATCACACGTACTTGTAACAGAAAAATATTTTCCATCAAGAATACACGGTACTTCAGCCATGTTGTTCTTAACTGTTCACAATATACAAAATATGCAGTGCTTAAATACTGTCCACTAGCAGTGTTTACGACCCTCCCTGCCGTCACCACTCACCAGTATGGAAAGCCGACGATATAAAAAAGGCTTGTTTCAACATAATATGTGCCGATTGCCGAAGAGTGAGTTGAGTTTAAAATAATTGACAGTTAAAACTCAAACTCACAGAAAATATGAGTTAACTCAAACTCATAACTCACACTCTTTAAGGTGAGTTAACTCAAACTCACAAATCACAGCAAGTGAGTTAACTCGTGAGTTTAAACTCATATGAGTTAACTCATACCCAACACTGCCCGTGGCCTTGTGTGGAAGGCGATACGAAGTAGGCAGAGCATGAGAAGGATTGTAAATGAATGCAGGGAATGCGGCAGAAGATGATGCTTGGGATGGCAACCAGTGGCAGGTAGATGCAGAGACAGAATTTGAAACAAAGAGCTCAGACGGCATGCAAATATTGGGCATTAGGACCATAAACACTTCAACAACGAGCTGTATTGGTTTTTAGTCGCTTTTGGTATACTCTCATCGTTAACGTGTTAAGAAGAGTTAACAGAGACAGATAGATAGACTGGCTTTCAAACATCTGGATATCTAATTGCTCTTCATCTGGCGACTGACTAACTGTGCCTCAGATTTGCATTTCTGTGTGATTTTGTGCACGTTAAAAATGTTCATAGTAAATAAATAAACGGCCTCACTAAGTCTGAATTGAAGATCCAGGTTGTTATGTCAGAGGAGATGCTGAAAATTAAGAAAATAAAAGAGTTTGAAAGAATGCGCTGCATGTCTGCTGACTCCCCACATGACAGATGGTTGAAGTCTGTCTGTCTGGCTAACAAATTGCACGAGCAAACCTTTTTTCTATTAACTGGCTTAGCCATCAGCAGTTGGCCATGTTTGTTTTGCAGTCAGAAGCACATGGACAGCCATGTCTTTGTGTGACTTGAGTCAAATTAGATTCTAGTCTCACAGAGTCAACGTTTGGCAAACGAGTCACTGCAGCTTGCCGTAAAAATGCTTTCTACGGCAAGTCGAGACTCGACGCGTCCGAAAGTCGAAAGACAAATAACGTTGCGATGGCATTTTGCCGTCGATTTTATTTGGCTCTGTGTACGTGTGTGGCAATTTGCCTAAGGCACGATTTGGTCGTGTTTTGAGGACTGCTCGAGCAATTCTTAGGCTTCTCTTATCAATTGTTTGGTCAATAAATAAGTGATTTTGTCCAGTATTGTAATGGTTTCTGTGATTGAAGAAGAGATAACGGTGGCAGTGGTGATGATAATAATGATGACGACGACGACGGTGATGATTATGACACTTGTTTGGCGTCATAAGAGTGCTCGCCTTGTAATGGGAGGAGTATGGGTTCGAGCTTCCTCAGATGGTAGCTGCAGTGTATAGGAACACTGAGCATGTCTTCCAGCAACTAGGCCTCAACGACATCGATTATTGCTTTGTCATTAAATTGTGGTGCGTAATAACTGCAGAATGATAATTGTGTTGTTGATGGCGATGAAGGAAATGGTGATGATGGTGATGATGACAACAATGACGACTATGATAACGTGAAAGATGACGATTATGGACCTCACAATGAATATAACGGTGATAATGATGATGGTTTTGGCCTTATGATGGAGACAACAACAGTGACTATGATGATAATGATGACATCGTGGTCATGATCATGATGACCAGGAAGATGGCAATGATGAGTATTATGGACCTGATGATGATGATGATGATGATGATTGATGATGATGATGATGATGATGATGATGATGATGATGATGATGATGATGATGATGATGGTGATACTGTTTTTCTGTATGTCAATCTCTCTGTATGTCTGTCTGTCTATCTATCTGTCTGTATGTCTATCTGTCTGTGTGTCTGTCTGTGTGTCTATAGAGCTGTCTTTATGTCTGTCTGTCTATCTGTATGTCTGTGTGTCTGTCTATCTATCTGTCTGTCTGTTTGTATGTATGTCTGTCTATCCATCTGTCTGTATGTATGTCTGTCTGTGTGTCTGTCTATCTATGTATGTCTGTTTGTATGTATGTCTGTCTATCCATCTGTCTGTATGTATGTCTGTCTATCTGTCGGTCTGTTTTTGCACTGGTCTGTCTTTGCTTGTCGGCGTTCTGTCTGTCTTCCATTCCTCCATCCATCGATTTCTTCTTCAGTTTTCCCGTTCGCTTACTCTCCGTCGGCTCAACTGTCGGTCACCATTGCTTGTCGTCCTAATTGTTTCTCCACATGGCCGTTGTCTGGCTTTGTCTTCGGCTGATCGCTTTCCGCCTTTCCAGGTCAGCCACGTCCTTCTGATGGTAGCATTTGCGTCACGGATACTTTCCATCGGCGTCGGAGTGATTCCTCCCCAGAGGGCGATTCGGAATGGGTTGCTGTGTCGTCCTGAAATGGATTCCATTCCAGTTGGTCTCGAAAATTGACAACACTTGCAACGGTTGTCCGGTTGCTGTCTTGGATCGATTATGTTGTTCTTTGTACTTTAGCCGATTTTAATTCCAACCCCAGTCAGAGCAGGGCCACTCCTCTGAGGACCAGGGTCTATAATAGCACATAGGCCTAGATGCAAACCAGGTAGCTGAGGTGTTTTGGTGTCCATTGGGAAATGAGGCAGCTCTAATAACCACAGAACACTCCATCCGATGATCACCTTCAGTCACACTTCTATCGCGTAAACAATGTCATATGTTTTTATAATATATATGCATCTATGAACATCTTCTATAGATCTATAGGTGCACTTGTGTATTGATGTTCTGTGATGCCATAGATGCCAAAATGAATATATATATATATATATATATATATATATATATATATGTATATATATATACTGTTTATGTTTTCTTTTACTTTTTACTGTGCTGGATGCAATTAAGTAGTGGCACCTGCCTTTCTTTGCTATGAAAATGTTCAGCTTTGCAGATATATGATGGACTTATGGCATGCACTGCCTGGGGTCATTTCACAAAGGTGGTCGGTTTGATGATGGGGCATTGCAGGAAGAGAGACAAGAAGAAGAGGATGGGGTGGTGGCAGTGGAAGAGAAGGAGGAGAGGGATGATGAAGAGGGCGATGATGATGATGAGGTGGAGGAGGAAGAGGAAGAGGAGGAACCTGCCTTGCCGTGCTCTACCTCACCTTACTCATCATTAGTTATGATTTGTGGTTGGAAGCGGTGGAAAGGGAGGGAAATCTCAGCATGACCGGAGAAATGCATCATTGGTGAAGATGGTCTGTTCCAGCAGGGCAGAACTACCCCACCCATACAAATCGTAGTTCTTCTATCTAGACATTTATATAACGCCTTTTAACGAGCCTAACAAAGGCGCTTAAAATAGGAAATGCTACAATTCTTATGGTACTTGGTGCGATTTAGCCAAATCAACGCACGCTCAAGGCCAGTGCCTTTTATATACTGACAGCATCTAAAAGGCGGTGCCAAGGCCCCTTCGTACCTCTATCTACCCCAAAGGCGGAATAGATAAAGGGTGCCAGCGGCGGGCTGTGCTACATGTATAGGGCCTACTGTGCTTGAATGCGATGCGAAGACGAAGACAGGGAGGAGCGTATGTTCCGAATGGTGGAGAGGATCAGCATATTAGATCGATCAAGGCTTCGATCGATTGATCGACAAACGACGAAGACGAATAGTAGTTGCTCCCGAGTCTCTTGCGTCTGTGTGAGTGTAGGCCTCTACACGATGGTGTAATGGCAGGGGTGTAACTTTTGTGGTACATATTCTCCTCACTCTGTCTACATACACGAAGCAAGGCAGAGACTGCGATCTCTGGGAAGGCACATCAATAAAAATTTTGATTGGCATTGTTTAAAAAGTGGGGAGGACACTGTACTCAGTACAGTACCCCTCATTCCAAAAAGTGGGGGAACGGGTAACCCTCATACCCCCCTCCACTAATTACGCCTATGTATAATGGTATATGTATATGTATAGGCGTCTCGGGGCTGTTCGACGATCTGTCTCATCCTCTGTTTTCACAACGCTGGTTTATGCTTTCATTTGCTCCCGAATTGACTACTGAATTCGCTTCTAATTGGTCTTCCTAAGGTCCGTCTCATGCCTCTGCAGTCAGTCCTAAATGCAGCTGCGAGAATAGCACGTCTGCCACGCTACTCACGCATTTCATCCTTCATGTTTGAGCAACTGCACTGGCTTCCTCTCTCTGCACGTATTAAGTTTAAAATCCTTATTCTGGTATCCAAATATTTAATTGATGTAATTCACCGGCCTCTTTCTGTCTCCTCGCATCGTCCACTTCGCTCCTCTGACAGATTTGATCTTGCAGTTCCTCATACTAGAACAGCTATGGTGAAGTCCCGATCTTTTGCCTCAATTGGTCCCTCTCTCTGGAATACACTCTTTCCTTCTACTCGCCCTCAAATTTTAATAGGTAACCCCTCGTCTTCTTTTGCTTTCCTTAAGACTTATTTCTTTTCTCTTGGCCTTGCGCACAGGGAGCTCTTCTGAACGGTTCACCCTACTGGAGGCGCTTTATAAATGTTTAAATAAAATACAATACAATATGTAGGCACACGTGTACACAACCCCATTATAACCTCTCTTCCATGTTACCCCTACCCTGTCCTCATGTTTTCCCTCCCGTCTCCCCGCGTTTCTTCTCCGTTTGCTCCCGTTTTTCCGCCGCCCTGATAGTCCTCCCGCCATGGATTGTCGTTTGGCCGATAACAGTCGTCGTCGTGTGCGCCGCTTTTAGGGGATAATTTGCCATAATTAACATCTCTTACTGTATCTCGTGGAAAGACGCGAGTCGTAAAGATCTTGGAAACGTCACGTTAATTTATGACGTCATGCCGAGACGCGCGCGAAAACCAGCACAAAAGAGGTTAACAGCACCGGATACGATAGGTTTCTTTCGTACATAGTCTATGTGTGAAGGCACTCGACTCTGTAATGCACTGTCAAATTATCAAATTATAGTTTTCAATTTGGGGTGGAATATTTTCATTTTCTTGTAATAGATATTTGGTAGGTCAGTTGATTGTTTATGGATTGATTGATTGACTGACAGATGGATGGGTGAATGGATGGAGAGATGATAAAATAATGAAATAATTAAAAGTAAGTTTACTTATTGTTTAGGAAAACATGTTCAAATTGATAAAAAGAACGGTTACTAAATCATTAAATTTGTTTATGTATTGGAACGAAGCTCTAGTTTGGAGAATGCACTTTTTGCTGTGATTTTATTTCAGAATTGCAAGGTGCAAGGCTGACACTTAAGCCACTGAGCCACTATGTTGTCCTGAAAAGTCTTATATGCCCCTCTATGTCATATACATCTTTAAGGGGTTAATTAAAAGGCATCGGTGCCGTTTTAAGAAAGTAGGGGAGAGCAGACACGTTTCTACTTTTCTGTCCCTGTCAGTCCGGGATCTCTCTTTTACTGTCTGTCTTCCTCTATGTCCTTTTCTCCGTGACTCCGTCTGTCTGTGTCACTTTCTCTCTGTATTTCTTTCTGTGCCACTGTATCCCTATCTGTCCTTATTTCTAGCTATCTTCAGAAAACCCGCCCTCGTACGCCAAGGCAAAGAAAGTGAAGCCGCTTACACCTCATACACGCGGCTTCTGTAGGTTTAGCGCAAAGGACTGCTCAAGGCTAGGGTTGCCAGACGTCCGGCAAAAGGAGGACATGTCCTCCTTTTTGGCCTCATGTCCTCTGGCAAAGGTGAAAACCTGGAAAATGTCCGGCTTTTTGTATGTTTGTTGTATTTGGCTATTGTCTATATATTTTACTAGCTGGTTTACCCGGCGTTGCCCGGGGTTATAAGTTTCAATCCCTGTAGCACCACCACCACCACCACCACCACCACCACCACCACCACCACCACCACCACCACCACCACCACCACCACCACCACCACTTTAGTTCAGTGAAAGTTTCAATCCCTCTAGCGAATCCGTACCTGTAGCACCACCACCACGACCACCACCACCACCACCACCACCACCACCACCACCACCACCACCACCACCACCACCACAGGAAAAGGTAATGTGAAGTGAAATCCCTACGGCGCACCTTTAGAAATGCATGCCGGTGAAACAATTAGCGATGAAAGACAGAGAATCTTCTCGGGTGGCGCCATCTGGGGAATGAAAATAGGTCGACTGGAATTTGTTTGGTGGGGGTTAGGGAGAGGTTTTCGCCAGTTTTCACCATGGAAGCGGTGAAAACGGGGGACGCGAAGCCTCACACTGGGTGTGTAATGCCCACCCCGAGACAGTAGTGAAGGTTTCGAGTGAAAAGGTCGAAAATTGTAGAAATGCATTCCTGTCAAAGATCGCGGTGCTACAGAGAGAGTTTCTTCTTTATATATATAGATGACCCTTTTTAAAGACTTTACGCGCACATGTTGTCCCTATGTTCTCCTAACTAATCTAGTACCTATTTATTTTTTTTATTGCAGCTCTATTTTAAAGACGATTTGAGTCAATGATCTGAGCAATGTTGCAATGTATCTATGGTCAAAGTGCCAATTTTATTTCCGGTAGCTTTTCAATGTGACTTCGCTTCTTGGTTACTTAACTGACTTCGGAGTGAAACATTCAATACGTATCCTCCTTTGTCCTCCTTTCCGGCTTTCTGTGACCTCCTTTGGCTACCCATGTATCTGGCAACCCTACTCAAGGCGGAGTTTGTGATTGAAGGCATTGGGGATGATTTGTGGGCAAGGCAAAACTGTTGTTTTATTACACAGAGCGCTTCTAAACGGTTTACCCTATTTGAGGCCGCAGCGGCGCTTTACAAACTTTAAATACAATGCAATACAATATATATATAATATCTATGTTGGAGATGAATCACGGGGTGGGGGTGGAAGCAGACGTTTTCTCACTGATACACTAACTTTTACATACGGGTCTCTCGCACTGGGAGCGCTTCTGAATGGCCCTCCCGATAGAAGCGCTTTATAAATATCGGAATACAATACAATATATTCGAGTGTCGATACCTTACCTGGTGCCGTTTATCCTTGTGCAAGCGACGCGCTATGCCGTTAAATTGGTTGTCTGTCGCCAATGTTGTCATCTATGGATCTTTGTATATATGCGAGAGAGACAGAGAAACATCGGAGACAGTAACAGAAGCAGAGAGACGGAGACAAACAGACACAGAGAGAAGAAGAGACAAAAATACTGAAGAAGACAGCGAGACTGAGACAGAAAAAGCCAGACAGATTGACGGAGGGAGGAACAGTCAGAGGCAGAGAGGTTGAGAGTAGAGAGAACCAGAGACAGATAGATGGACAGAGACAGAGGAAAACAAGCACGAGAAAGAAAGAGAGAGGAAGAGAAAGATTGAGAAAGGGAGGTACAGAGCGACAGGGAAAGACAGCTAGGCAGATTAGTGTTGTGGCAGTAGCTGCAGATGCTGGCGATTGGAGGAGTTGGGAGCTGTTACCCGTCGTTACTGCTGCTGATGATGTATATAGAATAGATGCATAGACTACTACCAGGCTACCAGCCATTCGCGCTCTCTCTGTCGCTCACTCGTCAGCTTTGCCTACTGTGTCGCTTGAGCTTTGTGCTCGGAGAATTTTATCGAGAGCAGACATAACGAGCCCTTCCTTCGCTTCTTCGGCAAGATGTTTACGAGCCACTGGGATTCCGCAATGTGGTGACGGAAATTGTCGGAGAGAGGATTACGCCTCGTTTTACGAGCAGCACAGATTCTTAGCGCAAAGTGCGGAAAATAGGATGCCTATGGATTCTGTGCTAATCGGTTTTGAAATCGTTATGGCTGAGAGTTAACTCGGTTTTATGAACTGCTTCGATCAATATTTATCTGCAACGTTGAGAAGTACTGAATCCTGATGGAACGAAAAACTCTGGAAACTAGGATATACAAGGATTCTGTAGTAGTAATCGGTTTGTTAATTGCCGTTACTAGTTCATCCCTGGTTTTATGATCGTTCAAGATTAGGCTATATACAGTCTGTAATGTTTAAAAGTATTGATAATAGGTTTCTCTGAAATCTGCATTGTTCAGTTGGAACTCTTTTGCTCTGGACTGTTGTACTTTGGCGTTCAAAAGTGAGGATGAATTTTGTTTGGATTTAAGATCAGTTCAACGTCGTGTGTAGTACGTTGAAAAAGAGGAAAATAGGATTCAGAGAGTGTGATGTGAAATTCAGAAAATCATTAAAATAGGAGCAAAATAATAGATACATATAACAGGTGACATGGAAAAATCAGGAAAATAACTTTCGTTGAATCGTGACATACAAGACTTCTCTAGGTTCTGCAACCTTCTGCTCATTACTGCTGTAAACTGGATTTTAGTAGGTATTAAAAATTATCAAGTTATGCAATCCAGCATTAAGTATTGCTGATTATTATTATTATTATTTATATTATTTTATTTATATTATTACTAGATGTTTGCCCGTCCTAATATGGTGAAAGAAATTTGAAAACAAATCAATTTGCGAATGCCATTTTGGGTAGTTTTTCTGTTAACTTCATTATGTTTCTGGCCCTTTTAAACCCGTTAAGCTCTTTTGCAGCATTTTAGCGAATAAATTATTTTAAGCCGTTAGTTTATAAGAGCAGCTGTTTACGGTATATTGAAATTTACTTTGAACGAAGTGATCGTCCCGTTTGTGACGTCATTGGTCATTATGACATCATTGCAGCCATTTGGGGAGCGTTACATTTGTTTTGTTTTACACACATACACTGACACACACAATGGCACACTTTATGATATTTCTGTTTGTTTATATTGTTAATTATTATTATTATTATTTTTTATTATTATTATTATTTATTATTATTATTATTATTATTATTATTATTATTATTATTATTATTATTATTATTATTATTATTATTATTATTATTATGAACATTTTTACGTGTGCAAAGTCACACAGAAATGCAAATCTGAGGCGTATGCAGCTGACCTTGCAGAGTTATTGAGGTTGAATGAAAAGATGCTTGCAGAGACACGCGAGCCAGAGATTTTTGAATGTGTTGAAGCCTGTTGACTTGAAGATCTGATATGCTTGCACACATAGAGCTGGCATAATCGAGGCGAGAGCAGACAATAGAGCTGGCTATGGTCTGTGACATGTCTTTGGAGAGAGCAGACCTTATTAGTGATTGGTATTGTGCTTTTGGTGAACTGGCATTTTCCTTGATCTTCAGTGTGTGACACTGTGTGTCAGTGTGTGCACATGAAACTGTATCGTCAGTGGCGGATATTCTGAAGCAGTTCGGCGTAGGCCTGTGGTCATGAGAAAAGTGTATGGGAGCATGGGGGGGGGGGGGGTGGTAATATATCTTCAGTGGCTGTGAATAAGTGGAGCATATGGACATATCGTCATCGTAATGTCGAGAATTTTGCAGCACCCAATTGTATTGTATTGTATTGTATTGTATCTAAACATTTATAAAGCGCCTCTCACAGTATTCGCTAATCAGAGGCGCTCCCAGTGCGAAAGACCCAGTGAATAGAAAGAGGTTTTAAGACAGCGGAACGAGGCACTTGGGCCACCAGCTAATAAAGAGGCACGTGTCAATGGAGGAAGTTGATTCCATAGAGCAGGACCAATGTAAGAAAAGGCTCGAGTTTTGGCCATAGAGGTCCTGGCTCGTGGTACAATGAAAGCAAAGTCGTGAAAAGCAGCTTATTCACAGACGGATAGTGAAACAAAATCGATATAGGGGACGTGTAAGATCAGATTGAGGCTGGTATGGGCAGGAGTGAAATGTATTGGAAGATGTATCTTCTTGAGTGGTGAGAGACGATGGTATGAACCAATGAAAGGGAGGGAGAGGTTTAGTCCAGCACCTGTCTGTCCTCTACAGATCCTGTTCGCCCACTAGATGTGGACTTGGATTTAATCAGGTTTCTCGGCAATTGGTCGCCAGGAAATCATATTATTGGATGAAGACTGCCACTCTGTGCATTGCTGTATATATATTATATACACACATATATATATATATATTACAAGCTATATATATATGTGTGTGTGTGGGTTACAAGGTCGGGATCTGGAATACTTTTTTGTTCGTAGGGTTGTGAAACTTGTGTTGTATGGGCATCGTACACAATAGTGTGGCTTGAATCATTGCTGCTTCTGTAGAGATCAGTTTTTGTCTAGTAGCCGATTGGTTAGAGTGCTCAATCTGTAACACAGAGAGTTCGAGCCTCCTCTGAGAGACGGTTTCTGTGTAGGGACCTTGTGCAAAGCCTTCACTCAGAACTGCTCAGCGCCATCGGTTGATGCTTGGTCATTAATAAACCGACTTCCTCCTTCTGTCCGCACCACCATTCTCTCTGGTAGCGTTGCTTCTTCTCTTTCTCACCTTAAATCCTGCTTTTTCTCTCGGGGTCTCGCACACTGGGAGCACCTCTGAATGGTCTATACCACGAGAGGCGCTTTATAAATGCCCATATACAATACAATACAATACAATAAATGGTACTTTAATAAGAAGTGCATAATAATGAGTAAATAAATAATGGAGCTAGCTGATTGTGGCCTATCATAATCAGGTGAATGTGGCTTATCATTATCACCTAATCTAATCTAATAGTTTATATAGCGCTATTGTCATAATGCACATGGCATGAATCAATAACACCTTAGTCAGAAATCATAATCTGCTGCCGAAGCCTGGCCTTACTGGATGTATGTCAAATGCGTCGTTAGGTAGCCTAAGGTCGACAGCAACGGCTTTTGGCAAGGTCATCATCCTCTTCCTCACTATCTTTAGTGGCTTCCTCCTGCATCATTACCATAATCCTGCTTCTCCTGATATAAGGATAAGGGTTATCTAATGAACTGCGAAAGGATAAAGGGTCAGCAGAAATCTGGAAACTAAACCAGGTCATGGAGAAATCATGGGAGCTAAAATAGGTCATGCATAATCTAAGAAACTAGAAAAATCTCGAAGAAATCTGAGGAATCAACAGAGGTAATAATGAAATAACTAAATGAGGTCATGAAGAAACATGGCGCTGATCCACTTGCACCTCTGTATGCTTTTGGCCAGTGAACAGCTGAATTAACATTCGACGTGCCTTCGCTGTGCTTGCTAGCGTCGTTTCCACAGCGGCAGTTGGAGATGGCCTAATTTTATGCATGGTTTTAGTGTGTGTTGTCAGACGGTTGTTGAGTCATGCGGAAATTCCAGCTGATTGATCCGGTATTAATGAGTTTCGAGAATCACTGTATAGGTCGAAGTCAGGTAAAATAGCGTGAGGGTAGGACGTACTTGTAACTTATAGCTTAGTCAGCGGACATCTCCGTTTACGGAGGATCTAATGGCCTGGCTGATCTGCAACCACCTGAGTTTTATTAATTATTCAAGAATGCTTAATTGTCGTCTGTCTTACCTGTTAGGCCGCACTTTAAACATTTCAACGGCCCAACTTGATCGATGGAGAATTCGTTTGTTGCTATATGTTTAGGTTCTACCTGTGGAGTTCCTTGGTGGCTTCATATATACGAGCATCGTTCATGTGCTTGAGGCACTCGTCGTTGTTTTAAAGTCTAGTATCGTTTGGAGTACCAAGAATTCATTCTCAAAAGAAAAACGACCAGATAATATATAAGTGCACTGGTCTTCCTATTTTTGAGTTAAGAGTTTTCGACGTAGTTGTTGACTGTACTGGTTCCGCAAGCGTGATCAAGTCTTTGGATTAGAGCAGAACAGTAGTTGGAACCTGAAAAGTTAATCTTTTGTGAACTCTGACAATACCTTATTGAAGATTAGTTTGGATTAACGCCAGGATTGCACTCTGCGAACAAGCCCTCATAGGATTGATTTCGACTAGGATTGACCTAAAGCTTTTGACAGTTGAGTGACAGCTTGTCATAACGGTATAGGTGGTCTTAAGTCTGTGTAGAATTTATTGAGTCTTTTTGAAGAATAGATTGGTCCATTGTGGTGAAAATTGATTGAAACTTGCAGAGTCTTCATAGATGCTGTGAAGAGAATATGTTGAGACCCTTTAGAGAACTTGGAGATAATTAATTGATTGATATGTTATGAATAATTAATTTAAACCTTTTGAAGAATTGACTGGTATGGTGATTGATATCTTACGGACGATTGTTTGGAATCCGTAGGTGAATGTTGGTGTGATCGGATCATGTTATCTCCTCGCAGGATCATGTTATCTCCTCGCAGGATCATGTTATCTCCTCGAATAGCGTCGTTGGATGGCATTGCTAATGAAAGAGTTGCTGCTGGAGAACATTAAGCTTAATTGTAGGAAGGCTTACAACGAGGATGTTAGGAGCTAAAGTGGATGAGGTCTTTCGTGCGTTATTGGGGTACGTGCTGTGCTAATTGGAGTATATAAGCAAATTGCTGTGTTTTCGCAGGCCAATTGATATACGGTATACGTGCTGTGCGTTTGAGAGAAATGTGATAGCATTACTTGTCTTTTCATTTAGGAAAGTCTTAAAGAATTTTCACAGAAACTTCAAATTGTTGTACAAGTTTTACTAATTACTTTGAGGCCGACATGCTGAGTTGAAAGAAGATACCCTTCGCAGATGTCATTTTTATTTATAATTACATGTGCTTTAAAGATGAAGAGTTTAAAGAGGAAGACTAAGCAGAGGAGGAAGAAGAATCCTTTGACAGAACCGAAGAAGCAGCCAAGAGTATGAAGTGTTAGCGATGACGGCAGGTGGCTAGTCTTCTCCCTCACCACCACAGTTTGTTTAAGCCATCATTTAACCTCTGTTTTTATACTCACCTTGTCACCTTGTGCTGTCAGCTCGTGAAGCTCTAGCGATCGTCCTGGTGAACACACTCCACCGTCTCCTATTCGATGACAAGTCTCTCAATTCCGCCAAATTCATGCCAGTTACATCTTGTATCTCATCCATCCATCTCCTCCTTGGGCGACCCAGTCTTCTCCTCCCCTCACCGCACGCCAGCATCATTTCCTTCTCCAGACCATCAGATCGCATAACATGTCCAAAGAACCTTAGCTTCATTCTTGTCGCAGTTTGTTTTAACGACTCTTCATTCTCAACTCCAATCTCCTCTCGTATTGATTCGTTCGTTCTTTTCTCAGTCCAAGATATTCTCAGCATCTTCCTCCATATCCACATTTCACAAGCGTTAACCTTATTTTCCATGTTCTTTGTCATTGTCCACGTCTCGCAACCGTACAGTACCGTAGGAAAGATTAGTGCTCTCACGAGCCTTTTTTTGGTTTCTATGCTCACATGTTTGTCTTTCCATATCTTTTCCAGTCCGGTCATTGCAGCTTTCCCTATAGCAATCCTTCGTTTTATTTCTGGATCACACTTTCCCTCCTTTCCAACCAGTGATCCTAGGAATGTGAAGCTTTCTACCACCTCTATTTCCTCTCCGTCTATCTCAAAACTATCCCAATCTGCTGTTGTCATGACCTTTGTCTTCTTTATGTTGAAGTATAAACCAGCTTTTTCACTTTCTCTCCTGACCCTTCTTATCAGTTCTGCCAGATCCTCTTTTCTTTTTGCCATTAATGTTGTGTCATCTGCGTATCTAAGGTTATTCAGTGTCTTTCCAGCAATTTTTACTCCCTCAATTGCCCCCTCCAGTTCTGCCTTTCTCATTATTCTTTCAGCATATAGATTAAACAGGAATGGAGACAAGATGCATCCCTGCCTCACTCCTTTCTTGATTCTGAAATTGTCAGTGTCTCCGTATTCTGTTCTTATCACCGCTATCTGGTCTTCATATAAACCCTTTAGTAACATTATCAGGTGTTTCGGAATTCCCATTTCAAGCAGGGTTTTCCACATTAAATCATGGTTAATGCAGTCGAATGCCTTGCTATAGTCAATGAAACAGATGTGAACCTCCTGTCCATACTCCCTTTGTCTCTCCATTATCCACCTCATGTTGGCTATATGGTCTCGAGTTCCACGAGATTTCCTAAACCCTGCCTGGTTCACCGGAAGTTCTCTTTCAATTGTGCCTTCCATTCTTTTGTGAATTATTTTCAGTAATATTTTACTAGTGTGTGATATCATTGCTATCGTCCTATAATTTTCACACTCCCTCGCATCTCCTTTCTTGAATATAGGTATAAAGATCGACTTCTTCCAGTCCTCCGGCCATTCTCCAGTTGCCCATATTTGATTGCACAATTTTGTTATTGTTTTTATCATCGCATCATCCCCTGCTTTTATCAGTTCTATAGGTATCCCATCTTGACCGGGTGCCTTATTGTCCTTGAGTTGTCTGATTGCCCATTCTACCTCCGCTTCCATGACCTCCGGTTCCTTTTCATACTCTGTTACGTCAATTTGTTCTTTTTTGACTCGTTTGTCTTCCCTATACAACTCCTCCGTGTATTCTCTCCATCTATGCTTTATCCCTTCTTCATCGCAGATTACATTTCCATCTCCTGCCTTCATTGAGCCCATTCTAGGTGCAAATTTTCCCGTGATTGTCTTTACTTTTGAGAACATTTCCTTGGTTCGTCCCTTCCTTCCCTCGTCTTCCATTTCTTTGCATAATTCGTTTAGATGTATTTTATACTATAACCTTAATATAAACTCTTTTCTTATCTTGTCATCACGTCTACTTCTGCTTTGTCATTTAACCGTTGTTCAAACTTCAAACCATAGGTTGCATATACTAGCCATCATGAAATGTATGTATGAATCATGTCGCGTAATATAGCATATTTAAAACCCATCAAATCTAAACCCGTTTCAATCCTTTAGCTGTCCCTATTCTTATCTTTTACCATTGTCTGAACCCTGTTCTTATCCTGCAACCATTATCTTTAAACCCTGTTCTTATCTAACTATCATCTAAACATATTTTTATACCATGCCTCTCATCTAAATCCTTTTCTTGCCGTTTTGCAATCATCTAAGCCCAATTTTTATCACCTAGCCATCACCTAAATCCTATTCTTATCACCTTACCATCTAAACCATGTTTTTATCCTGCCGCCATTATCCAAAGGTTGTTCGTGTCGAACATTTGCCTTGTGTTGCACCATTTAAGACGTTGCATAACGCAGAATTGCTGTCTTTCCGTTGATGAAGACCAGTTCTTGTTCTAAGTCTTTCTTCACTGTCGCCTCTCCTTCCGCACCAGAGATGTCGCCTCTAGTTAGGCCTACTTTCGATTGTAGCAAACACTGTAATATGGTGGGGCTCCAGGCATTCTGTTCCCAGCGCTGCTTTTGGTATATTTTGCTGAAACAACTTGTGATCTGACAGTAACGGTCGATGGCAAAGGCTCTGGCAGCCGTAAAGATGTTAACTGCTGTGTACTCGTATGGCCTTTGCCACCTTTAAACGATTGTTTTCCAGAGCAGTCCATTAAACTGCCCTGAGAGGCTGCCAGTGTTAGCGACTTCATTTTTCTTAGCCTCTGCATATGAGGACGGATGACCTATGGAGCAGAACCAACCTTGTATAATCGACGTTGTCTGTGTAATCACTGATTGTTTCAAGGCATATATCAACAATTAAGGTCGACACCGACGACCTTGACAGTCGCAAGAGATTTTTAAACACTGGATGAAAGGAGAACTTTCAATATGTTTTCATCCACCAAAAAGTTCGGTGCTATCTGGCTGAGCCATGATATCCGACGCCAAGAGGGTGGAATTAAAGACCAGTTGGATGCGCTGACCACAAATGGACGTGAATGCTGGAGTCCAATCTGTTCTTACTAAATTTAGAATTATACTCACGGCCTTGAGACGAGTCCGGAATAGAGACGGATGGCATCGTATTTGTAATCAGTAGTCCGCTAAGGACAAAATGTTCATCAATCAGCAAGAATTGATCAGACAACCAGAGAAGTTTCCAGTGGGCCAGCTGAGAGATTCTCATTCAGGTGTTCAGAGTTCCAGAACGTGTTGTTGAAACGCCTGCACTCCAGAGAGAGAGAGAGAGACAGAGAGAGAGACAGACAGAGAGAGAGAGAGAGAGAGAGAGAGAGAGAGAGAGAGAGAGAGAGAGAGAGAGAGAGAGAGAGAGAGAGAGAGAGAGAGAGAGAGAGAGAGAGAGAGAGAGGCAGAGAGGCAGAGAGGCAGAGAGGCAGGCAGAGGAGCTTGCCACAGTAGTTGATGGCCATGATGGTGATAGTGGTAATGGTCATTACATTCGCACCAAGTGGCCCCCACCTCGAATGAGAGAACAAACTCCCCACTCTGGCCGACTTAGATACAAGAGGTTCAGAAGTCACTCAGAACTGTAAATTACTCCGAGATAATATCCATCTATCTGTCTGCCTGTCTGTCTGTTTGTCTGTCTATAATAAACTTATATAGCGCCCCTTCAAGAAATCTACTCAGTAGCGCTCCCGATATATGTGTTTTCGATAGCATACATGGTTCATAAATTAAATATATTATCGGAAATCAACAACCCTCGAGTTTATATCCAGAACGTTAAACCTGTCACTTCTAGCAATCGTGGGAGGTCTCCCCCCCCACCAGCCCCATTGGTAGACGCCACACTGTTAGCACCCGTCGGTATGTCTGCTTTAACGTACATGTATTTTAATGACAAGGCACACATGGCTGGTTGTATCCCACGCTTTAAATAGCGGTCAGTGTAAACTTCTCTGTAAGCTGTGGCTTGCATATCTCCATCGGAATTTCGAAGCTGCAAGTATTCGACGTCAACGCTTGGCAGCCATGATGTCCTTAAGCAGTGGATGAAACTACGGTCCAGTGGAGGCGCTATACTAATGACAATGCCCCATTGTGATTATAATTACGATGTTGCTTTGTGTTGAACAGAAGACGAAACAGAACCGGGAAGAATGCATGAAAAACTAAAGGAACAGTGGTCGGCTGGGTCGGCCGAGCGACCCACAGCAAAGGTCTGTGTGTATGTTTGTGTATATATACGTTTGCATGCGTCCGTACATTTATGTGGCGTCTTTTGTGGAACTTTCAGAAGTTTGTGTGTATGGATCTGCACATATGGAATGTGGAAGCTTTTAGGGAACTGCCAAAGTCTGCATTGGATGCATCTTTGGATTTAGTTATGTTGTGACAGTCGTTTACTGTGATGTGTTACGTTGATTTATTGTGACGCTGTCGTAGTTTTAAACTAATGTAATGTATGGTAAATTTCGGAGTAGGTAGCTTTAAGGGATGCTGTGGTTATGCTCTGAATAAATGGATCAATGAATGGACGTTTTGTTTTACTTAATTAAAAACGAATATATGAATTAATTAAGGAATTGATGAATGAAGGACAGGCAGACAGATAGATTGAGACAGGCAGAGTGACAGTGACATTAATCAATCAATCAGCTGAGCGTTTATATAGCGCCCCTTCAAGGAAACTATTCAGAGGTGCTCCCAGTCCAACCCCGGCAAAAGAGAACAGTCTTAAGAGCAGAGATGAAAGCGATGGACGAGTCTCGAAGAAGAGACAGTCAGACAGACAACAGATAGACAAAGTGACAGACACAAAGACACATCAGACAGACAGACAGACAGTGGCAAGCAGGCAGTCAGACAGACAGATAGACCGCTTGCGGCGAGACATAAGGCTGAATGATCCGGTCCTCGTGCGCTGTATGTTAACCCATTTTTTCATCATAGCAATGCCTCAACCTTTTCTAGATCTTGATCCTTGTCTCATCTTCAGATCCTGTTTCACTGCATTTCCCTTCTCGTCTTCCTGCTCGGTCCTTCTCTTTCAACTCTTCCATCTTCCAGTCTTGTTGCCCAGCAGGCAAAGCATGCCTTTCCATAAAGTAATGTCTGCTAAGAGCAGACACCAGTGTGGCTAGAACGCTTCAGACGTAATTCTTCTGCTGTTAAAGCAGTCGTTGTAGTCTGTCGCCAGACATCTATAGTTTTCTGTAATTATATCAAAGGACCAGCATAATATCCGACAGCAAGTGCTTTTTTACCAGACACAAAATGGCGAACAACACGCAAACAATTACGATTGATGCAGTAAATGGTATTAGGCCAGAGGACGCACAAAATGGCGGATGATGCTCCTCTGAATTGAGGGACAATGCACAGAAATGGCAGACGACACACAGAATATAAGAGACGACTCCTGAAATGGCGGACGACGAAGCCAACGTATTAAATGTCGGAAGTCTGATGGACATCGTGGCTACATTAGTGTCTGACGTATCCATACATTTACCTTTGGGAATGTTGTCTAAGTCGAAACCCGAAGCTGCTGCATCAACCGGGTCGTCCAATAAGCGGCTTAGAGGTTCTTCTGGTGGATGAGAGGCGAAGAGTGTTCGCTGTTTGCTCAAGGGGTCTGCACGACTTGGCGCATTCATTAGACAGGAAAATTCAAACTCTCTTTACATGGTCGGATTGTCTTGGCCGAAGGGTTAAACGGATTAACTTCTTCCCCCCCCCTTCCGAACTAAATGGGGCAATTGGGGTTTGACCTGTGGCTTCGTTCGACACTTTCTGAGCCGTTGAAAGGGTTGGAAAAGAAAAGGTGCTTTTGAAATATATCACTCAGGAGACATTCGTACGTTTCGTTCATGTTGGAAGCTCACCTTATGTTTCTTTCGACAGAGGATTTTGTTGTGTTCGTTTAAACTACCGTCAAGAAAGACTCGGAGTTGACTCCGGCCTATGCTTGGGTCCTCGATCTTGGGCCCTGGCAAGCATTTATTCGCGCCTCGGATTCAGCTTAACCGACTGTACACGCTTAATAAGTGCTTTAAATAAACAACTTACTAATTTTATGTATTAGTTATTGATGTTATGTTATGTTGCTACTGCAGCTGCTGCTATTAATGATGATGTTGATGATGATGATGACGACGACGACGACGAAATAAACTTAATTATTGTGATGAAGAATTATGCACAGCGTTATTCATGTCCGTTCATCCATTCATACTTTTAGCCGTGCTCCAGTTAACTGCACTCGCTCATTTTTATATATTATATATATATATATATATATATATATATATATATATATATATATATATATATATCCCGATCCGACCGACTGAAACATATTAGCGTTGGCTTAAGCAGTCGCGGCAGTTGCTTAAGCAAACGCAGCGAGCGCTGGAAATGGCTTTGTGAGCTCCATTTATGGGTTTCTGATGAAGCCGGGCCAATTTTTCGCTGGCCGGAAATCCTCATTTCTTCCGGAAGGCTGTGTGAGGAATAGTTGATGAACGCACGGAGGCGTTCTTATTACTGGTCGACTTGTTTCGCCGAAATGCATTAAGAGGCAGGCGCTCGGTTTGCGATTTATTGATTTCATTAGCGTTAGAAATGTGCTCGCAAATCGGTCGCCTTTGAGCACCGCCCTTAGCGTGTTTAGCGAACGCTCGCTTGGCGACCGCGTCCGTAACAGTCGATTAAGCAGCGAGATTTGTTCAGATGCGAATTTGATTGTCGATTCGGATTTATTGCAGGTTTTAGAGCCAGATTTGTGACACTGTAGATGGCCGCACTGACTGCCTCTTAGAGCAGTGGTTAAGCGCAACTTTAGAGCGTGTTGTCTCCGTATTTATAATCGTAATCTGGAGATTGCTTTAGAGCGCCGTGAAAGCTGAGTCGTGGGAACCGGTTTATGGACAGACGCTCAATTAAAAGAGAATCGATAGAGACAGGGAAGGTCGGAACAGGTTCCGGGTCACGATCGAAGGATCAGGCATGCAGACAATGAGACAGTGGATGGTGTCTGGATTTGGAGAGGCGAGAGAGGTAATTATGAAGAGGAAGAATCAGGACAGGATTTGTGGAATAAGAAGAGTGTTTTCAGGTTTGAGTGAAAGCCCTTTGCAGAAATAGCCAGAAGTGCAGTTATGTTTAGTGCGAATCGGATAATCTGGCGTAATTCTGGCGGGAGTTTATTGCATATAGGCAGAACAGCTATGGCTATGGAGCGATTTCCGAATTTTAGTGATGAGGTGATGAAAGGGTGGAAAAGTGCTAGGATGGAAGAGGAGCAGGTTGAGCAAATGGTTGGGTTGACGAAGATGGTATGGTATGGTACGGTATCTGGGAATTTATAAAACGCCTGTCACAGTGAGAACTATTCAGAGGCGCTCTCAGTGTCAGCCTCGCGGAAACAGAAAAGACTTTAAACGAGAGAGAGAATCGAGCAAGTAGAGTCCCACGCAGTGCCAAGGCAAGAGAGTTCCATAGGGATGGGCCCGCGACAGCAGAGATAGGATGGCTATGCTAATGATTTTGTTAGCCAACTAATGACAGAAACGACAACAGATTCAGAAGCAGCAGCAACAACAACAATGGCAACAACACAGGCAACAACATCAGTTGTAGTGTCAGTGTGGGATAGAGATGTAAAAAATCATGTTTTTTTGGCGTTGAAATATTTCAATGAAATATTTCAGTTTTATTTGAAATATTTCAGTTTCCTTTGAAACATTTGAAATTAGTTTTTTTTTACATTTTACAACTAATTACAACCATAATAACAGTTTATTTATTTCTCTCATATTACATATTATATGCATTATTGTGTTAGTGATGACCATCCTCGAGATACTCAATTTATTTCTAATTACCTGTTTTTAAGAATGACTTTTATGAGAGTTACATTATATGTTGAAAAACATATTTTATTCACCAAATGTCACAAATTACAGTTTGATCTAATAAAGTAGATGTTATTGTTCATTGTTATGCTTAACATTTATTATAAATCACTTGTTTTGTCATAAATGAAATAAATGTGATTTTAGCTAAATTCTGCTAGCCTAGGAGGCTAGCCTAGGACACAGTCAATCGTATAGAATTCGAAACACTTTAGTGACTTTACAAGACAAATTATAAATCACAAATACTATGTCAACTAGACTCAATAATAATCCGGCGAACAAAATTTTACAAAAAGTTCTAAGAATACAACTTAGAACACAAACATAAATAGTACTATCAGTCAGACAGAGTAAACCATCATTAATAGTAATTATACTGCTAAAATCTGTCAGTTACAAGATTTCCTCATTGTTATTCATCATCGTCCATGTCATCATCTTTGTTGTCATCGTCAACATCATCATTGTCTCTATCATCATAACTGTCAGTGTCACTGTCATCATCATCACTGGCATCGTCACTGTCATCATAGTTTTCATGGCCTTCATCATCGACATTGTCACCGTCTTTGTCATTATCATTATCATCATCATTGGTCCAACTCAAGACATTGTGTCAATTTGTGTGCATCCAATACTTCAAAACATGTTGTTTTTTTTGTTTTTTTTGGTCATTGAAATATTTCAAAAAAACCTGTCAGAAATGAAATATTTCAAATGAAATATTTCACGCTCACATCACTAGTGTGGGAGAAGTAGTAGCAGGAGTTTTATATAATAGTAGTGGGAGTGGTATTTTCAGTGAGATAGTATATCATTGATAATAGTGGTTGCAGTTGTACATGTATATAGTGGCAGACATTGTAGCCGTGACAAGACTATAGTGATAACTGAGGAGTTACCCACAGACAGGTGCTCTACAAATATACAATTTGTCACGTGGTCATATGTCTTCTGTCACAGGCCTTCGTGATTAGGCTACTCTTTATTAGGAGACATTAATTGCTCAGTGAAAGAGCACAATCAATGTGGCCAAATGTGTCCGTCATGAGACAACGGAGTTGATAGTCCAGTGATTAGCATGCTGGGCTTTCAACTCGGATATCGGGTGTTCGGATTTCGCTTGGCCATAAAGATGTAACCTAAATCTCTTCTTCATTCGCACAACCAACAAATTCTGCTGTTAATGAGCACACTAACCGCACACTGTTGATGAATGAAGGTGACGGTTATAAAAGACTGGACACGCGCCCTCTTACGCCGAGAAATGAAGTCGTTGACACTTCTGCTTCCTCTCGGGGCTCGAGCAAGGAACTGCTCTAAGGCTACTTTGACCACATTTATCAATGTCTATCATGAACAGAGACTGTAGTTCGTCGGCCTCCATGCACCTTCTGTGTATTCAGTCGTCACTCGCATGCTCTGGACTTCTGTCATCAACGTTGTCACCGCCTTCTGCTACTCGAAAAAATTACCAATTTGCCCGAATCAATATTTAACGTACGCCCGGGGTGTACTTGGCTGCGCCCGCAATGACGGCGCGACGGAGACGCAGTGGCTCTTGAGTCTTTTCCGGTGACCGACGAACCGACCGACGGTCATCCAAATACAAAAGCCGACCATTTATGGCTCTTCTTAGGCTTCACGTATTTAATACTATGGCGTAATTTACGGTTGTTTTCGTATTGACTTCATTACGGTTACTTGGTTATGGTTGGCCATCGGTTTTTGCATTGTGCTCTAGACACTGATGCTATAGATGTTTTTCTCATTAATGGCAGTTCATTAAAAACATTATTTTTGTTATTATTATTATTATTGTTGTTGTTGTTGCTGCTGCTGTTATTGATTACACAATGATGTATTAGAGGATAATGAATCGTTAGTTAACAGTCATCATGATCATCATGATCATCATGATCATCATTGTGAACTGAGTTTTGTGTACAGACTTGCAGTGCGAGATATTAGCGTATCTATTTAGTGCGCTTACTTTAGTTTCACGTGTATATGTATATATGATAGATGTATAACGTTTAGTTGTACTGTCTTAGTGACACGCGCGGCCGGCCGATATCGGCAGCGGCGCGCTATATGTATATTATTAGATTTCGCTTAGGCGCACAGAAGTCAGGTGTGTCAAGAGGCGCGAAGAATTATGCTGACTAGAGAAGTTTGAATTCGGTGTTCGCTGTAGTAGTGTTACTGACTAGTTGAGTTGTAATTGAATTGAGTTCTGTCTGTTTGTTTCTTATTAAACTAAAAGATATTAAACTGTGTTGCTGATTAATTCAGGCGAGGCTACACAGTAGAAAGTAAAGCTACTTATACGTAGAATTAATGTCAAAAGGTGAATATTAAATAGGCGTTAAGTACGAAGAGAACAAGGATTTAATCAGAAGGATTGTCAACGGAAGGATAGGGTTGACAATCATTATTATTATTATTATTATTATTATTATTATTATTATTATTATTATTATTATTATTATTATTAGTATTATTATTATTATTATTATTATTATTATTATTATTATTATTATTATTATTATTCTGTATATCATCAGTCATTTTGTGCATAATTCATCATTTTGTGAGTCATCTTCTATTTTAAGCATTGTCATTGTATAACAATGTGAAGTAATGTGTGGAAACATTAACCGTGGATTATTGATTACACACCGCTTATAGCCATCAGCTTTCAGGTTATGAAGTATTTTTGGCCTTTTGAAGTAAAACTAGTGGCAGATGACAACCATTGTGCGTTGACGTAAGTAAAGTCAGAGTGTTAGTAACAATATTGACGTGCAAGAATTCTTAGGAGGTGACGGATCTTCCAACGTTAATGACTAATGAAACAGTTATAAGACATTTTGAAAACCTCTTTAATAAGTTGAAGAATTATCAGACATTTTAAAGACTTCTGTGTTGTCAGCGATATGAGTCGTCTTCCAAGATCAACATTTTATTTCCGAAGAAGTGCCCGTCACCCCACCTCTAATATGGGGGTGGGGTGGTGGAACAGATCTACGACACCGGCCAAGCCACATTGTGGTGTCTGCAACTAGGCAGACGTTAATTGTAAGAGTGAAGTTGGCGATGAAGTTGCAAGCCTATAAGACCCGCTAAATGTATTTGGTTTGACGCAACCTTTATAACCGATCGGCAGCTTATTTAGCGGGTCGTTCCACTGGGACCAGCGTTGCGTTGACGTCGCGTATATATGCGGTGCAGCGGAAGACGAACGTTCGAACGGTCTGCTCTGAATGGAAATTGGCCATCTGGTGACGGGAGGTTGAGTCGTCTAGTGGACGCGGATGTGTGTTCAATGGTCGTTCGGATCTATGTCGAGCTCAGTCCTACTCTGTCTGTCTGTCAGTCGGTGTTTCTGCCTCTCCTTCTCTGTTTGCCTGTCTGCTTGTCTAATTGTGTGTCCGTCTATCTTTCTCTATGTGTGTGTCTCTCTGTCTGTTTCTCCTTTTATGTCAGCTTATGTATTTGTATGTATATGAGTATGTATGCAAGTATATATATAATATTATATATATATATACATATATATATACATATATATATGTATATATGTATATATATATATATTTTGTTTGCGTGCATGTAAGTATTTATGTCTATATGTGTATGTATATATCTGAACATAGTATATATATGGTGCCTTAGAGAACCTCTCGAATGGTGTAATGGTGTGACCATGGCTATCTACGGGATCCTTAGAGATGAACAAATGAACAAAGAACATTATTCATACTCTGTTTTCTTCTTCATTTGTTGACCCCCGTTGTATGTGTGTGTGTGTGTGTGTGGCTGTTTCATTTTGACAGGTTTCCCTGCGACGGAAGAGAGCGTTGAGTGCGTCGTGTCCTTCGCTTGATGGGAACGCTGCGCTTTCGGTAACCTCGGCTTCAGCAGCTGATTCGCATCTTCTCGTTGAAAAGGAAGACGATGGTAAAACATCACTATTGCTACTACTGATATTGTTGCTATTGTTACTGTTCTTGCTATTGTTACTGTTGTTGCTTTTGTCATAATTATTGCAATTATCATTTTCTTTTTTTACAAGTTACTTTATTTTATTCATTGGCGTTATTGCTGCTTAATAATGATTAATAATAATAATAATAATAATAATAATAATAATAATAATAATAATATAATAATAATAATAATAATAATAACAGTAATAATAATAATGGTTATAATAATAATTATAATAATGACAATAATAATGGCAGTGGTAATGACAACGGTATCAATAAGGATAACAATAACAGTAATAATTTTAACAAAGAAGTAGCAGAAGAAGATGGTGCAGAAGTAGAAGAAGAAAATGACGAAGAAGAATGAAAAGCGGAACAAGAAGATGATGATGATGATTATGATGTTGATGATGATGCAGAAGGAGAAGATAATGAAGAAGAAGGAGAAGAATAAGATGATGATGCAGAAGGAAGAGGAGGAGGGATGGAGGAGGAGGAGGAGGAGGAGGAGGAGGAGGAGAAGAAGAAGAAGAATGAAAAGCAGAAGAGGAAGAAAGCAGACGATGAAGAAGTGAAGACAGCAACGAATAAGAAGAAGCAGCAGATGAAGAAAAAAAGAGCAATTGCTACTACTGCTACTACTAATAACTACAATTATCACTATCATTACAATCATTGTTATGATCCATCACAATTTACAAAACTATCTGGAGAAAATTTTATTATTATTATTATTACAATTATTACTATTTAGTAGTAGTAGTAAGGTAGTGGTAATGGTGGTAGTAGTAATAGTAGTAGTAATTGATTAATTAATTAAATAGGTAAATGATTTCTAACGGAATAATGATCGTGGACCAACAGCCGACCAGGATTGATTAATGATCATACGGAAATGATTGAATGACTGTGAAATATCTGTAATGGAGATGTATTGCAGCAAGAGACGGAGACAGAGACAGACAAAGACCGACAGACAGACAGACAGACAGAGATGCAGAGGCAGAAAGCAGAAAGACAAACAGAGACAGGGAGATAGAGATTGTAATGTAATGTGATAGAACATTTATACAGCGCCTCTTAAATACCTTACAGAAGCGCTAAACACGAGGATATATATATATATGTATATATATATATATATATATATATATATATTGATGCAGAGAGTGATAGAGACCGTTAGAGATTATATATATATATATAATATCTAGGACTCAACTTGGAAAAGCTCCTAAACACCTCTGTGACCTATAGTAATGCCCAAACCTCTATCTGCTCTCTCTTCCCGCCCTCTTCGGTCTGCTGACCGCCTTGATCTACTTGTCCCCCGCGCAAGGACTTCGATGGCTCAGCATCG
The DNA here is from genome assembly GCA_963556255.1 of Allolobophora icterica. Classification (NCBI taxonomy): domain Eukaryota; kingdom Metazoa; phylum Annelida; class Clitellata; order Crassiclitellata; family Lumbricidae; genus Allolobophora; species Allolobophora icterica. The sequence goes on along the minus strand of OY744609.1, from coordinate 26,025,193 downwards.
TGCTTTTGCCATCCTTGGCCCTTCCCTATGGAATGACCTGCCCCCCTCTCTCCGTAGCAAGATACTACTTGGGATCTCGCCCTCTTCTCTCCGCTGCCTAAAGACCTTTCTTTTCCCTCGGGGCTGACACGCTGGGAGCGCCTCTGAATAGTCTATGCTGTGAGAGGCGCTTTATAAATAATCATATCAGATAAGATATTATTATATTAGATATTATATATATATATATGTGTGTGTGTGTGTGTATATGTATTAAAGACCATCCGGCATAAAGACGTAGAAAAGCAGAAGCAGAAAGACAGAGACAGAAAGATAGAGATACTGACCGAGAAACGTGGAGAGAGATAAAAAAAAAACAAGAGACTGACAGATGAAAATTCGGCTTCGAGTTGATGCAGCGGGTATTAATTGATTAATTCAATAAATAGCTTTGCATTCCGTGTCGGGAATTGTGCATCTGCATGGCGCCTCCTAAGAGTGAAAAGGTGAATGTCCCATCTGGACATTTGTAGGTCTCCTTGTAGACGACGTTTTGGGTCAGAGATCGGAAGAGATCTTGCCTTCAGGAAGATTGCTTTCTTTGCATCGTCTGTCTTCATCTCTGGTCTCTCGATTCGGTTTAATCGGCAGCCTATGATTCGATCATAGGATCTTTTCTGATTGATCGGTTTTTTGATCGGTAGTGATCTATCGAACCATGATTTATTGAACCATGACGATTTGTTGATTGCTGATTTGTGTCGTTGATAACGACTTAACGAATAGGGCAACTGGACGAGAGCAGCATAAAGGACAAGAGTGCAACAGTCGAACAATATGAATTCATTTGTGACAAGACAACAATGCCACAGTTAAATAAATCTGATATGACAAGGTTACAACAATACAGAAACCGAACAATAGGCCTAAGACAAATTGACGACAATAGAACAACACAAATATTACAAGACAATGACAATACCTTAACAAAAGAATATATTAGTTTGACAACAATGCTCGTCACATATTATCATAGCTCATCTTGGATGCATCGCGGTCGTGAAACTCTGACTGTGTTGTCATCTGTCAACTCTGAATGGGAAGCCAGTGGATGGGGTCTGCGTGCGTAATGAAGCTATCCACTAATGACTTTTCTGGTTATCTCGGCATTATGAATGTATACACGTTTTTCTATAGTGACCGTATATATGGTCTCGACCTCTGCTCATTTTTCAATGAATTGATCGAGTGAAATCCTTCACCACTGCTGCCCGTTTGAATGGGTGCAAAGCCATTTAAGGTCCCCGTGTTGGGACCGTGATAGCCTGAGATCTAAATCTCTGAAATAAACCACCATCGAGCGGGCATCCTCGCTCACAGAGGCGCCGAGACATGCACTCTCACCAAAACAGTATTAAACGGGACCAACATTGTTTGCTTGCTGATAAACTTTCTGTTCGTAGTGACTCTTGAGATTCTTTAGACTAGCGTAGAGTGCCTCTGATGAGTCCCTCTTGAAGCGTCGTCGTCATATATCTAGATGTAGGAGTATAGCTTGACTTTCTTTGTGCTGTGCATTGGCACATTAACACGTACATACCTCAACGGAAAGTAGCTATTAAGTGCAATACTCCATCTTATGTTACTCCTCTTGTTAGAAGATTGCTGAGAAATACAACTGGGAAGATGAGGCACTGAAAGCTGAAACAGGCTGAAACACTCCGTGCTAAGTTAGGATAACTGACTGCTGAGCAATGATCCAAACTGATAAGTAACTGGAAATATATTAAACTTTCGAGTTTTAGAAACTTATAAAACCGGGGTCATATCGCCATTGCTAGGCTATATGCTAATATAACTGAATGAATCGAACGCTGCAATTCTCACTTTGGTAATATTGCGACTGATGCAGACTACTGTGCTACTAAAATTCACGATCAACTAGTTAACTAACTTACTACCTACCAGCCTTGATAAGGTTCTGCATGAATTAGGAGTGGAAAAACGATTCTCTGTTGCAAAACGAATGTCACAGCAATATTCTTTACTGCAGGGTCTTTCATAATCCTTCTTATGAACTGGCATCTGTTGTGACCTGAAAATAAATCTTTCTCTTAGTCAAGGTAAGCCACCAACATTTTGGAAATGAGCTCTTGTTGCTCGAATTCCTAAGGTAACACCCAATGGCGGGTCTTGTGGATTTGCAACCCGTTTCACTCACTCCAATCCTTTCAAGAATTGTTGAAAAGAAACTCTTGTAAATCGCTTCTTGCTTCCCAAACATGTCTTATCTTACTGGAAGCAGAACATGTGCTCTTATCTAATTATCTATCTCTTACATCAAACAACTAAGCTTCTTGAGCATAATTGTCTGTGTATTTATGTTTCAAAGACATTCAGCTTTACAGACCACCTCATTCTTCTCCAGAAACTGCAATATGATCCATGTTAACATCTTAAATTGGATGGCTAACTTTCTAAACGGTCAAACGCAGGCGATGAAGTTAGACGGAAAACTTGTTGCCAATTATCCAAAAGGTTATGCAGAGATCTGGGCTTGAACCAGTTCTATTTTCATAGCACATCTGTCTGCACGTTATGTGAAAACAACTAATTACCTGTGTAAATATGCTGATGCTGTAAGTCTACTGAATCCTGCATTGGCCTTAATGCAGAATTTGATACTATTAAGTCACCACAAATAAACCTAACAAACTTACCTTCAAAACCAAGAAGATAATTCTAAGGCGGGGTGGTATCGAACGTCCTTTCGATCACAGGTCTGACCTTACCGGAACTGAGCCGCTATAGAAAGCGTCAGGCTGCTTGGAATCATCGTACAACCTTTCTTTTTTCAAACCATGTTAATTACATCCTCAGGCTCATTAACCAACGATAGTTTCTTAACGAGTTAGACAACAGGGCTTACAATGCCCTACATATCTTTAAACTGGACGTCATTTCTTAAGTGATTGGTCTTTTCAAAAAAATTTCTTTTCAACAATTCTTGAAAGAATTGGAGTGAGTGAAATAGGTCGCAAATCCACAAGACCCGCAATTGGGGGTTAGCTTAGGAATTCGAGCAGCATGAGCTCCTTTCCAACCAGATTAATCCAGCCGTTACTGGATTTCTTGCCTCAAAAGAAGCTGCGCTAAGTTATGCTGCGTGCACGAGCTCTTAAGAAGCTCCTCCAGTTGCAAATAGAGGCTACTTACTTACTTCGAAATTTTCATTAAAATTAAAAGTACAAAGCTATGACAATACTGAAACTAAGCAACACTATTACTTAACAATGACAATGAATAAACCAAGCAATATAACAACATGATAGGGTCAACACAGTAACAAAACAGTACTAATATGGTATAACAAGACAGTGACAATATGACAACCAAACAATCGAGACAACAAAACCAGACAGCAACTATAGAGACGACAAGTTTCAAGAAAACGACTACAACAACCACAATATCAAGATAACAACTCAAGACAACGACAATATGACAGCCAAACAATAGATACAACAAGACTCAAGACAACGACAATATACGACAACCAAACTATAAAGACAACAAGATTAAGAAAACGCCTACAACAACCAAAATATAGAGACAAAAAGACTCAAGACAACAACAATACGACAACCAAACAATAGATACAACAAGACTCGAGACAACGACAATACGACAACCAAACTATAAAGACAACAAGATTAAGAAAACGCCTACAACAACCAAAATATAGAGACAAAAAGACTCAAGAGAACAACAATACAACAACCAAGCAATAGATACAAGTCTCAAGACAACGACAATACAACAACCAAAGTATAGAGACAACAAGATTAAGAAAACGCCTACAACAACCAAAATATAGAGACAAAAAGATTCGAGACAACGAATTGGAGTGAGTGAAATAGGTCGCAAATCCACAAGACCCGCAATTGGGGGTTAGCTTAGGAATTCGAGCAGCATGAGCTCCTTTCCAACCAGATTAATCCAGCCGTTACTGGATTTCTTGCCTCAAAAGAAGCTGCGCTAAGTTATGCTGCGTGCACGAGCTCTTAAGAAGCTCCTCCAGTTGCAAATAGAGGCTACTTACTTACTTCGAAATTTTCATTAAAATTAAAAGTACAAAGCTATGACAATACTGAAACTAAGCAATACTATTACTTAACAATGACAATGAATAAACCAAGCAATATAACAACATGATAGGGTCAACACAGTAACAAAACAGTACTAATATGGTATAACAAGACAGTGACAATATGACAACCAAACAATCGAGACAACAAAACCAGACAGCAACTATAGAGACGACAAGTTTCAAGAAAACGACTACAACAACCACAATATCAAGATAACGCAACTCAAGACAACGACAACCGAACAATAGATACAACAAAACTCAAGACAACGACAATACGACAACCAAACAATAGATACAACAAGACTCAAGACAACGACAATACAACAACCAAAGTATAGAGACAACAAGATTAAGAAAACGCCTACAACAACCAAAATATAGAGAAAAAGATTCGAGACAACGACAATACGACAACCAAACAATAGATACAACAAGACTCGAGACTACGACAACCAAGCTATAAAGACAACAAGATTAAGAAAACGCCTACAACAACCAAAATATAGAGACAAAAAGATTCAAGACAACAACAATACGACAACCAAACAATAGATACAACAAGACTCGAGACAACGACAAAACGACAACCAAACAATAGATACAACAAAACTCGAGACAACGACAATACGACAACCAAGCAATAGATACAACAAGACTCGAGACAACGACAATACGACAACCAAGCTATAAAGACAACAAGATTAAGAAAACGCCTACAACAACCAAAATATAGAGACAAAAAGATTCAAGACAACAACAATACGACAACCAAACAATAGATACAACAAGACTCGAGACAACGACAATACGACAACCAAACAGTAGATACAACAAGACTCGAGACAACGACAATACGACAACCAAGCTATAAAGACAACAAGATTAAGAAAACGCCTACAACAACCAAAATATCGAGACAACAAGATTAAGAAAACGCTTACAACAACCAATATATCGAGACAACACGACTCAAGACAACAATACGACAACCAAACAATAGACACAACAAGACTCGAGACAACGACAATACGACAACCAAACTATAAAGACAACAAGATTAAGAAAACGCCTACAACAACCAAAATATCGAGACAACACGACTGAAGACAGCGAGAATACGACAACCGGGAAGCCCTTTCCAAGTGTTAGTAAAAGGCAGCGTCGTAAATCGGGGCTTCTTGCCGTGACAGGCAGAGGTTTGAGGACGGGTAAGAGAGGACTTCGCGTTACAGCCGACGCTCGAATGAGCAATTAATATTTCATGACGGACAGAAATGTTTGTGTCGAATGGGTCGCAGTTCACCTGGGAATCGAAACGAAGGCATAATGGACAGGATGAAGACGAGGAGGAGGAGCAGGAGGAGCAGGAGGCGGAAGAAGAAGAAGATGGGCAGAGGAGGGCTGTTGGGCAGGTGGTCGGTTTGACGGAGGTAGGAGCTGAGAAACACGAGGAAGAGGGGAGGATTCGAGTAGTGTGGGTTAATTAGGAGGTTTAGCCTCAATCGCGTCCTCACTGCTTCGACTCCACTTATCGTCGGTATTTCTTATCGTCCTCTGCTTCCTAATCACCGTCCTCCTCGGTCTCGTCTTTCTTCTCTTCCTCGTCGTCTTCCTCTTATTCTTCCTCATGCAACTCCCCGTCGTTGTCCTCCTGCTTTCCTCTCATCTCTGCTATATTCCAATTTCTCGATTTCCTTTTCAGCCCTTGTCGTCTTGTTTGCTCGAGTTCTCCTTTCCATCGTCATTCTCCCTTATCATACTCTTTCAACTTCTGTTCCATTTCTCTTCCCCTTCCTCCCCGTTCCCCTTCCCCTTCCTCCGCCTCTCTTCCTCCTACCCTTGTCCCCTCTCTTCACCTATTCATCCTTCCCTCTTCCTGTTCTCCTTTCGTCTCTTCTGCCCCTTCCTCCAAGTCATCCCCATCGTCCTCTTCCCCCTTCCTTCGCCTCCATTCCTCCCCTACCCTCTCTTGCCTCCTCCAAGAAGGACGACTTGCCGTTCCAGTCGCCGCCGTCTGTGCCTCGCAAACACATTCATTCGTCAATTTCAACCATCACTCGATCACACGGCGCTGCTTCCACCGATCGCCTCCAGGCGGCGCTGCCGTTTCAATCGCGCGCGATACACGATCGCCTCCTCTTCCCAAGAGCTCGAAAAAATTGACTCGGTACGAACGCAGAGCGAACATAATCTTTTGGCGTGCTCGCGGCAGCGCCTCGATCGATATATATAGGAACTCGCGCCCTCTGCACGAAACGTGAACGGAATGATCGAGGGAGCCACGCTCTTAAAAGTGATGTCTGCTCGAATCAGAAACGCCGGATTAGTCACGAATTCTGTTGGGCAATGTTTATAATAATTTTTCTCTACTGTAAATGGGCGTCAACAATGTAGATGTCTGCTTGCAGTAGAAACACAGACTTTCTGGACAACTTTAAACACATTCTCATTATTGTAAAGGGGTGCAGACAATTTTTAAGTTTATAAGTTTAATCCTGTAGTTTAACCTGATCGAAAACGAAAACAAACCAATACAGCAACAAAAGTAAATTAAAACACAACGAACGGTAAACGGTAATGAAGAAACCAACTGGCAACTCTTGATATGCATTGAAACACTAATGGTTGGTGGTTGATAATAAGCTAACTGATAGAAGTTAGCAGAGGAGAAAAAGTAATGCATTACTTAAATAGCAGCAATATATCTCTCACACAATCGAGTCCATGCTGCAATTCCTGCCAGCATCCCCTTATGGAGCCCTTATAAGAACCATATTCTCATATGGGAACCGTATAAAGCACATATGGGCTCATAGAATGCCCGTAGATATGCTCAATGGGATATTTAGGAAGAACATAGTTGAAAATCTTATACTGTCATGTAAATCTGATGAGAAAAAAAGTTTAATAAAAGTAAAACGGTAAAGAATCTTAATGAGTTTTCAATCATGCCATTTATAATCTTAACATTTTAACTTTGGTCCCCGTGCAGCTATAGAAATGAGACAGATGAAATCGATAATTGTTTTTCTCTTGAGTTTCATAGCAGTGTATTTATGCGTTAGTGGTAAATTAGTCGTCGACCAGTTAGGGAGCAGTCACCAATTAGGAAGTAATGTCACCTTAAGCAGAAGACGAAACTAGGTGAACTAAAAGTAGTTACTTAAAAGACTGGTTTTTTGTATTTGTATATTTTACTTGATTAGTGAAATTGGTGAAATTAATTGTTCTACTTATATTCTCTCCATACGAATTAAGGTCTGGAAATGTTATAATAAATGAAAGGCTTAAAACTTGCTTGATTATTAATATTTTTATTTTATTTTTTCTCGCCCGAGGTATTTAAGATCCCTCAGGCTCTAAGATACTGCCTAGGCCTACTGATAGAGTAGTTAAACTTGGAGGGTGTGGTCCTCATCCCTGGTGTGTGGTATAAGTGTGCCTGTGAAAGCTATATTTTTTTTATTATTTTCTTAACTTGAGTTAAGTAATACCTCAGCTGTTACGGGTTTCTGGAAAATCAGGCTTCATCCTCCGATATTTGTTTTCGAAAACATCGAAGACATAAATCCAGCTGCCAACAGGTCGAGGGGTGCCACGCTCATATTTACGGTGATTGCTAGTGTGTTATCTTGTTTTTGTTATTATTTTCATCGTCGTCGTCGTCATCATCATCATCATCACTGATGTTGTTTATGAGTATATCTTTTTTGGAAATGTCACGCGAATGTATTCTTTTAATTTGAACAGCACTTTTGCTTCCAGTTCCTTTGAAATCTGTTTCTTTCCGCCTTGGAAGTTTTCTGCTCTCGTCGCGGTAATCTGTTTAGCATCGCGCTTGGCTTACGACGCCGCCGGCCTTCGGCGACTCTGTCCTCTGCCCGCTTTGGCGTCCGCTTCTGCCGAGGACAAGCTTATCCGCAGCTCGTGGCTCTGTCCTCGAGGCGTTCTCATCCAACGTATTCAATTGATCACGGAGTTTTCGTTGCGTCGGTGTGCTGGTGGTAGAGCACTGTGTGCTCTCTTAAGAGTGTCTGCAAACAGTAGAAAATAAGCGTGGCTTGGACGCCAAGTGTCTGCTTCCGGCCTCTTGCAGAAAAAGGGATTTTTCTTAGGATTTAAGTACATCTAAAAAAGAAATTGGGTTTATTATTAAAGCACAAGCTGTACTGCTTCTGAGTTTTGAATAGAAAATAATAAATATGAGCTTGTATAGTGCTTGTGTTTAATGCACAAGGTTTTAACGGATAATGCTTCAAAATTGTAGTCAGGTCGGAGTGAGCTAAAGTTGCAATCAATTTAGTTAGAAACTGGAAACTACCGTACTTCGTTAAGTGATTACACCTTCTACTTTCAGGATAAACGTATTCTCTCTTAAAACCTATAAATGATAAAGTAAGGTTGACGTCAAAGGTTTTGGCAGCCAGATGATGTCTTTAAACACTGGCCCTAATAATCGTAATAGATACAGCACCCTCTTAGGTATCTTACAAAGAGCGCTGCTTATGCTAGATAGTAGATACTGTGACTTTGTAAGGTTTTTACTAGACAAGCAAGCATATGAGTGAGGCTAGAGCGGTTCATAAGCATAGTATTGTATTGTATTCGGATATTTATAAAGCGCTTCTAGCGGGAGAACCATTCAGAAGCGCTCCCAGCGCGAGAGACCCCGAGAGAAAAAGCAAGTTTTAAGAAACTTAAAAGAGGAAGAGACGTTGCCTGAGAGAATAGAAGAACGAACGGACGGAGGAAGCTCATTCCAAAGAGCAGGGCCAATGGAAGCAAAAGACCTAGATTGAGCCAGTGAAGTCCTGACATGGGGAACGAGGAGGTCCAAACGGTCAGAGGAACGAAGAGGACGAAGAGAAGCAGCAGAGTGAGGGCGATGAATTAAGTCACATAAATATTTCAGAGCAAAACCAAGTTGAGCCTTAGACATAAGGATGAGGACCTTGAATTGGATGCGGGCAGAAAGCGGGAGCCAGTGAAGTTCTTCCGCCATAAAGGTGGTGATATGAGAGAATCGAGGAAGACGGGCAATTAGTCGAGCAGCAGCATTGAGAACGGACTGAATAGGAGCAAGACGGACCTTGGGAAGACCAATGAGGAGGGAATTGCAGTAGTCAAGTCTAGAGCAGACAAATGCATGGACAATCGAAGTGAAAATTGGAGATGAGACAGAAGGACGGATAGCGCTAAGGCGCCTTAGGTGAAAGTAGGAAGTGCGGGTGAGTTTGGAAATGTGTTTAGTAAAGGTGAGAGAATTGTCAAGGGTCACTCCTAGATCACGAACACTAGACGAGAAAATGAAAAGCGGAAATCTTTTAGAGAGCAGAGCAAAGTCAAGTTTCTGAAGTTTCCGAGGAGTGACAAACCAGATAAATTGGGTTTTGGACGAGTTGAGGGAGAGGCGATTGGAAGACATCCAGGAATGGAGATCATTAGAAAGAGCTTCGATGCGCTCAGCAAGAAGAAGTTGAGAGGAAGGAGACCCACGAACATATGCCTGGACATCATCAGCAAAGAGGTGGCTGGGGAGCAGAGAGGGGATACCGGCCCTGTATAGAATAAAGAGGAGAGGGCCCAGAACAGAGCCCTGTGGAACACCTAGTTTAAGAGGGACCCACAGAGTTCTAGATTCACCAGAGATTACCATTTGAGTGCGATCAAAGGTATGACCGGAACCACTGAAGAGGGGGGCCATTGAGACCACACGAGGTCTCAAGGCGCTGTAGAAGAATGGTGTGGTCGACCATGTCAAAGGCTGCGGAGACATCATATAGCGCCAGAAGAGTGAGTGTATAGTGTCGACGAATTGTTGCCTACTATCTGTTTGGATTAATTGCTACATAGGGTCACTTATTGTAGGACACTTCCTCATTTATTGCCCCGATTAAGCCTACATTGATTAATTATTGCTTTAATTCTCATGTGGGTCGTCATGAGAGTTGAAGGATCATTTGAATAACAACGTGACAACTTGGCTTGACAACCCATTGTCTGTTTCACACCAAGACGCACCAGGATTTGAATCAAACTTATGGTTGGCAGGGGCCGTTTTGATATCGACTTTACTCTGTAGTTTGGGGTCGAGATGTATCTGCCTATTAGGTATAGTTTCTGTTTAACGACTCCTGCTTTTGGGTGTCTCAGCTGAGCCTTGTCTAAGTTTGCCTTCGGAAGTAGTAATGACCAGTGTTTAGCGACATCTTGTGGCTGCTGGTAGCGTTGTCCTTCCTTTGCATTTTATGTCATTTGAATCGTTCGTATACTGGAATGCGTTAATGCAATGTGTAGTGACTTCTTTTAGGGCTGTTGGCATGCTGCTTGAAAACATTGGAGTGTTCGGTTAGTCACTGTTTAAGGACACTGTGTCATAACAAGGATGATTAGTGTTGCCCTCCTCCCTTATCCAGGCCTGGGACTGGCACCGACCGTAAACGGCGATGGCGGAAGTTATGGAGTGGTGTAGTAGTAGTTTCCAGTATTTACGACATCTTATGTCTGCCTGGACCGTTGATGTTGCCATCCTCCTCTATACAGGCTTGGGGCTGGCACTACCAGAGTATGGGCAGTGGCAGAGTATTTTTGGAGTAGTACAGGCTGGATCCAGAGTTAAACGACATCGGATTGCAACAAAGGAAATTATTTTGAACAGTTGTAACCGTTCGTCTGGCACAAAACCAGTTGTACACTCGGTTTGAAAATGTTTAATATTAGCGAATGTATGTATTCCAATGTTTAATGACATCTTTTAGCTACAAAGGCCACTGACGTCTCTAAAGCTTATGAAGTATACTTCAGTTCATTTTCATATAACTTTCGTCATTTGTTTTCTTTCCACTTCTGTCGTGTCTGACAGGTTGTTGAGACACTGTGGACACTGCATATTTGACAGGTGGTTGTTGTAAATCTTGTATAATACATAGATTAATATTATATATAATATATATATATATATATATATATATTAATATATTATGTGTATATATATATATATATATATATATATATATATATATATATATATATATATATATATATATATATATGCACATAAACATCGTTATTCATGTGGCCATTTATTTAACGATGACACCAGGAGTATTTATAAGGACATTCAGAACTTAAAAGAAGTGTACAGAAAATAGCAATCTTTGATCCCAGTCTATTGGATACAGCAGTGTCTGCTTTTTGCAGCCACCAACTGGAGCAGTTTGCCTAAGGTATGAGTCTGAGACGTGCGTCTGGTCGTGTTGGAAGAAGGCGGGTTCAGGAGAGGAAGGAGAGGGAGGAGGAGGAGGAGGAGTGATGTTGACGACGTTTTCAGGCCGCAGATGTCGCTTTGGCTGATTCTGTTTTGACCAGCTGTGCTAGATTTGTTAGTCTTCTTGTGGTCGGAGCAGCGAGACATTTGTATACACTGGATAATTCCAATAAGGTGACGACACTTCAATGGCCTCTCTGTGTCTTATTTCTTAACCAGATGTTGTTTTTGTTACACTGACCAGCTGCTCTCAGTATTTATTTTACTTCTTGTTGTTGTTATTGTCGTCGTTGGTGGTTGTGGTGGTGGTGGTGGTGGTGGTAGTAGTAGTAGTAGTATAAGCTAGTACTGGTAGTAGTAGTAGTAGTACTATAGTAGCAGCTGCTGCAGCAGCAACCTTACGCATGACTTCTGATCTCTGTGACGTAGTTACCTTTAGGTTTGACCTTACCCGTGATCTCTGACCCTTGTAGTCTAGTTACCCTTACCTTTTATCTTCTATAATTATGACCTCTTACCCTCTTGGCGTACTTACATTTAAGTGGTACCTAAAGGGCATTATGTTAAGTCCTTTGATACATCTAAGTGGTATTTATGTGGTTTACTGACAGTTGCTCACCAACAGTTGCTCGCTAAGTCAGTTGCTCACTGTCATGACTTTTAAAACGATTTATAGCCAGTCAACTGCATTAAATGCAAAGGGATATCTAGTTCTTGACGAGACTGTGGATTTGGCAGAACTCTGTCTTCATCTAACTCGATGTGGTGTTCGTTTAAGGCAGGGGTGTCAAACCTTTTATAATGGTAGCAACATATTACAGCCAGGGTGCCAAATGCACCTGAGCAAATTGGGGGTAATAAAATGACGTCAATGATCAAAAACCCCCTGTAGCAGAGTGAGGATTTGGTATTGACTTGCCTGCTTGATTTCGCTTCGTACGCAGTGAAAATGACAAATTGGAATTTTTATTCTCAAATTATGTAGTCTTTAGAAAGAGGCTCTGTGGGTCAGGAACACTTTGTCAGCGGCTTTTTGACACCCCTCGTTTAAGGGAACTTTGTGAAGATAACTTGACAGCCAGAGCAGCTCTAACACCAACCGACGTTTGTGCAATAATTTGATGTCCAGAATGCAGTGCAGGAGAAGCCAGCTGTTTTCCGTGAATGATTAGATTCACAATGCCAATGTCATGATTATGCTCGCCAATTCTTCCACTAATGATCTCCCTCGGTATAAAACAGAGCACGACACTTAAATTTCCTCCATTTATGACACTTCCCCTAAATCTTAGTTTTACTGTACTTGTCTTTTATAAAACTGTGACCGTTATCAATCAGCTTTAGTTTTTGCTGTTCGCATATTGCCATGCCATGTTTGGATACACAGAGAGAAACAGAAATTATATACTTCTTATAGTACTAGGTCTGATTAGAAGCAACTGTACTCAACAAGCGGTTTGCTAGAACTGCCTGTTACAGGAAGCGGTTCCATTCTAATAATGACAAAGACACTTGATATTCAATGATAATTAAATATAATATTATTGTGCTAACACAAAATATAATCGTTTGGCATACATAGATCTGGTACATCAACATAGTGTATAGCTTGCGAGCAGTTAACTAGGCGAACAGTTGACCTGGTGAGCAACAACTCTTGTGAGCAATTGACCTACCAAGCAATTAATCTAGCCAGCAATTGACCTAGGGAGCAACTGTGGGTGAGAAATCATCCAGCGAGCAACTGTCCATAGACAACTGACCATATACCCATTATGTTGTAGTTGCGTATGTATGTACAAGTATAGGTACATGCATGGATGTTTGCATATGAGTATTCATATGGTGCTTTTCAAGGACCTCACAAGCACGCTAAAATATGCATTTACATGCATTTATCATACACACAAACCCTGGCTGAAACCCAACAGAAACGTCATGTGTAGGACGTCTGTTTGACAGTATTCCATATGGGCTTCATATGTTCTACATATGTAACCATAACGGCCCATATGTGGAGCATATGAAACACTTAGAGACAGTATTCCCATATGGGCTTCATATGTCATACATATGACTTTGCTGTTGAGGTGTGAACGGCATACCTGTGCCAGCTGCATCATATTGGGTCAATACAACAAAACCTGTTGTTCGTCACCTCTCAGGTCGACCGCTGCAATAGCCTACTGGTCGGTGCGCCCAAGTGCCTCTTGGATTGCCTGCAGTCCGTTCTCAACGCTGCTGCGAGGCTGCTATGCAACCGGAGGAAATACAATCATGTCACCCCGCTCCTCCGTGATGTTCTGCACTGGCTGCCAGTCTCTCTACGTATTGAGTACAAGATCTGTTTGCTGGTTTATAAGTCACTTCATGGAGCTGTGCCCGAGTATTTGCACGATTTCTGCATCGGGACGCATTCTTCCGCCTCCGGGTTGCGACTCCGATCGCTCGAGAAAAGCGATCTTCGCGTAAGATGGATGAGAACCCGCTTTGGCGATCGCGCTTTCTCAGCGGCTGGCCCCAGATGCTGGAACAGTCTTCCTCCTGCCCTGCGAGCGGCTAACACAATTGACTCCTTCAAATCCGGACTCAAGACTTGTTTGTTCTCTAAGGCCTACCCTGCTGTTAGTTTATTGTGAGGCGCCCTTGTAATGGCATGGCTGTGTTACGGTGCCATATAAATTGTCATTGTTATTATTATTATTATTAACGGGGTTGCTCAATTACCATGCCCTGATGCACCTAGACTACTACAACTTCATCTTCACAAGTCTGCCGAACTCAGAATCGGTCAGGGTCAATCTCCGCCTTAAACTGTACCGGCGGACGGTTGGCCAATCTACTGATATTCTCAGAATTTGTGTAATATATGATAGATGAACTGCACTGGCTTCCAGTTGCGGTAAGGTAATGCTGCAGGCGGGCATATTCAATAGACTCCACCACGGCATGTATAGAGGGAAGCTTTTCATGTCCATTTTAATTTATTTGGGAAGTCAGCTGCATTGTTCTGCTGCCAGAGGAGATCATGTGGTCCTTGGCATACGTACATCAAATGAAAGACCCACACTCTGTCTTATGTGGGTCCTACCCTTTGGAACCGTCTTCCTACGATGCAGCTCAAGATTAACATACACACAAGCATATACACAGACAGACAGATATACATACATGCATATACACAGACAAATATGGATGCATACATATATACATCCATACATACAAATACCTTTACTTTTACTTGTTTTTTTTGTCGTCAGGCATGCTCCACAGATCGATGCACAACCTCAGCAACCCAGTTGACTCCATGGCTCCTGCGTCATCTGCCGTCACATCCTCACTTCCTATCGGACTCAGAGTCTCAAGCGAGACTGGTTCACTGGTGGACACGCACCGATCGACCTCGCCATTCCCCGAGATCAGTGTCCAGATCTGCATCAATGATGTATCGGTCGACAATCCGGAGGACTTCCACCACGAGATGGCGAGCGAGGATGAGGAGGATATCAACGTTGAGATGATTCGGAGGCAGAAGAGGAGATCGAGCTGGTGTCCAGAGCAGGAACGAAAGAAGGATGAAAAGGAGGAGAAACAACGGATGCTCGGGATTAACGGTCGCAGGTGAACAAGCACTACTTCAACAACAGCAATAGCACATGCAGCAACAGTGACTGTACAACAGCAATAGCAGCAACAACAATACAGTAGTAACAGCAATGACAACAAGAGCACTAGCAAAGAGACTAATACTAAATTCCTGTTGTTGCTATAGCATTAGCAACCACAGCAGTAGCAACAGAATCAACAACAGTAGGAACAATAAGAGTAACCACTAGGAAAAATAACAATCGCCACAGCAGCAATAGCAACAGCAGCAATAGTAAGCACAGCAATAATAACAACCAAATTGCAATAGCAACAAGAGATAAAGCAACATTGCAGTAGCAATCCGAACAATACTAACAACCAACGACAACAACATTTTGACAACAGTGCAACATTTGATCTAGCATTGAACTGTTGTCTAATTTGTCATCCTTTTAGCCAGAGCCTGAGCAGTCTCGAGGGTCAAGATGACACAGACGACTCTGACGATGACGACTCGACTCATTCGACTCATGTCAGCATGCCATCGAAGTCATTTGCACACGTGACTCTGTTGAATGACAGTGACATAGATGGCAGCACTGATCACGTGTATACTGGTTCCCCATCTCTTGTTGCCGATGGTTTCTGGAAATGCCCGAGCGAAGAACGAAAGCAAAGCAAACATTTGTCAATGCAAGATGGAGCACGTGACAGTGATGGTGACATCAGCAAAAAACTTAGAAATCTTGTGAGTTTTTATTTGACCGCTAATTTAATTCATTTAATTTTGTGTGATAATTTAAGTGAAGCTGTAACTATGTTGGCAGTTATGATAATATAATATGATATAATAACGAGTGCATTCATCATTGGGCTAGTGTGGGGTAGATTACCATCATGGGTAATTTTAATTGTGATAAATTATTTACATACTTACATAAATGGGTATATGGTCAATTGTCCGCGACAATTGTTGCTCGCTGGACAATTGCTCACCAACAGTTACTCCCCATGGTCAGTTGCTGGTCAGGTCAGTTGCTTCCAATCTCATGATTAGAATTTTTTATAAATTGATAATTAAATTTTAATGTATGTAGACTGGTACAATGGGGGGCTACATGTTATGTAGAAATGGATATAACCAGCATTTATATGGCGCCGCTAGGGGACCTCTCAAAGGCACTTGCACTGAGAAGAATATACATACATGTATACATGAATGCATGCATGTATGTATGCATTTGTATGGTGCCCTTTAAGTACTTCTCAGAAGTGCAAGAAATAAGCATACTCGATATATGCAAATAGGTGTGTATATAAATAGGTCGACTGTGTAAAGGAGATAAAGCAGAGGACCTAGGATGGAATCCTTTGGTAGCTCAAATGAGACTGGAGACATGGTGGGTAGTACCAAACACCATATACACATGGGTCTATATAGAGTTTATAAATATTGTATTGTTTTTGTATTGTATTGTATTTGGATATTTATAAAGCGCTTCTAGCGGGCGGGCCATTCAGAAGCGCTGCCAGTGCGAGAGACCCCGAGAGAAAAAGTTAGTTTTAAGTAAGGTAAAAGAGGAAGAGACGTTACCTGAGAGAATAGAAGAACGAACGAAAGGAGGAAGCTAATTCCAAAGAGCAGGGCCAATGGAAACAAAAGACCTAGATTGAGCCAGAGAAGTCCTGACATGGGGAACGAGGAGGTCCAAACGGTCAGAGGAACGAAGAGGACGAAGAGAAGCAGAATATAGAATATATATTATATATAAATGGTGCAACATGGGGTCTAGTAGCATGCTTGGTCTGTTTATCTAATGGTTACAGGTTTTAGCAAGTGAGCAAACTCCATGTAACAACCTTGATCCTAATGTTCATGCACGCAGGTTTCTGGCACCAAACAATTGAAATTAAAGAGTGCTTAAGCCATTAAATAAATGACAAATCCTCCAATGCGTTGGTTGCGTGTTCAGGACCGCCGTCGGATTTCTCTGTTGCCGGCTCAGAGGCTGAAGAGCAGGAAATTACTTTTACTTTCCACACAGCACATGGGAGAGCTTGGCTCTACTCGTATATAATTATATATATATAGTTGCACAGATACATGTGCTGATAGATAGATATATGCATTTTTTCAGGGCAGTGACATGGATTCTAATGACGAGAGGACGATATTAAGGTCAAGTCATCGTCGTCACAGTGAGACACGTAATAACGACAGAATATCAGCCAAAGAAGAAAATATCACGAGTACCACACAATCCTTGTATTTCTAGTTAATCAATTATGCATTTATTATACTAAAATAAATATTACGTTTCAGTAAGGTCTTGAAACCGTTTAATGCATGTATAAGCATTTTAGGTGATAGCTCTCATAAAGTGAAATATCTAGTAAGAAGCAAATTGTCAGATATATGGCCAGATATATGCCAGATATTTTCATGTTCTTTTAAAAATTATTAGACAAAACTGTCTGACAATAAGTAAGTAAGTAAATAAGTATGTACTTTAATGATCCGCCTGCAAACGCACAACGGCTAACAAACAAGTTATACAATTAGCATGTGCATGAAACAAAAGAGAAAGTTAACTAACGTCTACGAAACATCAGCCAGACCCAAAAGGGTATGTTCATAAGTAAAGCATTCGCAAAATAAAGTTCTTCCTGGTCAGCGCATCGGCTCTAGGGATCTCACGGTTATGCGATCGGGGTCGGAGTGAATAGATACAAGATTTAACGGGAGGGGGTAGCCCGTGGAGGGTATGACTGGGAGTGCGGAGTACGGCAGAAAAAAAAATGCAAACAATGAATATGCGCCAATACCCAACAGTTTATGTCTGCAAGCCTTCTAGCCACACTAGTGTGTATGTTCTTTGCAGACATTACTTTTAAGAGTATGGTGTGATGGTCTGAACGAACGATTTTAATTAGATTTTTATTATCAGGTGACACAGTTAGGTTTTCCATGTCATCGCATGTCACGCTTCTTAAATGCCTGGCCTCCGTTGACTGGTTTGGCTTCTGATGTACATTTCAGTGATTAGAGGACCATCGGGGTATTTCAACTCCACACCCTGTACCGGCAGCCTACAAAAGGCGCTATATAAATCTGCAAGTACATGCAAAAATACATGCATATATATTTATTCATGTGTATATATATATACACATGCATATATATTATGTGTAATGTGTATATATATATACACATGCATATATATATTCATGTGTATGTATATATATGCACCTGCATATATATATTCATGTGTGTATATATACACACATGCATATATATGTGTATATATATACACTTGCATATATATATTTTCGTGTGTATATATATACACTTGCATATATATATTATATATATTCATGTGTATTATATATATACACTTGCATATATATATATATATACATATATATATATATATATATATATACATACATGAGCGACGTCGGTTGTCTCGCCTTCTGTGTCGGTTTCGCGGATCATTCATCTTAACACGAAACTTGAGGAGGAGCAATAGTTCTCTGACAGGTTTGGTCATTGCTGTCCCGAGTTCAAGCATCCGATAGTTATTCTTCATTTCCAGGTCGATTTTTAGAACACTGTGGGCGGTATTTCCTTTGCATATCATCACGCAAACGCAGCTGCATGAGGAGGGATGAGCTCCATGGTCAAGCAACATGGGTCATCGGCGTGATCTTGACCATCGATAACAGCGGATAGCCTTTCGACCCACCGACCAGCAGGGGACAAATACCTAGTCTTGAAATTCATGACCTATTCTACGAAGGCCCAGCGGTTCGAGGGAATTCTGATTGCTGCATCACCTACCACCAATAGGGCTCACTAGGTGGTGGTGTTACCATGTATGTATGTATGTATGTATGTATGTATGTCTATTCGTTTATTGAGTAAACTGGTTGTCATACCGCAACCAGGAACAAAAAAATTAAGAAAAGAAAGGGAAATGAACATTCAACCGGATCAACAAAGGGCAATGCTTGGGATGATCAACAAAGGGCAATGCTTGGGACTATCGTCTATAAAGTACTCTCGGGATGAAATTTTGATTGTCTTTCTTCGGTAGTTCAAAGTTATAGCAGATGGTACAGCCTGTCGTTGCTCTATATTATCGACGCAGCTCTGGTCCACGAAATCTGAACCTGCTGCTATCTGTCAACTCTGAATAGGTACCAGTTCGTTGAGCCTCACGCGTGTTCATGGGCCTGCCACTGGTGACTCTTCTTGTTGTCTGTAGCCTACATTGTTTTGTTTACTGACGAAATCTCTGTTCTTAATTACAATAACATCATTATAGGGTGGCATAGGCAGCGTGTTTGTGAAAATCATACTGACAAGGTGTGATATTGAATATATTTGATTACTAACTAATGGTCAAACGACATACCTGGTCCGTCCATCCATCCATACATGTAGGCCTACATGTGCGTGTGTGTTTGTATGTATGTATTGTATAGTACATGTACACTTACACGTACATACATTAGGCGTAGTAATTGACACAACATGAGAAAGATCTATGATGAGAGAGAACATTTTCAGTGTGCAGGGAGTTGCTGTCTTGGAGATAAGAAACACGTTATGGATATTGCAAGTGGCAGATTGTAGTTACAGTATTATATGCAAAGCATATAGTGCCCACCGATTTCAGGAACAGGGTTCTGCATTTGGCACGTGAATCTACTTTGGCCTGAAAGAAAATGATGAACTCAAAATAGGGCTGAGATTTGGATTTTGGTGACCGGGCATGCAAGGAGATGTTGACTGTTTTGTGAGATTGTCTTGTGTCTGCCTGTAGTGCACGAACAAAAGGTGACACAAAACAAAATGCAAATTTTTTATATGCCCTCCCAGAAGTTACCCTAGAACTGATTGGACCTATTGTGCTAGTCTCCGATTGAGAAAACCGGTTTATTTTGACTCTCGTGGACTGAGTGACTCGTTATCCAGAAGCCAGTGTATGTATGTATATATTTATGTGTGTGTATATATGTGTGTATCTATGTGTGCATGTGTGTACCTACGGTATATGTTTATTATGTAGGCATGTAAACACTTTATATAGCTCCTTCTAGGTACTTCAGCTGGCTGTGCTGGCCTTAACGATGTGGCTAAAGAACAAAAAGTTCATCACTTAGCAAATGGTGCTCAAATAACTAGAAAAGTTGCCACCAGCAGCCTCCTGCACACACGTAGGACCCAACAAAAGGCTGCATGTATGCACATATGTAAGCTTTGTATGTATACATACAATTGTGATACGATAGGTAAGGATAAGTTAATTTAGTGTAGATTAGATTGTTTGGTAAGTTCAGTTGGATCAGATCAAATTAGGTTAGGTAAGGTTTAATCAGATGTGATTAGGTCAGGTTATGATAGGCTATACTAGGCTGAAAAAAGTGAGTTAGGTAAGATTACCGGTAGATGCGGTTAAGTCTGGGTAGGTTAAGTTCGATAATTATTTGTTTCACTTCATGTTGAGTCTGTGGCTGTAAATAAGAGGCTCTTGCTTATGGTTCTTTGGTGTGTCATATCTGGTTGTTGGTGATCGTTGCAGCTAAGTTCGTTGCTGCCCAGTCGGTGACTGTACGTGCTGTGGAGGGCTGCTCAGCCGATGAGCTGACCAACGCCGCTGGATCAACCAGCCCCAGAGCCGAGTAAGTGCCTTCCTACTCCTCCCTGCAGTGTTCCTCAGTCCTTCTTCAGGCACAAGGGCGCTAGGGCTAATAAGACACGAACGTATTATACGAATGCTGTTTTCAGTCTACATGAATATATATTGACCTGATAAATTCTAATTGCTAGCTAGGACCTTACCATGATGCATCAAGCATCAACTGATGTTGCTAAGTATGCCATCTGTTCTATTCTAGGCCTTGTTAGAGGTTCCCTAAATAAATACGATAATCACTTGGGTTAAGAGTATAAAAGTATGTTATTCAAAAATAATAATGTACTACAATTATACCTTTTTGAAAAGAAACAGAACCACACTCGACAAACCACATTTTAAAAGAAGCCACCTTCACAGAACAAACAAACAACCATGTCGGTTATATTGGACACAAGACAGACAGCATTGACGTCTAAGCTAATAGGAATAACCTTAATCAATCAATCAATCAATCAATCAATCAATCAATCAAAATTTGTAGTGCCCCTTCAAGATCATACTCAGAAGCGCTGCCGACCTCGGCCAAGCAGAAAAGAGTAGTCTTAAGCAACGAATGGAAATAAGACTGTACAAATTACTAACAACTTCATCATCGTCATCATCATCATCAGTTCCTGACGCCAGCCATTTGTCGGCGATTTGTGCGAATATATTATCTCCCTGTCCTTGGTCATTTGTCAACTCTGTTGCCCCCCATTAGTGTTAGTCCAAGTAATGTTACTGACATCGAAACAGGGTCTTGTCAGACCAAAATGTAAATGCAAAGCTCTCTTATACTATAATTTTCCAAGCCTATATAGAGTCCATTTCATGCCAGATGGCCAAAGTTCTAACACGTAATCAATGTAAAACGTAACACACCTTCTAGAGTCTGCCTAGCACACCTAGAACAGTGGTGCACAACCTTTTTGGCCATGGGCCACTGAACGATTTCTTAAACCCTTCGGGAGCCAAACAAGTGTGACGATTCAGCTTAGTTCAGATGAATGCACGCCATAATTTATGAAGATGACATACGCAGTAAAACACATAAAAGAAACATAAAGAGTTTTAGAGAAAGGAACTAATAGTACTTTTGTATTATTACAATACTATTATGATTACTGACAGTTTTTTCCATGAGCACAGTGTGCAAGCCACTGTTGAGTTAATGTCAGTGCTGGTGGCTCTTAACTAGTCACTAGCTCTGTTGGACATCGGGGGGCCTCATGATGACTGGGCTTCAGAATTGACCTCTATAGTCTAGTTTGTCTAAGTTGCGTTTGTGTCAGTTTAGTGTATATGAATAAATGAATTTGATTGATTGATTGACTCGTCACGGGCCGGACGTTGTGCACCGCTGTCTAGAATATGGCCAGAACTAAATATAACTAACGGTTCCTGTCCAGTGGCCATGTCTAACAATCTATATTTAAGATTAATTAATTTATATCACTTTTGTAGCGCGGTTACGATAATATTTAAGGCTTCAATTGACGATGCTAGTTTCTATCGTCTGTTACTGTAGTCTAATCTAATCACTTCTATAGCTCCTCTGTAGTAATGTTTGTGGCATAAACCACTTTTCTTAAGAAACATCATCGATGACCAATTTCAAAGAGCGGTATAGGCCTACATGTATATATTCACTGGCACATACATGAATATACTTGGTAAATAATGGCAGAAAATTGTAATGATTTTGTAGTATATTTATGTTTATGAGAGTCATTTCAAAGTCATCGTCCTCGTGGTTCAAAGAGACCACATGGAAAAGCTGTAAACGGTCGTAATGAAAATTTACAGCACCACACACTTTGATTTATGTCATTGCACCGTTTCGATTGACGTAGGTCGCTCGATCGATGACTTTATCTTGAGATCAAATGATGATTGATGCGGTTTTCTGTTTGCAGGCGATCGGGAAGCCATTCGGAAGAGAAGGTGCGAAGACGGAGTAGCGTCTTCTCCAAGATCAGCAGCTATCGACAGCACAAGAAGGTGGATAGGACTACTCACCACGTCAACAAATTCTAGTTTAGATTCAGATGTGATTTTCTTGTGGTTAGATTGCTGACCTGTAAATCCAGAGGTTGGGATTCAAATCCTTGTAAGGGCATGTGTCGAGGTTTACGACCAACCTGTGCCCTTTGGGAGCTCGACTATAAATATCAAGTACAGCGAGGGTGCACTGTTGATGGGAAGGTATGTCGACGAGGGAGAAGACTTTGCACCCGCACTCGTAAGCCTCGGTCAAGAAATATGGAAGTTGCTAACACTTAGTGTCAGTGCATGGCTACCTTTTAGGTTAGTGTGAAGTAGTGCTCATATTCTTAGATTAAAAATGCAGTACTTCTCCCCTTCCATGTCTCCATATTATTCGCCCTAGAGACGTCGAGTGTGCCCATCCCTGTCTCTTGCTCTGTTCCTTTCCCTTTCCTGGTCTTTAGCCGTCTGCCTCTGCCCGCATCCCTCTCCCTCGCCAAAGGCAATGAAATTACTCTCTCGTTCCAGAGGTGGCGCTATGTGTCACATGTTTTTAAGTGTATTAATAATACATGGATTATGCTGGTGTGGTCAGTTTTTACACAGACGATGCTATGATTCATTATTTGGCTGTAGACGTTTGGTGTGTTAACAAAGGCGTTAATTGCTTAGTTAATGTCATACGATTCGTTAGACATCGCTGTAGTCGGACTATGCATGTACATACAGAGGTCCCAGGGAATTGATATGTTGATTCAACTTCTTACATTTTAGAGGATTTAATTTCAAACTTTGTAATGACACTGCTTTGATGAAACTTTAATTAATTTTCTTTGTAAATTAATTAATATATTTATTTGCTTGCCTGCTTATATTTTTAAGGTTGTCAAAGGTTCAAAATTGAGCCGCAATTGTCATCAGTTTGTCTCTGTATCTGTCAGTAATTCCACTGCATGTGACGTCTGTGGAAAGTTTCTCTCCAATAAACCGGCACTTCAGTGTGAAAGTCAGTCATCATCATTGTCATCTTAATTATCCTTATTGTCATTTTTATTCTCGCAGTTATCATCATCACAATGACCATCATTATCATCACAGTCATCATCATCGCTTTAGCCACCATCTGATGAAGCTGTTACGAAATGTTCTTATGTAATATGATTCCAGATGTCAATGGTATTGTTTAGTGTGACGGGTCTTCTGTGAGTTCAGTGAACTGTGAGGGAGTTAAGGGACTTAGAACCGAAGAAGGAAAATGGAAGAAGGAAAGGGAACCAGAGTTTAGATGCGAGAAGAATGATAACTAGAGAGGGAAATGGCTGTACAGTTGTAACTGAGTTGTGCTTTTAATACAGAGAATATATGAAACGGAAATTGCATTCTTGACTTTAATGTGAGACGAGACATGGCAGTGGTGTGATGATTGAATCATCTTGATTGCAGTCGCAGTCATCATAAGCATAATTTCTTTGCTGTTGTCATCATCATCATCATCATCATCATCATCATCATCATCATCATCATCATCATCATCATCATCATCATCATCATCATCATCATATCATCATCATCATCATCATAATCATCATCATAATCATCATCATCACATCATATCATCTGACATCATCATTGTGGGGTGTGGTGGCTCAGTGGTAAGTTCGGCGCCTTGTGACCGGAGGGTTGCAGGTTCGAATCCCACTCTAGCCACTGCGTATGGACCTTGGGCAAGTCCTTCACTCGCAATTGCTCGTGGCGCTTCGGTGTGAAAATTCCGGCACAGTATCAAATGCTGTAGTCGGGAGCACCTCTGAGTAGTAGTAGACTTCGAGAGGCGCTATAGAAATATCTGAAATAAATAAATAAAAATAAAATCATCATTATCATCAATAGTATTGGCACCAATAATCTGTAGAAAATTGTTAAGTTTTCAACATGACTTGTAGACAGCTCCCGTAGCCTCATGAATAAGGCCCTGATACTCGGGCATGAATGAATACTTTCGATGTCATTTGTAGACTGTGCAATAAACGTTCATGAGTCGTCATGTGTTGATCAGACACAGTTGTGTGCCAGAAATAACCGACTGCCAGTAAGTCGTAAAGCATTACCAAATTAACATTAATTATTAATTAGTTATGAATATGCATAATTGCCACTCCACCAGTTGCATATGCGTCACTTAAGCTTACAGTCCCATGTCAGTTACGGTCCTTAGTAACAATTTAAGATATGACCTAAAGATAGGGTTGTGATGGTCTGTTGGTCAGCCTGCTGAACTGTCAAGACAAAGGTTGTTGGCTGAAATCCCCATCCAGACAAAGATATTTCAAAAGTTCTGTTTCACTAGCACCATGTTAACAAACCAGGCGATAAATGAGTACACAAACTGTACACTGTCGTTGGGAAGTTTGTAAGCTTATGGCCTCCATCCTGAGCTGTGCCTACTTCCTAGGTCTTCCTCTGAAACCTTCTATAACCGGTTGAAAACTTCTTTTTGACCATGCTGGAGTTGGGAGCGCCTCTGAATAGTTCTTGAAGAGGCGCTATGTAAATCTATGAATGAATGAATGATGGATACAACTGGCCCCTGCCCTCATATGCCAAGGCTAAGAAACTGAAATCGCTATTGCTTCCTGGCTGTGTCTAGGTGTTAGCTTCTATAGATGGTATTAAAAGACATAGTCTGAGAGGTTCAGTGTGGCATAAGTCTAAATTGGTACTCTACTTGTCCTGTGCAAAAATTAAGTTAATGCAAACTTCTTATACTGTGCATTTGTAATACATGATATTACAACCTTTTTCATAATCATAGACCCTATCTCTCAACCCTAACCCTGTCTAAACATCTCGGTTTAGATAGGGTTAGGTTTGAGATCCAAAATGTAAACTAACCCTATCGTAGTAACCCAAATATTTGAGAATGTAAACTAACCCTATCCTAAAGCCTGACACTAAATTCCAACCATAAATCCAAACTAATCCTGAACACTATTCTTAAACCCTAGCCCCAGGCCATAATCCTACCCATACACCCTAGCCTTTAAGCCCTTACCCTACATCCTAATCCTTCCCTTAAACCCTAAACATAAACCCTAATGTTTAGCCCTCATCATTGACTCTATTAACTACGGTATGTATAAAATCTTCCTTCTATAGACATTGTTGTTGAGAGACAATGTTCCAGGTAGCCTACTTTTCAGATTCACTTCGTTTTGGGGTTTTCAAAGACTTTATTTACTCTGTATATTTATTCAGTACTGTTTGTTTCTGCAGAATAAAGAAGAGAATGCGTACATCAAGAGAGAATCGAATAGGTTTGTTCGTTTCTCATTCTAACACTGACTGTAATTGTCATGTTCTGGTTAACATGATTTCCAGACCAAATGCCTCAACAAACATTCTCGATTTACGTGTATCATAAGATGCACCTTTTCAGATCTGTTAATCACGTTGCAGCACCTTTCTGAGGCTCATGAAATGTGCTATAGAAGTGTTTGGATACATACATAGTATACATACATACATTAGGGCATAGCCGGGTACTGACCCGGATACCCGGAAATTCCGGGTATTGAACACCCGGAAGACACCCGGACCCGGAGCTGAAAGGTCATCCGGGTCCGGGTGGGTAAGTGTCAACTAACAGTAACATAATGTAATGACATCAGGAACAGTAAGTTGCCTTGGCGACGGCCTTTGGCTGTCCATGATCTGCCGGCATTTTCTTTTGATTATTGAGAGTCCCAGCAAGCCCCTCTCCCTTCCTCATTTCGCCTATGCCCCAACGATTTCCTTTGATGTTGAGAACTTCATCAAGTCCCTCTCCCCTCCTACTTTCACCTAGACACCACAATTCCCTTTGACGTTGATAACCCCATCAAGTCCCTCTCCCCTCCTCCTTTCGCCTATGCAATTTCAATTTCCTTTGATTATAGAGAGCTCCAGCAAGTTCCTCTCCCCTCCTCCTTTCATCTATATGCGGACAATTCTCTTTGATTATTGAGAACGCCATCTAGTCCCTCTCTCCCACCCTTTTCGATCATTGCAGTTGTTTTCCTTGTTTATTAAAATGTTCTGAAGTTGAATCGTAGTGGAGTTATTTTTTCGCGACATTGTGTTCGGTATTTTTTCGTGACATTGTGTTTGGATTAGAGATTTGAGATTACTGTTAGTTTTAATACCCGGACCCGGTACCCGGACCCGGCAGATTTTTATTCAAACTACCCGGACCCGGTACCCGGTTGAAAAACGGCACCCGGCTATGCCCTAACATACATACATACATACATACATACATACATACATACATACATACATACTTACATACATACATACATACATACATACATACATACATACATACATACATACTTGCATACATACATGCAAGTCATGCATGCATGCATACATCCATAACAGACATACATACATACTTACGTAACATACATACATACATACTTACGTAACATACATACATACATACATACCTTCTTAAATACATAACATACATCATACATACATGCATGATTGAAATCTCATATTCTGTTTTCTTGACAGTGTGATGTTTTTGTTAAGGGTCGAAGATGAGAATGGCATTGACGTTCTCGATGGTCCTTCAAAATTGATCTTCGGTGGTCTCAGGTAATGGATTTTCCATTAAGGACGTCTGCAAAGAGAGGAAGGAAGGTACATCCAACTGAAGACAATGGGGAGGGGTTATACCAGTGTGGACGTCTGCACCACTTGTAAATTTGCCACATAAAGTGTAGTTAGTTCAGTACATCCTCGACCGTAAACACCCACTTCACTTAACACCCTCTATCCTCACCCTCTTAAGCATACGATCTTTACTATGTTGGATCATCATCAGTGGACAATGCTGGGAGGAATCTGAGATGTAATTTGTGGCTACCAAGCTTCAGTAGTTGGATACTCATTGGAGGAGTACTGGATCTCTCTCTCTCTTGCAATCATTGGTGCTCGAGCTTTGCTTACACATTGTTAAATAATTGTCTTCAATCATTATGATCATTTTCATTCAATCACTATGTTGTCTCTGTCTGTATGAATTTGAACAAAATGAACATGAACGACTCTGAACATCAGTACAGTAGAGCTGAGAGCTCTTTCCCATGTAATTGTAAAGCTATTACTGTTTTTTTTGTCACCAGATAATGGCAGGGGCACCAGTAAATATGGGCAAAATGTGTCACTTGCCCACTCCTACCTTTCACATTTGAACAATTTTGGCCCAGGTCAAACCAGGTTTTCATGCTTTGCCCTTTGTTTAAAATTTCTTTTGGAACCTATTGTACATGGGTGTTATAACTGCAAACGCTTCAACAATCTGCCAATGGTGTTGTAGCTCAGCGCACTCTGCATCGCATTCAACAGAGTCGTTGGATGAAGCTTCAACGAGTTTGGTGGATTTGGAAGACGAGACGGAGATGGTGCTAATGGCGGAAATGGCCGAGGCGTGGA
This sequence comes from Allolobophora icterica, assembly GCA_963556255.1. Lineage (NCBI taxonomy): Eukaryota > Metazoa > Annelida > Clitellata > Crassiclitellata > Lumbricidae > Allolobophora > Allolobophora icterica. Next base: position 25,997,055 of record OY744609.1, on the reverse strand, counting down.
GTGTCACTGTCGACAAGAAAACGCTGAAGAAGATGACAGCCAAGGATATTAAACGCCAGGACCACATCTGGGGTCAGTCAACTGTAGGGGCTTGATCCCTTTGTGGAAATATGGTTATGGGTTGATAAGAACATGTATGGTTGTCTGATCTAGTCTATTGACTTCTGTAGCCTGAACATGTCCTACCCAATGTTTGGGGTGAGGGAAACTCGTATGGTCATCTGATCTCTCTCTTTCTCTCTCTTCAAGGGAAGTTGTAAAGACAGCCCAACGGCATCGAACGTTTACCAAATATATTGTCATCAAAGAATTATTGCAATTATAACAATTTAGCTTACGTATCTTTTAAAGTTTCTAAACTAAATTTACATGCCATGATTTTTCACGGGTTACAACTAGTAATTTACTAATATTAAAATGGGTCTTAAGGCATAACTGCAGAAAACCTAAATTAATTCTAGTTGGGTGGACAGGTGGGAATAGAAAGGATGATATATGTATGTTTGTGCATGTATATATATTTCTAGAACTGTTCAACATTTTTCTAGCTATTCCAATAATCTTTTGTAGAACTAATTGCAACTGAGAAAAACCATTATAGAACACTGAAGACAATGCAAAAGGTATTTTATGCATGGAATTTTTACTTTTGTTTTCTGTTATTTTCCTTTTTTTCTAGTAAAATAAGTTCTTGTTTTATGTGTTTTATCTCTGATGTTAATTTGTATGATACAGTTGAAATTTAAATAGGTGGCGTCACTGGTGTGCTTGCATAAACTTCGAACTGCCTTAACGCTCATTTGTTTTTATCAGTTAGATGGTCATGTTTGCAGCACTTTTGAGTCGTACTTGAAAGTCATTATGTTAAATTTATTTATTTATTCCGGATATTTCTATAGCACCTCTCGAAGTCAACTACTACTCAGAGGCGCTCCCGACTACAGCATTTGATACTGTGCCGGAATTTTCACCCCGAAGCGCCACGAACAATTGCGAGTGAAGGACTTGCGCAAGGCCGTACGCAGCGGCTAGAGTGGGATTCGAACCTGCAACCCTCCGGTCACAAGGCGCCGAACTTACCACTGAGCCACCACGCCCCACAAATGTCTCAATACATGCATGCATTTAACCATAACCATTCGTTTATTGTTTCCAGTGCACACAGCAGATGACAATAAACATAGTGAGCATGCAGTTAGCCTTGCACATGTTTTAGTTTGCTATTCTTACATTTTAATCAGAAATATTTTCATAATTTTTCTGGTTGTTTTGTTTATAATTGACATATAGGGGACAACATTTTGACCTTTGTAGGTTTTTGCCAATGGCATGATGAAGGAGGTTGGAATGAGCCGGGAGAGCATCGATCAAATCTTTCCAAGGCTTGAGGAGCTGATGGAAGTTCATTCGTTCATTCTAAAGAGCTTCTTGGAACGCCAGGAAAAGCGTGCTGACCGCTGCATTGAACACATTGGCCCACTGCTCGTTCAACTAGTAAGATGCTATTGTGGGACTCCATGGTGTCTATGCAAATGATGTTATCAACTATTAAGACCCTATCAAAAGTCTCAGTGAACGTAATGTTATGCTTGTTAGTAAGCATGTTTTAAGTGCTGGTTTGTTTTGGAAATATCTGATGTAACTCCTATGAGGCATTGGGTTGTTTACTTCTTTGTATTAACCTTGATCACATGCTGGCACTTACTCTGTGCGCTTAGGTGAGTGCAATGATCACATGTCTCGGCTTGCTGGATGTGTCTAGCGGCCATACAATGAGCGCCTGCAGGGGTAATGTGATGTCGGATAGTGTGCAACCTATCAACAGGTGCGAACCCCCCGTTGTTGGATCACAGACCCAGAGTGCTACTGAATAGACCAATTTTGCTGTAACATTTTACATCGACTGTCTGTTTTGTATAATGTGAGCATTGACTTGCATTATTAAAAGGCTACTTACTTTCTTGTACCACTCCTGGCCATTCACTACAGCAGTAAGTTAACTCGATGCCTGATATAAGGTCTTTGAAGTGTATCACAAAATCTGCCTGGATGACCTAAATGATAGTGAATTCATTAAGAACTAAAAAGTTCATAAGTAAGCACATGTTCTCAGATAACTGGGAGGTGACCGATGATGGGTTGCGGTACACAGGCAGAACCCAACAACAGTTGTACTAGATGACTGAGGTGCCATGTATAATTGTATATATAATCATTCATTATGTTTTAACTGTCTTGTAGTTCCAGGGTCAAACTGGGAACCAAATGCAATCAGCATACGGCGAATTCTGTTCTCGTCATGCGGAAGCTGTTGGCATTTACAAGGAACTGCGAAAAACTGATAAGAAGTTTCAAACTTTCATAGATGTGAGAATTCAATGAAATTCATTCGCTGAGAGTATTTATGTAGCACAGTATTTATGTAGCACAGAGTATTTATGTAGCACAGAGTATTTATGTAGCACAGAGTATTTATGTAGCACAGAGTATTTATGTAGCACAGAGTATTTATGTAGCACAAGAGTATTTATGTAGCACAGAGTATTTATGTAGCACAGAGTATTTATGTAGCACAGAGTATTTATGTAGCACAGAGTATTTATGTAGCACAAAAGTATTTATGTAGCACAGAGTATTTATGTAGCACAGAGTATTTATGTAGCACAACAGTATTTATGTAGCACAGGAGTATTTATGTTGCTCAGAGTATTTATGTAGCACAAGAGTATTTATGTAGCACAGAGTATTTATGTAGCACAGAGTATTTATGTAGCACAAGAGTATTTATGTAGCACAAGAGTGTTTATGTAGCACAGAGTATTTACGTAGCACAGAGTATTTATGTAGCACCCTGCATTTGTGTGTACACATTTGGCTATTTTTATAGCTTATTTTACGAACCTCTGAAGTGCTCAGTGTAAACATTTGTTTGCGTTACATATTGTTTTGGTTTTTGTTATCACAGAAGTGCAGCCATCGCAATGTCTGTCGACGTCTTGGAGTCGATGAGTGCATTTTACTCGTTACTCAGCGTCTGACGAAATATCCACTTCTCATCGAACCAATCATTAAGACCACAATCGGTAAAACTCTGCTCCATTTCATGTCTAGGAAAACTGGCAAGATAGCTGTTGTCTATGATAATAATTACCATGAGGATAATTGACTTAATGGTAATTACCATGACAATAAATCTGTGATGATAATTAGCATGTCACTGTGAACAAGATTTTAACATGTGCAAAGTCACACAGAATGTGACTCTCAGGCAACTAACTATCAGTTCGATAATTGCCACAGTAATAATTTTCATGTAGATTATTAGAATGATTATTTACTGTATTGATAATTACCATGACATAAATTACAATGACACTAATTGCTATGATGAAAATTAGTACATTGGAAATTGGGAAACTCAATCAATATAACTTTGTCTTTGAGATTCATATGAGCAATTGCCTTCAAATAGAATCATGTAATAACGAGGTCATTTTCTAAAGCTGAACTAAATGAAATGAACTAGAAGCTCTCCTCTTGCCATCTCTCCACAGGTCATTCACTCAAAAGTGAAAACACTGCTCTTGCACAAATCTTATCCTGATCCATCCTCTTCCACTTGCTTCCATCTCTGCTTCAATTCTAAACACCATTCACCTTAGCCATCTGACTTTCTGCCTGCCTTACCCTTTGGATCTTGACCTCTGCCTATCAATTTTTTTTGCCGAGCGCCTGTAAATAAACTGGTACCCGTGACTTAGCCTATGTGGATGCTGAAGGAATCTCGAGATTACAGTTCCGATAAACATGGGGTGTATATCCCAAACTTTGTTATATTAGAAACCGTGTTATGATTATGATTATGTTATGATCCTTATGTTTGATCCTTTTGCCCAAAAGGATCAAACTTCTTCCAACCCTCAGTTTGTTCAAAAACCATCTCAGGAAATGGCTGCTCTCGGAGGGCATCTCAGTCTCCTCATTGTCAGATCTAGAACTTCCCTTTAGTGGCTAATTGTTGTTTATTGGTCCTGACTAGCATGGCTCAACATTAATAGCAAAGAAGTACTAATTATGACCCTACCATCGTTATTAATTACCGAACTAGGGGTGCTCTACCCAGCGGGAATTTTTCCCTTCTGAGCATCCCATTGAGATCCTACTCCCTATATCTCGAAGACTACTTCTTGCATATTTCTTCTCTACTTTGATTTATTATATTATCCTAAACAAACAGAGTTTTCCTTCTTAACCTGAATAGGAACTGATTTATTTAAGAATTACTATTATTTCTGTTTGTTATATAGAGATGATTGTTTAGAGTTTGTTGACTGTTGTTACAGCCTATGAAAAAATGTGATACAGTGTATCTGCAGTACTTTTTTTGGGACCAATAAACGATATGTTATGTTATGTTATGTTATGTTATGTTGCAAGGGGTCTCTGGTGTATTTATCTAGACATTTATAAATTTATATGAATAAAAAAATATTCTTTTGAATCTTGTCCAATAGATGTTCAGGAGAGGCAGCTTTTGAACAATGCACTGACCTTGATCAAGAGCATCATCAACTTCGTCAATGCTCAGGTTGATGTGTTTGCTAGGCGCCAGCGCTTGGCTGACATACTCAACAGACTCGATCAAAAGTCATCGACAATCTTCAGGGGAAGCAAGTTTAAGGTGCAGTGGCCAAATCAAATAATAATAACCTCTTTGTAGCCTTAAGTGCGAGCAACATGCATAGCATCGTAGGGTGTGGTGGCTCAGTGGTAAGTTCAGCGCCTTGTGACCGGAGGGTTGCAGGTTTGAATTCCACTCTAGCTGCTGTGTACGGACCTTGGGCAAGTCCTTCACTCGCAATTGCTCGTGGTGCTTCGGCGTGAAAATTCCGGCACAGTATCAAATGCTGTAGTCTGGAGCGCCTCTGAGTAGTAGTTGACTTCGAGAGGCGCTATAGAAATATCCGGAATAAAAAATATAAAAAAATCGTAGACTTCAGTGTGACTTGTATAACATCGTAGCCTCAAGTGCAACATGTGTGATTCATTTAATACATTTAGAAACATTGACATATGAGGTCAATGTCATCTCACGAATAATATTAAAACAAAACAAGGTTTTAGCTAAAGAGAAGCAACAGAGGATTTTCCCAGAAGGGACTTTTATCCAACTAGCTAGTAGATACTATGAACAGATTAGGCTGGTTCTGATAATTTGTTGAAGGTGTGGTGACCAAATTCTGATAATTCTGGCCAAAATTCTGTTTATTAATTTGGGTGCAGTGACAATTCTCATAATTGGTTTAAAGTGTTGTGGTCAAACTGGGTCAATTTTCAGAACATAATGATGCTCAGTAAGTAATAATAATAAGAAAAAAGATGATGAACTCTAAGGGAAAGAACTTAACAAATCTGTTCTTTGATTTGATAAAAACCAGCCTGGAGTCTTGACTGATTAAATTTGAGACCACACTGCATTGTATAGTTATTAAAATTATGCATGGAACTTGGTAAGCGTCAGATGAGCTAAAGTTAATTTGAATGCGTGAAGTATTGGATTACTGATGTATTTGTTGTTAGAAATTCGAACTGCTTGTGTCAGATCGGAAACTTCATCACGAAGGTTATGTCAAGTGGATGTCAGCACGTGGCAAGTCTTGTGGTAAGTCTAATCTAATCTAATTACTTCAGTGGCAGAAGACGTCAGTCGATGGTTAATCACGTTAGGAAATTACAGTCCTCTGGACAGAAGCTATCAACTCTTGTTTACACATAAACTTAGTGCAACCTCTTACAATCTAGAATGATGCAGTCAGTTACGCTCAGTCAAAAACGGATGCTGTAGAATATTGATTTTAACACCTTGCAAACAATAGAATTTGGTCATTTGAATGTCATTATCGGTAATTTAATAGGTAATTGGTATCCTGTGCTAAATCGAGGGGTTATTAGTAATTAAATGTAACATGTTTATTATTATACTGGTACATGTTCAACAGTTCAGTCATCCATTCATTCGTTTATTTATTCAGTCAGTCATCCATTATCATCTAATTGTAATGTATACAAGGCTTGCCTATGCTATATAATCATCATTTTCATTGCCAAGTTTTCACTTTCGATAGATTATCGCCAGCCTGACAACCATAAAAGTAGACCAATGCTTAATGTAAACACAACTAGTGCCTTTGTACAGCCATATTTACTCTGTCCTGTATTGATGCATTGGTGCAAACAGCAACAGGACTTTGGAAAGTTATTTCCAACGTACATCCAGTAATTTGATCCTCATGATTCATTTGTATGTTCATTTTTCGTTACTCTCCATGCTTTCCCTACTCTATAATCTCCATGTATATCCATCCATCCATCATCCATTCATTGCATCAGTACTTTCTTCCATTCATCCATCCATCCATTCATCCATCCATTCATTCATCCATTCACCAATCCATCATCCATTCATTACATCAGTACTTTCTTCCATCCATTCATTCATCTATCCATTCATTCATCTATCCATTCATTCATCTATTCATCCATCCATCCATCCATTCATCCATTCATTCATTCATCCAATCATTCATCCATCCAGTCATCTGTCCATTTTCTTTGTTTATTTCATTCTTTCATAGCATTTTAAAAGCACCCTTTCAAGATGTTCATATTTGTTATATGTTACTGATCCATTTTTCTCACCCATGTATACTGGTAACCGCGTTTCAGCTGGATTACTAGTCCGATGCATAGGTGGAACTTTGCACTGTGACGGTGGTGTCCGGTCACCACCGCTCTTAAAAGTGGTGGTGACACTCACCACCAGTTTATAGTCCTGTGCTAAAAATATTTTCTTGCTAATAGCAGTCTTGTTAATGATATAAAGCAAGTGGTGCAGAAAGCAGAATAAATTCGTATATAGAGAGGGGGAAGAGGGAGACGGAAGGGGAAGGAGGAGAGGATTGGTCACCACCACTCTGATGTTTGGCAAAGTTCCACCCGTGGTCCTCTGGTTTAACTGTAAGCGATGCATGTACATGTACATTATAACAAAGGAGCGACTGAAGTCATTAGAATTATTTTAACTTGGATACGAAACTATTTATTATCTTATCCAATGAATTACAATGTTGACTGCAGTTAAGAAGTGATGCCTTGCACATTATGAAAACGAAGATATAGATTTTATTAGATTAGATTAGATAGTTTAGCATAACTTATAAAATGTTCTCCTGTTATTTTGATTCTCAAGTGGTTTTGTGTTGATTTATATTTTTGTCCTGCGGTTGTTCTTTCAGAAGTGCTTGCTGTCGTTCTCTCGGACATAATGTTCTTCCTGACGGAGAGTAACCAAAAGTACTATTTCTTTTCCCAGGATGGCAAGGTGCGTGTGTATGTATGTGTGTGCTGTCTGATCATTCAGTAGTGAAAACATGACTGTTTAAGGCTTAGACACTCTAAGCAACCTAAACGGTTTTGATAAAGTGCCACTTAATATTGGTTGAACAGTTAAGTGGAGATCATATTTCTAACTCAGTCTGAGTTTTGATGCAATATAAATGCTTATTTCAGTTGTTTTTCTTCTTGAATCTCTCTGTGCGATGCCCTTCAATATGAACATTCTCCAAATTTTTCTTTCATTAACCCGTCCATAATTGTAAGTTAGAAATTCAAATTTTGGGCCTCCACGCAGATTACTCAGATATGTCCTCTGAGACCTGTGTGTACTTTATCTGGCTCTGAACGGATCACCTCTTTATCATATTTAGATCTGGGTCTCTATATTTACACTGATGATTGCATACCATTACAGTACAGTATTTAAAGTAACATTCTAGGACTAGTTTAACATTTTACCGTGATAGTCTTGTGGTTAGCATGCTTGACTGTCAACCGTGAGGTCGAGAATTCAAATCCCCACCAGGACAAAAACTTGTTTCAAATTATGCCGAGGCTAAGAAAAATGAAGTCGCTAACAATGGCTGCCTCAAGGGACTGCTCTTCTTCTAGCATTTTAATATTTTACTATTTGCCCTGTCTTTGTAGTCGTCGGTTGTGTCGCTGTCAAAGTTACTCGTACGTGAGAAGGATGACATGCGTGACAGTCGCGGTTTCTACCTCATCTGCTCGAGCGATGAACCAGAAATGTACGAGCTCATTTGCAAATCAACAGAGGAACGCAGTAACTGGATTGCACTGCTCAAGGACGCCATCTTTAAATGCTCACAGGATGGTAGGTCACATGATGGCACAACCTGCTTTCTAGCAGTCTGTTTCGATTTTTTGCAGTTGATCCATTTTCTCAACAGACTGATGCGTAACAACAATGTTGGCAGTAACATTAATTATAATAATAAACATCATCATCATCATAGTAATAATTAATAATAGTAATGGTAGTAATAAATTGAACAATGATAATAGAATGATATTTGATTATGGATGTGTCACATTGCATAACAGCATGTTTTCTCCAGGCATGCAAGATTTGCAACATGGGCATTGGGCATATCCAGTCTTATCTGCCTACCTAGTGGGAAAAGGGCGTGTAAGGTGGTCGCTAGGGGTCCACCGGTAAGACATTTTCTGCCGGAAACCGAATCGGAGTACGGTATTTGGATGTATTTTTGCCGGATCCGGTAACGAACCGGAAACGAACCGTGTACCATTTGTTCCATATGCGAAGCTTCACATTTTCATGTAATAAGAAATTATCGACATAAATTTGTGTACTTGTAATAAGTGACTGATACATTTTGAATTGTAGTCATTTCTGTGCAGTTGTGAAGTTTTCTGTGTAATTGTTTTGAAGGTTCAACATTTATAATTTTATATACGTAAGTTTATTGAATAAGTTTTTAAAGAAAAAAATTTTTTTTGAAGACAATTTTTTGGCAACTATTTGCGTCTACAATATTTGCCGAGGCGAATACTTCCGGAAACGGGATTTCCGGCGGAAGCGAATATCCGAGGCGGTTTCCGGTGGAACCCTAGTGGTCGCATTGCTGAGCAATTGCAAAAAGATTGTGTTAATAGTTTAAGTTACAAATGTTCTTGAAACGTTTGTGCATGTAGAGAATTTTATGTTGAATTCTGAATTACTGTTGTCATTGAACTGTCTGTTAATTAATTACACTTAAAAAAATCAAGTACTGTATGCCTTGTCGAGTTAATGCTATGTTGCAAATCAGGCGCATTGATGGCTCAAAGCTTGATCTATTGACACTTACAAGTCATCGAAAATAAGAATAAGAATAATAATGCTATAATAAATATAATAGTAATAACAACAATAATAATAAAGCTTTATATATGTCTCGTATAGTTTTTATCAATCCTTTTGTTAAAAAGAATAAAAACAATAACTAAGTTTAACTAAAAATAGCAATAGTAATACTGACGAAAGCATATTTATATTTTTAGATGTGGGTAGCCAAACGACATCTTCGATGAATGGATTCATCTCAAGTGATTCATCGGCGCCAAAGATTCAGCAGATGCTAGGTAACTACCTATTTAGTTTGCAGAAGACCTGTTCAGTTCGTCCACTAGGGGTAGTCAGCATTTTTTACATGAAGAATATAATTCTTTATATATATATATGCATATATAATATGTGTATACATATATAATATATATACATATCTATAATCTATATGTATATATGTATATATATATATACAATTATATATATAATGAAGCATGTTTTAGCAAGTGTCTACTCTAGTATATATACATTTATATAGCGTGACCTTGATCTTAATTCGTTTACTTTAGATATTCTACACGAAAAGGATCGAAAGATTGCAATGCTTTGCCAGGAGAAGACACAGATCATTCTTGAGATGCTTGAAACAATCGATCGCAGGGATGAGAAAATGGTAAGTCTTTCAGACCATAATATATGTCTCTGTTTAATGTCTGTATAATATAAGCCTGTGTTTAACCCTTTAATGACGAGCATGTGCTAAAATGCATGGAAAACTAATCCCTCTCATCGTTAAAGGGTTAATATAGATATTATGTAATACAAGTTCATTGTGTAATGTCTATAACTTAGAGAGACTTATATAAGTCTTTGCTAGGTGTCTGTGTTATATAAGTCTGTGTTTATTGTTTTGTGATATTTAAGTCTATGTCTTATACAAGTCTGCAACTCACATGATCGCTGCCACAAGGGAAGCCATGGGTATCAAGTGTTTGTGACTCCATTATTTTGTTTATCCTCGGCAAATACATCTGACTGGTTGATCCTGTTTATGCAACCTTTAGAGTTTCTATGTCAGTTAGGTTAATGCATGTTTTGAAATTTGAAACTCTGTTTTTCAAAACGATTTGGCAGTTTTTATGTTTTGTTTTTCAGAAATTGAATGAGAATGAAACCTTTGATCCTTTACATCTCATCAATGCAGTCCTGCAGCTTGGTAAGAAAATCTGAAAACTACAATGTACAAAGGCCCCGTAGGTGTCTCATGTTTCCTGACAATGTCTCTCCACTCCATTCTGTCCAGTGCTGAGTGGCTCAGTTCCTGGAGACTTCCTACTAACCATTCTTAAATATCATTTGTCCATTCCCTGTGAAGTCTTTGGTTGACAGTAAAGGATATAACCACTAGACTGTGTACATCCTATCCACAAAATGAAGCTATGGTGAAGGTAAAGATCTTTGTGGGAGTATTTTGCAGATAGTTTTTCACATGTTAAAGTAGTTGTTACAGCTCTAATGTTGAGCATGACTGTTCTAGAAGATACAGTGAGGATAGTAGATGTAATTGAGCAACACCAATAAGTAATTTAGCGAATAAGCAAATAAATTACCAAAATAAATTGACAAATAAGTGAATAATTTAGTGAATAAGTGAATAAATTAGCGATTAAGAAAATTGTTTTTATCTGATAAATGATCCATTGGAAAGTAAATAAATTAGTTTATAGGTAAATAAATTTTGAATAAATAAACGAATTGCTGTGCATAATTTTTCTACAGAAACTCGTCTGCTGGTGGCAGTGAAGCAGATTAATGCGTTGGTCGGCCAGACAGCTGACTTGAGCAGCTGTTCATCAGAGGATGACTCAGCTGCTCAGCCAAAGAAAAGAGCAGACACTTTCAGTGGATTTGAACACAAGGACAAGGAACCAAGTGGGCTTAACAGCTACTTTTTACTTACCTGTTAACCGTTTATTTGTTTATCTGTTCATGCGTTCGTTAGTGCATTCATCTGTTCAATCTACATGTACTAATCATCTTCATTTGTTTGTTTGTTCAGTAACCAATTCATTCATTCTTTGAGCTATTTCTTCATATAGCTTACACCAGACTTTGCTTGTACACTTAACAAATTGTCTTCTTAAGCTATATGTTCTCATCAGTTTGCTGCAGTCACTGGTTTGATAGCTATACATGTGAACGCAAGGTCAGCCGTAAGATTTACGTGAACACTTCGATGTAAATGTTACTACAGAATTTGTGATGCCAGATTAACATATTGGCATACATATATGTCTTATAATTCACTGCCATCTGAATTAGATAAGGCTGACTTCTGGCAGCTGTTGAGGTATTCATTGTTTACAGACAGTCTGTAAACAATGAATACTAATTCAGCTGCTGCCCCAGTGTTGCTGAACTGCTCTAGCCAAATCTAATTGTAATTTATAGAAATCTGTTTATAGACAATGCTAAACAATTGCCTTCTGTCAGGTTTGTTCGGTCACTGATTATTTAATTTTGTTCGTTTGATTGGATCAAATCTACATGCATGATTTAGGAATTCTTTTGATTTGATTTAATAAGATTAGATTATTTGCAGCCGAGAGACGACGCAATGCTTCAGGTTACTGCAACAAGAAGGACAGCAACATTTCAAACGACATCAAAAGTCTTTCATCTGGCGAACAGCCAAATGACACCAAGGTCAGAATAGTGCAACCGAAGTCTCTATACAAGATTAGAACCAAGTTATTTATATAGCGCATTTTAACCAAAGGACAGATTTGCAGCCGTTGGAGGATAAGCAGTTTGAAGATGGTACTTCTTAAGATTAGAACTAAGGCATTTGACGTACATAGTGTCGGACTGTGGGGGAAGCTAGTCACAGTAGAGAAAGAGACACGAACTTGATTGAAATATATATATTAGCAAGATGCATACCCAAAACAAGCACAGCGTAACTAGATAAATTCTGCTCTCGTTGTCCCCTTCCGACTGACGGAACACAATCTTTCTTTTTGTCTCTATACATTTCCTTATATATCTCTATCCCCTTCAGTCAGTCCCCTTCGATACTCTGGGCTAAACTATCCTCAGTCTTAGACTTAATTCTCATCCTCATCTACCTCTTCTTCAGTTGACCTTATTCGTCCTGATTTTTACCCCTTGGCCAACATCTATTCTGTACTTAGGTTTACCCCTAGCCAGTTCTTAGTAATGCAGGTCCCTGGCTGTCCTCTACCTATCTCTCTGTCCATTATTGGATATGCTTGTATGTCGGTCTATTTCACTTTTCTTCCTTTGGGACTATGTGTATGTGTGCTTTGTCAGATTTGCCCTGGACTTTGCAGAAACAGACCAATAATCTGTAATCCTATACTTTATCCTTCATTACTTACTTCTTAGAATTTAGTTTTAGTAGGTCATCGTTTTGTGGACTATTTTTGGCTGCTACCTGTCATTCCCCATTAAGTAGTCTGTGGTCTACTTCTACAAGTACTACATTATCATGCTGTCCATTGCTATAGTCCTGTTTGCTTTCTGACTGTCTCATGATAGCACATTAAAATTTAATAGTGAAGTTTGTTATAAGATTAGAACCAAGGCATTTGTATAGTTATGAAAACCCAACACTTTGAAAACCAAAGTCTTTGTATAGGATTGGAACCTATTCTTTTATTTAGCACATTTTTAAAACCAAGATCTCCAGAATGGATCAGATTAGGACCAAAATGTTTAAATATAGCCTTTGAACTCTGCTTATTGAAGAAGAGCATCCTTAATTAGTCTAAGCCAGAGACAGCCATGCATACGAAGTATTTCTTCATAGGAAGGCACATGGCCAGTCCTGTCCCTCACAACTTGATCTCCAATGGACAGTGTGGTCATTCTGCTCAGTTTATGGGTGAGTTTTCTAGGGGTGCAAGTTGAGCAGAAATCAGGAAATATCTTTCTGTCCTGGTTGGCATTTGAACCCCCAACATCTCGGTTGACAATCCAGCTTGCTAACCAATAGATAATTGTGCACCCTAAACTCTTTTATAACCCAGAGTAAAAATAAATGGAGGCTCGTAAGTGGGCATGCTTTTATGTGTAACTTTTACCTATTGCAAGCATTAAATTTTAAAAACATGAAATATTTATTGTCTCTTGTAGACTTTTACATGTAGACGAGCAAGTCTTGTAATTACATCAAGTCTTATGGATACCAATCGAACCAACAACAACAATGTCAGTAAACAGATGTAATCGTAACTAAGCGTAATTGTAAATAGGCATACTCATAAGTAAGAATAATAGTAAGTAAGCATAATGTAAATGACCAGTGCGTAAAGTAATAAAAATTTAACTACGCTTTCAATGCTGGCGGAGAAGATTGTCGGCAAGAGGGTTTGGTGAGTGGTTGCTGTCTTCCCAGTGTAAATTGGATCTGATTCTGGGGAGCATTATGACCAGGTAAACCCATTGCAGCGAAATGGTCATTTAAGTAAGTAAGTAGTGGCTTAGGCTTGACTTGTGTAATCTGCCTATAGCAGGATGGGTAGTGTTCTTTTGTAGTGAACAATTATTTCTTCGTCGCTACACCTATTTAACCATGCAGACCTCAGAAATCCTACTGCACAGTTGTGTATTTGCAAACTCGTACTGTACACTTGCTTACTGCACCATCATGTCTACAAGGGCCTCCTTTTCGTCCCTTTATACTATAGGTGTCGTCTAAATTTGGGTGGTATTAGAATTTGAGCAGTGAGAGGGATGAGGAGCAGTAGTGGTAGGATTTGTTGAAAGGAAATGTTCTCGGCTTTGAGTGGAAGACCTTTGCAGATATTTCAAGAGGTGCAGAGCTGGTGAGTGTGGGTATGATGTCTTGGTTGTCATAATTGTGGCAAGAGTTTGTTCGGGGGGGGGGGTGGAACAGCTTGATCTATGCAGCTATTACCAGGATAAGGTTAATGGAGGCAAAAGAAGTGTTAGAGCAAAGAGGAGTGGGTTAAGCAGAGTGGTTGGATCGAAAACAACTGACAAAGATAGCATCGTTGAAAGGTTTGAAGTGAGTTGCATGTAATTGACTTTAGGACTTTGTACGCTGTTTATTTGGGGATTTGAAGCCAGTAAAAATATTGAGATTGGGAGTGATTTGGTAATGTGTGGCATGCTTTGTGACAATGCAGGACAACAATATTGTGGGTGGGTCGGATACAGCTACTTTGGTTGGTTTCTGTATTTTCTTTTGTCAACACTTGAAAACTATGGGGAGCCTCTGAGTACACATCTGGAAGGGCTGCTATTAACACTTTAATGAGAAGTTGCATCGGTTTGCAAGTCACTTTTAGTATACTCTTGTGATTAAAGTGCTAAAATGATTTGAATGAAATAATGAAATAGAGTGAAGTGACCTTGAAAACAGTGATATGTCCGTTTTCTTATAGGAGAAGCCAAATCGTCGAATGAGCGTTAACCTTCTTCCGAACATGCTCAACAAACTTCATCGAGATAAAGAGACCATCCGACCGCTAGCGACATGCAACCAGTCCGCCGGTAAAGCAGACGAGTGGCTTGCTCCACTTGCTATACGTGTTCCTCTCAGTTCTGGCTTCCTGTCGACACTCGTGACAGACCAGTGTGAATCACTCGCCCAGATTGCACACCATGTTTGCTCACTCATGGTGAGTAGGGAACCAGTCGTGGAGTGTTTGGTCTCAGTATAGAAAATGCTAGGGAATCATTATGATAAATGCTAGGCAACCATTGCAACAAATGCTAGGAAATCATTGTAATATATGCTAGAAAACCATTGTAATATATGCTAGGAAACCATTGTGGTAAATGCTAAGAAACCATGTGGTAAACGCTTGGGAATCATTGTGATAAATGCTAGGGAACTATTGCGATATATGCTAGCTAATAGTTGACACCATGTTCAGAGTTCTTGGAGTATGTAGCGTTGAAGAAGAGGAGTGGTGGCCTTTTGTTTCATCTGCTTATTCATCACTTATGCTTAGTCAACTGACAGTTGGTGAGGAATTTTCAGTTTGCGAATAAAATAACAATGTGCCCCTTGAACAATAATAACAGTAGCAGCTATTTTTATCAGTAGGCAACTAGCCTACAGTGATATTTTCGTTAACGAAAACTAAAATTAGAAGTAAAAATAAATGATTTCGTTAACGAAAACTAGAAGTAAAAGTAGGAATTATTTTAGCAGAAAGAACGAAATTAAGAATTGAATTAGGAATTATTTGCCGAAGTAAAATTATGAACGAAATTAGGAATTATTTTCAGAAGTAAAATCATTTTACTTCTTGTGGCGCTTAAGTTGAGACGAAGGCTAGTACCGGTAAAATTGCACGCGCTCCAAACAAAATCCATTGGAAAACTTCGGTTGAGATGAAGACGCTGCGCATACCATTTCTATTATCTTTGGTCTTCGTTGTCTAATTGTCCCCTCTTAATTGCGTACCAACGACCTCAGTTTCATACGCCATTTTATTTCGGGTTTGATCGTTAAATTGTAAAATTACGAGTTTATCGAGAATGTTGACCAGAAGGAAGCGAGATAGCCCAATTTTGGGTTTATCATTTCGACGAAACTACATGTGCAGGCAGATCTACATGCCAAGTACTAAACGGGGAAAATGATGGAATTTGTGGAACAGCACTAGCTGCAGAAATACAAGCAATATAAGTCTTGGAAGGGGATAGATGAATGGTAACACGATGGCATAACCTAAGAGCATTAAATCTTGCCGACTGACTCTAATGAATTCCATCAGCGACTGCATATCGTTTTGGATATGGTCACAGTATAAATAATTACACAGTACGTCAACTCTCATTGCTGGCTGTTGACTAGTTTTTGTGGTCACGTGATTGCGACGCCATCTTGAATCTGAGCTCCTGAATTATAGATTTAAGCTGAAATTAACGTTAAAAATAATATTGTTAATTGTAATGAAGTTCTCGATGTTGTTTAAACGTTTAAAAAATATTTTATTTGATGGATTCCGATATATCGGCGTGTAGTCCTCAATGTTGTTGTAACGTTTAAAAAATATTTGATGTGATTGTTTCCGGTGTATCGGCATGGAAACGTTCTCTTTCAAGATGTTTTTTTGGTCACACATTCTGACTGCTGCAGAGGCCGGGAGTCGACGTACTGTGTAATTATTTATACTGTGATATGGTTGTCCACACAGTGCCTACCCGATTTCGCTGATACTAGATAATTCTTCGTTTCGTAGTAATGATAACCACACGACTAAAAATTCAAATTACCAGCATTGTAGGACTAAAGCTTCACCCCTTGTTTTACTTCAAATAGTTTTTGCTTTCTCGAGACAGGTTTGGTGAGCTTCTCTCTGCAAGCGTTGCATATGTAGGCCTACTTTTACTGCACGGAAATTAATAATTATTTGGAAAAGTAAAATTAGAAGTAAAATTATTTGAGAACTAAAATAGGAATTAGAAGTAAAATTATTTGAGAAGTAAAATTAGAATTAGAAGTAAAATTCAAGAGCTCAGAACTGAATTAGAACTGAATTAGGAATTATTTTTAGAAGTAAAATATCACTGCTAGCCTACTAGTTCAGTTTGGACTGAACTTGTAAACATAACGGGAATATGATTCCCAGAAGGATGTTCTGTAATATTATCTCTATTCTCTCTAAGCATAGGGTATTGTTTATACGTGATCAGCCGCAGGCGGGCCGACATCAAATTTTACCATGCTCAAATATTTATTCATAATTCGCTAATGACTTTGTTACAGTAAACAAATGATGTTGGAGTTATATAAGTAATTAGTTGTTTGTTGTGCTTTCTTTATACAGAGTTTTATTACAAAGCAATCAACTGAACTGCAGAGGTAGGACATCTGTGTTAAAGTGATCAGTGTTTAGTTGGATGATCATTTAATTCCCAGTTGTAACTCACTTTCCTTCTGTGTCCTCTCCTGTGTCATTAGCTATGGCTGTGAAAGCAACTGTCCAAAATATTCTCGTTTTATTTGCCAGATACTGCTACGCCATGAAAACAATTATTATTATTATTATTATTATTATTATTATTATTATTATTATTATTATTATTATTATTATTATTATTATTATGCATTACTGTCTAATGACCAAGCATCAGTCGATGGCACTGAGCAATTGCGAGTGAAGGACTTGCTGAAGGTTCCTACACAGTAATCGTCTGAGGGAGGCTTGAACTGGTACTATCTGTGTTATAAGGTGAGTGCTCTAAGCAATTGGCTACCGCATCCCACACCAACTGCTAAAACTCTTCTCATAGTAATTGCCAGACAGTGCTACAGATGTAACACTTGTACATGTCAAACCATGTTCAGTGCTTGAGTAGCACTTCAGAAATTCCGAGTTTGCGAATACGATTAACCATGTTGTTAAACAGATTAGCTGACTGGTCAACAAAATCAGTAATTGACTGACTTAGAGATTGACTGGCTGTAGTGGTGTTAGTGGTAGCTCGTAGTGGTACACTTGATTGATTCGGTCATTTCTTTTGTTCTAGTCATCGTGTGGAACTCAGTGGAATGAATCAGAACGTTTCAAATCTGTTCCGAGAGAATGATAGACTTCAGAATGATCGGAGAGTTACTGGCTTCCAGCACGACAAACAACTCGAAGAGTTACGAAGCCTTCAGGTAACTGTAATCATGACTGTACGTTTTTCTTTAGTGCCTGCGACGAGTTATTTACACGCTTTGGAGTGGCTTTGAGATGTTTACGACATGTCGGCCGGCTGGTGACAAATACTGGTCCTGCAATGATCTGGCAGCTTGAGAGATAAGATGATGCTGTGCTTTCTTCCATCTATGGGGGACACCTGGACGGTGAAGTAATCGTGTGGTGCGGATTTTACTGGCTGGTTGGGTTACGCTTTATATTAAGTACAATGTAAAATACATTAGGGAGATGTGGTATGAAGAGTGAGGCCTTCAACAAAAGTATTTATGTAAAAATCTAAGGTCTAAAGTGCAAGTGCCAGATGCCACAACAGAAGCCAATCAGAGGCTATGCATCTACTAGGAATGGGTAATAGGGAAAGGTCCTTGATTGTGGGAGATTTCATGTAGCACACTGATGGGAACAGAGAGAGAAAAATAATAGGATTTCGTAGACTTTATTAATGCCAGCTAATGCAGCATTATTGCATAGAACCCACCATTGAAGGGAGATAACATCTGGAGGAGCGGAGGAGGGAAGACCAAGGTTGCGATGGATTGATGGGATTCGAGAGGACTGCAAGGAGATGGGTCTATCCGTGCAGGAGGCTATACAGAGAGCACAAGACAGGAAGAAGTGGAGACTCGCCATAAATGAGCGGCTACTGCGTGCTGGGGCATCGCCAAAGCCATAAAGCAGAACATCTGATGAAAATATAGAAAAGAATGTGAGTGTGGGAGAACAGTTTAGTAATACTGATCAGCAGGTATGCAGATGGGATTTAGTTATTAAGCAGAGCCTGGAAGTTACAGCTTATTCAAGAAGACCAAACTTCTTTAAGCAGAGTGTGAATTAGTAATGAAAAGAGTAGGCCTGCTCACTGAATATAACACTACAACTGTATTTGATATTGCCCTCCTTCCAAAGTTTAGAAGTGAACACTCGATCACCATATGACAGAACTTCAATGGTGCTGAGCAGCTGTGAGTGAAGGTTTTGGCTCAAGGTCACTCACTACACAGTGATCGCCTGAGTGGAGACTTGAACCAGTACTGTTCACATTGCAGGCTAGGCACGCTTTCCGTTTGGCTACCTTGCCCCTCTGAAAAAGGACAAGGGAAATGGATAATTCATTGTGGAAGCTGCTGAGGTGTTTGATAAACAAACTCCGCTCAGAAATAGTTATTGGTTCTACAGAGATTAAATGTCTTCTGAATCACTTTAAACCAACCAGTTTACGTTTGTTACATTGTTACAGATGAGAGATTTAGAGTACTGATAAGAGAGCTTTAGACCATTAAGAGATTTAAAATCCTGATCAGAGATTTAGAATACAGACTATTTTTTTCTTGTACATGTAACTGATTTCCTTAGCTTAACAATTGTTAATAGCCTGGCAGTTGGTAATGAAGAATTTCTTGTAAATGCCTTTTATTAGTTCTTGTGTTTGTCATACTTCCGTTTGAAATGCAAGCTAATCTTGCAGTATTAATTATTCCTCTTTAGACGTCAATCGAAAAGCAGAAGAAGGAGCTCAATAAATTCCGAGCAGAACAGGAAGCCAAACTCCAGCAAGAGCGTGAGCAACTCCAGAAGAAACAGGATGACATTGATCGCCAGAAGGCTGAACTAAAAACACAGAAAGACGAACTACAGCGACAAAAGGACGCTCTCCAGCGCCAGTTTGATCTCTTCGAGGAACAAAGACTCCACACCTCTCGCTCCCTGACTCCAGCTACTCACCGAAGTGAGCGCTCAGAGTCACTTGGGGCTCGTGCTATGAACAATTGGGCCCCTGCTAGGCCGAGCGCAAGTTTTGTATTTCACGGCCACGAATCCTCCAAAACGGCGCCAGAAATTCCAGCAAAGAAAAGGCTTGCCTCATCAGAGGTTGCTAGATCACAAGGCAGTGGCCCTTCGATGCCAGTCCACCAAGTGCTTCCGATGAAACTTTCGACAAGAGGTGGTCATGCCGCGGCCAATGATGCACAGGTGGAAAAACCCAGCATTGGAATTTCCAAGAACTTCTCAGAAAGCTGCATCGGTGCAGGCGCCAATGTCAGCGCACCGCACAGTGGTCCCTTATTCGCTCCGAATCCCTACATGAGCAGATCTCAGCCGCAGATTAATTCGCCGATCTCCGCAATTCCGCAACACGTCAAGTCGAACATTCTGCCGATGAATCTGGCCGGAAAGTCCAAATCAACGCCATCGTCTGCACATAATTCTCCGACTAGATCAGTGCCGACATCTGGCGTCGACTTTCAGTCAGGTTCCGCCGAGAAACATATGCAAAAGACCCGGATTAAAGAATCGGAAATAATATATTTCTGATGTCACAGATTTTTTACATCTAGGGTTGCAGTGACGAACTTTTATCCACATGTTCCCATCACAGGGTGTGGTAGAAGGTAAGGGTAAGGGTAGCTAATCTATAATCTAAGCTGATGAGTTCGTATAAGAGTTATCATGTAATGCATGTGACATCAATCATAGGTCGCTTGAAGTGAAGCCATAGTAAAAAAATTGTAAATCCTGTCAATTAGTGGATAAGATTAATTAAAAACTGTTTGACTCAAGCTTACGAAGAATTAACTATGACCTGACCTTTTTAACCTGTTTGCACTGCAAGATGCAGTCAGAAATGCAGGGAATTCTTTCACTTGCCCTTAACCATTAATACTTTGTGATAAGAATATATGTACTTTCTATTGTGTGAGGTTTTGGTTAACTGAACTTGTTTCAGTGTACTGTATATATCTGGATATTTATATAGCACCTTTTTGGACTTCTCCAAAATGCTGAAACAGAGGTGCAGCTTAGGTAAGCTGATTATGTTATAGTTGTTGAGATTATTTGAGCATTCCTTTTTTTATAGATTTGATATTTTGGTTCAGTTGATCTTTTCTGTACCTTAATTTTGTACTTGAATTTGTTTTATATTTCTGGATAATTGAACCATTACAGTAGTAGTTAGTGCTCCGAGGCTTTTACAAGCTGGAAGCTCATCATGTGGTATAATGAACATCATTATAACACAAATTCTGATAAAGCTCTGTTGGGAACATAGACACCAGATTTCATTGAAATTAGCACTTATACGAATTCTCCAGTGCATGTAGCAGTTTGTAGTGCAATATTTTTAGAGTGCCTGTTAAGAACCTCTTATAGGTGCCAAAACATGGCTAATTAAGAGTTCTATAATGATGTGACCTAGGTAGACAGTTTCTTCAGCTTGAATTTTTTAATGGAAGAATGTACGGATCTCAAGATTCCTATGGCATTAGTTGAGAATTTCTCAAAGTTGCTGAAATATAGATTTCTTATGAACTCTGTCATGAACTGTTTGTGGCAGAAGATGTGTGGAAGCTGGCAGAAGGTACAGTATGTATTGCCTCGGAATCAAGTATTGATGTCTGACACTTTAATCTCTTATATTATTCTTTCAATATTCAGAATAATTCAAATTTTCAGTAAAAGAATCTATGTACGTGGATTATACATGTGTATTTGCAGTTATTCAGAGCCTTTAGAATTCTTTCATCAGTTCTGCATTATTTTAATCTGCAGCTATTTTATATTTTGCTAATAATTTGATTGTTCCACATTTTTGTTTTATTGGTTGAACTTTTTACATTTGAGTTGTTTACTGATGAGTTTTGAAGCAGCCATTGTTCCATTGTCATTTTTTTGTATACGTTTTCAGTCAAAGGATCGTGCAGTTCAATACCTGCAAAACCTGTTACCTGTGAAGGTGTGCAATCTATTAATGTAATTTGTAAGAGGAAATTTATAAAGCGCTTCTTAAGGAGAAGTTCTTTTTACGCAAATTGATTCAAGGAAACATTCCAATTAGTCGGCCTTAACAGCAGTGTACATAACCATGTGATCGTAGATACAGTCTATGATCACACAGGATCAAAACGATGTGATCAAACTGTGTGAGCAAAACCTATAATTTAAGGTCAATGTACATATTCTTGTTATTATGAGCTATAATCGAAGTTCATATTGTACATAATTGTGTCATCCTAAACAAGATCATAAAAGCATGAGTAAAACCTGTGAAGTTCAAAAAACATTTTATAACTTGTTTTTAAACAATTGTACTGTCTTCATAGTTTACTAAATTTAAAAACAAACAAAGTATAAATGATAATCTACACCAAGTAAGATCCCCGTTAGTGTTACACAGAATGTTGCACTTCTCATTTAACAGAAAGTTTCTTTTCAAAACTAACAAAATCCACACAAAAATCCTGCATTTATGAACAACATTTGTACAAAAAAATCCGTTTTCTAAATAAAACCAAATTATCTACACTTAAACACGGCCTTAGAAAAGGCAAGTACCAACACCTTAACGCAACACAAGAAAAATACATAAAACAAAATCATGCTTCAAATACCTAACTCCTTTTGTACAATTCAAAACATTATCGTGAGCAAAATTTATCTACTCGAAGCAAACACAACAGATGTTGAGGAATTCTCAATAAATGGAGATTTCGAAAGTTACACTGGCAGAGACAGTATCCAACTTTTCTTTTTGTGACCTTGGCAACAATCCAACCCAATCTGTCAACAATCACCATATGCAAACTTCAAATACTTTGCTTTGCAAGTCCTGTCGGGTATCATGTCACAGTTAATTAATGCTGAAACGCTGTTCAAATTTTGGATCCACATCCTTGAGCATGTTATGTTAGCGCTTTCATTATAAGAAAACATGTTATTCTAAAGCAGCCGCAATAAGCAAATGTCAACAATGCCGCCTTGAAATCAGCTGTAAGTACTACATCCCTTCAGTTTCAATATTTGACACATATCAGCACACTACTGCAAAAGATCGAACCGTAACTTCAACTTTATGGTGTTCAATCAAGGCTTCAATCTATGAGGCAGTTGCTCAGGAAATCCAATCTATCAAATCAAGGAATCCAATCTTTCAACCAAATCCATGCAATCAAATCAAGGAGTCCATTCAATCTGTCAACCCAATCCAAGCAATCATATCACGGAATCTATTCAATCTCAAACCAATCCAAGCAATCAAATCAAGAAATCCATTCAATCTTTCCACCCATTGCATTCCACCCAACCAACTAATGAGGCCCATCAAACAATCAATTCAGTTCTTTCAAGATATCATTTAAGATCTCTGAAATAGTTATTTGTGTATGTTGCAATCTCTTATTATAATTAGAAGCCTACCACACTTCATTAAGTCTAGTCTGAAATTAACAATTCACTGAGCCCAATGACTTGAAAGTGCTGCTGTCACTGAAACAAGTCATACGAAAAAAGAGTATCTGGTAGACCTTAATACACTACAAGCGTGTACTAAAAGTGACTGGGAAACCAATGCAGCTTGTCATTAAAGTGTTAAAACACATTTTACACCAAAAACCATGCAAAAGTGAAAGCAGAAATTCTTCATCAACTCATCACAAAAATAGCTTTGGTGCAAACACACATTAAAAATTGGCATCTTCAAACAGACCAAATATCACTAAAAATTATAAACTCTCACAGCAACAGCTGAGCAATCATTTACATCAACACGGTCGGTCATGACCCGATTAAATACATTACTAGTTTACTACAAACCTGTGACCCAAAGAAGCCCATGTCATGTCCTAAATATACAGTGCATGACTTAACATTCTTGACCCAAAGAAGCCCAGGTCATGTCTTAAATATACAGTGCATGACTTAACATTCTTGACCCAAAGAAGCCCATGTCATGTCCTAAATATACAGTGCATGACTTAACATTCTTGACCCAAAGAAGCCCAGGTCATGTCTTAAATATACAGTGCATGACTTAACATTCTTGACCCAAAGAAGCCCAGGTCATGTCCTAAATATACAGGGCATGACTTAACATCCTTGTGCCAAGCAGAATACAAAAATTACTGCCAAACTTACCCATAAATGACCTGGTCATGACCTACATATCCATGTCATGACTTAAAAACAAATTACTGCCAACTTGTGCCTAGAAATGACCATGTCAGCCTAAAATCAAGATCAAGACTAAAATACGCATACATTACTGACACCTCTGAGATCGGTATTTGATCTACTCACAAAACAAATTCCAAATAATAAATTTTGATTAATAGTATGCTAACTTTATTTAACAAACAACCCTGTTTCTTCTGTACTTATAATATCTGGACATTTGTACAGCACCTTTTACTTACTTATTTACAGCCTCCTCCCATAACTTAGACAGGACCAGGCCAGCAGTGACCCTCAACGATCCCTGGATCAGTCTGTGTAACTGCTATAATAATTTAACACAATTCTGTAATGCTGAAATTTATCAAGCACCTGCATAGAAGCTATTCACGTGTGATAGATGAAGAAAATGTAGATTTTTTACAGATGGAGTTCATTTTGAGTGGTTATAGTGCTGCACTGTCAAACGAGATGTCAAGAGTTCAAATCCCTGCCAGGGCAGAAATTTGTTTCGAGATTTCTGCTGTGCCTGTGCCCCTTGCCAGTTCAGTTGTAATGGGTACACTGACGGTCGTACACTGTCGTTCGAAAGATGAGAGGGAGAGGACTGGCCGCCTGCCCTCGTATGCCAAGGCTAAGAAAATGAAGTCACTAAAACTCCATACCCATGGCTGCCTCTCAGGCTAGCTGAAACAACTGCTCTTCTTTTTTTATTTACAAACTCAACATTGAAAAATCTGCACAAGTAAGCTAGGTAGTAGTCAAAAACACCTGCATCGTAGCTGACAAGAATGTCATCTGGAACTACATCATCAACTGTGCTGCCAAATAGAATCACATCCTCTGTCACTGGATCTACTTACTTTAACCATGGAGCCATTTCCTCTGTCAATGGGACCATAATCTATTGTACTATTCCTTAATAACTGGAACCATTGTCATAATCAATTGAACCATTTCCTTATGCACTGGAACCACATCCTTTATCACTAGAACCATTCCTCTGCCCAAATATAAAGCTATCACAACTGGATATCGGTATATTCTACTGAAAATTTGATACTGCAATTTGTGAATGCCAAAATCTTGAACCTCCACAATATTCAAACATCAGACTATTTCAGACTTCACACTATTTAGATGCCACAATATTTGAAGACCAAAACATTTAGATCCCAATATGCTCAGGACTTCAATTTCTCTGCCACAACCGTACGAAGCAGAAACATTCCAACATAAAAGATACTGTGGACTGAAGCGAAAAATAGAAATCGGATGAAGTTGTTGATGTCCAGTGCTGTCAAGTGCAGCTCTTCATAGGAACTGACATGAGCGGTTACACCTGAAAGCAAATTATTAAACAGTAATAACATTTTGTCGAAGATCGTTTATATCCTGTGTTTTATGTGCAAATGTGTCTGAGTGTCTGAGATCCGTTGACAATGCCCAGATAGTCAAACAATCAACACCAGTGACTGAACTGACTTAACCAAATGACTTCTGATTTTCCTCACCTATCAGATTTTTCCCCAACATATTACAACTTTTAACATTGATTCACTTACAGGGTGCTTGATAGTGTAGTGGTTACCGCGCTGAACTGTCAATCGAGAGGTCATGGGTTCAAAACCCGCTGGGACAGAAAACTGGCTCAAGATTTCTGCTCCACCTGCACCCCCTAGCCAACTCAGCTATGAGTACACTGACCGTACACTGTTGGTGGGAAGATGAGACTGCGAGGGAAAGGACTGGCCACCCGCCCTCATACGCCAAGGCTAAGAAAATGAAGTCGCTACCACTTTATACCCATGGCTGCCTCAGGGCTAGCTTAAGGGACTGCTCTTCTTCTTCTTCTACACTTATGCAGCAACAGGAAAAACCAATTGATGTCTTCTGCATTATGACAATAATGCTAAAGATGATCATTACATCAGATTCAATTTTACCGTTATTGTGCCAGGCAGGATTATTTTAAATTAAGCTTATCTGAAGATCTCTACAGTATTGTAATTTTAACACACAAGAAGCTCTTAAGCAAAACTGTAGTCTCAAACTGCATGTACTTTCTAAATACATATGCAACTCGCTTATGTAAATGTTATGTATGTTATGTAAATGGGGTGTGCATTTACAAGTACTGAGAAATTCAAGTTCAAATGTATATGGCAGGCATGGGCAACTTCTTTTAACAGAGGGATGCCCTAAGATTTTAAAGGCAGTGCAGGAGCCTTATGCCAATCGCGGGCTAATTTTCACAGATTCATTTGCCCCAGAAAATGAGACAATATTAATTTTATTCAAACTAAATATTGCGGAATAACCGTTAAGGTGAAACCTTAAGTTTAAAGTAGATGAAGATAATTTTAACAATGAAAACATAATTATCCTAATACCTACAGTTCTACACTACAATAAAAAAGAACAAAATAGGTTTTAAGTTTCTTCAGTTTTAAAAATACATTAAACGGTTAGTCTTTACAATGTATCCATTTCCTTGGTGTGCTATGTTTAATGATTAATGTGAGATCTGACACTTGTTTTCACAACACAAATCCGTAATGTTTGCTTTAATGTTCGAAGTGGCAATTCGAAGTTCATTGGAGAGATTGTCATCTGTTAGTCTGCATCTGTTTTGGCATTTTTTAAGTTTCATTTTTGAGAAGAACTGTTCACAAATATACCCGTAAGTGTTTGGAAATAGTGCAACCATTTTCTGGGCATGAAATCTAAGTGAAGATGGCTTCTAAAGTTGTGAACCTACCCACTCTGTGGTCTTGTTTCATGCAGAGTCATTATATTGATGATTGAGTAGTAAACTAGTTGACTAGACTAGACGCCGGATTCTTAACAAATAAGAAACATGTTTTAATGTCGGCCTACGTATAGAAATCTAGCCGTTCACGTAGGGCCTGATATAAGGTTCCCAAGTTCCAGGTACAATGCTGAAATAAGACATGTCAAGGGCCGGTGGAAGGTCCCCAGGGGCCGGATACCGCCCACGGGCCATATGTTGCCCACCCCTGGTGTATGGGGTCATTTTGCACAAGTCGAAAATAACGCTAAGAAATAAAACTCTTATTAATACTGAGCAAATGCTCATTTTTTATATGGCAAAACAATTGATGACTAAACTAAAGGTACCATAGGTTGGCTCAGTTTAATCTCTGTTATTATTTTACATTCTCTTTTCAAGTGTGACAATTTTACCAGCATAGAGAGAGCTTCAGTGAGTTGATTGCTTATGCTGATTTACGTCTTTTATGAGTAAAACTGATCATTGATTTGTTATGAAATCTTAGTTACAATAGACTTACAAGTAAAGCATAGTCATTGGTTAGTGTCAACAAATTAAGGATCTTCTTTGTAAGTTGCAGGAAAATTAATGATAATTAACTTTCGTTTCTTTATATTTAGCAACCATGGTGCTTGGTGCCTACACTGGACAGATTTAAACAATTTTAATTAAGATTTTTTATGGTAAAATTAGCAAACACCAACCCACTTATGGTACCTTTTCCAATATAGTATTTCTCATGGCTTTGCATTTGTAGCGAGTTAATATGTGTATAATTCAGGGAAAGATAGACAAATTTGAAATTGGATGTAGTGCAGGGAGCACTATTATTTTTTTCCTTCATTTTTTATTATTTATTTGCATTCACTGTTTCTGATAATGTGCTAAACCAGTGTCTAGAAATGGACAAAGTTGCAATTATTTGAAAAATGTGATTAAAGGACTCTTGTCTTATAGTTTCGAGAGTCTGAAATCAAGTCAAGACTGCATGACATTGCACACACTCAACTACTTTGGACTGGAAACCACTTAAGACTTATCTGGACACTCAAAGCATACTTGGTATGTGTTTATTTGAGATTTGGAGATCAAATTTAATTCCAATTAACAGCTTTTGAACCTCTAATAAAACGACTATTGAATGAAAGGACTTTGCTGCCTTTATCCCCGATTTTCAATGATTATGTGACATTTCTATAGCTTACTGCATCAAAAGTTATGATCTATTATAGATGAAACTTCACAATCCTTACAAGGACTTATTATAGAACACAAGTACATAATTTTTCTAAGTCTACAGTTTTAAAATCAGTTTTCTCAGAAGCAGAATTTTTTATGGTAATCTTTGAACTTGTAGTTTTACAAGTTTTTTGCTGACATATTGAAGTAAAATTTGGAAAATATAACCCAATAACGTCAACAAAACCTCAGGGCATATTTAGTCCCAAGACCTCAGATTTGGTACCATTCTCCTAGCGAGTCACATGAGCACGAATAGTTTTATGGTGCCTTTTAAAAGCTCTCAAAAGCACTGTCACATGGACAGTGCTTTTGCTTCATGACATGTTTCTGATGGAACAGGAGGTGCTGGAAGATCATTCTACAAGGAAAAGGAAGTCTGTGAAAGATGCTAATATGCTAATTGTAATCATAATCATAAACTCCAGCCTTCTAAAGCTAATATGTATGGATGTTTGTAAAATCATTTCATATGCCACCTTTTAGGACCTCTCAAGGACACAGCAAACACGTCTCACTAATACACTTAACTACGGTAGGTGCAATCTAAAGAGATGATGAGAATGTGGTTTAAGCTGAAGAATGCAAGTAATCTCTCAGCAAAAATTAATGTCTTTGCTGATCAAAAATTGTTTCAAATACTCTGCTCAGCATATACTCTCAGCCTACCTTGAAGTCACATTTGTTAAGATAAAATTTAATGGCCACAGGCAGGGGCGTCTATCCCCCCCTAAGTCAATGAAGCAACTTCTCCTTTTTCCTCCTCTTCTTCCCCTTCCCCTCCTCCCCCCTAAAATGGTGGCACACACACTGACAGATCTTCCCCCTATTTTTGGATGGAGCATTTGCTCCAAGGTTTCTATGGTGTAGACGCCCCTGGCCACAGGTGCAGCAACTCAGGTACTTAACAGATGCTACGTTAAATATCTTGATATATACATGCACACATACATACACTAAAGAGACAATATTTTTCAGCAGAGAGAAAAACATTCAAAGGTTAAAAATTCTGTCACCTGTTTAGCTGTGCGAGTCAATTGAAATCCTTGGGTGCCGTCAGGTCCCTTGGGTTGTCTCATCACACCAAACAAATCTGTGGATTTCATACCATCTGCACCATTACCTTCCCCAGCTTTTCTCATAATTCTGGGGCTTGTACCAGGACTATTCCCAGCCAATGAGCTCTCTTCCTGGGCCTTCAGACGCCTCTGGACCCAGGGACTTTGTGACGGACTTTCATGGCCTCCCCTAGACCGATTTTCTGGGCTAGTCGAGAGTGGAAGATCAGCTGCAAGGGGCGAAGGACCATGGCCACTTCGGCGTCTTAGGCTTGTGGGGCTAGCCCGCGGACTTGACCTTGGACTGGATCGAGGGCTTGACCGGGGGGTTGAGCGTGGTGACCCACAAGGACTCAGTCGGTTTGGGTCAGGTATCAGGGTCAGGGATGTACGACCTGTGACCCCAACATTTTCGTCACGTTTTGGTGGCTTCTTGTAATCATCTTTTGGCCGATTATTGTCACCCTGTGATCCTTCATCGTTGGATATCTTCTTTCCGCTAGGGGACTCCTTTCCTGTCCTTTTCTCCTCCTTTCCAGCCTTCTTTGGAGGAGGAGCAAGCAGAATGACCTTCATGGCTTTCCGTATCTCTCCGTTTCCTCCTTCGTCTATCTTTTCGGATGCAGCCTTCGCCGACTCGTGCTTTTCATACTCGATGAGCGCACAGACGGAATTTCCGACATCTGGATGTTTTGCAAGATGCTTCTTCACATCTTGGGGAACCGGTTTTCCGGGTCGGAGAACCCGGATCAGTGCAATCTCTCCAAATTTCGAAAACTGCTCTGCGACGTCTTCCACTGTTGGGTTATCAAATGGCAGATTAAAGGCTACAATTGTTCGTGATGGCGTAGTTTCATCATGATCAGGTAATGGTTCCTTTCGCCTGACCTTTGTTCCCTCGTCGTTGACCTCCAATTTTTCCGAACTGTGTAGACAGTGTGCCACGACACGGTAGTCCTTTGTCAGTGACTTGACCTTACGGAACGAGGTCACCAGCTTGAGGCTGACATATCCAAGTTTGTTTCGGCGGACGTGCTTCAACATGAAAGCGTCGTGGATGATGTTTTCGTTCGAAAAATAGAACTCCACCTGGTCTACAATTCGCTTTCTCAGTTCGTCAGATGGAATCTCGAAATCGAGTTCTGTCTTCGCTTCCTGCGCCCCGTCTTGATCCGACGCCTCTCCGCTCAGTGCACACTCGTCATCAGTCCCATATACAGACGAACTGGCTGATCCGGAACTATAGCCGCTCAAGACCTCAACCGTTGCGTCGTCTTTCAACTCCTCCACGCGAAGAAACGGCGCTACGATCTTTCCGTCGACTGAAATCGTTGGAGTCGGCCCAAATCCCTCTTCCTTGATCTCCCCGCCATCTAACCCTTCGGCCAAGTCAGCTACCTCGCCCATCGTCTAGTCTAGACTGTCAGCAACTTGGTTAACAGTCCAAATTAAACGGCTGCGAATCCTGACAGTACGCGCCGAAGGAAAAGATGCGTATTCTCAAGGGAAAACGGACCACCTCCCAAGCCGTCCCTCACAATTACATAAACAATTAAACAACGGACAGAGTAACAATAACAGGAAGTGCGACCAACGAGGGAGTGCGACTTGGCAACGTCTTATTCTTTCTGGACGTTTATGATGCGCTACTACTAGTAAGTAATTAAACCAATGCTATTCTCTAACCAGACAGGTCAAACATTTTGCTACGCATTTCAATTTCTTTATTGCTCCTTTTAATGCATAAATTATTTTATGGGGAGGGGATAGAGTAATGGTAATACTCATGGCCATGAGAGCATTAGGTCGCGGATCGATACCCGTAACCCATCTAGGGCGGCGCTTTGTATGGATGCCAAACCGTGCGTTTAATTAAGATCTTCATTGTACTGTAATGTTTCAAAGTAATCTTACTGCGTAAGCCCTACTTGTCAGTTTGAATTAATAAAGAAGATTATTATTATTATTATTATTATTATTATTATTATTATTATTATTATTATTATTATTATTATTATTATTGTTATTATTATTTAATCTTTTAGACTATAATTATCAGAGTGAGACAGTTGCCACAAAATTTAGGAAAGCCCTACTTGGGACTAATTTGTAATGTTATTCCCAGGCCCTACAAGTCAAATCTAGCGCATAATCATCGTAGGCCTAATCCTAATCGTAAACACTAAATTTCCAAAGCCCAACTTGAGAGTTAAGCGCAGGGCACCAGCTTATTCACGAGTTCTAAGTAACCCATCGACGTATAATTATTGGGCCAAGGTTCTGTTTCTTTCCAGAGAATTATAATAATTTATACAAGAGATATTGGGACTGAAGGACAAAGATGATCGTGTGCCGTAGTATATGTCTACAACGTCCGCAGGAAGAACGTCAGCTTCGTGTTCTGATGTAACTCTGTAAGTTTTCATCGACTCTCATATTATTCTTATTATTATTATTTTTCCCCGAGGTAGGCCCTACATAGGATCCCTCGGGTGTTCAAAAATTAGGGGCATTATTATTATTATTATTATTATTATTATTATTATTATTATTATTATTATTATCATTATTATTATTATTATTATAAATTATCGTTTATTCAAACGAATCTCGTTGTCAGAACGGAGTGATTTACATTTCGTGGGTTGCGGGTTAGGCCTATATAGGCCTATCTAGTAGGCAATAAGTGTTTTTAAACATCAAACGACCTAGAAAGTTCTTGTCTTCGACGGGAAGAGCAAAAGGGTTAGGCCTGGGTCTCAGATTATTCCGTGCTTACGAGCGATCGATCGCTGTCCTTGGTCGCTCGCCTAGCAAAGGTCCGCGCGAGCGGTAAATCGCTCGCCTAGCCGAATAATACTGTTACTGTAGTCATTATTAGCCAAGTAGCAAGCTAAAACTTATTACAACTATGATGCGGGACGGAAAACGGAACTGAATTGAGATAAGCCTACTAGCCTACAGTGGCGGCGCGTGGATTTTTCAAAGGTGGTGCGAAGCAACAGTATGCCGCCCCCCCCCCAACCCCGTAAGGCGGCAGGCCTGTCTAGTCGTCTAGTGAAATTTTTTCTGTGTTGTGTGTGATAGTAGTTAGTAGTAGCCTTAGCCATTAGTAGCCTACTGTAGTATAGAGCACAGTAGCAGATGATGCAGATCCGCTACTAATGTCACTATATGTACTGCGCACTTTAAGTACTTTTAGCATTAGCAAATCAAATCAGAGGGGGTTTTCCAGTCAAAAGAGGCCCGAGTACGGTTGCCAGAAGGCCAAATCAAATCAGAGAGGGTCTCAAGAAAGTAGTTCAAAAGAGGTCTGAGTCCAGTTCCAGGGGCCCAGATCAAGAGAAGAGGCAGAGCAGCTGTCAAGGCGGGTGTCGTTTAGGGCGAGAATAATTCGAAGGAGGAGGATCAGATGAGTCAGGGTAGGAGTACTTGAAAAGGTGAGACTCGTTTTGAGTCGAAAGCTCGGGGGTGATAGATAGAGGAACATGAGGAGGATGAAGGACGGGTTGCAATGATGACGGAGGAACTGAGAAACTGCGGAATTCAGGAGGGGAGATCATTCTAGAGGCGTGGTGATGTGTTGGATATGGCTCGGTTGGAGAACTTGAGAACTGGGGGTTGAGAGTGACTGAGATAGGAATATGATCGGGTGGAGCTGGTTGCCTGGGTGGTGAAGAGATTACGGAAGTACTTGAGCTGGGACTATTGCAGGAAGTTGTAAGTCAGTGATAGGACTTTGAAGTGGATTCGCTCTGGGATTTTTAGCCAATGGAGTGATTTGAGAATGGGAGTGATATGATGATGTTTGGGCATGCTAGTTACAGCCCTTGATAGTCTATTTTGGATAAGTTGCAGACGCTTGATTTGGGTGGATCCAAGGTTGAGGAAGAGGGAATTGCAGTAATCAAGCGTTGAATGAACAATGGAGGTAGCAATGGTGGAGGCAGTTTTAAGGTCGAGCATGAGCTGGATGCGTCGGAGGTCACGAATGTGCATGAAACAGGAATGCGGGAGGTTGGAGATGTGGTTAGAGAAGCCTGAGAAGGAGAGGTGTGCATCAAAAGTAATACCAAATTATCAATATAATTAAGCGCAATCATTATCTCTAGAAACGAGAGGTGTACCTAGGGGGTGCAGAGGGGTACATGTGTCCCCGGGCGCCAAGGAAAGGGAACGCCAAAATGAGGGTTAAAATAAATAATTTTACTCTTAATTTTGATGCAGTTTTAACTAATTTATCTCAAATAAATTTATATATCCAGTTGTATCCTCGATCATTACTTACAAACCAGTTCTCAAGTATGATTTTGGCGCCCCATTGAGCACTAAGGGGTGACATGCAATGTCATGCATGTACTATCTGTATTTTTCATATTTTATTTCATTAAAATTATAATTGCCATTCGATTATTTGGAAAATGTGAAATAGTTAAACGGGGGTGAGGGGGCGGGGCGCCAAATTCATAGTTCGTCCGTCCCGGGTTCAAAATATTCTAGCTACGCCGCTGCTAGAAACTAGGCCTAACAATCATCTAAATTAATTTAAAACTTAGAAATATATTGAAGCTGACATGAAAAGTGAAGATTTACAGTTCACTGAATTATGATATTAAAGTTTCATTGAAATTTCTAGCAACGAGTTACGTAGCAACTCCAAATGAAACACTACGGTGACCACAGGAAGCACAAAAAAAATTCCAGGTAGTCAAAGTGCCGCCCCCTCAAGTGGCCGCCCGGTGCGACCGCACCCCCTTGCACCACCCACGCGCCGCCACTGCTAGCCTATAATATGCAGCTATACGAATAAGATACACAATACGCTGTACACAAAAGCTTCCGGGTCGCTCGCGCGTCGCTGGCCTACTTAGTCCAGCGCGATCGATTTTCACACCGCAAACTATTTTCAAATGGGAAGCTCTGGCTGTGTCCCTCTGCACCCCCCCACCCCGTTCAGGGCAAGACCGCCCCAGGACATGGGCCGTTTGTTAATAATAGCCCCAAATAAGATGGCATCAACCACACTTGCCATGCAATTGACTGAAGGGGCATCCACAGGGAGGAACCCGGCTCGTTTCGCTCGACAGAGAAACCGCTCCAACCAACCATGTTCAGCTGCACTCAGCAGCGCCCACCAGGCCGGGGATACGTACATCAGTCTGGCAATCGTAGTGGTCCGCGTTACCACGAACAGGGCATGACTTGTGGGGGGATAGAGTAATGGTTACACCAAGGGCGTCTATCCCCCTAAGTCATTGGAGCAACGTCCCTTTTCCCCCTCTTCTTCCCCCCTTCCAGTTCCTTCCCCCCCCCCCCCAAAATGGTGGCACACACACTGACAGATCTTCCCCCTATTTCTTGGATGGAGCATTTGCTAAAAGGTTTCTATGGTGTAGACGCCCCTGGGTAACACTCATGGCAGGAGAGCATTAGGTCGCGGTTTGATACCCGTAACCCCCTCTAGGGTGGCGCCTTGCATGGCTGCCAAACCGTATGTTTAATTAAGATCTTGATTGTACTTTCATGTTTCAATGTAGGCATAATCTCACTGTGTACTTGTCAGTTGTAATTAATAAAGAAGAATATTATTATTGTTATTATTATTATTATTATTATTTATTTTATTATAATTTTTATTATTATTATTATTATCATCATCCCGAAGCGTTCTAAGGGCATATAACAGGGATGGGAAACATAGGGCCTGCGGGCCGGATCCGGCCCCTGGGGACCTTTAGGACGGGCCTTGACAAGTATTAGCATTGTACCTAGAACTTGGAAACCTTTCACCCGGCCCTACATGAATGCCTAGATTTCTGAATGTAGGCCGACATTACAACATCTGTTCCTCATTTATTTAAGAATCCGGCCTATA
Source organism: Allolobophora icterica (assembly GCA_963556255.1). Taxonomy (NCBI): domain Eukaryota; kingdom Metazoa; phylum Annelida; class Clitellata; order Crassiclitellata; family Lumbricidae; genus Allolobophora; species Allolobophora icterica. The sequence continues at coordinate 25,962,227 of OY744609.1, read as the reverse complement.
GTCTAGACAACTATAGTTTACTACTCAGTCGTCAACGTATACTCTCTGCATTAAACAATACCACTGAGTGGCTAGGTTCGCAACTTTAGAAGCGATCTTCACTTAGATTTCATGCCCTGAAAATGGTTGCACTGTTTCCAAGCACTTATATTTCTGAACAGTTCTTCTCAAAAATGAAACTAAAAAAATGCAAAAATAGATGCAGACTAACAGATGACAATCTCTCCAATGAACTTCGAATTGCCACTTCGAACATTAAAGCCAACATTCCGGATTTGTGTCGTGTGAAGAGCGTTAATCATGTTAAATATAGCACACTAAGCAAATGGGGGGGATTTTTCTGGGGCATAATTTTTGTAGGGGAAATGACTTTTTAACATGCTATTCGTGAACAGTGTGCACAGAAAACGAGACAATTTTCAAAATCCAGCGAAGGCATTTGTTCCTCCGCACATCCATGTTCTAGCGCGATGTTTGTGTCTCTTAATGTATGGACATGATGTGTATTTGACCACATTAGCGTCAACTATACACTATCTACATGCCTTCGCACTGTGAATTATTTACCACTAGATGGCCTACCGTTGATGCTGGCTCTACCAGTGCTTTGTACTTCCTGACTCCTGCCGTCTAGCGGTGACATTTGCCCACCTAGCGTCTGTATCTGTAATTCAAAGCGTAGAGTAGATACCTAGCTATATATGCTCAGTCATCTATCGGATGTGGATGATGTTATATGGTAGATGAACTCGTCATCTTAAGATCTATAAAAGATGAAGGTGAATGACTAAAGTTGTTCTTTAGGCTAATCTACCTGTGGAGAGGATTTAAACGATAGATTTGAAGTGAAGCACTTATAGAGGTATATCATCTTATGTGATCTTTTCTAATCTCATATAACGTTTTAATTATCTGATCAATCGTATTCTGTTACAATACCAAATCTAATCTGCTCCACTCCTCTCTGATCTACTCTACTCCAGATCTGGTAACAGATTTTTAAATGCGTCTTATAGATACTTTAGATAATGATTTCATTTGGTATAATTATACATACATGAATGCATGTAACGTATAAACGTACATTTACATAATGCAGTTTAGGATATATATATATATATATATATATATATATATATGCACATTAACTGTGTCTGCATACATACATGCATATAAACATAGATGTATATAATTATTGTCTCAATAGTATTGAGACAATACATAAAGAATCGGCTAAGCTGTTGAGGGGAAGGGATGTGTTCTGTCAATGGCGTTACAGCTCCAACTTATTTTTTTACTCTGCAGCCTCACTTTCGTGTCTCAGTTTCGTAGCCGGTTCTGACCGGTCAGTAAAAACAGGGTCCGTTTTTCCAAACGGGGAAGCGCTCCAGGTGACGGAAGAGGTGGAAGGAAGGAGGATAAAGAGAAAGGAGAGGAGATGGATGTCGACGAAGCGCTGCTGAAGATAGGAACGTTCAACCGATGGAGAATTGTCATCTATTCAATGATCTGTACCAGCGTCACTTTCTCCGGATGTTGGCATATGATGTCCATCGTATTTACAGGTCAGTCACTCGCTTACTCACTCACTCACTCATTCACTCACTCACTTACCCACCCACCAAACCACCCAAACTTAGTAACGTCTTTGCTTATTCGTTTAACACTTAAACGGCGAGTTGTAATCATGGGCAAAATCCAGGGCGCAAGGGGCGCCCTGGATTTGCAAATATTTTATAAAAATAAAATCTTGATTGTTATGATTATTACAACAGTCCCAACACGATTTTCAATGCCAAGAAACACTTAATTATTTAGGGAAAGTCCTTGATCATCATTTGTTTTAAACTTGTCTATGCAAAAGCGTCATTCCCCCACTTTTTTGGCCCTCCTAAAAAAAATTTGCGCCCCCCTAAAAAATTTTGCGCCCCCCCTAAAAAATTGGTTGTAATGGTTTCCCAGTCGCTTTTAGTGCACTGTCGTAATCATTTAATCACTTAATCACTCAATCATTTAATCGCTCGCTCGCTCGCTTTCTGGCTCAAAGATGATTAAGTGTTTTGTTACATACGTTCATACATACATTCAATCACACGTTAAGTTAGTCACTCAATCACTACCATGCTAATTCACTCAATCATTTGATCACTGATTGATTGACTGACTGACTCACTGAAGGAAGTCGCTCGGTCACTAACTGACTGCTCGCTCTATCAGGAACTCAAACTCAACGACGGACTGACTGACTTACTCTCGAGATTGGATTGGATTGGATCCCTTAAGTTATCACAGGAGTCGAATTTTAACTGTATTCGGCAGCCTAGCAAAGCGCCCATCACGTCCTACAACTCATTTTCACAAACGCGCCATCTCGCGAATGATAGGCTGAGTGGACCTTGGGAGGGTTACAGGAGGCGATCCCGCTACGTAATGCACTTCACGCCAGTGATATTGCCACTATTCTATGGACCCCCCGATGGCGACATCGACGAAGACGATGATGATAATAATAATAATGATAACGATCATGATCTTGATCTTGATTATGATGATCCATCATATCGATGAGTAGAAGACTTATTGTGGCGCCCGTTTGATCCGTATTTTATTCAGAGCTTGTTCTTGACCGCAATAACTCCATTTGTTTGATACGTCCAATTACCACCGGAAACGCAGATAATGATGGGATAGCATGTTCCAATTAATAAAGGCCAACCACGAATAACATAGCAAAGCCATATATATATATATATAGGCCTATGCATTGGATATATATATATATATATATCACATATAGTCATGTATACATACAAATACATACGTATACATGTGCGTATATATATATACCGATTTATATGTATATAATAAGAAGATAAATATTAAGTACGAATTTAAGGTCGGAACTGTAGAATTGACATTGTTGGCCTGTCAATCACTTTAAGGCACAGATTATTTGGTGACACAGTTTATCAGCACCTCATGTCCCCTGCCCTACTCTCTGTCCTCTGCTCATCGAATGTGTTCTCTGTCCCGTGCTGTGCTCTCTGTCCCGTGCTGTGCTCTCTGTCCTCTGCGCATGTACGCTTTTTGTCCTCGGCTCATCAATGCTCTCTGTCCTTGGCTCATCTATTCCCTTTGTCCTCGGCTCATCTATTCTCTGTCCTCGGCTCATCTATTCTCTCTGTTCTTCTTGCATTTCTGCTCTGTGACCTAGGCTCATCTATTGTTTTTGTCCTCGGCTCATCTATTCTCTCTGTCCTCGGTTCATCTATTCTCTCTGTCCTCGGTTCATCTAGTGTTTCTATCCTCTGCGCATCTATTCTCTGTCCTCTTCGCATATATTCCCTGTGTCCTCGGCTTATTTATTGTTTCTGTCCTCGGCTCATCTATTCTCTCTGTTCTCTGCGCATCTATTCTCTCGCCTTTCAAACTCAGTGAAACAATACTTGTGAAAGTAGAGATTTAAAGTAAGCTGACGTTATCTCTTCTGCGGCGTCTGAACTTTCCATGAAACGGAATCTCTCTAAACCAAACCCCAGACTCATGCATGGGTTAAACACCAAGACTCCTAACCACTTCCGCCATTGTTTTCCTTCTAGGTGGAGAGCCCAAGCACCACTGTAAACTGTGGGAGAACGAAACCCTCAATGGTTCCATTCCGCTGGTACTTGGAAAGGGCAAAAGGTGGAGCTACTCGCAGTGCACTCGTTTCGTCAATTCGTCGCTTAGCAACACAACGATGCCATGTCCGAATGGATGGACGTACGACAGACAGGAGTTCGAAGAGACCATCGTCACCGAAGTATGGAGGACGATTTTGTAGCGCCAGTAGTTTATTTCCATTCATCAAATGCATGGTGTGTTGTGTTTGGTTTTGAGGAAGTCTCTTTCTACTAGGCAACATATGTAGCTGTTTTTTTTTTATAAACCTTGATGTAATTGACTCAAATGTGATACAATCTAATATGATATACAGGGCTGTAGTGGTAAAATTAGAGGTGAGTATACGCTACCGGTTAGTTTTCCGAAACAAATTAGAGGTAAGTATACGCTACAGTATTTTGTGAGTATAAACTACAGTATTTTAATATAAATAAATATAAATATTTTGTGAGGTGAGTATACGGTCTCTAGAGGTGAGTATACGCTGTATACCCGCGCATACCCTCGACTACAGCCCTGATGATATAATAAACTCTAATCAAACCTGAGTTGATCTGGGCTGGTCTTGTTCAATCTGGTACAGCGATATGATATCTGACACTTGTATATAGGACCTGTGTAGTACAATGGTATAATATGGTACAGCATAGTATGGCGTGGTGTGATATAGTATTGTATAGAATAGTATCGTATCACATGACATAATATGATATAAATAACCAACGTAATATCCGTCTGTCTGTCTGTCTGTCGCGTAACCCAAATGTCTGGCGTCAGCGAGGAAGGAATGGAGGGAGGGAGGCCTACCCTCCATGCCTCCCTCACTCACTGCAACGCGCCAGTACTTTGACAATGCCCTCCATGCCTGACGCCACTGAGGGAAGAATGGACGGAGGGAGGGCCGGTAGCAAACAGCCCTCCCTCACTCCCTCACTCACAGGCTTCGTGAACCTGTACTTCGACAATGTAGGCAGCAAATTGACTGTTAAATCATGATGTTGTTGTCTTTCAAACTAACCGTTTTCTTTACAGTTTAAAGTGTTTAATTGCAATGATTACAATTTAGCTTACGTAGCTTTTGCATTTTTACTTTTGAGCACACTAAATTTACACACTATGATTGTTCACGGGTTTCAGCTAGTGTTATATAGTTTAGTATAACGTAACATAACATATCATAGTATAACATAATATAACCATACAATCTGTTCTCAAGGCCACCAAGCTTTGCCTCATCCTTTTTGCGAAGCAGCTTCGAGAATTGAAGTGCGGTGTTTATGATGGGAAAACGTGATCTAAGCTATTAGTAGCTATTGCTGATGTTGGCGACGATAACGATAATTATGAAGATGAATCTGGGAGAACAGTTTCAATGATCGTCATTAATCTCATCGCCCGTTAGATGGCAACACATTAAACGGATGACTTATCCGATCCAATTTGACTCGTAAACGATTCGGTATATGAATACTACATGGAGATTTATCATCCGCTGATTGGGACAAGTTGTTATTAGAATGATCGATGGCTCATTTATTCGGTTCTACGTCTATCGTCCAGAAAATTCACTTATTATGTAGAACTCGTCTTTCACACGCACGCCGTTAACAGCTAGGTGTCACTAGTTCACATGTCCTACAACCACTCGCACCACCACCATCACAACCACCATCATCACCCCACCACCAACACCACCACCAGTACTACTAAGTGGTAGTAGTAGGCTAGTAGCAGCCTTTACTATTGTGATTATTAATGACGGTGTTAGAGACGTGGTTCATGTAGATTACGATATTAGGGTGATGACGATGTGGATGATAATGACGATGGCGATGATTACAATAATGCTGTTGATGATGATGATGATGATGATGATGATGATGATGATGATGATGATGATGATGATGATGATGATGATGATGATGATGATGATGATAATGATGATGATGATGATGATGATGATGATGATGATGATGATGATGATGATGATGATGATGATGATGATGATGATGATGATGATGATACTGACTATAGCGATGATGATGTTTCGTCGTTGTTTTGTCAGTGGAACCTCGTCTGCGACAAGAACTATCTGGTCGAGACATCTCAGTCGGTCTTCAATTCCGGTGTGATGGTCGGAGCGTTCGTGTTCACGTTGCTCGCTGATCGAATCGGCAGGAAGCCAGTGCATATCCTCTGTCAGTACACGATGCTCGTACTTGGATTGGGCATCGCCTACTCCGGAAACTACGCCACTTTCGTCGTTTTACGGTTCTTCCAGGGCGCCATGAGAGAGGCAGGTGACACGTATCTCTTGGCACAAATGTCTTTTGATTGTGTGATTGATTGGTTGCTGAGATGACTGGCCGATTGATTGCTTGATTTATCCATTAATTTATTCAGTCGTTAATTTATTGAACCCAGCAATAACATCTTATACTGGCAACTTACAATATATCTCTGCCATGGAATACATGAGATTTAGTAATTTATTGATTGATTTATTTTGTCAGTTTATTAAGTGACCAACTGATTGATTAAGTAATTTGTCGATCGAATCAGTAATCAATCTGTTAATTTGTAAATTAATTAACTTAATCGATTTGTTAGTGATCGATTGAGTGATCGATTAAGTGATCGATTGATTGAATAGGGCGCTGGGCTGGTGGGCATCGTGATGGCGTGTGAGTTGTTTCCAGCCATTCATCGAACGTTCGCTGGAACGGCTCTGGAACTGTTCTGGGCGACCGCTTGGATGGCCCTCGCTCTGATAGCCTACCTCGTTCGCCACTGGAGGTACCTCCAGCTGGCAGTTACTCTGCCACCCATCTGGACGCTGTCTCTTATCTGGTAAGTTAAAGAAAACTACCAGGAAAACCTCGTCTGACTCAAGAACAATTGACTTACACAAATTTACATTAGTTTACCAATCCTTTAAATCTGAAACTCGACTGATATCTTGGACATTATGATAATGGCGCAATAGAAGTCGTCAGATTAGATGACCTCACTTACCATAATTTATGCTAGTGTCATATCGTATCCGATTGTTGCTCATCTCTGCTTATCTTACCTTGCTACTACTTCTACTACAACAACCACTACTACTACTGCTGCTGCTATTACTACTGCAACTATGATTATGAGTATAATGATGACGATTGTCATTATTACTATTATTATTCTTGTTGTTGTTGGTGTTGTTTTATTATTATTATTATTATTATTATTATTATTATTATTATTATTATTATTATTATTATTATTATTATTATTATTATTATTATTATTATTATTATTATTATTATTATTATTATTAAAATTATAGTTTGTAATCTAGTCCAAACATTTACAAGTTTCTTACTTGATGTCTTAGATATCTGGATGCTATACAAATCATTGTTTGCAATTCCAGGTTTCTTCCGGAATCCGTGCCATGGCTTGTGGCTAACGACCGTATCGAGGAGGCTGAGAGCATCCTTCGAAAGGCAGCGAAGCATAGTGGAGTCCAGTTTCCGGATCCAATACTGAAAAACCACAAAGAGATGCTGGTCAGACATTGTCTACCCATTCGATCCGATCCGTTCCAAAGCAGTCCGAGTTGATCACTTAGTTAATTTGAAAGGACAATCGACTGATGCTAACGGCGCTATAGAAGTCATCATATTAAACTAAATTACCCTTGATTAGATTAGATTAGATTATTAGACTATATTAGATCGGATTGATTTATGCCTGATCCGATCCAATTCGCTCACATAAAGCAATCACTGACTGGCGAATTTGCAATATTAGTGGCAGTTATTAAAGTTGATCAGACTAGGTTGAGCTAGATTAGATTAGATCTGATCCTAATATACCTAACTCGATCCATTTCGATCTTATTCAACGAACTAATTTCGTCCTCTCTTTTCTGGTGTCAAACTTAACTTAACGATATTTTGTTGTGTAGCAACTGGAGCTTGAGATTGATAACGAGGAGCAGGAAGTTAAGGTGAAGAAGCAGGTGGATGGAGAGATGGTTCACCTGAACAATTCCATTGCAAACGATCAAAAAAAGAACCCGGATGGAGTTGATGTAGCGCCACTTGATCGGAAGACCGGATGTGGCGCCCTCTGTTGTCGTCGCGTGGTCGCAAAGGGACCGGAAGTGGGTTCGCGAACTAAGCTGACCTGGCTGGACGTCATGAGGTCACCGACGATGGTCCTCTACACGGTCATCATGTGCTCGCTTTGGTCAGTACTTACATTCTCCACTCACTGTGATGACCCAATAGAGCATGATGTAAGTCAGTTGCGTAGCTGGCTGAAGTTTCCGGGAACTGGACCCCTCAACGTTACCTCTAAGCTGTGCGGGTGTGGAGGCACGAGTTTTGAAGCTTGCGCGCACAATCATTTCCTGCTAGCACACAGATTTCATGAGCGTCTAGTTTTTAACACTTCAATTAACGACGATCTGCATTGATTTCCCAGTCACCTTTAGTATATGCTCGACTTACCATTCTTTCCTAGCACAACCATGCATTTCTCTTTCCATTCTGAGTTGAAGTCAGGACTAGCACTCTTGGATTACTCTCTGGAAACACCCTCTGATTTGACGTAGCGCTCGTGAATAGGCTGGTGCCCTGCGCTTGGCCTTCGAGTGGCGTCTTAGAAGTTTGTAGATTACTATTACGATTACGATGTTCTCTCATTTTCGCTTCATTTCATATAACGCTCATAATTGAGGATATATAGTTTTATTAATATTATTTTAATGACTATTTGAGTTAAATTTATAAAATGTATGGAATCGCCAAAATGATTCCGGTATTGGACAGCTTCTGTGGCCGGATGTTCTAAAGTGGTCTTGCACAAAATGACAGACAGTTTTCAAAAATGAGAATTGTTTGACACACCACCTAAATACAGCTGGTGTACCACCTTTGACCCACGGTCCACTTTTGTGCCGCGGTCCGCAGTTTGGGAACCACTGGCTTAACCAATGTAACTAACCAGGCTGGCAACGTAATGTAATCCGTTCCATTCTATTCTGTGCAGTTCCGTTCTGTATCGTTTGATTATAATTATTCTATCGGATCTATCGGATCTCTCCTATCATGACCTCATCGAATCTGATCTAAGCCAATCTATTTTAGTGTAGACTGGTTTAATCTACTAATGTAATCGATTCTAATCTTATTTGCCCCAGCCTATCTACAGTATAGCATTATCTGATCCGATCGAGTCTGATCAGAACACTTAAATGATCAACTAATCGATCAAATCGTTACTCCATCGATTATAATAGATGCGTTCATCGATCCGTGATCACATTTATGATGATGATGATGATGATGATGATGATGATGATGATGATGATGATGATGATGATGATGATGACGATGATGATGATTATTATTATTATTATTATTATTATTATTATTATTATTATTATTATTATTATTATTATTATTATTATTATTATTATTATTATTATTATTATTATTGTAGGTTCGCCAGTGGAATCGTCTACTACGGTCTGTCGCTGAGTACTTCAACTTTGGCCGGCGATAAGTACGTCAACTTCTTGCTCAGCGGTGCAGTCGAAGCACCGGCCTACGGAATGACCGTCATTGTGCTCAAAAGGTATGCTATAATGATACGAGGTACGCTATGCCGATAAAAGGTACGTTATGAAGACATGCATAAGGTACGCTATGACGATAAAAGGTACGCTATGACGATGAAAGGTACGCATGATAATGACCATGGGCGTAACTTTGGTCTAAAAAGTGGGGGTTCCAATTTCTTACAAACAAGAAGCAAGGCGGAGACTGCGATCTTTGAGAAGGCACAATAATAAAATATTGATTGGCGTTGTTCAAAAGGTGGGGGCGGGGGTACTGTACACTCCAGTCCAAAAAGTGGAGGGTACGGGTACCCCTCGTACTCCCCACAAATTACGCCTATATGATGATGACCAGGTTGGAATAACTACGAAAACAACGACAAATGATAATTATTGATAATAAATAATACTTATTATAATTTTACAAAAACGTGATGCCGATATTGATGTTGGTTTTGATGACCGTGATGACGATGATGATAACGACGATGACGATAGCCGTTGTTGTGTTGTCGTTGTCAGGTTTGGTCGTAGATGGCCTCTCTTCCTCTTCCATTTGACAGCAGCCGTTGTTCTATTTGCAAACATCTTCATTCCACACGAAACAGGTAAAACGACGATAATGAAAAAGTATTAAATGTCGTTAGTGCATTCTTAAAGGACGTCTTGTGAGTTCCATCCCCAGTCATGGACATTGACTTCGCCCTGAGGGGATTTTAGTGAAAGATAGCTTAACCAAAGATAGCTTAACCATGCAGTCACCAAGTAAACGAGACTGCAGACGACAATAAAGAACATTTCCTTGGAGGCATCCAAGAAGCCTTAATCAAGCCTTGCGTAAAATTAACTTCGATTATGTTGATGTCACACTTACTTGACTTGGCATGGATTTAATAATTAGACCTACCGTATTATGGCAAGAGACAATGTTTCATTTCTATTCTCAGAGATTCAAATAATTCTGCGTTCGTTCATCCATTCCTCCCACTGGCGTTACTTAGTCTGTCAGTCAGTCTGTCAGTCAGTCAGTCGGTCGGTCGGTCGGTCATTATGTCTGTCTGTCATTCTGTCTGTCTGTCTGCCTGTCTGTCTGTCTGTCTGTCTGTCTGTCTGTCTGTGTAACTGTCTGATGCGTATCCACACTGTATATATGTGTATGTCCATCACATGACGCTATAATAGGCCTAAATCTTTATTAAACTCTTCCAAGAGGTCATAATGTATTACCGGGAAAGCACTATGTTACATGATGATACGATGAATCGCTGATCGAAATCTTCCTATAAATGCTGCATTAAATGTTACATTAAAATACACGTATACATTACGCTGCGTTACATCACGCTACACTGTATTACACTAGGCTATGTGCGTCTCGCAGGGGCGGATCCAGAGGGCCAAACCGGCCATGGCCCCATTTGATATTTACACAGGACGTGGCCCCCAATCACGAAATAGACAATGATCATCACGTGATCTTTTATGAAGAACATAAAATGACGATATATAACGAAAATGATGAAATAAAATGAAATAAAACTGGACATTCTGTTTTGAAGGCATATACCTAATATTAAATTACACAAATTAGCGCATTACTTCCTTACTAAACGCAAAAAATTATCCTTCAGCCCATAAACCTCGAACCGTCACTGGCACCGTCACGATACATCATATGCTACATGCGCCTCTAAAGGATTTCTCTCTAAGTTACCGGTACCCTATGTAATTTTCCGATTACAATTATATTTGCCAGCGTTACATCATGTTACTGTGTAGGCCCTATTACGTCGTATTACGGTGCATTGCAGAGGGAGGAGTGGAGCTGACTCCGTTGATTGTTACGCTGACGATGATTGGAAAGTTCTCGATGACAGCCGCCTTTGGAACAGTCGTGCTCTACGCTCCAGAAATCTACCCCACGAATCTCAGGTACTACGACTCCATCTACAGTTTACACTACAATGACACTTAAGATATGGTACCAGCGTCTAACTTCGACTCTGCTAGGGTTCCAGCGTCTGATTTATTGCTGTGGGGTGCGCTATAGTCTAGTGGTTCTCCTTGTGGACTGTAAAATGAGAGGTCGGGATTCAAATCCCTACCAGGGAAGATATTGGTTGCGAAATTTCAGCTCCACTTGCGCAGAGGCGGCGCTACACCAGGGCGAGCCAGTGCAAATGCCCTGGTAAAAAAGCCTTTGCCCTGGTCGTTGCCCTGCCAGAATGTTTGCCCTGCCCAGAATTTGTTCGGGCATAAATCACTCTCTGCACTGGTTACTTGTACGACTGCCCTGGCTATGCCCTGGTTACAGAAAATGTCTGGCGCCGCCACTGCACTTGCGCCCCTTAGCCAACTCAGCTATAATGTCAATGGAAGATCAGGCGGCGAGGGAGAGGACTGGCCACCCGACATCATATGCCGAGGTCAAGAAAATGAATCGCTCACATTTCGTGTCCATGGCTGTAAAGTTCTGTACTTAGCTTAAGGAAATGCTCTTCGGCATTTTCTGTATTCTTTAACCATCTTTATTCATTAACAGAGAATAAATGAATGGCGCTGACCAATAATTGTGCGTTAAGGACTTGTTCAAGTTCCAACGTTAAGAACTTGTTCAAGTTCCAACATATATAATTGTTTCATGGAGGTTCGAACCCGCACGCTCGGCTTAAGAGGGTGAGCGCTCACACCAATCGCCCACCGTATTACACTAGGATTACATGGTGTTACATTACGCTACCAGCGTCTGATTTATTCTCTGCTAGGGTTACAGGTCCGCTAAACAGTTCGCACAGGTTATTTTAAGAGTACACTGACCTAAATGAATTATATACGTTATTTTACGCTACACCAGAAATTCCATTGCTATTGTTATTATTATTCTACCTATGTTATATAATTACATGTGATATCTCATGGTTTCAAAACTTAGGGATAACATTATACTTGAATGGCTACAGTCTTGCTGAGAAAAGCGATTGCGTTGAAGCGTTTGAGGCGACAGATTATTACTATTATTATTATTATTATTATTATTATTATTATTATTATTATTATTATTATTATTATTATTATTATTATTATTATTATTATTATTATTATTATTATTATTATTATTATTATTATTATTATTATTATTATTATTATTATTTTATTTTATTTTATTTTTTTACCCGTGGTAGTATTAATCCCTCAGGCTGTCAAAACTAATGTCCGGAGAAAGATAGATGGTTTTCTGGAACGGCTTATCCCTCGGCAAGATCCGGCTGCACAAAAGAACCACGGAATGCGGCTGCATTTTATTATTATTATTATTATTATTATTATTATTATTATTATTATTATTATTATTATTATTATTATTATTATTATTATTATTATTATTATTATTATTATTATTATTATTATTATTATTATTGATGGGCACTAAACTAATTCTTTAGTTAAACTTCAACTATTTTTCACTTAAAATAAAACAGTTTAAAGTTGGCAACTGATTTTGTAAAGAAGTTAACTAAACTAAAAATTATTAGTTAAACTTTACCAACTAAATTTTATGACAAACATTTTCACAATAACAGAGGTTAAGTGAACTGTAATAATGCAGAGCGTCAATGACAATTTCACTTTCAAACTTTGTAATGTGGACTAGTAAACTTGTAAGGAATAATAAACATCAATGTTGTTATTTACACTGCGGACTTACTACATATTCTATGCAGAGGCAACACCAGTGTTACTATATAACTAAACGTCGCGTTGAGTTGTTGAAAGTGTTCATTACTAAAGATAGTTTCGTAGGCTAGTGGTTGATTCTGTTAGTTGAACTTTTCAGTTAATAACTAAACAATATTAGTTAAACTTTGGTTTTAACTACGCTATTTTTCTCCAGTTAAACTTCATCCTTAACAAAAATTTAAGTTTAACTAAAAGTTATCTGCTTTTTAGTTAACTTTTACCCATCACTGATTATTATTATTATTATTATTATTATTATTATTATTATTATTATTATTATCATTATTATAATAATAATAATTATTATTATTATTAATTATTATTATTATTGAAATTTTTAATGCGCAGTCGCATAAAGTATACAATTACCGTCCGTTTATCTGGCCGTCTCTGTTTCTCTGTCTTTCCGTGTCGCTGTATATACCTGTCTCTAACAGTGTTTGTTTCTTTCACTTTTTTACTTTGTTTGTCTATCTCTTCACCGGCCTGAATAATAAATAAATAAATAAATTAATCAGTGAATTGATTTGTGTGCAATAAAGTAATTGAGGAATTGATGATAAAGTGATAAAATTATAAAATTATAATACTGTGATTTTTCAGAAATTTTGGCTTCGGTATGGCGTCCGTTTGGGGTCGAATAGGAGGAATGATTGCACCGTTTTTCGGTTACGTTGTAAGTTCTAACATCATTTACTTAATATATCCCATCTACCGACTGTAATATAATTGGTTCTCGATTTTATTATGGGCGGAGTTTTTTTGTTGCGTTGTATCAGCGTCGATTATAGAAGTAATTGGTTCACAATTTCATAATTTCATAATGCGTGGTTCACGTGTCAAGTCAAAAGACATGATTGGCTCAAATTTATAGGCTTGATTTATGTTTGAAATTAAAGAATTGATTGGCTCACAATTTCAAAATAGGCGTGGTTTCATGCGTATGCTGAGACATGACTGGGTCACTTTTTCAAGATAGGCGTCGTTTCTTTTGCGAAGTTCACCATTATGATTGGTTCACCACTTCAAAGGGGCGTGTATTAAAACCGTTCAACGCAGATAATTGGCTAACGCAATAACGACCTGATGTGTCTTGCTGTGCAGAGCAAAACGAATGACTGGATTGCTAGCGTCGTGTTTACAGTCGTCGCCTTGGTAACGGGGTTCATGGCCCTTCTTCTCCCGGAGACACTGGACAGACCACTTCCGGAAACAATAGAAGAAATTATGTCTTGGAAACGGGCCAACCTGCCGCGTTGCAAGAACAGGATGGAGAAGACGTTGAAGACGAATAAGTAGTTGTACGTTTTGGTTCCTTAACGAACATATCTACAAAAGAATACTCTGACCGTCTGAACTGTCGGTGTGAAGGTCCGACGGTGAAAGGAAGAGCTGGTCACATGCCATCGTACGTTGAAGACATAAAAAGGAAATCTCTAACACTTCGTAACCATGGCTGCCGATCGGGATTGGCCAATGGGTCTCCTCGTCTTCTTTTTCTTCTTCCTCTCCTCTTCCTCCTCCTCCTTTTTCCTCTTCTTCTCTTCATCCCCTCCTCCTCCTTCTTCATCATCATCATCATCATCATCATCATCATCATCATCATCATCATCATCATCATCATCATCATCATCATCATCATCATCATCATCATCTTCATCTTCTCACCCATCTTCTACTTTTTCGAATTCTTCCTTATCATATTCTTCTTAGTATTCTTCTTCTTATTGTTGTTTTAATAGTATTTTGACTTCGACGTAGATTCGAAATTCGGTCGTAGCCTATTCTCAACTATGGATTTAATCTTGCAATGGCTTTGACCTTGAATCTTGATTGACCATTTTTGATTTGGCATCGACTATAATCAATGGCATTTCATGTCCGTTGCCTGCATAGCACTTAGTAATTTAATTAATGCAAATTTCTGTAATTTAATTAATTAATTAGACTTTTCAGAGGCATCTTTTCAAACAGCACCAACAACTGGGTCGAGGCCTGATTTCTCAGGGTTTAGCCTCCAACATGCTATTCTAGTTGAATTGATTAATTTCATCAATGCCTACTCCTAAACCTCAATCTCAGTTTTAGTTACATTCAGTTTTGATCATCTGAATTTCAGTATTGAATTCAATTTTTAACTTGAAAGGTTTGAACATGACCTGTGTTTTGGTTTGAAGACTAAGGCGAAGTACTTAAGTACGAAGTATGTCTGCTTCTTTTATGCAGACGTCGTTTCGCCCTGACCTTGACCTTTGAGAGTACTTTCAGTGGTGACCTTGAATCTGAACTTGGAGTTAACATTTACCAAAGCATTACAACGAATTATTTACAAAATCTTTAAAACATTATTAGAGCCGCTTCACACTTTAAACTCAACCTTTTTTTATTTTTATTTGACTTACAGATTTCGATGACCTTGCATCTAACCTTGGCGGTAGCTTTTAATTGTAATTGAACACCTGTATAGGGCCGCTCAAAAATTAACATTGAGTGCCTGCGTCAATTCAATTAACTCCTACGAATCTTCGCTGAGCTGATGGACAGTTTACAAATGTGTTACTTACTTACCTACTTGCTCACCTACTTAATGTTCAAAGTTCTGCTAGGTATATTTTACCGAAATTCTCACAGTACCGTTGCGGCAGGTTTGAACTTTCATTTGGATTTCACATTAGGATATATGAACTTCCTCCGATTACGGACTATAGTAGTAGTTCCCGGCGTGATCCAGTGACTAGTTCTTTTAGGAATTTTTAGTCTAAGATTCAGGTGTTTGTGTTACATAGTAAATATTAACTGTCTCGTGGTTTTATGTAATCAAACAAGCTCCCTCTGCTGGCGCATGTGATTGAGTCCATGCAAACTTTCGAAATAATACTGTAACGATGGTCTAACCCTCGTTACTGGTGATTATTTAGCGCCAGTTTGTATTGCCCTGTGTCCATTGATAATAAGGTTTCATTATATAGCGCCTAAGCCGTATTGCCGTTTCAACTAGCTTCGCGTCTGTTATTCGCGCGCTTTGCCTACGTCACATAATAGGTTGCTAAGGGGTGAACCGCTCGACGGCCGAGGGTAGCTTCAAAGGGAGACCGCCGCACAGACCTAGCGATACAGAGAGACAGAGTCGACGGGTAAAACGCGCATAGATGTAGGTTCTAAGGAATTTCGATATGCCGCCTTAGCGATAGTTAGAGGGACATCGGCACGGCCAACCGCGCGACGGCGTAGGTCAGGCAGACGGTCGAGGCCGATCAAAGGATTATACCGTCTTTGCGGGTGAGCCCAGCCGCACAGAAATTGGAGGGGGGTTTGACTTGAAAGGGGAGCGTAGTTCATGTGAGTGCAATTTCGTGAGCGGCTTCTTTCAAGTCGAGTTGGAGAATCTAAAAATAACGCGGTGACATCCGTCCAAATTGCGGAGGGGTTGGGGCCCATAGCAACGGCCTTTCTATATAAGATTTCGCTTTGAATTTCTCAAAAAAACACTCGTATTTCGACTGCCTAGGAGGAGCACGTACGGTGGATAGCGCGTGTTGGCACGCGGAAATTCTTGATATTCGGCGTTTGTACGTCTGGGAGAAGCGTGTATGGCACGCTAGTTTTCGCCGATGTGGTCGGCTGGTGTTTGAAATATCAATTGGAATATATTATCAAATTGAGCGAATTTGATGTGCACCTTTTCTGGAGTCGGATATATCGTGTTTTCAATTTATTTCTGAGCGGAAATTCTGGAATATATTTCGTCTTCTCTGTGGAAATATATACAAGTTTGATAATTTGGCGATTGTTGGAGATCGTGATTTATACGTATTGGCAAAGGAGATAAGTTCTCACATATTGGAAATATTTGGAGTATAAATAATCTTGTCGATCGACGGTAGGCCGAGAAATTGAATTGTTCTTCCGGCCTTGTAATTCGTTGGCCGGTGATCTTTATTTCAGCCGGGGAAATTCTTAGTATAAATCCCTTTTACTCCAAGTCAATAGAAGGCTATAATATTAGCTTGTTTCTGATAAGTAAGATAACCATTATAACTTGTCTAGAATAACTATATTGCTAGATTATAAGTAAGATAGCCATTACAACTTGTATAAAACTGTTGTATTGTTAGATTGTAAGTAAGATAAGGATTAAAACTTGCATAGATTAGCTTGTATCTCTAACTTGACTATAAGTGATTAAAACTATAAGTAAGATAGTAGGCTAAACGTGTTAAACTTAGAAATAAGATTATAAATAATACAGTTTTGATTTGATTTTGAGTTGAACCTTTTTAGTTTGTCAGTACGATTGTACGTATTATTTTCGATTAATAATAAACTCATAAAACTTGTATCAAATTGATTAAGATGGAAATCACAGATGCAGAAAGATCTGTATCGCGCCAATCGGGTTCGAGTTCTGTAGTAGAACAAGCTCTAGAAAGAATGAGCCTTGCTCAAGAGCAAGGCCTTGAAAGAATGAGTACCATATTGGAAAGTTTGGGTGTTGCTCAGGAGCATGCCTCTGAACGACAGAGTGTCGCAATGGACAGACAGAGTGCTATCTTAGAGTTACTTGTATCGCGTTTAGAGCGCCTCGAGCCAATGCCTACTAATAGTAAATTCGCTGTGGAGTCACAAGCGAACCCTGGTTCCAGCAATGCTGCTGGGGCTGTTGCCCATCCGGCAACCGCGCCTATCCACTCGACCATCAGCCTGGTAAATAAGTATGATAATACACAGTTAAGACACGCCTCTGATCTCAGTCTAGCCAATGACATGGATAGTTCTGACTGGCCTACATTTCGGGCTCCACAGCGATGCGCCGGGTCGTCTTTAGAGTTTGCACGTGCAACAATTGGTCCGAGAAGTGACGTGAAACTTGACGAATACGCAGGCGCGACAATACTATTAAACATAGGGGAGTGGCTTAATATGGATCCCCCAAGAGAAAATACGGTTTTCTCCGACTTCCTAGGCCTAAGTAAAAATTATTTCACAGTTATTTGGATTTCCTTTAAAAATTATTGTGACATGGTGAAAGATGTCTTGGTTGCTTTGCTAATTTGCAGGAATTTAAAAAAATAAAAAATGGTCCATATGTTACAAATATAGTTGTGTAAACCGGACTACTATTCTGGATTTTAAAAAATACTGAAAGAAACCTAGAGCATAGCCTAGCCCTACTTAGGCTAACTATAGGCCTGCGACATATTAATGACAGGCTTGAAACACAAAGGAAAGAATCTGCATGACAGTAGCTATTGAACAAATTTAAAAATAACAAAATCTGGCACTGAAAATAGCACAATGTTAGGATATATGATGGCATTGCTATTTAATACAATAATAAAAATTGAAATGCAATTAATCAATTAATTGTAATCAATTAATTTCAACTCAAATATTTAAACATTTACATTTTAATGGATTAATTACTTATAAGCCAAATAATTGTAAGAATATTTGTACATAATTAAGGCCTTTCGGGTCGCTGGCCCGCGTGCTTGGAACACTCTTCCTGCTGATATCCAGGAAGCCAAAAGCATCTTTGTTTTTAAGAAACAGTTGAAACTTTACTTGCTAAGCAAAACCTCCGAGCATTAACCTTTGCGCTGACAGTAGACAGTGTGTGTGCGTTTGTGTGAAGCATCCTAGAAGTAGCTTGCTACCAACGATGCTATAGAAATTGTCGTAATTACAATTACAAAAAGGCTTACTTGTAATAAGCACCAACGAGGGTAGGCCTAGTAGAAAAAATAAATGATCACTAAAGTACCGGTAGGCCTAGTAATAAAATCTACTTATGCCTATCAAAAACGTTAATATAGGCCCTAGACTTCAATTCCTCAGGCCTACTGTGTTTTCTTAAAACACGTTATTTACAGATGTCATATGCATAATCATCATCATCATCATCATCATCATCATCATCATCATCATCATCATCATCATCATCATCATCATCATCATCATCATCATCAGGATCCATGGGTCGAAGGCCCGTATGGTGTCCAATGCATGTTTTATCACTTTTTTCCAAAGTCCTCGGTCTTGAGCTAATATTCATAAGTTGTGCAGATCTTGTTACACCAGTCTTCGATGTCGTCTGTCCACTGTCTGTTAGGTCTGCCCCTCCGCCCATTTTTCATCTTACATTTTATCATCCAATCGAGCACATCGATTGTTTGCCCACTTATGATGCACATTAACCTACAAATGTGTAATATAGACTATAGGTCTGTATTACATTATGCACATTAACCTACAAGCAGGGCTGTAGTGGTAAAATAAGAGGTGAGTATACGCTATCGGTTGCTTTTCCGAACCAAATTAGAGGTGAGTTTACGCTAACAGTATTTTGTGAGTATATGCTACAGTATTTTAATATTAATAAATATAAATATTTTGTGAGGTGAGTATACCTCAACGTAATTCTTGGCTGGGTTCTAGTTCTACCGATTCTTAGCGAGGTTTCTTTCGATTTGAGTTAATCGACTAAGTGTGAATCTTGCAGCTTATTTCTGTATCGGATCAAGCTCTCGAGCTCGCTCGTGTTAGTTGTATGATTAGATATTACCTCACCAGCGTAACGTGGTTAGCGCTACGAAATAATCAAGTAATCAGGGTGTCCAGGGCCGGATCAACAAATGTTCAGTAAAACTGTGGGGGCCCCAACTACACAGAATCACAACAAAAGGACACAAAACTTGTAATATTCAACGAATCAAAATTCGTTTATTATAAATTCGTGCCTTCTTTCTCTAGAGGTAAGTATACGCTGTATACCCGCGTATACCCTTGACTACAGCCCTGCCTACAAGTGTGCAATATGTCCCAGGTCCGTATTACACACTCATGAAGTAGTCCGTATTACACATAACATGGTTGTTTGGCCATAACACCTACTATCGACGGACTGCGTGTTATTGAGCGATCGGGCATTTTTCAATAAAAAATATGCAATAAATCTAATACTTAAAAACTCGACATGTTAAGTCGATAGAGTCCATGCAAATACCACTATGGGTATTTTTTCAAAAATACACTTTCTTTTATGAACATTTATACAAAACTATAAATAGTTCTGTACCAGGTGTTGTGTCCTGGTCGAATGCAGAATACGGAAAAGACTAGGTCCATATAAAAACAACTAGAGTCTAGAATTCTAGATACCGTCATGGTCCGAATTACAGGGAGTCCGTTTTAAAAGCCCTTTCTCTACTCCTCTAAAAGATGATTATATTCCCTTCCAGCAGGTTATAAAAGATTCTAAGGATTTTGGGATAACTGAGGTGTGACTAGTAACTCCCCCGAAAAACCTAACCTCAACTAATAATAATGTGACGAATTAGCAGTGTTGTTGTCCTCGAGACCAAGGTCTTGGTCTCGAGTGCGCTCGAGTTCGTTTTTAAAAGTCTTGGTCTTGGTCTTGGTCTTGAGACCAAAGGTCTTGGTCTTGGTCTTGGTCTTGAGGTTCAAGGTCTTGGTCTTGGTCTTGGTCTTGAGGTTCAAAGTCTTGGTCTTGGTTTGGCAAGACCAAGACCAAGACTTTTGTCAATTTGAACAGCCATTAATTTTAACAAACGACAAGAATTTTAAAAAATTATCCAATAATTACTCATACAGTTCTTGCTTTAGTATTTACACGGTGTGAGTGAGGCTTCACTGTTGTTTTGGACAATTATTTTGACTTCCGGTTATTTACCATGGAATGATTTCAAAACAGACTCACGATTAATTTGTACATTTAGGCCTACATCCGGTTCTTGAAAAGCTGCTTTGTGTGCTAGCGATTTCAGCACTTGTAGACCGTGTTTTTTCACATGGCAGAATTTTTATGAGGCCCACAGAAAATTCTTATTCAGAAAATTCTTATTCAGAAAATTCTTATTCAGAAAATTCTTATTCAGAAAATTCTTATTCAGAAAATTCTTATTCAGAAAATTCTTATTCAGAAAATTCTTATTCAGAAAATTCTTATTCAGAAAATTCTTATTCAGAAAATTCTTATTCAGAAAATTCTTATTCAGAAAATTCTTATTCAGAAAATTCTGAGCAAATTGTTTTTTTTAGATTCAACAGGCATTTGGAATAACATTTAGCATGAAGGACTTTGTAAATACGAATTTGGAATTCTCTGCAGTCTCCATTTAGAGTTGTTTTGCTTGAATAAAAGAAAAAACTCGTGTTTTCATTAAAATAACGAGTATTTCGACTGGACAATTTTTAGTAAGGAATAGAAGTCTGGATACAACTGTGATTTTTTTGGGTCTTGGTCTTGGTCTTGGTCTTGAGGTTCGAGGTCTTGGTCTTGGTCTTGGTCTCGAGGTTCAAGGTCTTGGTCTTGGTCTTGGTCTTGAGGTTCAAGGTCTTGGTCTTGGTCTTGGTCTTGAGGTTCAAGGTCTTGGTCTTGGTCTTGGTCTTGAGGTTTAAGGTCTTGACAACAAGACTGCGAATTAGGACACAAGCATTTAGTTTAGTTTTAGACACGACGCGGTTTGTTTGTGTGGGTGCGCTATGGGATTGGTAGCGGAAAGTTCCCTCAGATTTGCGCTCGTTCGTTCAGAAGAAAGAAAGAAGTCAGAAGGCCTATTTACCCAGAAATGTTGTGAAAACGACCAAGGTCGTCGTGCTCACTAGAAATTCACTAGAAATTCTTGTCGTATCGATATCAGCTTTCACTTATCGAGTTGAAGAGGCCGTGTAAGGCCGACGAGTGGAACGAAGGGACAGGGTTCGATCCCTTGAAGACGAAAAGGTCGACGGTCGCTGAAGCTGTGCTGCTATACAGAGTGACGGGTAAAGTGGTGACACTCATATTCATCTACTTTCAGAACAGATTGGTTTTTTGGTGAGGTTAGTTTCTGTATCGTTTCAATTTGACCAATGCAAGGTTAGGATAAAGTGAGAACTGATAAACGACGTAATTCTTGGCTGGGTTCTAGTTCTACCTATTCTTAGCGAGGTTTCTTTCGATTTGAGTTTCATCGACTAAGTGTGAATCTTGCAGCTTATTTCTGTATCGGATCAAGCTCTCGAGCTCGCTCGTGTTAGTTGTATGATTAGATATTACCTCACCAGCGTAACGTGGTTAGCGCTACGAAATAATCAAGTTATCAGGGTGTCCAGGGCCGGATCAACAAATGTTCAGTAAAACTGTGGGGGCCCCAACTACACAGAATCACAACAAAAGGACACAAAACTTGTAATATTCAACGAATCAAAATTCGTTTATTATAAATTCGTGCCTTCTTTCTTTTTGTACAATATCAGTAGGTCTTATTATTATCCAGTCTAGTGTTAAAGTATACATCTTCCACGGTTTAACAATGTTAAAGTGACTCGAGGTAAAAGAATATTACAATTGCAGGCCTACCACAATACAGAAAATAAAAATATACTGTAGGGTGTACACAAATAACGTCATTCTATAATACGTCACTTAGCATTGAGTTCCGGTCAGGTAGTAAATGTTTGAATAAGCCAGTAAAAATAGGTCTTACTAGTATTTCTGGCTAATTTTGAGATGAATCTGCCTGATAATGGCAACTGCAATAGGGGCCCAAATGCACTTGTGCGAAAGTTGTGTATTTATGTTCACTGGCGTAAACTTGTCCAAAATAATGGGGGGAGTTGGTTATTTATTCTACATTTGTTGCATTGGGTGTACAGTTCATCTCAATTATTGGGGGGCGGGCACGCGTCTCGGCCCCCCAGAGTCTACGACTATGTTTATGTTTATTAAAATGAGTAGTTTCGAAAAATTTGTTCTCAGTTTTTTGCTAATTTTTAATATTAGACTTAAGAAATAACAATAATAATAAAATATTGAAAACTCTTTCTGTTGCATGTGTGGGGGCCCCTCATGTGTGGGGGCCCCTGTTAGGCCGAACATGTTGAACATGCAGCGAAGGCACGGTGTTGTCGGATAGAAGTCCGTGTGCGGGGTACAAGGAGCTCAGCCTGCGCTGCAGAGGGAAGTGAACCACGACGCCGGAGCAGCAAATTTCCCGGAGGTAAGGGGGAGCCAAGCCCTCAAGGCACCGCCGAACCAAAGCAGAGACTCGATAAGCAATGCGCTTCGGGTAGGGAAGCCAGTGGAGCATCTCCCACATGTACTCCGAGACCCGGCCAAACTTGGAGATGCCACCCACCAGCCGGGCAGCCGTGCGCAGGACCCGATTGAGGCACCTCAATCGGCAGGTTGGGAGCCCATTATCTACGGCGCTACAATAATCTAGGCGGGAGACCACAAAAGCATGGACAAGTGTAGATGCTGAACTAGGAGAGGGGGACGAGATATGACCCTGAGCTGTCGCAGCTGGTAGTAACAGCTGCGGCAGAGGAGATTAATATGTTGAACAAATGTAAGCTCCTGCAGAAAAGGTCTAAGGTGACTCCTAAGTCTCGGACTGAAACTAGGAAGGTAAAATGAGGGTATTTCTTGGCAAGGGATCCAAAGTCTATCTTTACGAGCTGCTGAAATTGGAGGTAAGGTATTGAAAGTGAGTTGGGAAGAAAGGGAATTGGGAATGATTATGCACAAGAGTTCAAAACCTTCAAGGCAATGTGCTGAAGCATCAAAAAAGGCTAACTCAACTTTAGGTATGATAAGACGGACAATAGTCACCAGAGACAAAGATACAATACTGAGGTTGTACAAATCGCTGGTTAGGCCACAGTTGGAATACTGTATCCAGGTATCCACACCTGAAACAGGACAAGGCAAAACTGGAGAAAGTGCAAAGAAGAGCTACAAAAATGATTTGGGCTAAAGGGATTTGAGTTATGAAGAAAGGTTGAAAAGGAGTGGACTAACAACATTTGAGAGGAGGAGCAGAGGGCATCTAATCGAAGCTTGTAAGATTATCATTGGAAAGGAAGCATTGCAGTTGGAGAGGTTCTTTGAATTAGAACTAAAGAAAGGCAACTCGAGGACACAGGTATAAAATTTAATTATTTAAGAGGCCGATTGGAACATTATGGCAAAAATTCTTCAGTGCAAGAGTTACAGACCTGTGAAATGGTTTGGATGATAGTACTGTCTCAGTGGACACTATCACAGCTTTTAAAAAGAAGTTAGGAAAATTGGGCTATTCGGCGTTCGACGTAAATTTGCAGTGGTTCTAACACAGACTACACGTCTTCTGAACCACATAAGTCTCTGAACATAGCCGAAACGCAACGGACTATCATTAAACTAGGGGTGTTTATTCTACGCAAATACAACGCAGTTTAAACTCCAAAAATTTCGAAAATAATGTCGAAAAAGGGACTCAAAGTCGAGGTCCTACTGGGACGCACTACGAGACGATAGGGTTACGGAGCTGCTCATCGCGCGCCTCACACCCGTCATTGAGAGTGTCTTCAATAAGTTCGTGGACGTTTTCTCTTTGCGGACTGATTTCTGGTGGTGCCCAGGTATAGGCGAGCCTCGCATGGCCTATTTTTGGTGGAGCTGGGCACTCACGGGCCTCGCAGAGTCGGCGCCCATGCCTCTGATTAGCGAACACTGTGAGAGGCGCTTTATAAATATTTAGATACAATGATCGCAGCATCGCCTGCAACTCGGTACATTCCATGCCATCTAGTGCGGTAAGCCTATCTTAGGCTTCTCGTGGATTTAATTTAGTTATTGTTTACTTTATATTTACACTGCGGTCGATGCCACGTATTCAACCGAGTGCTATAAATATGTATCTTCTGTTGTTGCGCTGAGGCTAGCTTTAGGCCTATATGATTGTGTCTACGATAGAATTGACCCAGTTGAATTTTGCTTGACTATAATGTGTTGTGCACCCAACTTTGCATACTCACCTGTCTTTTCACATCACCTGGAGGCTTGTTTGTACACGTAAACAATCTCTACACTGCTATAGCGAAACTGTCTACAGACTTAAGTGCACTGCATGTGATGAGGTGCCTTCCATTACCGATAATGACCCAATATTGAAATCTATACTAGACTACGATTCATGATTGTGCGACGGCTGTACAATGTCATCCCTCCCGTTTAACTGTATTGTTAATAATGATGACATCCTAAATTGTACGACTGGTGCGATATTAGACATTGCTCCTCTAGTCAAAGCAAGCATGCATAAAAAATTGATGTATTTCCCGAGGAGTATGATAGCCGTACCCTACTCAGTAACACTGGGCTTGAGCCTGATCTTAATTACTGTTCTGATGGAACGTGGGACAGTAGTTACCTTACCCATAACACAGTAAATGCCAAGTTTCTGTCGAATTCAATTCTCACCTACTCGCTACAATGCGTATTAATTGCAGAAGCTTACAGTATAAATTGCCAGATATCCATGACTTACTTACTCAGGCCCCTATTACTTTACTGGCCCTAACTGAAACATGTATAGAAAAACTCAGAGAAGATTCCGTCAGGATCCCGGGCTACTACTTCGATTATAATGCAAGAACCACGGGACGAGGAGGAGGAGTGGGGATACTGATTAGGGAAGGTACCCCGTGCAAGCTACTCAACCTCTCCAAATTTACTTTACACCTAAAACTTTGAATGCTTGTTGATGCAAATGCAATGTTAAAAAGGCACTTGCACAGTTCGAGTCATTTATAGACCCCGTGGTCAGAGTTTGGAGGAATTTAATACTGAGATTGAGCAACTCCTAACTGTGACTGCTGTAAAAGGTAGGGATGTGATATTATTACGAGATTTTAATGTGGACCTACTGAAGATGGCCAACCACACAGGAACTAACTCCTTCTACAACACCATGCAGCTCATCACTTCTTACCCGTCATGACTAGACCTACCCGAATCACTACCTACTCTTCTACTCTGACTCTGATAGATAATATTTACACAAATGCATGGCCCAAGTTAATAGACTCTATGATAATTGCTGCCGATATACATCTGACCATTTACCTGATTCGACATGGATTCGAGGTTCGACATAGAGATGCCTAGACGTTTATCCTCCTCATTTAATGATTATAGAATTGCCAATAATGAGAGGAAGGAGGCCTTCAGTAAGTCACTATCCGAAGTCGACTGGTCTCCCGTTTTAGACTCGTACCAATGGAGAGGCGGATAGAGCATATGACTTATTTATGGGGAAATATACAGATATTTATAATGCGGCATTCCCACTAACCCTAAAGAAAAAAACCGACGTTCGCACAGTAACTACCCCTGGATGACTTAAGACCTACTTAAGGCTTGCAAGAAGAAATCTGCACTCTACTTAAAATATCTAAAAAAAAATCCAACTCCAGCCAAAAAAAATAGATTCATCACATACCGAAACAAGTTTAAAACGATCAGGATTAAGGCGGAAAAGAATTATTACTCAACCAAATTCTGTAAATATAGTGGTAATCTGAAAATGACGTGGAGTCCATACTAGTGATGGGGAGCAGGAGAAAAGAATCGACTCACTTAGAATAAGTGGCAACAAAGTGGAAGATCCGTCAATCATGGCCAATAAATTTAATACTTATTTCACGAGCATCGCGCACTCTCTTGTTGCGAATGTACCGCAGTCCAAATTTACCTTAACGAGATACTTAATGCCACCCCTACCTAACTCGTTTGTCCTCAACTTAACGTCTCCAGAGGAGATATTGGATATATGTAGCTCTATTCGTCCCTTTCATAGCAAAGGAATCGATGGAATTGACTCCTGCATTGCGAACGCTCATATAACCAAAATAGCTCTTGTATTATCATAAATAATTAATTGCTCTTTCTACGGGTGTAGTCCCCCGATCTTAAAAAATAGCAAAGACAGTCCCAAACTATAAAAAAGGAGAAAAGGACGATATAACCAACTATAAGCCTGTTTCTATTCTTCCATATTTCTCGAAGTTTTACGAAAAATTAATGTATAATAGACTCTATAACTTTATTGAAAAATCCGATATTTTATTCCATGACCAACATGGATTTCAACGTGGGCGATCCCCATTCATGTCGCTATTAAGCAGTCTTGTTGTCAAGACCTTAAACCTCAAGACCAAGACCAAGACTTTTAACCTCGAGACCAAGACCAAGACTTTTAACCTCGAGACCAAGACCAAGAGAAGGACTTTGAACCTCAAGACCAAGACCGAGACCAAGACCCAAAAAAATCACATTCAGCCCAAGACTTCTCTTCCTTACAAAAAAATTGTCAAGTCGGATTACTCGCTATTTTAATGAAAACATGAGTCTTTTATTTTATTCAGGCAAATTAACTTTACATGCAGACTGCAGAAAATTTCGAATTCGTATTTACAAAAGTCCTTCGCGCAAAATGTTATTCCAGTTGCCTTTTGTATTTTATAAAAACAATTCGCTCAGAATTTTCTGACCAAGATGTGCCTTGTAGGGCCTCATTAAATTCCGCCATGTGAAAAAATACGTTCTACAGGTGCTGAAGTCGCTGGCACACACAGTAGCTTTTCATGCAAGCAGTGCATGTAAATGTAAATGTTAATCGTGAGCCTTTTTGAAATCTTCCCATGGTTTATCAGACCGTCTGGGTTCAGAAAAAGTCTCGGCAGGGCTTCCAGACACAGCATAACTTAGTTGCTGCTGCCGATGGGCTTTCCTGGCCAACAAGACTTGCATCCGTCTGTAGGTATTTGTCGTAAGCTATGATGCAAACAGGCTTGATAAATTTTTAAATTCTTGAGTTTTGTTAAATGGCTGTTCATATTGACAGCCGGTCTTGGTCTTGGGCTTGCGAGACCAAGACCAAGATTTTGAACCTCAAGACCAAGACTAAGACCTTGAACCTCAAGACCAAGACCAAGACTTTTGGTCTCAAGACCAAGACCAAGACCAGGACTTTCAAAAACGAACTCGAGTGCACTTGAGACCAAGACCTTGGTCTCGAGGACAACAAGTCTGCTATTAAGTGTACAGGATAAAATTTCTAACGCCTTTGAAAATAACGAGTACTCAGTAGGCTTATTCCTAGATTTAACAAAAGCATTCGACACTGTAAATCATGTCATTCTCTTTTTAAAAAAAGCAAGAGAATTATGGAGTAAGAGGCGTCCAGTTGAGCTGGTTCAGTAGCTACTTTTCTGGTCGACAACAAGGCGTCTGCTGTTACGGTATTCTCTCAGAATTAAAAGAAATTAAGTATGGAGTACCACAAGGGTCCAATCTTGGCCCCCTACTCTTCTTGGTTTACATTAATGACCTCCCGAATGTTTCACTCACTATGATTTTTGCTCTATTTGCGGATAACACCAATTAGTGAGGTCCCTTAGCAAGATCAAGCGGACAGTCGGACAAAAGCACCATATTTTTCCACGTGATCTGCATTGCTAACACTTTCTATTTTTGGTAGGATCCACGTGATCAAGACAATGGATCAAGAGTTATGACGTAATCATGTCGGCCGATAAGCATTTTCGCCGATCCCATAGGCCAAGAGCATTAGTGTACATTGTTATAAGATGGAAATTTCTCATAACAAGCTGAATTTTTCAGGATAGGTCTAGGAATATGAGTAAAATAACATACTTAAAGTCCCCGACAATCCCTCTGGAGCTCTTTCCGAAATCCAAGATGGCGTCCAAAATGGCCGTCATTAGATCATAATGTGCCAAAAGCGGAAAATAGGTCATAACAAGCTGAATTTTCAGGATAGGTTTAAGAGCATGAGTAGAATAGCATACTAAAAGTCCCCGTCAATCCCCTGTAGCTCTTTTCAAAATCCAAGATGGCGTCCAAAATGGCCGTCATTAGATCATGATGTGCCAAAAGCATGGTTTGCACTAAGGCTTCCATCTGTTGCAAGTTCAACATGGCAGATTTGGCGTACTGAAGATGTCCTGCAGCATGGAAAAGTGAAATCATTTGCCTCACTGAGTCACCCACCAGAGGTGGAGCTTCCAGTCTCCTGTTCGTTCAGCTCGAATAAGTGCTGTATAAGGGCCACTTGTCCAAACTTTGGAAGACGGTATATGCCAAAGGATCCGTTATACACTTACTATCTGGCTATTCCTTTTCTCGGGCTGTTCGTACTCACATTCTTACCCTCTCTGCCCTCATCGGGGCATTGTTGGGCACACGTGGCACCTTGGATAGCATAGATATTCCAATATATATATATGTATATAGATATATATATAATTATATATATATATAATTATATATATATTTCCCAGAATTACATCAACTACTAAGAGACATAATTACAACAACTACTAAGAGACATAATGTTCCAGTCCAGCCCTGGATGACGCCTGGATTACTAAAATCATGCAAAAGGAAAACCAAATTATACCTAAAGCTTCTAAAAGACCCCTCGGAAGTTAATAAGCAAAAATTTGCCAGATATAGAAATAAGTTTAAACAAATAAAAAATAAAATGGAACAACAATATTATATCGATAAATTTGATGAATGCAGACATAACATAAAAAAACCTGGAGCATTGTCCGGTCACTGATTGGTAAAGGCAGCCTTAAACAGCTAATTGAACATATTAAAATTGATGGACTCATGATTAATGACCCTGTCCTTATGGCCAGTGAATTTAATAACTTTTTCACAGGCATTGGTCGGTCGTTGGCTGCTAATATACCACTACCCAAAATACCCTTTGAGAATTTTATAAACAACCCACCCCCACCTGACACATCTGTATTATTCCCAACTTCTATTGAAGAAATTATTACAATATCAAAATCTCTCAAAGCAACACACAGCTCTGGATATGATGGTATAGACCCGTTTTTGGCCAATCCTGCTATACACATTGTTGCTTCTTTTCTATCTGAAATCATAAACTGTTCTTTCAATGCTGGTATAGTCCCAGATGGTATCAAATTAGCAAAAGTTATTCCAATCTTTAAGGCAGGTGATAAAATGAATGTCAGCAACTACCGACCAATATCAATTCTTCCTTTTTTTTCAAAATACTTTGAAAAGCTGGTGTATGATAGACTTTATAACTACACCGACAAAATGAATATTATAAATGATAATCAATTTGGTTTCCGAACTGGATTATCCACATCAATGGCACTAACCGATCTTCAAGATAGAATCTCACAATCTATTGATGACAACCAGTTTTCAATTGGTATTTTCCTAGACCTAGCCAAGGCTTTTGATTCGGTAACTCACTCGATTTTAATAAAAAAAGCTACAACTTTATGGGATACGTGGGTTGTCACTATCTTGGTTCATAAGTTACCTGAACAATAGACAACAACAGGTTTTATGTAATGGAGCACTCTCCAAAATTACGATGCTCCAATACGGGGTTCCACAGGGCTCCATTTTGGGCCCCCTACTATTTCTCCTATATATAAATGACCTCCCAAACTCATCCAAATTGCTCCATTTTATACTATTTGCAGATGATACGAACGTCTTTGCATCTCATAAGTCGCTTAATACCCTGATAGATTATATTAACACTGAACTCACATCAGTGGCTGATTGGTTCCAATCAAACAGACTCTCCTTAAATTTAAGCAAAACCAACTTCATTCTGTTCTGCTCACATAGGAAACCTATTCCTAATGTAAACATAAATATTTGTATCAACAATCAGCAGATAGTTCAAGTGAACTCCTGTAAATTCCTAGGTGTTTACATTGATAGCCACTTAACCTGGAAAGTCCACATACACCATATCTCTAGTAAAATTTCCAAAAGTATTGGGATAATGTATCGTATCCGTAATATTATGCCCCTAAACATCTTACTCAGCCTATATTATTCACTCATTTACCCCTACTTAACTTATTGTAACCCTGTCTGGGCCTCTAATTATTACTCACGACTGAAATGTTTGTTTGTCTTGCAACGACGTGCAGTCAGAGTCATTTCTAAGAACCTTTATGGTATAGAAAATACTGAATGCTGTTTTTCTAGTTTGAATATATTAAAACTTGACTCTATAAACAAATTTCTAATCTCTATCTTTATGTTTAGATATGAACGTAACCTGTTACCATCTGTCTTTGATAACTATTTTATGAAGCATATTGGTCGTCATCCTCATTATACCAGATCCCAAGCTGGCTTCTACAGCCCCTTTGCTAGGACAAACACAAGAGCATTTGCAATTAAACTAACTGGCCCATCAATATGGAATTCACTTCCTCTGGACATCCGTTTGGTGCCATGTTTATCACTATTTAAAAAAATGCTACGACAGTTTCTATGTTTAAAATGATTGCGCTTGGCACAGTTGGCAATTAATTGTGCGCACATTGATATAACTAATTTTTGTAAGTTCATGTTTGTTGACATGGACTTGACTAGTTAAGTAAGCATACATTTAATTCTCTTGATTGGGATGTGCTTATTTTGTGTGTTTTTATTTTACTAAGTTCTTTTCTGTAATCCTGTTTACAGTAATAGGTGATCGGCTGAGCCATGCTGATCACCTGATGCATTTTCTTTTCGGTTTTTTGTTTGTTTTGTTTGTTTGCATTTTCTTGTATTTTCAACTAGTCCTTTACTTTTCATTCATACTATACCTCAAGGACAGTATTTTCAGGGCCTGGTTTTTGTCCCCATCATTTTTCTTTTTCTTTTTTGGTGCCATCTTATTACTATGTAATAAATAGGCAGCCCTAATAAAGCGGGACCTATGTCCCTTTTGGGCTTTCCTATTGTATCCCGAATGTTTTTACATTCCGATTGGTGCCTACTGTACTTTTGTATTGAATTCGGATCAATAAAGTTGAAGTGAATTGAATTGAATATATACACTTTCAAAATTCCAATATTTAGACCTATATACATATTATATTGAAATGTTGCAAGAATGTCTGCTCAATATATATATATATAAATATATACTGTATATATATTGGAATATATTTAATATGCTAAGCAATCTTTCAAAAAGT
The DNA here is from genome assembly GCA_963556255.1 of Allolobophora icterica. Taxonomy (NCBI): domain Eukaryota; kingdom Metazoa; phylum Annelida; class Clitellata; order Crassiclitellata; family Lumbricidae; genus Allolobophora; species Allolobophora icterica. The sequence goes on along the minus strand of OY744609.1, from coordinate 25,930,375 downwards.
TTCAACAAATATATATGTTGGAGTTTGGAATATATATATGTATATATATGTATATATATGTGTGTGTGTATATATATATTAGGGTGGTCCTCAAAGCTATGTAAAAAAAATAAAGTTTTGAAAATTTATTATGGTACCCTTTTATTTTGTTGTGCTTGATGTAACAATGATTCCTACCAATTTGTATGGAAATTGCAAAAAATTTAGAGGTCGCTCAACTAATTCAAAGTTCTTGAAATCATTTTTGTATTAAATGCATTGTGCGGTTTCATATTCACACCGGTGCAATTGATGCTTTGATTGTAAAACTGTAAGGTGTAATTGAATAACTTAGTATATACTATTTTAAGTTACTTACTTATTTAATTTGTTGATTTACATCACTGCCTGTTGCAGTCATTTGGCACATTTTGTTGCAAAGTGAAAGTTTTAATATTTTTTATTTTAAGACAAATTATTAAAATAAAACCTTTTGTCTAAAGTTAGTCACATCTTCTGAGTTTGCAATCAATCGAGCCTCAATTCACAAAGCCAGAATTGCAAACCACAGTCAGATTGTTTGCAGAGTTAAACTCGAATTTAATCGGCAAGATGTACCATTGGGATGGGAAGGTCCTTCCAGACATTACCGGAAGAGTTAGTTGATAGATTGCCAGTACTGGTCTCAGGATATGAAGTGGATCAATCACTCAGAGTGCCAAAGTTAAATCACCAGTGAAGAAGCCAGTCAAGCTATTGTGAATGTGTTGAAGGATTGGGGGGTGGTGGCAGACAGGGTCAAAGCGATGTGCTTCGACACTGTAAGGCATCAAATACAGGAGCTACTTTAACTCACTGTCATCTTTCTTGGTGATATTCCACCATGTGGAATCCGATTGATGGCACCCACCCGGTGCATTGCATCAAGCCAAATAGATGGCAAAGATATTGTATTCCATCAGCTTCTGAATGTTCAGAGAACAATTCCGACTTATAGTCCGGGAAGAAAGTCACTTAGAGACGTCAGCCTCTTTGCTATAGTCTGGTATACACAGAAGCACGAATTTCTTGTCCCAACCCGATCGCCTTCCAATGACCTTCGGCTTCTGAAGTCTCTCTTGAAGTACAAGGAGATAAATGACATCATCTTTTCTGCAGCAGCCACCAAGGCTCTACCCAGGCACTTGTGGAATGTGAGTGATGAGATATTGGCCTTGGCCTTTTTTCGACCATGGAATAAAGCGAAACATGGTCACGGTCAGACATGGTCACTTCAAAATCCAGGGCCAAACACCGCCAAAATGCATTTAAGCAGGAGCAGTATTGACATCAAGCAGATGGAAGATTTTGTGACGGTCAATACTCTCAACTACTTTGAGATACTTGAACTGCCCAGCAAGTTCCTAACTGAGATTGATACTGATCAATTAGAAGAGAATGAAGGCGAGACAGTGTGCACAGTGTCTCAGGGTTGTGAACGACATTTTGCCGAGCAGGGGGTAAAACCCATCCTAGATTCAACTCATCCATCATTAAAAATAAAGGGCAAAAACAATACCTATTGAAGGTTGTATCTGAGCAGAGAGCTCAGTTCCCTGAGGTAAAGAAGTCTATGCTACTGCTGGGACTCCAACAATCTAAAGCTCTCTAAACCGTTTTGAAGAAATTGTTCAGTAAATGGCAGTCTCTGCAGTAACTTTCAATTACTTTAAGACTAAATGCTTGATTTTAGGCCCCTATATCAATAGATGAGTTTGTCACTCGGTCTCTTACAGTCTAAATTGTTCAGTTTGTGTCTTTGAATTTAAAAAGTCTTTGATAAATTGTTGATGTGCTGATTGTTTGTTTTTCGGCATTATGAAGATTGAAGAACAATATTATCGTGAATAGTTAAAAAGTCATGAGCACTGAGCGACCCCTAAATATCAATCAATCAAGCTAAACTTTTACACTTATTCAATACTAAGGCAAGGTAACAAATTGAGAGGGTACCATAAAGGAAATAAGAATTTTTATTTTTGAGGACCACCCTAATATATATATATATATATATATATATATATTTATATAAGAAGAGAGAAGATTTATGTGCCGCGTGAATGCAAGTTCCAGGTCGAGAAAGAAAGGTGTGGGAATTGCAAGGCAAGAGAAGACAGATCTATTTTAGAGAGCTGTTGGGGAGTGCGAAGCCATATAAACTGCGTCCTCGGCGGGGTTAAGCGGCAGGCGGTTTGAGGACATCCAGGCCTGCAAGGACTCCATGGCATGGGTCATGTTTTCCACATGATTATGATCATAGTTCGAGAATTCGCATTTTACGAATTTTAAGAATTTTTAAAATTCACGAATTTTAACGAATTTTAAAACTGCAGTTTTAAAATTCGTTAATATTCGTGAAATAATAAAATAATAGAATTTTTTGCCATGACAACGAATTTTATTATTTGTTTACTTTTCAACTTTTTAGCAAGTAAATGTCGGTGTCATAGGCAATCAATCAATCAGACGTAAAAGATAGCTGACTAGCAACACAATAGTACTGATATTCAGTTACCAGGTACTGTTCTACTTGGAGTCTTGAACTTCGATTTCTATCACAGTTGGGATGTGTGACTGAGTGTCAGTCAGGAGAACGAAAACCACCAGTGCCTCAGCTCCAGTGAGACCAGTCAGTCATTAACACAGCTTGCAACCAAACATGGTTAAAAAAGGGTTGGCAACGTTCACCGAGCTGTGTCTTCTAGGCTACTTCATCGTCCTTTGATTTCCAGTCAGGAACAGCCCACTGCTCCCACTTGACTCTGGTTTCTGTATTTTTTCGCCATGCAAATGCTCCGGAATTCGGGCAGAACAACCAACATATTCCTTGTCACAAAAACAATACTATATTTTGGATTACCTTTTCCTTTTCCTCCAAAATTACTACATACTGCCACTCCGGTCCATGTTCTTTCATCTTAAAGAAATTAGATTTTAACTAAATTAACTCGATACGCAATAAACTTTAATATTGAATTTTACATTAAATTCTAAGCAGAAGCTTAACACAACAAATCATGACGACATCACATATATTGTTGTTGCTTACGCTGTTTTTGCAAAACGTCACTGTCAATGTAAAACAAGGCCCAACAATGGCCCAACGAATTTTTACGAATTTTTACGAATTTTAAAATAGACCAAAAATTCGCGAATTTTTACGAATTTTAAAACCAAAAGTCACGAATTCTCGAACTATGATTATGATTATGCCCATAAAGAATTTGCTAAGCTGTAGACGGGAAGCGATGTGTTCTGGCAGTGACATTAAAGTACCGCTTTATGACCCTCTGCAGACTGAATATCGTCTCAGTTTCGTACCCGGTTCTGACCGGTCGGTAAAAACAGGGCCCGTTTCTCCAAAAGGAGAAGGAAGAGGTGGAAGGAAGGAGGACACAGAGAAAGGAGAGGAGATGGATGTCGACGAAGCGCTGCTGAGGATAGGAACGTTCAACCGATGGAGGATCGTCGTCTATACAATGATCTGTACCAGCTTCTCACTATCCGGATGTTGGAATATGATGTCTATCGTATTTACAGGTCAGTCAGTCGCTCAATCAATCATCCAATCACTCACCCACCCACTCAATCATCCACCCACTTACCTACTCATCTACCTGCTCGCCCTCCCACTCAATCATCCACCCACTTACCCACTCATTCATTCACCCAACCACTAAGTCACTCGCTCACACCCACCCACTCATTCACCCACCCACTCAATCATCCACCCACTCAATCGCTCACTGACCTACTCATCCACCTACTCACTCACCCACCCACTCACTTTGTTGTCACATACCTGATTACCTAACAATACAATGCAATTTACCCCATACTGTACTGACCGTGCCGTCACTTCCATGGGCTTTTAATGGGGCCCACATGGGCTCTATATGGGTACAATATGGGAATATGGTTCTATAAGGGTTCCGCTCAATGTGGACATGCTGACATAGGACACACCGATGATTGTGCAAATTAATGTTAAAGTGAATTTATGACTCATTTGAGTGCTTATAAAAGGAATAAAGCATAGGCCTACCACTAGGTCCAAGGCTGCATCGCAGCGCTTGTCCAGCCTATATTTAACACAGTTGTTATGTTGAAGAGGCACACGGAATTATACAATAGTAACTTACATGAAAGTCACAGCAAAAGATGGTAGTTAATGCGATAAGAAACTAAAGCACGCAACATTAAAGTCTCTACCTACAATAGTATAGGCTACTGCATGTCTCACCGGTAGCATAGTTCGCTAAAATGGGCCCAAACTCCGGATTTCTCTTTGGAACGCAAATGGCCGCCTTTATTCCCCAATTTTTCAAACATATTATCAATTGACTTCCTTGAAGGCTTAGCGGCGGCGGCGGCAGATGGCGCCGGGGACTACCCTTTAGAACGACCGTTTCAAAGGATCAGTGTCAAAGTTACAATCATGTCTACGGCCACTCATTAAATGAATACCTAAATACTTGAGAGAATCAACACGAAGAAATTGAGTTACCACCCAAAGACATCGAATCGATTGACAATACCAAACTGTATACAAAAAGACTTGCAACAGTTAAACTCGAGCAAGAGTGTAGTGCTTCTCATGCAACAAACATTTAACATGATCTGGAGACCATATACTGAAGGGGACAGTAAGGTGATATCATCAGCGTACAAAAACAATCATAAAAATGATTCTGTATATGACAACCCATATCAGTACACCTTAGGCCGGAAATAAATACATGCATGAGAAGGTTAAACAGCCCAGGAGACAAAGTGCTACCATGCCTAACCCCACTGCCAACAGGGAACTGTGAAGACATGCTACCGCTCCGTCTAACTGCAACAAAAAACTTACCATACCAATTGCAAAAAATGTCATGATATAGTAATAGTATAGTAATTAAGTAACTTTTAAACAATTTGTAATGGTTCACACTATCAAAGGCTTTTCTGAGATCAAGCGCCGCATCGTAAACTCAACTACCTCTAGTGTTGAAGTACTTGATGGCTGACCAAGGCAAAATAGCATTGGTGCAACCCGGCCCTGGCTTAAATTCAAACTGCAAGTCAACAATTGGTAAATATCCCTGACAAATATTCAGAAGAAAAGATTGAAAAAGCTTAGAAATAACAGGGATCAAAGTAATGGGTCTGTAATTCTCAATATCATCGAAATTCCCAGTTTTATCTTTATTAGAGGCACTATAGAAAATCATCAAGTGCCATAGAAGAAGATAAAACGATCACAGTATACTTTCACACGAAACTGGAGTACGACAAGGATGCATCTTATCCCCCATACTTATTTAACCTAGTGTTAGACGCAGTAATGTCACTCAGCCTCAACAATACCGAGGCAGAAATAAAGCTAAATGGAGAGCTGGTGAATAATCTCCCATTTGCTGACGACATTGGCCTCCTCACTAGAAGCAAGCCAGAACTATAGGATATTACGACACAGATTGACAAAACCAGTAGAAGAATTGGCCTAATGATCAACGCAGAGAAAACTAAGACAATGGTGATTGAGAAGACCAAAGAGACACCAATAACTATCACAATCCAAGGAGAGGCTATTGAGCAAGTAGAACAATTCGTCTATCTAGGGGGGCTAACATAGGCGTAGACTCTGGGGGGTCAGCCGGGGCACGTGCCCCCCAATAATTGAGGAGCCGGGGCAATGCCCCCACCCAAAATCGAGAGGAGAATTTCTTCAAAACTTTAAATATTATGTTTCAATATAGACAAATTTCTTCAGAAACAGAAAAACAGAGACACAGAACTGAAATACTATCAGAAATTCATAATGAAAGTAAAGATTTATTTTGATCTTCAATTTCTTCGATATGAAACAAATTTACATGTAAACAAATTGCCCCATTTCATACGCATTAACGTAACACCGGAAGCCTTTGCTGACTGTCCAGACCAGAGGTGAAAAAAGTTTTTTTTTCGGATTTTGGTTTTAAACAAAAAAGGAAAAGAAAACCACAAAATTACAAAATTTGTTTTTTGTTTAAAAAAATAAATTTCTTATTTTTGTAGAAGTTATCTTAATAACATTGATTTAATGATTTTTAATTTTCGGAAATCGCAACTGAATTAAACTGAGTTGGAGCTCTTGTTAGTTATGTCTTAATTGGCCATTTTTCACGATTTTTATAATCCGAAATCCGAAAATTTAAAAAAAACAAAAACTATAAAAACGAAAAAAACGAGAAAAAAAAGCAAAAAACCCAACTTTTCATCTTGAAAGAACTTGTTTTTTGCCCCTCTGGTCCATACCCCTTGCCCCACCAATATTTTGGACAAGTTTACGCCGGTGGGGGCTAATAAACGCTGATGGCAGCAACGAAAGAGATATACAAAGAAGAATTGGACGCGCTTCACAAGCATTTGGAATAATGAACAGGATATGGAGGAGCAAAGAATTAACAAAGAAAACCAAGATAAAAATATACGAGACAATGATACAACCCATTTTCCTATATGGATCGGAATGTTGGACAATGCGAAACAAGATGAAAGAAGAATTCTAACAGCAGAAATGAGCTGCTTGAGCAAGATCGCAGGGATTTCAAGACTGCAGAAAATAAGAAACGATGACATAAGACAATCATTAGGCATCAAAACAACTCTGCTAGACAAAGTCGTTCAACGAAGACTCCGATGGTTTGGACATGTAGAGAGAATGCCAGTTGACCGAATCCCACACAGTGCACTACATGCAAGATTCGAAGGGAAAAGACACAAAGGCAGACCAAGACTACGCTGAATAGATAATATAACTGAGGACATATCTAACATTAAGGGGGCAGTAGACTTGACAAATGACCGAGGACAATGGAGATCATTTATTCGTACCCATCGCCACCAAATGGCTGGCGTCAGGAACTGATGATGACTATAGTTCCAGCAACAAACTGTCAGGTACAAATCCATGAGAGAATCTGCTTGAAATTAATAACTTAAGATGAACAATAAGACTAGGATGGGCATACAGCAGGTGTTCTGCGGAAAGGTCATCAGGGTCACAAGCCTTCCCAGTATGCAGGACTTTTACACAAGTGCATATTGCCTCCACGGAAGCGACAGGGTTCGAGATAGGCTGAGTGCACTAGGCGTGAAGACGTGCCTTCTCAAAGTCATGTACCGCCCCTGGGTTCAGATCAGACCTATGGAAGTTCTTACTAAATTGGGCGCGCCACATCAGCGATAGAGCAAGATCCAGAAAAATGTATATTTCCTATGCCATGCTTTCCAAAAATTATCTGGTCTTCTGTGAAGCGGCTGTTGGTTGAAATGTTCAGCTGCTGTTATTGTAGCTGCCGCGGTATTGTCTAGTTTAGGTTTTATCTCGAAAAGGTCTACTTGTGGAGTGTATTACTTTTGAATAATATACTTTTATTTTGCTTTTTATTTTATTTTAAGCGAGAATCGTCTTTAGTTAATCGACCTCTAACAATATACAAATAGGGCCCTATATGCAGTGATATTTTCGTGAATAAGAAGTCGAATAAGAATAATAATTATTTGATTTTCGTGCAGCAGAAGTAGAAGTAGAATAAAAATTATTTTAAGAACGAGAATAGAATAAGAAGTGAAATTAAGACCTTCAGAAGTGAATAAGAGTAAGAAGTATAATTATTTTGAGAACGAAAATTAAGAAACTTTTAATTTTTAGGAGTCTTATTTTAGTACTGAACTACAGAAATATGTTTCATTATTTTCATATGTCCGTTTGTTGTTTGGATTTGGCGCATACATTCATGTGTGATGAGAATCTCATAGCCTACTTTAGCCATAATTAGTGAAACATTTCCTAATATTCTTTATGCCCGAGAGAAAAGGTTTAAAAGGTCCATTCGTTATAATTATATTTCTTTCACACTGAAATGAGTGTCAAAAATTTTCGTTGGTAGTAAAAGGGAATGTGCTGTTTGGAGATACTTTAGTCACAACTCAGACATTGGAGAAAAATGGAAAATGCTGAAGTCTAGTAGTAAATGATAAAACTGGACAACGGTGAAGTTTTAATCTCAGGAAAAACTCACACACTTTAAACTTCATTTGATTACGTGGTCATATTTTTACTGTGTTAAAAATTAACTCTAAAATTATTGATTGGTGTCAGGTTAAGGACTGTTCCAATATCCTGCGTGTCAGTAAAATCTGTTTTTGAGTGGAATTAAAGCTTAGGCCTAAATAAAACATCATAATGAAAAAATGTGTGTAGAATGAAAGCACTACAGGTAAGAGCGAGAAAAACCTGATAAGTAATACCTGAACTAGAAGTAGAAGTAAAATTACTTGAGAACGAGAAGTAGAAGGAGAAGTAAAATTGCTTCAAAAGAAGTGAATAAGAACTAGAAGTAAAATTATTTGAGAACGAGAAGTTGAAGCAGAAGTTAAATTACTTCAAAAGAAGTGAATAAGAACTAGAAGTAAAATTAATCAGCGAAGTAAAATATCACTGCCTATATGTACAATTGTACATATACAGATACACTTACATGCAGGCCTGCATATAATACGTATGTACAATTGTACACTCACGCACAAGAAATAAATTACCTTCTGATATGCATAAAATTGCATATATTTAGAAATTTGTGTATACATAGCGTCTTATAGGGGCGTGGTGGCTCAGTGGTAAGCTCGGCGCCTTGTGACCGGAGGATTGCAGGTTCGAATCCCACTCTAGCCGCTGCGTACGGACCTTGGGCAAGTCCTTCACTCGCGATTGCTCGTGGCGCTTCGGCGTGAAAACTCCGACACAGTATACCAATTCTGTAGTCGGGAGCGCCTCTGAGTAGTAGTAGACTTGAGGAGGCGCTATAGAAATATCCGAAATAAATAAATATAGAATCTCCAGGCGCTTAATAAGCAAATGCATGTATGCAGACGCATAGGCGCAATTTGTCGGAAGTACGAGGGGTACCCGTATCCAACTTTTTGGACTGGGGGTAGGTACTGTGCCAATCAATATTTTATTATTGTGCCTTCCCAGAGATCGAGTCTCAGCCTTGCTTCGCGTATGTACGAAGTTGATACCCCCAGGGGCGTCTACACCATAGAAACCTTGGAGCAAATGCTCCATCCATGAAATAGGGGGAGATCTGTCATTGTGTGTGCCACCTTTTTGGGGACGAAGGAACGGGGAGGGGGGAAAGAGGGGGAAAAGGGACGTTGCTCCAATGACTTAGGGGGATAGAGGCCCCTGGATACCCCCACTTTTTCGACCAAAGTTACGACCCTGTGCAGACGCTTGCATATATGTCCATGTTTTTAAATTTATATAGCGCCTTTTCAGAACCTTTTCAAACTCAGCGAAACAATACTTGCCAAAATAGAGATTTAAATCAAGCGTTGTCTCTCGTGCGGCGTCTAAATTTTCCATGAAGTTCGGAATCGCTTTATAAAATCAAACCCCACGGGTAAAAGATCAAGACTTCTGACCACTTCCGCCATTGTTTTTCCTTCCAGGTGGCGAACCCGAACACCACTGCAAACTGTGGGAGAACGAAACGCTCAACGATTCCATTCCGCTGGTACTTGGAAAGGGCAAAAGGTGGCGCTACTCACAGTGCACCCGTTTCGTCAATTCGTCGCTTAGCAACACAACGACGCCATGTCCGAATGGATGGACGTACGACAGACAGGAGTTCGAAGAGACAATCGTCACCGAAGTAGGGTGGGCGATTTTGTAGCGCCAGTAGTTTTTTGCCATTTATCACGTGTATGGTGTGTTTTGCTTGCTTTTGAGAAAGTCTCTTTCAGTCAACATATGCTATTAATATCAAGTCTGCTGTGAATGGCTCAAACTACAATCTGATACAATCTGATCTGATCTATTCTACCTTCATCTACTCAAATCAAATCTGACTTAATCTTGTAGGGTTCAATCTAGTCCAGTCCGAAAGCGGTACACGACATGAGACGCTGTGCAACATATGTACAGTACTATGGTAGTGCATAGTAAATTGCATTGGTTTTATTG
>OY744609.1:25872857-25917857 GCA_963556255.1 Allolobophora icterica | reverse complement strand
AAAATGTATTCTATTACGGCTGCCGGATGGCCCATCTGAGTAACTCCCTTCGCTCCTTACTTATTCGGGTAGGCCTACCACATGATGGCGCGTCAGAGAAACCTCTGGTATAAGATATGCCCGTGTCGGTTCGGCATCTTTGGTCTGTCAGAGGTCTATGCAGAAACCACAGTTCAACAACACACCGCTTTATTAGTTCAGTACATCAACGACGCCTGTATACTGTGCACCGCACTCTCTGCACCTGGAAGAATGTCAAAGGACTTCCTCTGGACTACTCTTTACAAAAACCCTTCTGATTTGACGCAGCTCTCGTGAATAGGTTGGTTCTATGCGCTTTAGAATTTTGGAGATTACGATTACGAATAGGCCTACGATTACGATTCCTGCTAACCGAATAATAATACCGGGTTAAATCTTCGACCGTTTAAATAGAGCCTATTCGCCACCAAGTAAATCAGTTTAAGCCCGGTTTCGCTCGTTCGTTTAAACCCTTTCGCGAGTAAATTAGTTTAAGTAATTAGTTTAAGCCCGTTTGAAGCCGTTGGTTTAAAAGATCAGCCGTTTATGGTATATTTAAATTTACTTTGAAGTGTTAAACGAACCGAGCGTTGGAATGTCGCCATTTTGTAAAGAGTGACATCATTGGGCATGAATATTCATTAGTTGGAACCGACCAATGAGAGGAGCGTAACATGCAAAATGTAGACTTTGCCTCATTTCTGTTCGTTTATGTTATTAATTGCCAAAGTAATACATAATATGAAATTCATAATCCTACTGCTTGGTCGAAGAAGAGGAAACCCTCTTCTCCTAGAGAATCTTACTTTCGTTTATTTCAACTGTGATTCTTACCACACTCCTTGTGCATACGCCTGATCCGGAGGATGTTCTTTGTGGCGCAGTCGTCTCAACTTAACGAGCAGTGATTGGTTAATCTCGATTGAGCTTTGAAGCACAATCCGTCATTTCTACGGGAAAGATTCTGTTCATGTATTCGTACCTTAACCTGGGACTAATATTGCAAGGGATATGAAGCCGATGAATATAGTGTCTTTGGTATAGATTATGTGTGTGGCTGACTGGCTGAGTGTTACTTCCGGGACCCTTGTACGGATCGGCTAGTCAAACATTAGTCGCTTATAGCTGACTTTATAACTAAATAAAAACGACTTTTATATATAAGAAAATGCACAATTATGTCCTTAATTGTAAATCGCTAGAAAAACGTCTAGACCGATGCCATGTGGTGTATTTACTTCAAATCGTCCCCTGCTAAGTACCCGGATGACAGCCACAAACATCGCCTGCGATGCATCGTAAAAGACGAGCTCTGATTGGCTGAAGCGTTGCCGCTTCACATCCCTTTCAGCAATATTAGTCCCAGCCTTAACCAACGAAAAATTAAATTAAGTCATTCATCTGCAGATGTTGATTTTCAAAGCTAAATACATTACCTGTAGCACGAGACAAATTAACTGCATTAGCTTTAATCTATGCTCCTCGTGTCCTCCGTTCACACGGACTCCCGGCTCCGGCTTTTGCCCTTCATGACATCGCAATGGCAACGGCGATTGCACAACTAATGTATGCCTCACCAGCTTGGTGGGGTTATGCTTGCTCGAGGTACAATATCAAAATTCAGCGTTTCATAAAATTATTCGAATGAAGCGAGGAGAATTTATAGCAATACCCGACTTTACTGCTAACGAGATGGCCGAAACTGCTGATGAGAGCCTCTTTCAGACAGTTGTAGAGAACGAGTATCATGTACTCCAGCACTTACTTCCCCATTTTTGCAGTCACCAACACCATCTCGTAATAGATCGCACATATTCGTTTTTACCAAAGCACACCTATATCCCCCAATTCTGTATAAGAACTCTTAACTAACAGAGCAAACTCTTTATTTTGCAGCGTACCAAGTTGCGACATGTCAGCTTGTTTTCCTCAATAAACGAATATTGTATTGTATTGGCTCTAAGGCTGAATAAAGACAAGAGTCCTGGAAATTGAAGAAATGCATATTTTTTGGTGAGTCCAGACTTTTGTACACCGCTGTTTGATGATGATGCGGGTATACGTACCTGGACTTTGATAGGGACCCTTAAAAGTGCAAAATGATGATAATGACTATAGCGATGATGATGATGTTTCGTCGTTGTTCTTTCAGTGGAACCTCGTCTGCGACAAGAACTATCTGGTCGAGACATCTCAGTCGGTTTTCAGTGCCGGTGTGATGGTCGGAACGTTCGTGTTCACGTTGCTCGCTGATCGACTTGGCAGGAAGCCAGTGCTAATCTTCTGTGAGATCACGGGGATCGTAATTGGATTGGGGATCGCCTACTCCGGAAACTACGCCACTTTCGTCGTTTTACGGTTCTTCCAGGGCGCCTTGAGAGAGGTAGGTGACACGTGTCTCTTGGCACAAATGATTGATTGATTGATTGTCTAATTGATGGTTGTTGGGATTACTGGATGATTGATTGCCAGATTTATCCATTCATTTATTCAGTGTTTAATATATCGAAGCCAGCAATAACATCATAATGGCAACCTACAATATATCTCTGCCATTGGGATACATGAGATTTAGTAATTTATTGATTGATTTATTTTGTCAGTTTATTAAGTGACCAACTGATTGATTAAGTAATTTGTCGATCGAATCAGTAATCAATCTGTTAATTTGTAAATTAATTAACTTAATCGATTTGTTAGTGATCGATTGATTGATTGATTAAATGATCGATTGATTGAATAGGGCGCTGGGCTGGTGGGCATCGTGATGGCGTGTGAGTTGTTTCCAGCCATTCATCGAACGTTCGCTGGAACGGCTCTGGAACTGTTCTGGGCGACCGCTTGGATGGCCCTTGCTCTGATAGCCTACCTCGTTCGCCACTGGAGGTACCTCCAGCTGGCAATTACCCTGCCACCCATCTGGACGATCTCCCTCATCTGGTAAGTTAAAGGAAACTATCATAAAATCTTCGTCTTACTCGAGAACAATTTACTTACCCAAGTGTACGTTAGTTTACCTTACCTTATCCTTACCTTAACTTACATTAACTTAGCATAATTTATGACACCGACACAAGTCAAATCTCACTTTCTACGTATCTAACCTAACCTTACGTCACCCTAACCTTACCTTTCATTTTCTTACTAATACTTCCGATACTAATATGATTATTATTATTATTATTATTATTATTATTATCATTATTATTATTATTATTATTATTATATTATTATTATTATATATTATTATTATTATTATTATTATTATTATTATTATTATTATTATTATTAATTATATTATTATTATTATGATCTGAAGCGCCATCTAAGCGTCACTCAGTGAACAGTTTATCGTGAAAAGTTATGTCCAGCTTGGATGGGCCCGCCGGTCCTCGATCCCGGGCAGTCCTGACATTGTGCCCTGTTTATTATTATTATTATTATTATTATTATTATTATTATTATTATTATTATTATTATTATTATTATTATTATTATTATAATTATTAAGGAGCTTTTATATAGCACCCCTTCAAGGTGATCTACTCAGGAGCGCTCCTAGTCCAACCACGGCTAAAGAGAGTAGTTTTCAAGTTTGTAAGAAACAAGGTAGTGTGAGTCGTAGGGACCAAGCGGAGTGCAACAGGAAGGCCATTCCAGGTTGCGGGACCAGCGACCGAAAAAGAACGGCGCTGCATAATGGCTGTCCGGGTGCGAGGGACAAAGAGCTCGGCCTAGTCAGCCGAGCGAAGAGCAGATCGCCGCAAAACCCCCGAGGTAGGGCGACACAATTCCCGCAGATATGAGGGGGCAAGTCCCTGCAGACAACGCTTAACTAGTGCAGAGACCCTGTAGGCAATGCGCAGCGGGAAAGGGAGCCAGTGCAGAACATCCCGCATATAAAGAGAAACCTGGCCAAATCTGGGGATGCGACCAGTAAGACGTGCGGCTGCACGCAAAACCCGGTCCAGGCACCCAAGACGGGCAGCTGGGAGACCAGCGTAAAGGGCGCTACAGTAGTCCAGACGGGAAACCACAAACGCATCGACAAGGGTGGATTATGATGATCATTTCATTGTGAATATAATTATGAATATTATTATTATGATTATGATTATGAAAATGATTATTATTATGATTATTATTATGATTATCATGATTATTATGATTATTATTATGATTATTATTATGATTATAAGTTTATAACGTATCTTTATTAATTCAAATCGACAAGCACACAGCAAGATCACATCAGAAAATGACAGTACAATCAAGATCATAATAATAATATGATCCATCAGGTGGTCAAAACTATTCCGGAGATATTATGGTGTTATTATGGAACAGCTTCTCCCTCATCAAGATTCTGTTGGGCAAAGGTTCCTCGACATGCAATTGCATTAAAGCGTTGAATGGTGACAGAGAGGCGTTGGAAGAGATAGCAAGTCTCTCTGGGTTCTCCGGTGATTAACGTTAGACGTTTGCCCAGTTTATGATTATTATTATTATTATTATTATTATTATTATTATTATTATTATTATTATTATTATTATTATTATTATTATTATTATTATTATGTTTCTAATGTAATCTAGGCCAATACTCATTATTAGCTGTTTTCGTGTTATCTGTTTGCTATGTTAATCATTGTTTGTAATTCCAGGCTTCTTCCGGAATCCGTGCCATGGCTTGTGGCCAACAACCGTATCGCGGAAGCTGAGAGCATCCTTCGAAAAGCAGCGAAGCATGGCAGAGTCCAGCTTCCGGACCCAATACTACAAAACCACCGAGAGACGACGGTCAGTCAGTCAGACATTGTCTACCCATTCGATTCGATTCAATCTAAATCGATCTGAGTTGGTCAATTAGTTAACAAGGAGCAATCGATTGATGACTTTGGCATTAAATTACGGCGCTATAGAAATATTGAGTGTTAGGTTAAACCAATTTAGACTTGATTAGATTATATTAAGTTGCGTATGATCCGATCCGTTTTCACAGCTTGAAGAGTCTGTTGGGGAGGGGTAGAGTAATGGTAACACTCATGGCCAGAAGAGCATTAGATAGCGGTTCGATACCAGTAACCCCTCTCTAGGGCGGCGCCTTGCATGGGTGCCAAACCGTGTGTTTAGTTCAGATCTTGATTGTATTGTCATATTTCAATGTAGTCTTATTGCGCACTTGTCAGTTAGAACTAATAAAGATTGTTCTTATTAATATTATCAATTGACGAGTTTGCATTATGATTGGGAGCTATAGAAGTCATGAGAGTTGGCTGGAATAGACTAAATAAGACTGGACTAGGCTGGATTAGACTAGGTCAAATTCGAATTGATCAGATTTTACGTGATTCGATCCATTTCGATCTTATTCAATCTTATTGAATGAACCAAGTCCGCTCTCTCTTGTCTTGTGATTATTCTTAAGTGATAATTATCTGCTTGCGTAGCAATCGGAGACTGAGGATGATGACGAGGAGCAGGACGTTAAGAAGATGAAGCAGGTGGATGGAGAGATGGTTCACCTGAATAATTCCATCGCTAGCGATCAAAAGAACCCGGATGAAATTGATGTAGCGCAACTTGAGCGGAAGACCAGATGTGGCGTCCTTTGTTGTCGTCGCGTGGTTGTCAAGGGACCGGAAGTGGGTTCTCGAACTAAGCTGACCTGGCTGGACGTCATGAGGTCACCGACGATGGTCCTGTACACGGTCATCATGTGCTCGCTTTGGTCAGTACACACCTCTTCCAGCCACAATGATGACCCATCAGAGTATGATGTAAGACAACAGCCTGACTGGCTGGATTGTCGAGTACCCGACCTCTCTATGCTGTGCGGGTCATTTTCTGGTCGCACACAGATTTCATGAGCATCTTGGTTTTTTGTTATAAATATTCATTCATTCATTCATTCATTTGAAGATTTATATAGCGCCCCTTCAAGGTAACTACTCAGAGGCGCTCCCGACACCAGCACGTTCATATAAGACAGTTTTCAGATTTGCAAGAAATAGGCCAGGGGTGGCCCCAGGGCACATGCGGAGCTCTAAGGGAAGTCTATTCCAGACTGTCGGGCCCACCACTGAAAAAGCTCGACTTTGCATAGTCGTGGAACGAGCAAATGGAACTAAAAGTACCCCTTTTCCCGATGAGCGGAGGGAACGTCGGCCTTGGGCACCTGAAACTGTGCAGCAAAGCTCACGAAGGTAAGCAGGGGCAGGGCCCTGACAACATCGCCGTACTAAGGCAGCGATCCTATATTCTATGCGTAAGCGCATAGGAAGCCAGTGAAGGACCTCCAGCATATATTTAGAGACTTGGCCATATTTAGGAATATGCCCAATGAGACGGGCTGCAGAGCGCAGAACTCTCTGTAGACACACTATGCGACTAGATGGAAGACCAAAATAAAGCGTTGAGCAGTAATCAAGGCGGGCTGTGACAAAGGAGTGAACCAGTGTAGCAGTGGCACTGGGCGTTAGGGAACGAGTAACAGTGCGAAGCTGGCGCAGTTGGTAGTAGCAGTCCCTACTAAGACGGTTTATTTGTGGAGCAAAAGTAAGCTCCTGATCGAGCCAGACACCAAGATCACGGACAAGAGTTGAGAAGGTATAGTTGGGGAATTCAATTGCAAGAGCAGTGAGGTCAAGTTTAGCGAGTTGCTGTCGCGTGCCTAGCCAAATAAGTTTGGTTTTGGACGGGTTCAAGCGTAGTCGATTTGACGACATCCACGCTTCCAGGGCATCTAAAGTCCCACTCATAACCCGGACTGTTGGAATGGCATTGGTAGAGAGGCAATGCAGGTATGCTTGGACATCGTCAGCATATTGCTGACTCAGAACCGCATGTGCAGCCACAAGTGTCGAAAGTCCAGAGGTATAGATAATGTATAGAATAGGTCCTAGGACGGAGCCTTGGGGCAACCCGTACCGTGCAGGGACCCATGGAGACCTAGTGGTGCCATGGATCACACAGAGGGAACGTTCACAAAGAAATGAGTTTATCCATTCATAAAAGTCTCCAGACAGTCCAAACGAAACACGCAACCGTTCTAGCAAGATCTCATGGTCTACAGTGTCGAATGCAGCACTGACGTCGAACAGTGCTAGTACTGTGAGTTGGGCCCTGTCAATCGCTCCGTAGATGTCTGAGAGAAGCCGGAGCAGGAGTGTCTCTGTTGAATGGTATCTCCTGAAACCCGATTGACTTGACGGCAGCAGATCATTCTTCTCCAAGTAAGCGACGAGCTGCATGGCGACGACTTTTTCGATGATTTTAGAGAGAAAGGTGACATTTGCTATCGGTCTGTAATTCGTAGGGACATCCGGATCCAAACTATCACTCTTTAAGGCAGGGATCAGGATTGATCTCTTCTGCATCGGCGGTAAGTCGCATTCCTGAAGAGAGCGATTACAGAGTGTTGTGAGAAGGGGGAGCAGGATATCGATGAATTCCTGGAGTAAGAAGGTGGGAATAGGATCCAGTTCGCAAGATTTGGGTGGTGATGAAAGGATAATGCGGCGTAATTCATCACTAGTAACTGCATTCAGGACGGATAGATGACAGTCAGTAGGGGGGTGATAAGGTGGCGGCGAACTAGCTGTTGATTGGCGGATGTCGCGGATCTTGGTGTCGAACGAGGTCAAGAAGTCATTCGCTGTAAAGGTTGAAGGGCCCAGAGGACGACTGGGCTGGCGGCGGCCAAGTAGCTCATTGAAAGCAGCCCACATTCGCTTTGGCTCCCCAACATGAGAAGCAATCTTCGCTTCCCAATACGCCTTTTCCTTTTCACGGTACTGCCGATGCATGTTACGGACATACTGGACCCAGGCAGACCGGTCCGAAGGCAGACTGGTGCGCCTGTGTCGGCGTTCGAGTCGGCGAGCCTGACGTCTCCAAGTGCGGCACTCAGCATCGAACCATGGTGAGCTGAGGTTCTGACGCATCGGAACACACCGCATTGGTAGAAATCGGTCAATAAGATCAGTCATAGCCGTCTCATAGACTCCAAAGGCGTCAGCGACCGTGAGACTCGCCAGTACGGAAGGGTCAGCAACGGCCTTGACCTTTTGTAACGCCTTGCCGAAGGCTTCATTGTCTAATGCCTTCCAACCACGGATCTGCCTTGTGAGAACGGTCGGGATGTCATGTAGAAACGGGATGTTCGCTATGACGAGGCCATGGTCAGAGATGGTTGGCGGGTTAATAAGAAGATCTGACACCGTACAGTCGTCTCGCGTAATGATGACATCAAGCCATCCGCCGTTCTCGTGTGTTGGTTCGTTAACGTGTTGAATCAGGCCAAACTGGTCAGCAATTGCCTGGAAATCAGCAGCCTCTGATGAGGCCAGGTCCTCTAGGTGAAGGTTTAGATCCCCTGTAATATAATAGGCTCATTGTTACAGCTATTGTCATATTTAATGTACTACGTCCCGAAGGCAAAACCATGCAGGTAACCACGTCGCGAAACCACATGGCATATCAGCCTTCCGATAGGTTGCGTAAGGTCTCCCTGACGTGTAATCACATTCATCTACCGAACATAATGGACACTGGCTATTGAGTTTTCGATCAGTTCCAGCCAGTGGCATGGTGAGCCAGAGTCCAAACACGCGGCTGTTTTAACTCTGGATTCCTGTAGATCTGCTTCAGTTCTAACTCCAAATCTGTGGCTAGCCCTTGCTCTATCGATGGATACAAATATCATGCAATGAAGAACTCATGCAGCCTAGATCAGAGGTTCCTAACATTTTTTGACACACGACAGACCTTAACTTGCAACCCAATTTGGCGACACACCACGCAGTAATCATATGTGAATATTGTTTAAACTGCTAAAATTAAAGTAGTTGTTTATTTAAAATTTAAAATTGTTAGCATTTTAAAGAATAATGAAAAGGTTTATATTGAATCCTTTCTAGTTTCTGCGTTAACTTTCGTAACAGTTAATGGGATGTTTGCTCCTGGATTTATCTCTTCATCATTTTAAAACGGGGATCCACAGTTTTTGTAAGTGCAATACATAAGCAGGCTGAGAGGGCACCTCCGACCAGTTTGTTCTTTATGTTCATTATCTGATAAACACTTTCTTCAGGTAAGTACTAACTATAAAATGAAACCAACTCTTTGATAGCTTTGCTCGCAATTTTTTGAATGTTCTTCTTTGTACGTCTTATCCTACAACTGAGTTCTTGAGGATTGCTTGTACATAGCCTTCATTCTAGATTTCTTCTTTTTCGTGCTTTTTTTGGTTGGTTTAGCAGTAGCAGCAGCATGGTTTGCGTATTCACTACTGTTGGTGCTAGAATGCGTCTCATTGCTACCAAAATCTGATATCGCATCATCAGTTGTAGATTCGCAAAATTTTCGGTCAATTCTGATAAATTTATCCATTTCGAATGTCACAGTAATGGGTAAAAGTTTACATCGGCGCAGTGGCAAGCCTATTCTATATAAGGTAAACGTCATGGCCGTCCGAGATTGATATATAATAGAATAGATTAATATTGATTGCTACGAAATTTCACAGCCTACGTCCGTTAAACTTTAAATAAGTGAGTGTAATGCAAGAATGACGGACGTAGGCTGTGAGAATTCGCGACACACCAATTTTTCGCGACACACCAACGACACGTCATGTTTACGCGACACGTGCCGGTCGATTTGCAACACACTAGTGCAGGGGTCTCCAAAGTTATCCAGCGGTGGGCAACATTGCTGACTTTCTAAAGCTCCATGGGCCAAAACTCCGAAAAAAAAACCGCGAATGAATAACTGTTAACAGACTATTTATTCCTGAGGTCTGATGCAGTGCAGAATTTCAATGCAGATATCAATAACAATTAAGATGGTTTTTCGGTAGTCCTGATTAGTGTGAGCAGTGCTTTTTTCAGCCGGAACGCGCCGGAATGGCGTTCCGGCACCTTTTTTCGGGTACTAAAAATAATTTATTTATTTTAATAATAAAAACATTAGTTTAGTTATTTTAATTTAATTTCAGTATTTTGAACTGTTTTCAGTGTTTATTGAAACCCCTCCAAACCCCAATCCTGTTTTTCTCGGGATTTTAGCTTGCCCATAATTATTCCGTTCCGGAACCTATTGTTCCGTTCCGGAACCTTTTGTTCCAGAAAAAAGCACTGGTGAGAAGCATGAAATTGATGCATTTCTGAAATAATTCTATCCAACTGCGGTTCAAAGTGAGTGGTTCCAATCATAAGTAAGGCATTCAAATGTTCATCAGACAATTGCGATCTGTAACAGGATTTCCTGTACTTCATCTTGGAAAAAGTCTTCTCACACAAATACGTAGTGCCAAAAACTGAAATGAATTCATGAGCAAAGTTTCTTAAATGAACATATTGGTCAGATGGAAGGCATTTGTAGAATTCAATCCAATTTCCTTCCTTAAATTTGTCCCTCAGGATGTCATTGGATTGCAAATCGATAACTTCCATTTGTAAGTCTGTCAATGACAGAGTCAAAAGGATTTTCGAAGGTTCTTATTTTCGAAGAGCATGCATCGAGATCAGAGAAACGTTCCTGGAACTGTTGTTTCAAAACGGAAATGACATCTTGAGCATACAAGCTTGGAAACGGAGTCACAGTTCCTATTTCTACAAACAGCGACATGGATTTTGGCAATATGCATGTCAGAGTACAGCGGCGTTAAAATTATCAATTTTCCCAATTTATTTTGTTTTTTCAAGGAGAGTTCCGCGGGCCAGAATAGAGACCTTAGCGGGCCGGATGTGGCCCGCGGGCCGTACTTTGGAGACCCCTGCACTAGTGTGTCGCGACACACCTGTTAAGAACATCTGGCCTAGATGTACGCAATTTTATTACCGATACTTCGAAATGCGTTGGCTTTAATGGCTCCGACCTGGACCCCATTGAGGGAGCTTACGACGCTATTCAGGCCCGAAGTCATTAGGAGCTTCGCGCCTTCTTCACTCACTGCCCAGGCCCCAACATTTTCATCCAGATGCAATGAATGAGAACCGTCGCCACCTCTGCCAATTTGAATGGGTGCCGCACCATTTAGGCTCCATGTATACGGTCCCCATGCAAGCACGAGATTGAAATATCTTGAAGAAGCCACGTCATCGGCCTGCGAACTGGCATCGTCAGGCCCTGCATTGACGTACTCTTAACCAATATAACCAATGTAACTATCCAGCCTAGTAATGTAATGTGTAAGCTAGTCATTTCTGCCTGTACAGCTCCATTTGATTCTAATTTATTCTGTTATGATCTCTTTAAATCCAAGTCTTTTCAGAATAGTTAAATTATCAATAAATCGTTCTGTCGATTCCTGATCATAATAATGATCATGGTGGTGGTGGTGATGACGATGATGATGATGACGATGATGATGATGATAATGATGATGACCATCATAATCATCATAATTCATCTTCTTCATCATCGTAGGTTCGCCAGTGCACTCATCTACTACGGTCTGTCGCTGAGTACTTCGAGTTTGGCTGGCGATAAGTACGTCAACTTCTTCCTGAGTGGTGCAGTCGAAGTTCCGGCCTATGGACTGACCATCATCGTTCTCAAAAGGTACGTCATGATGATGAAGATGAAGACAGCCATGAATGATGAAATCAACTAATACGGGGACGACGACGACGCATTATTTGTTTGATGATGACGACTACGGCCGATGTCACGATGTAGACCTATTTTTAACTGGAGGAACCATTGTAATTATGACGACGAGATGACGAAAATTATGATGACAACAAGTTTGAGAATAATTACAGAAACAACAACAAAATGATAATGATTGACAACGGATGTAATAATAATTAATTATCAAAATTATATAATACATGATGACGATTTTGATGTTGGTTTTGATGACTGTGATGACGATGATGATAACGGCGATGACTATGGCAGTTGTTGTGTTGTCGTTGTTAGGTTTGGTCGTAGATGGCCTCTCTTCCTCTTCCATTTGACAGCAGCCGTTGTTCTATTTGCAAACATCTTTATTCCACACGAAACAGGTAAAACGACGATATTGAAAAGCTGTTAATTGTCGTTAGTGAATTTTTAAAGGACATCTTGTGACTTCCATCTCCAGTCGTGGACCTCGACTTTGCCGTGATGGGATTTTAGTGAGAGGTAGCTTAACTAACCACCAAGTAAACGAGACTGACGACAATAAAGAGTCGGAAAACATTTCTTTGGAAGCATCTAAAGAGAAGCCTTAATCAAGCCTTGCTTAAAATTATCTTCACTAATGTTGGCTTGAGTTACATTTCTACCAGTTTTATTAGTATACCTACAAGTACCTGATTATGTCAATTGAAAAGATTGAAAAGATGTTTCATTTCGTTTCTTAAAGATTCGAATCTGCGTTCGCTCATCCTTTCCTCCCACTGGCGTTATTTAGTCAGTGAGTCAGTGAGTGAGTCAGTCAATGAGTCAGTCAATGAGTCAGTCAGTGAGTGAGTGAGTCAGTGAGTGAGTCAGTGAGTGGGTCAGTCAATGAGTCAGTCAATGAGTCAGTCAGCCACTGAGTGAGTCAGTGAGTGAGTCAGTCTGTCAGTCAGTCAGTCAGATCTGTCTTTGTCTGTTTCTTTGTATATGTCTGATGCGTATGTATACATACATGTTACAGGCAATTCGTAAAACGTGGGATTTTGTAAAATGCCGGAAATTTTTAGGCAATTTGTAAAATCCCTGATTCACTCAGGCACTTTACAAAATCTCTGTAAAATCCCTGAAATCTGATGACGAAAATTTGACAGTGCTTATTGATACACTGTTCGAAATATATAATACTGAATTAAATGTTACATTAAAATGTACGTATTACGAAGTTTCATCTTGCTACACTGTATTACACTATACATGTATATGTGTGTCATGTTACATCATATTACATGGGCCTCTGACGGGTTTCTGTTTAAGTAGCCCTTTGTAAATTTCCAAATACAATTATATTTGCAAGAGTTATATCGTGTTACCGCGTATACGTCGTATAACGATGCGTTGCAGAGGGAGGAGTGGAGCTGACTTCGTTGATTGTTACGCTGACGATGATTGGAAAGTTCTCGATGACAGCCGCCTTTGGAACAGTCGTGCTCTACGCTCCAGAAATCTACCCCACGAATCTCAGGTAGGCCCTACTACGAGTCCTTCTAGAGTTTACAATACAATTGCACGTAAGCTATGGTACCAGCGTCTAATTTAGACTCTGCTAAGATTCCAGCGTCTGATTTACAGTTATGGGGTACGCGATTGTCTAGTAGGCCTACAGTGGTTTTCAACCCTTTTGTAGTAGCGGCACCTTACACAATGCACTTATTTGCACATAGAAAGAACCCTGCGCGTTTCATCCATTAAATTTTTCAAGATATAGCCCTAAATATTATTGTTACTTGTAATGTTAACTTGTAACTTGTAAAATTTGCAAATCGCTCCATAACCATAGCTGTTCCGCCTCTCTGTAAAAAACTCCTCCCAGAATTACGATAAATATCTGATCCATCCTACGAACTCACCAAAATCTCACCTCCTGATGTCTCTCTTTAAAACTATACTTTTTCAGAATTCTTGTCGCGATTCCTCCTCATCCTCTTACCTCCCTTACCGCTCCAATTATAAACACCATCCAACTCATCCATCTGACGTATGCCTGCCTAACCCCTCAAGATCTTGATCTGGAACCGATTCTGATCCTACCTGCCAATCGAATTTTTGACTGAGCGCTTGTGAATAAGTTGGTTCCCGCGGCTTCACTTTTTTGGGCGCTCTAGAAATCTCGAGATTACGATTACAATTAATGTTTGGATAATATTTAGATTTTAGAATTTTAAAATTTGAATATCATGTCTGGCAAGAATGACTTAAAGTTGTGAAGAATTCTACTCATTGCTCGTCCTATTGTGTATTCAGTTGGTGTTTAAAATTTTATTTTGTACCTCTGCGGAACCTCTGGCCAACGATCGCGGAACCCTGAGGTTCCGCGGAAACCCGGTTGAAACCAATGGTCTAGTGGTTATCCCTGTGGACTGTCAATGAGAGGTGGGGGTTAAAATCGCAACCAGGGTATACATTTGTTGCGAGATTTCACCTCAATTTGCGCCCTTTAGCTACCCGAGGCCAAGAAAATGAATCGATTACACTACATACCCACGGCTAAATAACTCTCTGGGTAGGTTAAGGGAATGGTCTTCGTCTTCTTCTGTTAACCTTTAACCGTCTTTATCTAACAGCATAGAACAAATTTGATGGCGCCGACCAGTTGTGCTTTAAGGACTTGCTAAAGTTCCAACATAATATAATTCTTTCATGCAGGTTTGAATCCGCACACTCCGCGTAATAGGGCGAGCGCTCACACCAATCGCTTACCGTAGGGTAACGGGTCTCATAAACAGTTTACACTAAGGTTACTTTGTGAGTACACTGACCTAAAGGAATTATGAGTTATTTTACGCTACATCACAAATTCCGTTGCTATTGTTATTATTATTCTACCTGAGGTACATATGATTTCCCTCGATTTCAAAAGTTAGGGATAGCATTATTCTTGGATGGCTATAGTCTTGGCCCGATGTTGTGCTTGGAGCCAAAAGTGCTGAGAAAAGCGATTGCGTTGAAACGCTGGATGGCGACAGATAAGTGTTGGTACAGAAATATAAATTTCCCGTTGTCTTCGGTTATTATTATTATTATTATTATTATTATTATTATTATTATTATTATTATTATTATTATTATTATTATTATTATTATTATTATTATTATTATTTTTATTATTATTGTTATTATTATTATTATTATTATTATTATTATTTTTTTATTATAAACAAATTTTATTATTTAAAATGATCCCTCAGACACTTTGAAACTGTCCTAGAAGAGTTAAGTTCCAGAGTTTAGCGGTCATCGTCCACGATTAACTGTGCAAATGTGCCTCGAAAAGCGACGGCGTTAAATCGTTGAGTGCATATAGAGAGGCGCTGGAACAAGTGAATTGTCTCGAGTGGGTCACCCGACATTGTTGTCAGTCGCCGGCCTAACTCTGTAATGAATTCACAGCCAGAACTGTTGATGGGGCCCAGAGTTTCGAGTGCAATGGGGACAAAGTCATACGTAGCAGGAAGGGCTGCATACTTCAAGTTTTTTCGCGTCGCGGCCAGTTCCGCCGCTGCCCCAGGCGTTGTCGACGTCAAGTGGATGTATGAAGCAGCGCATGTATGGACGCTGGTGGCATCCCAGGCGATGTATTTGCCTCGCGACCATGGAACGAGCGTCGCGCCGTCAGGTCGCTTGCCGTCGCTACGGAAAAGCCCTGGAGGTTCTTTGGTGCTAGGGGTGTCCGCTCGGTGAAGGGCTCTCCAAATGATGTCATTCATTGCGAAGTGTCTGCTGGCTCGTCCTCCAGATTGTTTGCAGACCAGACCATGGTGTCCTCCTTGATCAGTTGTCTCGCCACATTGGCACTGATGAGGTGCACTGAGGTGTAGTCCCAGGCGTAAGCCTTTCGCCACTGTGACGGCCTCAAGGTTATTATTATTATTATTATTATTATTATTATTATTATTATTATTATTATTATTATTATTATTATTATTATTATTATTATTATTATTATTATTATTATTATTGAAATTTGTAGTGCACAGACGCAGAAAGCATACAATTAGCCTACCGTCCACTTATCTGGTCGTCTCTGTTTCTCTGTCTTTCCGTGTATCTGTCTGTGACTGTATATAGAAGAAATCAGTGAATTGGTTTGTGAGTAATAAAATAATTAAATATCCGAATAAATACAATACAATAATTGAGTTATTGGTGATAAAGTGGTAAAATGATCATGCTGTGATTTTTCAGAAATTTTGGCCTCGGTATGGCGTCCATTTCGGGTCGAATAGGTGGAACGATTGCACCGTTTTTCGGCTACATTGTGAGTTGTAACACTTACTTATTATATCCCATCTACCGACTGTAGGCCTAATATAATTGATTCTCGATTTATTATGGGCGGAGTTTTATGATTACGCTGTATCAGCATCGATCAGGGGCGTAACTTTGGTCTAAAAAGTGGGGGATACCGATTTCTTACATGTACGAAGCAAGGCGGAGACTGCGGTCTCTGGGAAGGCACAATAATAAATTTTCATTGGCATTGTTCAAAAAGTGGGGGTACTGTACCCCCCAGTCCAGAAAGTGGGGGGTACGGGTACCGCTCGTACCCCCCACAAATTACGCCTATGGCATCGATTACAGATGCGATTGGTTCATAATTTCATAATAAGCGTGGTTCATGTGTCCAGTCAAAGACATGATTGGCTCACATTTACAGGCGTAGTTTATGTGTGAAATTAAATAATTGATTGTTCACAATTTCAATATGGGTGTGGTTTCATACGTACCCTAAGAGACATGATTGGGTCACTTTTCAAGATAGGCGTCGTTTCATTTGTCTATTTCATAATTCGGATTATGATTGGTTCGCCACTTCAAGTGGGCGTGTATTAAAACTATAATACAGATGATTGGCTAACGCATTAACGATTGACGTGTCTTGCTGTGCAGAACAAAACGAATGACTGGATTGGTAGTGTCGTGTTTACAGTCGTCGCCTTGGTAACGGGGTTTATGGTCCTTTTTCTTCCGGAGACACTAGACAGGCCACTTCCGGAAACAATCGAAGAAATTTTGTCCTGGAAACGGATGAAGCTGCCGCGTTGCAAGAACAGGATGGAGAAGAAGAAGTTGAAGACGAATAAGTAGATGAACTGCTTCGTTCCTTAACGAAATATCTACAAAAGAATACTCTGACCGTCTGAACTGTCGGTGTGAAGGTCAGACGGTGAAAGGAAGAGCTGGTCACATGCCCTCGTCCGCTGAAAATATGAAAAGGAAATCACTAACACTTCATAACCATGCCTGCCGCTCGGGACTGACTTAAGGGTCTCTTCTTCTCATCCTTCTTTCTCTTCTCCTTTTCATCACCGCCTCCTCCTCCTCCTCCTCCTCCTCCTCCTCCTCCTCCTCCTTCTTCCCCTTCTCCTTCTCCTCCTTCTCCTCCTTCTTCTTCTTCTTCTTCTTCTTCTTCTTCTTCTTCTTCTTCTTCTTCTTCATCATCTCATCATCATCATCATCATCATCATCATCATCATCATCATCATCATCATCATCATCATCATCATCATCATCATCATCAATTTCTTCTCCCCATCTTCTTCCTTTCCGAATTCTTCTTTATCGCATTCTTCTTAGCATTCTTCTTCTTAGTATTTGACTTTGACGTAGATTCGAAATTCGGTCGCATTCTCAACTGTTGGTTTGATCTTGCAATGGCTTTGACCTTGAATCTTGATTGACCATTTTTGATTTGGCATTAACTATAATCAATGGCATTTCATGTCCGTTGCCTGCATAGCACTTAATAATTTAATTAATGGCAAATTTCTGTAATTTAATTAATTAATTAGACTTTTCAGAGGCATATTTTCAAACAGCACCAACAACTGGGTCGAGGCCTGATTTCTCAGGGTTTTGTTTCCAACATGCTATTCTAGTTGAATTGATTAATTTCATCAATGCCTACTCCTAAACCTCAATCTCAGTTTTAGTTACATTCAGTTTTGATCGATGTCCAGTTACCAGAGAGTGAGGAGCTTTTCAGTTCGTAACTTCGGGTGATGGATCAAGACTAATGGAGAAAAAAAATGTCGATCCACACATGGATAGCATCTCCCGATGTAGAGCTCTTCAACCTAGCTCTCATCTCCCCTTACACTCCTTGCACTCCTTCGTTTGTACTCCTTTAAAAGAGGATTATCTTCCCTTCAAGAAGATTTATAAAGGTTCTAAGATTTCTGGGATAACTGCGGTGTGACTCGTAACTCCCTCAAACGAATATAACCTCAACTAACACAAAAGCGAGTCATGCCACAATATGTAGGCTATAGTTATACTGTTGGTATACTCTGTGTCACTGTGTTTGTATGTGGCACTCATTAGCGTTCCCACGGGGGATGGGGCAAAGGAGGCAGGCTGGGACATGGGGTCAAAGGCGCCGGCAGCGTGATGCACTGGACGCACGTGCATCCACCCACCAAATCAAATCCACACAATGATTAGGCATCGCATCGGTATTTCTGACAATTTCACTGTGTAATTTTTGTTTGCCATACAGTATGTATAACTAATATCATATGATATCATCAGTCTTGTTGTCAAGACCTTATACCTCAAGACCAGGACCAAGACCAAGACTTTGAACCTCAAGACCAAGACCGAGACCAAGACCTAGACCAAGACCCAAAAAATCACATTCAGCCCAAGACTTTTCCTTACAAAAAAATTGTCAAGTCGGACTACTCGCTATTTTAATGAAAACGTGAGTCCTTTATTTTATTCAGGCAAATTAACCTTAAATGCAGACTGCAGAGAATTCTGAGTTCGTATTTACAAAAGTTCTTCAAGCAAAATGTTATTCCAAATGCATTTTTTATTTTATAAAAACCAATTCGCTATGAATTTTCTGACCAAGATGTGCCTTGTGGGGCCTCATGAAAATTCCGCCATGTGAAAAAATAAGTTCTACAGGTGCTGAAGTCGCCTTTTTGAAATCCTCCCATGGTTATAAAAAGTCTCGGCAGGGTTTCCAGACACAGCATAACTTAGCTGCTGCTGCCGATGGGCTTCCTGACCAACAAGACTCGCATCCGTCCGTAGGTATTTGTCGTAGGCTATGATGCAAACAGGCTTGATAAATTTTTAAATTCTTTAGTTTTGTTTAAAAGGCTATTCATACTGACAGCCGGTCTTGGTCAAGACCAAGACTTTGAAACAAGACCAAGACCAAGACTTTGAACCTCAAGACCAAGACCAAGACCTTGAACCCCAAGACCAAGACCAAGACTTTTCAAAACGAACTCGAGTGCACTCGAGACCAAGACCTTGGTCTGGAGGACAACAAGTCTGGATATCATATGCATGTGTTATACTGTACTTTTATGAGTCACTCTGAGTCATTTTCAGTGTATGACTACGAGTGGCAGACAGAGGACGGGTGAAGATGGGAGGAGACGGGAGGGGTATGCGTCCAATTTACATATACATTTACATTTACTTACATTCAGTTATTTTCATATGCATGTATAATGTGCGTGTGTGCGGGTGTGTGTGTGTGCGTGTGTGCGTGTGTGTGTGTGCGTGTGTGTGTGTGTGTGTGTGTGTGTGTGTGTGTAGGTGTTTGTGTGTGTGTAGGTGTTTGTGTGTGTGTGTGTGAGTGTGTGTGTGTGTGTGTGTGTGTGTGTGTGTGTGTGTGTGTGTGTGTGTGTGTGTGTGTGTGTGTGTGTGTGTGTGTGTGTGTGTGTGTGTGTGTGTGTGTGTGTGTGTGTGTGTGTGTGTGTGTGTGTGTGTGTGTGTGTGTGTGTGTGTGTGTGTGTGTGTGTGTGTGTGTGTGTGTGTGTGTGTGTGTGTGTGTGTGTGTGTGTGTGTGTGTGTGTGTGTGTGATAGTAGGCATTTATGTTTGCAGACAAAATTATGCATTATAAATTATTAGATGTGTATTATTATTATTATTATTATTATTATTATTATTATTATTATTATTATTATTATTTGGTTTTGCCCCAAGGTACATATGATCCCTTGGGGACTTAAATATTAATTAAAATAAGCAAATAATCTGGAACGGCCTCTATTCCTCAAGATTCGAGAGAGGGAAAGTGCTGCGGAAAGCTACTGCATTGAAGCGTTGGATTGTCAGCGTCAGGCGTTGGAAGAGGTATGAGGTTTCTCGTGCTTCACCGGAGATGGTGCTCAGGCTCTTTCCAAGCGCCGTGATAAAGGCCAGGCCGTCGTTGTTTATGGGACCCATGGTTTCGAAGGCCAAGGGGACAAAGTGGTAAGTAGCCAAGAGCTGACTGTACTTGGCGTTTTTCCGAATAGCTGCCATCTCAGCCGCTGCACCCGCGGTCACTGAAGTGTTAGGTAGGTACGAAACGGCCAGGGTGTCGGTCACTGTAGCATCCCAAATGAGGCTTCGTCCCGCACGCCAAGGTATAAGTGTGAGCCCATCTGGTCTTTTGCCATCAGTTCTAAAAAGGCCTACTGGTTCCTTGATGGAAGGGTAGCCAGACTTCGGCAAATTAGATCGTTTAAAGTGGCATGTCGAGACGAGCGGCCGGGGCCTAGGTTGGAACGGCCAAGGGGACAAAGGATAGACCGTGTGTGCCATCAGCCGTCACCAAAGAGCCGCAGATGCACTCATGCGGTTCGCAAAGCGTGGTGCCAAGGCGGAGGCCAACAACGATTCTGACTGCCTCGTCATCGAGTCTCAGACCGCACGCTGTAATTGGTAATGCGTGGAGCCAGTCGCCAGCATGTGGGGCAGAGACTGCTCTATTATTATTATTATTATTATTATTATTATTATTATTATTATTATTATTATTATTATTATTATTATTATTATTATTATTGTTATTATTATTATTATTATTATTGTTAAAGCAGTTTTATATAGCGACCTTTCAAGGTTGCCTATACTCAGGAGCACTCCCAGCCCAACCACGTTGAACAACGCAGTTTTGAGGACAGTAAGAAACAGGGTAAAGTGACCAATTGGTATTTGACGGAGCTTAGTAAGAAGCCCTTTCCAGGTCATGGGGACAGCCACAGAGAAGGAACGGCGCTGCCTTATGGCTGTCGGCGCGCGGGAAACAATAAATTCAGCTTGCGCAGCTGAACGAAGAGAGCAACGGTGCTGCGTGCATGAGGTAGGATGCAGAGCTTCCGCAGGTATAGAGGGGCCAAGCCTTTAAACCACAGCCGGACCAAGGGAGAGATTCGGTAAGTGATGCGCTCTGGGTAGGGGAGCCAGTGGAGGACATTCCACATATACGCAGACACTCTGCCAAACTTGGGGATGCGGCCTACAAGGCGGGCAGCAGGACGCAGGATTCTATTCAGAGGCTCCGTCATATATGGCACTGCAGTAGTCCAATCGAGAAACAACAAGTGCATGGACAAGCGTGGAAGCTGCACCGGAGGACAAAGAACGGGAGATCACCTTGAGTTTCCGGAGCTGGTAATAGCAGCTGCGGGAGAGAAGAATTATGTGCCGCGTGAATGCAAGTTCCTGGTCCAGGACGACTCCCAAGTCCCGGCCCCAGGTCAAGAAAGAAGTGTGGGAATTGCAAAGCAAGAGAAGACAGATCTACTTTAGAGAGCTGCTGGGGAGTACCAAGCCATATAAACTGCGTCTTGGCGGGGTTAAGCCGCAGGCGGTTTGAGGACATCCAGGCCTGCAAGGACTCCATGGCATGGGTCATGTTTTCCACATGATTATGATTACGCCCATAAAGAATTTGCTAAGCTGTAGACGGGAAGGGATGTGTTCTGGCAGTGACATTAAAGTACCGCTCTATGACCCTCTGCAGACTGAATATCGTCTCATTTTCGCACCCGGTTCTGACCGGTCGGTAAAAACAAGGTCCGTTTCTCCAAAAAGAGGTAGTAGTGGAAGGAAGGAGGACACAGAGAAAAGAGGAGATGGATGTCGACGAAGCGCTGCTGAGGATAGGAACGTTCAACCGATGGAGGATCGTCGTCTATACAATGATCTGTACCAGCTTCTCACTATCCGGATGTTGGAATATGATGTCTATCGTATTTACAGGTCAGTCAGTCGCTCAATCAATCATCCACCCACTCACCCACCCACTCAATCATCCACCCACTCACCCACTCGCTCACTCATCCACCTACTCGCCCACCCACTCAATCATCCACCAACTTTCCCACTCATTCACCCATCAACCCATTAAGTCACTCGCTTACTCACCACCCACCCACTCATTCACCCACCAACCCATGAAGTCACTCGCTTACTCACCCACCACTCATTCACCCACCCACTCAATCACCCACCCACCCACTTAGTCGCTTGCCCAGTCGCTTGCCCACCAACTCCTCACCCACCCACTCAATCATCCACTCACCAACCTACACAATCGCTCACCCACCTACTCGTCCACCCACTCACTCACCCACCTATTCACTCTGTCACATACCTGATTGTAAACCTAACAATACAATGCATTTTACCGCATACTGTACTGACCGTGCCGTCACTTCCGTGGGCTTTTGATGGGACCCACATGGGCTCAATACGGGTACAATATGGTAATAAGGGTTCTATAAGGGTTCCGCTTCATGTGGACATGCTGACATAGAACAGACCGATGACTGTGCAAATTACGACAATTGGTTCACGGAGAAATGGTTCACCGACAAATGGTTCACAGACAGATGGTTCACGATCTTCCAGCTTCAAGTTTGTGCTATATTTTCATCGACAATCCAGCTTCCACTTTCAGCTCTAATTTCTTCGATCATCCAGCTTCTAGTTTCAGCTATATTTTCATCATCGCTCATCCAGCTTCTAGTTTGATATGTTTTAAAAATTGCGGAAGTAGGCCTATGTTAGTCAGTGACGTGACAACGACTGATTGACTGTTAGTCTGTTGCACTCTGTGTCGTAACTTAATAAACAAGTGTTGCTTCTGTCCTGCTGCAGATGTCTTCTCGGAAGCCAAGGTTAAAACAACAAGCAAAATATTAAGTGAACGAAGTCGCTAGCAGTCGATAGCTTAGCGACTAGTTTCGACTTGAAGGCTTAGCCTACCCATTTTCCAGATGGCGCCGGGGACTACTCGTTTGAACGACCATTTCAAAGGATCAGTATCAAAGTTACAATCATGTCTACGGCCACTCATTAAAGGAATAAGGTTCTACCTAAATACTTAAGAGAATCAACCCAAGAAATTGAGTTACCACCCAAAGACATCCTATCAATTGACTTGCAACCGACTTTGCCAGGCTGTATACAAAAAGACTTGGAACAGTTAAACTCGAGCAAGAGTGTAGTGCTTCTCATGCAACAAACATTTAACATGATCTGGAGACCATATACTGAAGGGGACAGTAAGGTGATATCATCAGCGTACCAAACAATCATAAAAATGATTCTGTATATGACAACCCATATCAGTACACCTTAGGCCGGAAATAAATACATGCATGAGAAGGTTAAACAGCCCAGGAGACAAAGTGCTACCCTGCCTAACCCCACTGCCAACATGGAACTGTGAAGACATGCTACCGCTCCATCTAACTGCAACAAAAAACTTACCATACCAATTGCAAAAAATGTCATGAATGGATATTGGTATATTGTTATTAAGTAACTCCTGAAACAATTTGTAATGGTTGACACTATCAAAGGCTTTTCTGAGATCAAGCGCCGCAGTGTAAACGCAACTACCTCTAGTGTTGAAGTAGTTGATGGCTGACCAAGGCAAAAATAGCATCGGTGCAACCCGGCCCTGGCTTAAATTCAAACTGCAAGTCAACAATTGGTAAATATCCCTGACAAATATTCAGAAGAAAAGATTGAAAAAGCTTAGAAATAACAGGGATCAAAGTAATGGGTCTGTAATTCTCAATATCATCCAAATTCCGAGTTTTTATCTTTATTTACAGGCACTATAGAAAATCATCAAGTGCCATAGAAGAAGATAAAACGATCACAGAATACTTTCACACGAAAACTGGAGTACGACAAGGATGCATCTTATCCCCCATACTTATTTAACCTAGTGTTAGAGGCAGTAATGTCACTCAGCCTTAACAATTCCGAGGCAGAAATAAAGCTAATGGAGAGCTGGTGAATAATCTCCGATTTGCTGACGACACTGGCCTCCTCACTAGAAGCGAGCCAGAACTATAGGATATTACGACACAGATTGACAAAACCAGTAGAAGATTTGGCCTAATGATCAACGCAGAGAAAACTAAAACAATGGTGATTGAAAAGACCCAAGAGACACCAATAACTATCACAATCTAAGGAGAGGCTATTGAGCAAGTAGAACAATTCGTCTATCTAGGAGGGCTAATAAACGCTGATGGCAGCAACGAAAGAGATATACAAAGAAGAATTGGACGCGCTTCACAAACATTTGGAATAACGAACAGGATATGGAGGAGCAAAGAATTAATAAAGAAAACCAAGACAAAAATATACGAGACAATGATAGAACCCATTTTCCTATATGGATCGGAATGTTGGACAATGCGAAAACAAGATGAAAGAAGAATTCTTACAGCAGAAATGAGCTGGCTGAGGAAGATCGCAGGGATTTCAAGACTGCAGAAAATAAGAAACGATGACATAAGACAATCATTAGGCATCAAAACAACTCTGCTAGACAAAGTCGTTCAACGAAAACTTCGATGGTTTGGACATGTAGAGAGAATGCCAGTTGACCGAATCCCACACAGTGCACTACATGCAAGATTCGAAGGGAAAAGACACAAAGGCAGACCAAGAGTACGCTGAATAGATAATATAACTGAGGACATAACTAACATTAAGGGGGCAACAGACTCGACAAATGACCGAGGACAATGGAGATCATTTATTCGTACCCATCGCCGCCAAATGGCCGGCGTCAGGAACTGATGATGACTATAGTTCCAGCAACAAACTGTCAGGCACAAATCCACGAGAGAATATGCTT
The DNA here is from genome assembly GCA_963556255.1 of Allolobophora icterica. Lineage (NCBI taxonomy): Eukaryota > Metazoa > Annelida > Clitellata > Crassiclitellata > Lumbricidae > Allolobophora > Allolobophora icterica. The sequence continues at coordinate 25,893,266 of OY744609.1, read as the reverse complement.
GAAAATAATAACTTAAGATGAAAAATAAGACTAGGATGGGCATACAGCAGGTGTTCTGCGGAAAGGTCGTCAGGACCACAAGCCTTCCCAGTATGCAGAGCTTTTACACAAGTGCCTATTGCCTCCACGGAAGCGACAGGGTTCGAGATAGGCTGAGTGCACTACGCGTGAAGACGTGCCTTCTCAAAGTCATGTACTGCCCCTGGGCTCAGATCAGACCTATGGAAGTTCTTACTAAATTGGGCGGCAAATATATTCGCCACATCAGCGATAGAGCAAGATCCAGAAAAATGTATATTTCCTATGCCATGCTCTCCAAAAATTATCTGGTCTTCTGTGAAGCGGCGGCTGTTGGTTGAAATGTTCAACTGCTGTTATTGTAGCTGCCGCGGTATTGTCTAGTTTAGGTTTTATCTCGAAAAGGTCTACTTGTGGAGTGTATTACTTTTGAATAATATACTTTTATTTTGCTTTTTATTTTATTTTAAGCGAGAATCGTCTTTAGTTAATCGACCTCTAACAATATACAAATAGGGCCCTACATACACAATTGTACATATACAGAGGTACTTACATGCAGGCCTGCATATAATACGTATGTACAATTGTACACTCATGCACACGAATAAATTACCTTCTGATATGCATAAAATTGCATATAATATTTAGAAATTTGAGTATACATAGCGTCTTATAGGGGCGTGGTGGCTCAGTGGTAAGTTCGGCGCCTTGTGACCTGAGGGCTGCAGGTTCGAATCCCACTCTAGCCGCTGCGTACGGACCTTGGGTAAGTCCTTCACTCGAAATTGCTCGTGGCGCTTCGGCGTGAAAACTCCGACACAGTATCAATGCTGTAGTCGGGAGCGCCTCTGAGTAGTAAATAGACTTGCGGAGGTGCTATAGAAATATCCGAAATAAATAAATATAGAATCTCCAGGCACTTAATAAGCAAATGCATGTATGCAGACGCATAGGCGTAATTTGTCGGAAGTACGAGGGGTACCCGTATCCAACTTTTTGGACTGCGGGTAGGTACTGTTCCCTAACATTTTGAACAGTGCCAATCAATATTTTATTATTGTGCCTTCCCAGAGATCAAGTCTCAGCCTTGCTTCGCGTATGTACGAAGTTCATACCCCCAGGGGCGTCTACACCATAGAAACCTTGGAGCAAATGCTCCATCCAAGAAATAGGAGGGGAGATCTGTCATTGTGTGTGCCACCTTTTTGGGGAGGAAGGAACGGGGAGGAGGAAAGAGGGGGAAAGGGACGTTGCTCCAATGACTTAGGGGGATAGAGGCCCCTGGATACCCCCACTTTTTCGACCAAAGTTACGCCCCTGTGCAGACGCTTGCATATATCCATGTTTTTTAAATTTATATAGCGCCTTTTCAGAACCTTTTCAAACTCAGCGAAACAATACTTGCCAAAATGGAGATTTAAAGCAAGCGTTGTCTCCTGCGGCGTCTAAATTTTCCATGAAGTTCGGAAAGTCTTTATAAAATCAAACCCCAGACGCATGCATTGGAAAAAGGTCAAGACTTCTGACCACTTCCGCCATTACTTTTTCTTCCAGGAGGAGAACCCGAACACCACTGCAAACTGTGGGAGAACGAAACGCTCAACGACTCCATTCCGCTGGTACTTGGAAAGGGCAAAAGGTGGCGCTACTCACAGTGCACCCGTTTCGTCAATTCGTCGCTTAGCAACACAACGACGCCATGTCCGAATGGATGGACGTACGACAGACAGGAGTTCGAAGAGACCATCGTCACCGAAGTATGGAGGACGATTTTGTAGCGCCAGTAGTTTATTTCCATTCATCAAATGCATGGTGTGTTTTGTTTGTTTTTGAGAAAGTCTCTTTCAGTCAACATATGCTATTATTATCAAGTCTGCTGTAATTGGCTCAAAGTACAATCTGATACAATCTGCTCTGATCTAATCTAACTTGATCTACTCAAATCAAATCTGGCTTAATCTTGTAGGGTTCAGTCTAATAAAATTATAGTCCGAAAGCGGTACATGGCATGAGACGCTATGCAACATATGTACAGTACTATGGTAGTGCATAGTAAATTGCATTGGTTTTATTACATGTTACATTATATGATATTATATCACATTACATTATATTATACTCTACAATATACTATACTATACTATGCTATACTATACTATACTATATTATACTCTACTATATACAGTACATTACATTACATTGCATTACATTACATTATGTTATATATTATATCATATCATATCAAATCATATCATATCGTATCTTATCACATCATATATCATATCATATCATTATATTATATTACATTACATTACATTACATTACATTACATTACATTACATTACATTATATTATATTAGGGAAGAAGCGAACTAAGTTGCTAGTAGCTGTTGCTGATGTTGATGACGATAATACTTGATTATGATGATGAATCTGGACGATGAATCTAGTTTCAATGGTCGTCATCATTCTGATCGCCCGTTATTTGGCAACACATTGAACGAATGACGTATCCGATCAAATCTGACTCATAAGCGATTCGGAATATGAATACCACACGAAGATTTATCATCTGCTAATCAGGCCCAGATTTAATTGGAAGGTCGATGACTCGTTCATCCGGCTGATCCAGAAAATTCACTTAGGCCTACATGTAGAACTCTTCTTTCACACACAGGCAGTTGACCGCTAGGTGTAACTAGGTGACAGGTTAGTCCCCGGCGCGGCCGCCACCGCCGCCGCTAAGCCCTCAAGTCGAAACCAGTCGCTAAGCTAGCGACTGCTAGCGACTTCGTTCACTTAATATTTTGCTCGTTATTTTAATCGCGGTTTCCGAATTTCGATTTGACAAAGACATCAGCAGCAGTACATGAGCAACACTTACAATGCAATACAATATAATAATCGTTTGTTGAGGAAAACAATCCGATATGCCGCTACTTGGCACATTATAAGAGAAAAAGTTTGCTATGTTAGTAAGAGTTCTTATAGAGAATATGGGGTATATAGTTGTTCTTGTCTTTTTTGGTAAAGTGAATTTGTGTATTCTATTACGAAGATGGCATTGATGATTACGAAGAGGGGGAATAAGCAGGGTGAGAATTGTCTGGGTTGGGGGTTAAACCCCTAGTCTTTCTTAGGACCCCACAGTTAAATCTTCATTGCACACCGTATAGGATCGTTTTCAACCCCTCAGCTGTGCTGGTGTGATTTAACATTGTTTGATTGCGCATCTTTGACAAAGTGGAGAAATTTCCATGGTGTAGGCCTACATGTATGCATTTTTGAAGTTTGTCAACAAAGTAATTGATTTTGATTCGAGTTTGACTTGCAAAACTGCTAGAGTTGAGATCAGATGCTTTCAAATTTCGCTGACATCAGTTTGCAAGGTACGAATAAAATGTTCAACTCCACATGGATCAAAGTCTAACCCCCAGTATTTTTTCTACAATTCTCATACTGGGAATAAGTGCCGGAGTACATGATTCTCGTTCTCTGCTACTGCCTGAAAGAGCCACGCATCAGCAGTTTCGGCCAACTGGTTTGCCATCATATATTCGTTTATTGAGAAGAAAGAAACAATCTGACGAAAACGCAGAAATGCTTACATGAGTGATAATAGAAAATTAAAGTTCATTAGAAAATTTTAGAATAAACTAGTAAATATTTTTATACAATGATCTGGGAATAAATTGAGAGTTGTCCTTGGGTGGGAGAGTATGGTTGTGTGCTCTTGGTCTTAGTTGGTGAGAGGAGTTGTCTCACGCTCTCTCTCACACAATGCTACTGTGGCTCTTGTGCATGCTTTCGTCACCAGTAGACTTGATCACTAGGGTGGAGTGAAAAAATGATTTTTAAATAAATGAATTCTAATAGTGGGCAAAAGATGCAACTTAGGCAGAGTAACAAACACACCAAATATTTTAAATTTCAAATGACATCTTCTGCCCTCTACCGTCGATGCAATATTTCAACGTGATTAACCTAATATCACAATGGATGTCATCCAATCTCCTCTGCCTTAACCTTTCCAAAACAGAATTCATAATCCTAGGCCTTCCTGATCATATCAAGAAAAGCCCTAACCCTTCCATACACCCATCGACTAACTCATCGCTTCTTAACTTTCACATCGGAGCCCCCCCCCCCACTCCGTCCATTACTTGTGATCCACACCTCTCCTTCTCTAACCACATCTCCAACCTCTCGCGCTCCTGCTTCAGGCACATTTGTGACCTTCGTCGCATCCGGCCCAAGATCGACCTTAAAACTGCCTCTACAATTGTTACCTCTATTGTTCATTGATTACAGCAATTCCCTCTTCCTCAACCATTAATCCACCAAAATCAAGCGTCTGCAACTTATCCAAAAGTCACTAGCCAGGGCTGTCACGAGAATGCCCAAACATCATCATATTACTCTCATCCTCAAATCACTACATTGGCTAAAAATCCCAGAGTGAATCCACTTCAAAGTCCTATCACTAACCTATAACTGCCTACAATATATCCAGCCCAAGTACCTCTGTGGTCTCTTCACCATCCAGGCAACCCGCTCCACCCGATCCTCCTCCTATTTCAGTCTTTCTCGATCTCCGGTCACTAGGCTACTCATCTCAAGTTCTCCAACCGAGGCCGCAGATACTTGGTTCCTCCATCATCATTCCAACCCGTCCTCCATCCTTCTCCTCATGTTCCTCTATCCATCTCCGGGCTTTCCACTCCAAACTGAAGTCTCACCTTTTCAAGTAGGGCCTACTCCTACCCTGACTCATTTGATCCTCTGCCTTCCAATTCTCCTCGCCCTAAATAACACCCACCGTCACAGCTGCTCTGCGTCCTCTCTTGATCTGCCCCTCACCGAAACCAGACTCGGACCTCTTTTGGATTACTCTCTGGGAAAACCCCTCAACACTCACAGTCGTAATACTATGCTGGCGCATCCTGCTTGAACAGAGCTTTGGTACTTCTTTCGTTCTCTCCTAATTTTCTTCCTTTCAGTAATGTCGCTGCATTCATTAGGCGTTACAATCATAGGCGTAATTTGTCTGGGGAACGAGGGGTAACCGTACCCCACCCACTCTTTGGGCTGGGGTACCGTACCCCCCACTTTATGCACAATGCCAATCAATATTTTATTATTTTGCCTTCCCATAGACCGCAGTCAACGTCTTGCTTCTTGTATGTAAGAAATTGGTACCCCCACCTTTTAAGACCAAAGTTACGCCCCTGGGTACAATTATATAATCCTTTAACAAACTAGAGGCGATTTCTGCAACTGATTTGAACGTGTATTTCATGAATTGTAACCGTTCGAAGACAGTCAGTTGAAAGAACTAGAAAAATAATGCACCACATTGACGTTATTCAAAGAATTTTATATGGTAAATATAAAACCGTCGGTAGAGGGCAGAAGATGCAAAGCAAAATCAACAATATTTTGAGCACTATTTACACTCACATGCTGGCAACTTTCCATCGCTATTAGAAAACGTTTGCTTAAAAAATTTTTTTTTTGCCATTTTCACTCCACTCTATTGATCACTGCAGTGCGGTACTTATAGGCCTGCCTCTTAAGCAAATTGGGCGCCTTGATAGGGTTCTCCGCTCAGCGGCTCGCCTGATTGGCCACCTTCCTAAACATGCTTCTGTCTCTGCTTATATGCGTGATGTTCTTCACTGGCTCCCTGTTTCTCAGCGCATCTCCTATCGAGTTGCTGCACTTGTTTGGCGGTGCCATCTTGGCTGCGCTCCATCCTACCTGTCTGAACTTTGTCGACCTGTCTCTGACATTGCAGCCCGTCGAACTCTTCGCTCTTCGGCAGGGGGGAGCTTTTGGTCCCCCGCGCTCGCACTGCTATTAGACAACATCGGGCATTTTCGGTTGTGGGGCCCTCCATCTGGAATGGCCTTCCTCTAGACCTACGCTTGCTGTCACGGTTAAACTCACCTGCTTTTTGTAAGTCACTCAAATCTCATTTCTGTAGTTGTGGCTGAGCTGGGAGCGCCCCTGAGTAGGTACATGTATCTTGAAGAGGCGCTATATCAAATTTTCAAAATAAATGAATGAATGAATGAATGAATGAATGAATGAGAGGGGTCGAAGTGGAGGTAGGAGTTGGTGGAGTACATGCTTAGGGTTGTGTAATATGGAGAAAAGGAGTTTCGCATCGGCTATATTGGCAAGTTCAGAGACTGTTGGAAAGGATTGTTCTAGGTAACCTAGGCGTTTGGCTCTTTTTAAGAGTTTTTCCAGGCGTTCTTTATGGGAAGCCAGGGTAAGATCCCACCAGGATGGGGAGGCATATAGAAGTTCAGCAACGGTAGTGGCTTTGGTTACATTATGGATGGATGAGGAAGAAAGGCCATGGGTTTTGAGTTTTCTGATAGCATAAAAAGAGGAAGAACAGGTTGCTATGAGGTGGTCTATATGGGCTGTGAGTTTGAGATAAGATCGGGTACTGCTATAAATCCTCCTAGCGTCATTCGATTTATCAAGCGCTCAATTTCACGAATTCACATTAACATTAATTTTCAAAGTCATTGCGCGTCTGTCCTCTGTCAGCAAGCTCACATGAAGCGAGCCCTTATTCCCATATATATTGGACTCGAACAGAGCCCATCTAATGCCCACAGAAATGATGACACGGTCAGTACAGTATGCGGCGAAATGTATTATATTGTTAGGTAATCAAGTATGTCCAATAAACATGCCTGATTACATGAGAAGTCGATAGCAAGTCGCTAAGTCAGTCGATAAGTCTAAGCCACTTAGTCAGTCGATAAGCATGCGACTTAGTCGATTGAGTCGCTAAGTCAGTCGCTAACTCCTTAGCGACTGACTCCGGGGACTATGGCGGCCCGTCAGCGGGACCTTGGTTCCTTTGGGTCTTCCTTTTGCCTTCCTAGACTTCTTGCGAAATAATTGATATATGTATAGATATGTGTTACAACTGTCAGGGTGGCAATAAACGATATTGAATTGAATTGAATTGAAAAATTTACTTTGAAGTGTTTAACGAACCGAGCGTTGGAATGTCGCCATATTGTAACCAGTAACGTCATTGAGCATGAATATTCATTAGTTGGAACCGACCAATGAGAGGAGCGTAGCATGCAAATGTGGACTTTGTCTCATTTCTGTTCGTTTATGTTATTAATTGCCAAAGTAATACATAGTATGAAATTCTTAATCCTACTGTTTTGGTCGAAGAAGAGGAAACCCTCTTCTCCTAGAGAATCTTACTTTCGTTTATCTCAACAGTGATTGTTACCATCTCCTTGTGCAGACATCTGATCCGGAGGATGTTCTTTATGGCGCAGTCGTCTCATATTGACGAGCAGTGATTGGCAAATCTCGATTGAGCTTTGAAGCACAATCCGTCATTTCTACTGGAAGGATTCTGTGCATGTTCCTTAACCAACGTGAAATTAAATTAAGTCATTCATCTAATGTCGATTTTCAAAGCTACAAATACATTACCTGTAGCACTAGATGGAATTAACAGCATTAGCTTTAATCTATGCTCCTCGTGTCCTCCGTTCACACGGACTCCCGGCTCCGGCTCTTGCCCTTCATGACATCGCAATGGCAACGGCGATTGCACAACTAATGCATGCCTCACCAGCTTGGTGGGGTTATGCTTGCTCGAGGGACAATATCAAAATGCAGCGTTTCATAAAATTATTCGTATGAAGCGAGGAGAATTTATAGCAATACCCCACCTTACTGCTAACCAGATGGCCGAAACTGCTGATGACAGCCTATTTCAGACAGTTGTAGAGAACGAGTAGGCTATGATGTACTCCGGCACTTACTTCCCCTTTTCGCAGTCACCAACACCAACTCGTAACAGATCGTACAAATTCGTTTTTACCAAAAACACAGCTATACCCCCCCCCCAATTCTGTATAAGAACTCTGACTAATAGAGCAAACTCTTTCTCTTGCAGCGTACCAATTTGCGACATGTCAGCTTGTTTTCCTCAATAAACGAATATTGTATTGTATTGGCTCTAATGCTGAATAAAGACACGAGTCCTGGAAATTGAAGAAACGCATATTTTTGGTGTTTCCAAACTTTTCTACACTGCTGTTTGATGATAATGCGTATATGTACATGGACTTTGATAAGAACCCTTAAAAGCGCAAAATGATGATAATGACTATAGCGATGATGATGTTTTCGTCGTTGTTGTGTCAGTGGAACCTCGTCTGCGACAAGAACTATCTGGTCGAGACATCTCAGTCGGTTTTCAGTGCCGGTGTGATGGTCGGAACGTTCGTGTTCACGTTGCTCGCTGATCGAATCGGCAGGAAGCCAGTGCTTATCTTCTGTGAGATCACGATGATCGTAATTGGATTGGGGATCGCCTACTCCGGAAACTACGCCACTTTCGTCGGTTTACGTTTCTTCCAGGGCGCCTTGAGAGAGGCAGGTGACACATGTCTCTTGGTACAAGTGATTGATTGATTGATTGATTGATTGATTGATTGATTGATTGTCTAATTGATGGTTGCTGGGACGACTGGATGATTGATTGCTAGATTTATCCATTCATTTATTCAGTCTTCAATATATTGAAGCCAGTAATAACATCATAATGGCAACCTTCAATATATCTCTGCCATGGGATACATGAACTTTAGTAATTTATTGATTGATTTATTTTGTCAGTTTATTCAATGACCAACTGATTGATTGAGTGAGTAGTTGATCGAATCACTAATCAATCTGTTAATTAAATAAATTAATAAATTAACAGATTGATTGTTATTAATTTGTTTAATTAACTTAATCGATTTGTTAGTGATCGATTGAGTGATCGATTAAGTGATCGATTGATTGAATAGGGCGCTGGGCTGGTGGGCATCGTGATGGCGTGTGAGTTGTTTCCAGCCATTCATAGAACGTTCGCTGGAACGGCTCTGGAGTTGTTCTGGGCGACCGCCTGGATGGCCCTCGCTCTGATAGCCTACCTCGTTCGCCACTGGAGGTACTTCCTGCTGGCAGTTACCCTGCCACCCATCTGGACGATCTCCCTCATCTGGTAGGTTAAAGAAAACTGTCAGGAAAACCTCGTCTCACTCAAGAACAATTGACTTACACAAGTTTACATTAGTTTACCAATCCTTTATATCTTAAACTCGACTGATGTCGTGGACATTATGATAATGGCGCAATAGAAGTCGTTTGATTAGATGACCTAACTTACCATAATTTATGCTAGTGTCATATCGTATCCGATTGTGCCTCATCTTGCCTTACTATTACTTCAACCACTAACACTACTGTTACTGCTGCTGCTATACTACTGCTACTATTATTATGATTATAATGATGACGATTGTTTATTATTATTATTATTATTATTATTATTATTATTATTATTATTATTATTATTATTATTATTATTATTATTATTATTATTATTATTACTATTACTATTATTGTTATTGTTATTGTTGTTGTTGTTGCTGTTGTTTAAATTATAGTTTCTAATGTAGTCCAAATACTTACAAGTTTCTTACTTGATGTCTTAGGTATCTAAGAAAACTTCGTCTGACTCAAGAACAATTAACTAACACAAATTCACATTAGTTTACCTTATCCTTACCTTAACTTACATTAACTTAGCATAATTTATTATACTGACACAAGTCAAATCTCACTTTCTACGTATCTAACCTAACCCTTACGTCACCCTAACCTAACCTTTCATTTTCTTACTAATACTTTCGATAATAATATGATTATGATGATTATTTTCAGTGTGAATGTAATTATGAATATTATTATTATGATTATGATTATTATTATGAATATTATTATTATTATTATTATTATTATTATTATTATTATTATTATGGTTTCTAATATAATCTAGGCCAATACTCATTATTATGCTGTTTTCGTGGTATCTGTTTGCTATGTTAATCATTGTTTGTAATTCCAGGCTTCTTCCGGAATCCGTGCCATGGCTTGCGGCCAACAACCGTATCGCGGAGGCTGAGAGCATCCTTCGAAAAGCAGCGAAGCATGGCAGAGTCCAGCTTCCGGACCAAATACTAAAAAACCACCGAGAGACGACTGTCAGTCAGTCAGATAATGATAACGAGGAGCAGGACGTTAAGAGGCAGAAGCAGGTGGATGGAGAGATGGTCCATCTGAATAATCCCATCGCTAGCATTCAAAAGAACCCGGATGGAATTGATGTAGCGCCACTTGAGCGGAAGACCAGATGTGGCGCCCTCTGTTGTCATCGCGTGGTCACCAAGAGACCGGAAGTGGGTTCGCGAACTAAGCTGACCTGGCTGGACGTCATGAGGTCACCGACGATGGTCCTCTACACGGCCATCATGTGCTCGCTTTGGTCAGTACTTACGTCTTCCACTCACTATGATGACCCATCAGAGTATGTTGTAAGACAATAACGTGGTTGGCTGGATTGTCTATAGTACCCGACCTCTCAATGTTGTGCGGGTGTGGAAGCACAAGTTTTGATGGTTGCGCGCACAATCATTTTCTGGTCACACACAGATTTCATGAGCATCTTGTTTTTTATAAATATAATAGGCTCATTGTTACAGCTGCTGTCATATTTAAAGTACTACGTCCCGAAGGCAAAAACCATGCAGGTTTCCATGAACCACGTCGCGAAACCACATGGCATATCAGCCTTCCGATAGGCTACGCATACGGTCTCCCTGACGTGTAATCACATTCATCTACCGAACATAATGGACACTGGCTATTGAGTTGGCGATCAGTTCCAGCCAGAGGCACGGTGAGCCAGAGTCCAAACACGCGGCTGTTTTAATTCTGGATTCTTGTAGGTCTGCTTCAGTTCTAACCCCAAATCGGTGGCTCGGCCTTGCTATATCGATGGATACAAATATCATGCAATGAAGAACTCATGTAGCCTAGATCAGAGGCTCTTAACATTTTTTGACACACGACACACCTTAACTTCCAACCAAATTTGGCGACAGACCATGCAGTAGTCATATGTGAATATTGTTTAAACTGTTAAAATTAAACTAGTTATTTATTTAAAATTTAAAATTGTTAACATTTTAAAGAATAATGAATTGAATCCTTTCTAGTTTCTGCGTTAACTTTCGTAACAGTTAATGGGATTTTTGATCCTGGATTTATCTCTTGATCATTTTAAAACGAGGATCCACAGTTTTGTAAGTGCAATACGTAAGCAGTTTGTTCCGTTTTTGCTTTTTTATGTTCATTATCTGAGAAACACTTTTTTAAGATAAGTACGAACTATAAAATGAAACCAACTCTTTGATAACTTTGTTCGGCAGTGTTTTGAATGTTCTTCTTTGTACGTCTTATCCTACAACTGAGTTCTTGAGGATTGCTTGTACAAATTCTTCATTCTAGATTTCTTCTTTTTCATGCTTTTCTTGGTTGATTTACTAAAACTACCAGTGGCAGCAGCATCTTTTGCGTATTCACTATTGTTGGTGCTAGAATGCGTCTCATTGCCACCAAAATCTGATATCGCATCATCAGTTGTAGATTCGCAAAAAGTTTCGGTTTATTCTGATAAATTTATCCATTTCGAATGTTACAGTAATGGGTAAAAGTTTACATCGGCGCAGTGGCAAGCGTGTTTGGGCCTATACTATATAAGCAAACATCATGGCCGTCCGAGATTGCGATTTAATTGAATAGATTAATAGATTGGTACGAATTTTCAAGGCCTACGTCCACTAAACTTTAAGTAAGTAAGTGTAATGCAAGAATGATGGACGTAGGCTGTGAGAATTCGCGACACACCAATTCTTCGCGACACACCAACGACACGCCATGTTTACGCGACACAGTGCCGGTCGATTTGCGACACTAGTGTGTCGGAACACACCTGTTAAGAACCTCTGGCCTAGATGTACGCAATTTTAACACCGATACTTCAAAATGCGTTGGCTTTAATGGCTCCGACCTGGACCCCATTGAGGGAGCTTACGACGCTATCCAGGCCCGAAGTCATTAGTAGCTTCGCGCCTTCCTCACTCGCTGCCCTGACTTTTTCATCCAGATGCAATGATCAAGAACCTTCGCCACCTCTGCCTATTTGAATGGGTGCCGCACCATTTAAGGTCCACGTGTACGGTCCCCATGCTAATATGAGATTCAAACATCTGAAAGTAGCCACATCATCGACCTGCGAACTGGCATCGCCAGGCCCTGCAGTGGCTCCTGAACGTACGCTTAACCAATGTAACCAATATAAATAAATTTAGCTAAATTTTGTCTGGTCTCAGGTCATATGCTTGAGGGCCTGCATTGACTTCCCGTCAGCCGGCGTGTGTTATATATAGGGTTGTTTCCCTAAACTGGTGGTGCCAGCTGTGCTGTGCTCCAGCTTATCTGCGGGTTCTTTGCTCCAATCTACTTTAGTGTAGACTAGTATAATCTAATGATGTAATCTAATCTTATCTAGCCTAGCTTAGACCAGGCATGATCTAATCTACCCAAGTCTTGTCAGAATAGTTAAATGATCAATAAATCGTTCTGTCGATCCCTGATCATAATGGTGATTATGATGATGATGATGATGATGATGGTGGTGGTGGTGGTGGTGGTGGTGGTGGTGGTGGTGGTGGTGGTGGTGGTGGTGGTGGTGATGGTGATGGTGATGGTGATGATGATGATGATGACCATCATAATCATCATAATTCATCTTCTTCATCATCGTAGGTTCGCCAGTGCACTCATCTATTACGGTCTGTCGCTGAGTACCTCGAGTTTGGCCGGCGATAAGTACGTCAACTTCTTCCTGAGTGGTGTAGTCGAAGTTCCGGCCTATGGACTCACCATCATCGTTCTCAAAAGGTACACATGTATACATGATACATGATGATGAAGATGACGACAGCCATGAATGATGAAATCAACTAATACGATTATGACGACGACGCATTACTTGCGTGATGATGACGACGACTACGGCCAATGCCACGATGTAGGCCTTTTTAACCTGGAGGAAGGATTATAATGACGACGACGATGATGACGAAAATAATGATTACAACAAGTTTGAGAATAATTACAGAAGCAACAACAAAATGATAATGATTGACAATGGATGTAATAATAATTAATTATCAAAATTATATAATACATGATGACGATTTTTATGTTGGTTTTGATGACTGTGATAACGATGATGATAATGACGATGATAGTCAGCCGTTGTTGTTGTTGTCGTTGTTAGGTTTGGTCGTCGATGGCCTCTCTTCCTCTTCCATTTGACAGCAGCCGTTGTTCTATTTGCAAACATCTTTATTCCACACGAAACAGGTAAAACGACGATTTTGAAAAAGTGTTGAATGTCGTTGGTGAATTTTTAAAGGACATCTTGTGAGTTCCATTTCCAGTCGTGGACCTCGACTTTGCCTTGATGGGATTTTAATTATGGGTAGCTTAACTAACCATTGCAGAGAGTGAATTATATGTATTTTTGGGAATTATTTGATATAAAAATAAATTGCAAGTAATTAGAATTTACTAGCAACTCTTGAAATGTTGTTCAACTTGTATCTAATGCATATAACATACAGTTATAGCTAATGCTGCGCAGATTTTTTTCTGTAGCTGAATATAATATTTCTTTTTAAAATTATTTGGAAAAATGTCTTAATTTTTTCACACCAGACTAATATATTATGTGAAGGAAAGGCCTGTTGTGTTCCTACTTAATGCTGGTATCATCTACTTTTAAGAAATTGCCATTTTATAAGCACCAGAGAAATATTTCAGGTCCCTATGATTAAATATGATTACTCAAAATGGGCGGACTGTAATGAAAAAAGAGGAGTTTTGACTCTATAAATTCTGAAAAAATTAACTTATGATTAAAAATGCAGTGGATTTCTTTCAAATTAGTTAAATTAAATTATGTACATGACTAAAGAACACATTTGCAACCAATTTTGGAGGGAAAATTTTTGTTTTTTGGAGACGAAATTTAGGTAATACTGGAAACGGCGGTCCCAAATTCGGATAATACTGGAAACGGCGGTCCCAAATTATAAAATCGGTATGTATTCACATATGTACGTATGTATGTATGTATGTACGTGTGTATATATGTATGTATGTATGTATGTATGTACATGTGTATATATGTATGTATGTATGTATGTATGTATGTATGTATGTATGTATGTATGTATGTATGTATGTACATGTGTATATATGTATGTATGTATGTATGTGTAACGTTACTATTGCTAATAACCTTATTAGCAGATAGGCCCCTTGTTTGGTTATCTCTTAGGGACTGGTATGGATCTAATACCTCGTTGCTTTTATACTTTCATTTGCTCAGAGCCCCCATCAACAATTCACAACATATATCATTCAATTGTAGAGTCAATTACAAGACCTGTGCTTGTCATTATATGTATTATAACGATATAATCAATGCAAGTTATTTCACAGTTCAATAATAGATCACGCCTAAACAATCCTCTAGTCTAGACTAGACCTATCTTACCTAAGACCAGCACGTTTGCATCTTAAATATTCTATATATCTAGGCTAAATATAAGCACATTAAATTACCCTCCCGTAGTAGTGCACCATTGGAGTTCCTTCTTGGCATTCATATGACGAGTTCACCAACAATGTCCTTCGCCCGTTTATCGAAGTTTTATTTGAAGAGTTATCTCCCGATCTCCTCGTCCGTACTCAGAACAACACAGGTATGTGCCGGTCTGATATTTCCACGTAGAATTCTTTCTGGTTGTTCCCAGAAAGCCAACGTTCGATCAAGTATTTTTAGTCTCTTTATTTCGAAACTACTTGTCGATCCGAAGTTCAATCGTTCGTATCACTAGCTCGTAGTTATATACGTATCGAACTGTAACTTGAAGACGCTATGCTCGCATCTTCACTCGCAACTTCCGTTTTTTTTAATCGTTCGATACTAACTTTGTTAAATGTCGACCGATTTCGATCCCAAGTTCACCGTATCGTAGAATGTACTCTGTTCTACACGACTAACGTGAACATTTGACGATTTCTATCACCAATGTTTGCCTCTTCCTGAGTCAAACGTCGTAGCTTCACCACGACCAACTATCGCCATCAGCGGCGAATAACCGACACTCCTCTGCCACGTCACCAAGCAGACGATCGACGTTCAGTTAACCAGTAATTTCGTATTGGCCAATGGAATCTTGGCATCTTGCGGTTGACAACTCTCAAACCCTCTAACTTGTCCCCTAACTCTATATTATTAATTATCCTTATCGTACTGGTCTTACGTGCTGGTTAATTAATTAAATAATTAATACCAATCATTAACTATGATAAATCATTTGTATCATACACACAAATCATATAGCGCTATTCTATACATTCAGTGTATTTGGGTGATGAAAGGGACATCCGCTACAGTATGTATGTATGTATGTACGTGTGTATATATGTATGTATGTATGTATGTATGTATGTATGTATGTATGTACATGTGTATATATGTATGTATGTATGTATGTATGTAAGTACATGTGTATATATGTATGTATGTATGTATGTACATGTGTATATATGTATGTATGTATGTACGTGTGTATGTATGTACGTGTGTATGTATGTACGTGTGTATGTATCTATGTATGTATGTATGTACGTACGTACATGTATCTTTGTATGTATGTATGTACGTGTGTGTACGTGTGTGTGTACGTGTGTGTGTACGTGTGTGTATGTATGTGTGTATGCATGTATGTGTGTGTATATATGTATGTGCATACATACATACATACATAAATATATACACACATACATTTCTTGTCTTTATATTAAATTCCTATGTGAACCCATTACTACATACCGATTTATTTAATTTCATAATTTGGGACCGCCGTTTCCGGTATAACCGAAATTTATAACATTTCGGATAATGACCCATATATCCTTATTTGGCGTTGCCGTACCTACACCTTATTGCTCTTCCCCTCACGGAAATCATTAACTGTTCTTTGATGATTGGGATTGTACCGGACCAATTGAAGTCTGCCAAAGTCATACCTGTTTTTAAAAAAGGAAATAGACAAAATATTGAAAATTATAGGCCTATATCAGTACTACCATTTTTTGCAAAATTCTTAGACAAAGTTATGTATATTAGGCTTAATTCCTTTATAACTAACGCTAATATAATTCACCCCACGCAGCATGGATTTCAAGCAGGTCATTCTACGCTTATGGCGTTGCTCAATATGGAAGATAAAATTTCAAAAGCAATAGATAGCAATGAATATTCCGTGGGGATTTTTGTGGACCTAGCTAAAGCGTTCGACACTGTCGATCATAAGATACTAATTAACAAATTAAGTAATTACGGTGTTAGAGGAACTCAAATCCAGTGGTTTAAAAGTTATTTAGAAGCTCGTACACAGATAGTTAGCTGTAATGGTTCTCTCTCAGCTCCAGGCTATATCACCTCAGGAGTCCCCCAAGGATCCAACTTAGGACCACTCCTTTTTCTGCTATATATAAACGACCTAGAGTCTGCACTCTATTTTATTTTGTTTGCAGACGACACTAATATATTTTACTCTAATAACTCGTGGAAATCACTTATTGAAACAGTTAACAAAGAGCTTCATAAAGTTAATAAATGGTTTATAGTAAATAAATTAACACTTAATGTAGAAAAAACAAACTTTATAATCTTTAAATCACACAGGAAAATTAAACCAATTGACTGGTCTATATCATTAGATGGAAGTCCTATAACTAAAGTCGAGTCCACTAAATTTCTTGGAGTATATGTGGACCAACATCTCACTTGGAAAGCTCATATAAATTATATTTCATTAAAAATGGCAAAAAACCTTGGAATAATCTTTAGAATTGCTAGGGTTCTCCCCAAGGAAGTTAGGATGAGTCTATATTATTCTCTAATCTTCCTTATCTAAATTATTGTAATCTTATATGGGCCTCAAATTATGACTCACGTCTTCATAAACTTCACATACTGCAAAAACAGGCAGTAAGAATGATTGCTGGGGTCCCAAGGTATCACCACTCCTTACATATTTTCAAAGACCTAAATCTATTGGAATTAAAACAGATTAGATCTTTCCAAATTGGAATCCTGTTCTATATGTACGAAAATCACCAGCTTCCTGATGTATTTGCTGGGTATTTTACGCTTGCCTCTTCATTACATGACCATCATACGAGACGTGCTGTGTTATATCGACCAATCCAAGCGCGCACTAACATCAGATTATTCAGTATAAAGTCTACCGGTCCAACTACTTGGAAGTTCCCGAGAGAAATTCGCAACTCAAAGAATAAATACGAGTTTAAAAAGAAATTACGGTTATTTATTGCTGCCTCTGAATTGGTCTCTTATTGATTCCATCAAGTGAGACAGTCGTCGGGAGTTGTCAGAGTGTCGCACTGGAGCCTAAACCTGTAGTTAAGCATAGTTAAGCTATTACAGTAAATAAATGTGCACCCCTGTAAATTCTTCTCACGATTCTCAATATTGCGGGGTGTCAACAGTCTACTGCCATACACTGACTAAGTAAGTGATGGTTAGGGTGCCCTATTTAGCGGGACTAACATCCCTTAGGGGTCACCCATTGTTGTCGATGACAGTTTGGCCTATTTTGCATTTCAGATTCTTTTCTCTTGTTGATTTAGATTAACATGAACTTCTGTATGCTATCTGTTTAAGATAGTTTAGTTGTCTAAATTAGGCTGGTATTGTGTTACTACATGTTAACTATGAAAAAAATTCAGATGTTGTTAATGACTGTCATTGATGGCAATAAAAAGATATTGAATTGAATTGAATTGAATTGAATTGAATACCGATTGGCTGAGATTAACTGTGGTCAGACTAGTGCCCTTGCTATAAATTAAAACCCATCAAGCACTATTTAATTTCTGGCTTTCCTTTGGTTAGGTCAGTTCTAAACTTAATATGTCAATTAATAACTAATAAGTCAAATGCAACAGTCGATGTCATTCGAGTATGTCGTGTGAAAACAGAAAAACTGCTGTAGCTTTCGAGAACTGAACTTAAAATAAAATACCATCTAAAAATGTTAATCCTTTGAAAATAGGGCTTGCTTGCATAATAAACTTTCTGGCATTTTACAAAAGTAAAATGGTTTTACAACTTGAGAACCGAACTTTAAATAAAATACCATCTAAAAATGATAAACCTTTGAAAATAGGGCTTGTTTGCAGGATAAACTTTTACGATTATGTTCGTCATTTTCCTTTCAGGCAATCTGTCAAATTTTCATCGTCTGATTTCAGGGATTTTACAAAATCCCTGTTTTCTTCAGGGACTTTGTAAATCAGGGATTTTACAAATTGCCTGAAAATTTCAGGCATTTTACAAAATCCCTGGTTTTACGAATTGCCTGTAACATATACACTGCCTGCATGTGTGTGTGTGTGTGTGTGTGTGTGTGTGTGTGTGTGTGTGTGTGTGTGTGTGTGTGTGTGTGTGTGTGTGTGTGTGTGTGTGTGTGTGTGTGTGTGTGTGTGTGTGTGTGTGTGTGTGTGTGTGTGTGTGTGTGTGTGTGTGTGTGTGTGTGTGTGTGTGTGTGTGTGTGTGTGTGTGTGTGTGTGTGTGTGTGTGTGTGTGTGTGTGTGTGAGAGAGTCACATTACCCTATAATAGGCCTAAATTTCACGAGGCTGCTCCCAGAGGTTACAATGTATATCGGGATAGCACTGTATGTTACATGATGATACAATCTTCGAAACATATAAATGCTGACTTAAATGTTACATTAAAAAACTCGTATTACGTTGTATTTCATCCTGCTACACTGTATTACACTATGTGTCATGTTACATCATGTTACATGGGCCTCTGACGGGTTTAAGTAGCCCTATGTAAATTTCCAAATACAATTATATTTGCCAGCGTTATATCGTGTTACCGCGTATAACGCCGTATAACGATGCGTTGCAGAGGGAGGAGTGGAGTTGACTCCGTTGATTGTTACGTTGACGATGATTGGAAAGTTCTCGATGACAGCCGCCTTTGCAACAGTCGTGCTCTACGCTCCAGAAATCTACCCCACGAATCTAAGGTACTATGATTCCATCTACGGTTTACACTAGAATTGCACTTAAGATATCAGCGTCTAACTTCGACTCTGCTAGGTTTCCAGCGTCTGATTTACAGTTATGGGGTTCGCCATAGTCTAGTGCAGCGGTTTTCAACCTTTTTGTAGTGATGGAACCTTACACAATGCACTTATTTGCTCAAAGAACCCTGAGCGTTTCATCCATTCAATTTTTCAAGATATATGCCTAAATATTATTGTTACTTGTAATGTTAACTTGTACCTTGTAAAATTTGAAAATCGCTCCAAAGTCATAGCTATTCCGCCTCTCTGGAATAAACTCCTGCCAGAATTACGACAAATGTCTAATCAATCCTACGAACTCGCCAAAACCTCACCTCCTGGTGTATCTCATAAACACTACTCTTTCAGAATTCTTATCCCGATTCCTCCTCATCCTCTTACCTCCCTTACCGCTCCAATTATAAACACCATCCACCTTAACCGTCTGACGTATGCTTGCCTAACCCCTCTAGATCTTGACCTGGAACCGATTTTTTCCTACCTGCCTATCGATTTTTTTAAATGAGCGCATGTGAATAAGTTGGTTCCCGCGGCTCCACTTTATTGGCGCTCTAGAAATCTCGAGATTACGATTACAATTAATGTTTGGATAATATTTAGATTTTAGAATTTTAAACTTTGAATATCGTGTCTAGCAAGAATGACTTAACGCTGTGAAGAATTCTACTCATTGCTCGTCCTATTGTGTATGCAGTTGGTGTTTTTCAATTTTATTTTGTACTTCTGCGGAACCCCTGGCCGACGCTGCCGGAACCCTGGGGTTCCGCGAAAACCCGGTGGAAACCAATGGGGGGGGGACCGTAGAGTAATGGATAACACACTGGCGTGAAGAGCTGAAGGTACCGAGATCGAACCCGGTAGACACCCGTTGATTTAAAGTTAATTCTGCCTTCCACTCGCTAGGCGGTGGCGGTGGTTAAATGAATTAGTAGGCTGTGATTTGGCGCCGTATGTCGGCTGCCGCATAAGCAGTTATATTCGACTCCTGTAAAACTGTTATCATGTGCTTCTACTTAATACATGTATGTAAGGCGCCTTGCGTGGCTGCCGTTTCTACTATATGTATGTTCACTGTACAGCGCAGTGCGTTTGCAGGCGCTTAATTAAAGATTATTATTATTATTATTATTATTATTATTATTATTATTATTATTATTATTATTATTTTACCCGAGGTATCAGTGATCCCTCAGGATTTGGAAAAAATTATTTAGCAGCAGATTAATTGT
>OY744609.1:25812857-25870357 GCA_963556255.1 Allolobophora icterica | reverse complement strand
TTTTGCTTCCAACATGCTATTCTAGTTGCCTACTCCTAAACCTCAACCTAAGTTTTAGTTACATTCAGTTTTGATCATCTGAATGTCAGTATTGAATTCAATTTTTAACTTGAAAGGTTTGAACATGACCTGTGTTTTGGTTTGAAGACTAAGGCGAAGTACAGTGTCCGCTTCTTTTATGCAGACGTCGTTTCGCCCTGACCTTGACCTTTGAGAGTACTTTCAGTGATGACCTTGAACCTGAACTTGGAGTTAGCATTGACCAAAGCATTACAACGAATTATTTACAAAATGTTTAAAACATTTTTAGAGCCGCTTTACACTTTAAACTCAACCTTTTTATTTTTATTTGACTTCAGAATTCGATGACCTTGCATCTGAACTTGGCGGTAACTTGTAATTGTAATTGAACACTTGTAGGCCTATAGCGCCGCTCAAAAATTAATCAGTTAATTGTAATCAATTAATTTGAACTCATATATTTAAACATTTACATTTAAATGGATTTCTTACTTATAAGCCACATAATTTTAAAAGTATTTGTTGTACATAATTAAGGCCTACTTGTAATAAGCACTAATGGGGGTAGGCCTAGTAGAAAAAATAAATGTTCACTAAAGTAGGCCTAGTAATAAAATCTGCTTAGGCCTATCAAAAACGTTAATATTGGCCCTAGACTTCAATAATCCTCAGGACTACTGTGTTTTCTTAAAACACGTTATTTACAAATCACTCAGTTGGCATAGCCTCCATTGCCTCCGTTACGACCATACGAATAACAGTCGATATGCCTGAATACAATTCCATAGTCAATGCAATCGCAACTAGAACGGAACCAAAGCGAAGCATATCTCAACGAGTCCATAATTACACTACTTTATCCGCTATCATAGCCACTTGACCAGTCCTAGCACAAGCGCGACACCTATTCTACAGAAAGACTAAGAAAATTCCTGTGATATACGTTCGTAATTAAGCAACGACTTATTGAACCAAACCCTGCACATAACATCCGTTAAAACTGGTCTGTCACAGATTCACGAAGTAAAGCGTCCAACGTACAATGCACCACGTAGATTCAAATGAGGATAAAGTTGACTTGCAGCCACTGGACGACAAAGACCAATTGTACCAGGATTTCTAGGCTCTTCCAAAGCAACAGACGAATAACCTGGACGGTGTGAAGAACGGCCATGCACAAATTGCACAGCCACGCCCTGCACTGGACACCAGTAAATCAACGTCCTCCAGCGAACACGGCCACGGACGCCCGATGCTTAGGTGCATGTAGACGATAGGAAAACCCAAGTACGATAGAGGGAGTTAGACGGAAAACCGCCACCATCGTTGGCATCCGGGTGTCAGGAACGGTAGAAGTAGGCCTA
The DNA here is from genome assembly GCA_963556255.1 of Allolobophora icterica. Taxonomy (NCBI): domain Eukaryota; kingdom Metazoa; phylum Annelida; class Clitellata; order Crassiclitellata; family Lumbricidae; genus Allolobophora; species Allolobophora icterica. The sequence goes on along the minus strand of OY744609.1, from coordinate 25,868,972 downwards.
TAGGTGGAGGAAAGCATAGAGGCCGCGAATACGTCACTTCCTTCGACACTGGCACTGACATGCACGCCGCGGACCCCGTAGAAACGTCTTAACCCGCGACCAAACGACCTTCCACCGAAGCGTCGATGGCAAGGACCGGATCGACGAATTCCCATCCGTTGCATGCTGCCGCTCTATTTTGTTCAAGACAGACACGGATGAGCAACAATTCGTTGGGTTTTTACGTAGTTCGACAGTTCATAACAACCTTTTCTAAGTCAACTCTAAGCAGACCACTCGCTCCCTTGAACCTATAGACTCCAAATTTCTGGACCGCAAGTCTAAAGCTAAGCGCAGGGCACCAGCTAATTCACAAGCGCTGTGTCTTATCAGACCGATTGTCCAGAGATCGATGTCCAGTGGAGGTCCGAGTCCGGTTGCCAGAGAGTGAGGAGCTTTTCAGTTCGTAACTGCCTTACGGTGATGGATCAAGACTACTAGAGAAAAATAATGTCGAGCCACACAGGGATAGCATCTCCCGATGTAGAGCTCTTCAACCTAGCTCTCATCTCCCCGTACACTCCTTGCACTCTTTCGTTTGTACTCCTTTAAAAGAGGATTATCTTCCCTTCAAGAAGATTTATAAAGGTTCTAAGATTTCTGGAATAACTGCGGTGTGACTTGTAACTCCTCAAACGAATATAACCTCAACTAACACTAAAGCGAGTCATGCCACAATATGTAGGCTATACTGTAGGTATACTCTGTGTGTTTGTGTGTAGCACTCATTAGCGTTCCCACGGGGGATGGGGCAAAGGAGGCAGGCTGGGACATGGGGTCAAAGGCGCCGGCAGCGTGACGCACTGGACGCACGTGCATCAACCCATGGGGTGCACCAAATTAAATCCACTCAAGGATTAGGCATCGCATCGGTATTTCTGACAATTTCACTGTGTAATTTTGGTTTACCATACAGTATCTATACATATAATATCCATATAGTGTCCGTCTGTCGGGGGACGCTACGTCGCAAACGGGTTCTGTTCTATTGTGAAACATAAACCGGTTGTCTTGACGACGGCGGTCTTGACGACGGCGATAACCAACGATCCATATAGGCCTATAATATGACGTCACAATATAACGGGCTAATACTCTAGAACGATATACACTGGCGTCATAATTATGACGGGCAAATACACTACACTGTGAACGGAAAAAAACCAGACCTCTCTTATTACTAGGATAATTTTTGTGATAATTTGCATATTTTAATAAAACGTGGTGGAACTTCAGTTTAAAGGATATGAATCATATAACTATTATTTTTTAGTTATAATGTGTGTTCAAAATGTCCTCCTTTGGCCTCAACACACGCACAAAGACGCGCTCGCCACTGACTAATTGCTGAATCGATTACAGCTTGATCAAATTCATCCCATGCCTGAGTTATACGTTCACGCAGTTCTCCGACATCGCGCACCTTTATCTTGTAAACTTTTTTTTCATCACACCCCAGATTTTGTAGTCCACGGGATTAAGGTCCGGGCTATTTGGAGGCCAAAGTGTAGGGGGTATGAAATCTGGTATTACGATTCTATCCTCTTCACTGAACGCCATTTTGTAACGGATGTTTTATTACAAATGACGTCACGGTCACGTCAATTTTTAACTGCTTTAGCGCATTATTATCTGAGATTATAGTTTTGAATAAAATAGTTTTACACTCAATGACATTTTCAATATTTGGTGTTTATTTCCCTATTTATTGTAGAGGTCTCGTTTTTTTCCGTTCACAGTGTAGTGTATAAATAATATCATATGATATCATATGCATGTGTTATACTGTACTTTTATGAGTCACTCTGAGTCGTTTTCAGTGCATGACTATGAGTAGCAGACAGGGGATGGGTGTGGATGGAAGGAGACGGGAGGGGTGTGCGTCCAATTTACACATACATTTACATTTACTTACCTTCAGTTTTTTTCATATGCTGCTATGCATGTATATACGTGTTTGCATACGCACATAATTTTGTGTGTGCGTGTGTGTGCGTGCGTGCGTGCGTGCGTGCGTGTGTGTGTGTGTGTGTGTGTGATAGTAGGCATTTATGTTTGTAGACAAAATTATGCATTATAAATTATTAGATGTGTATTATTATTATTATTATTATTATTATTATTATTATTATTATTATTATTATTATTATTATTATTATTGTTAAGGCAGTTTTATATAGCGACCCTTCAAGGTTGCCTACTCAGGAGCACTCCCAGCTCAACCACGTCGAACAACGCAGTTTTGAGGACAGTAAGAAACAGGGTGAAGTGACCTATCGGTATTTGACGGAGCTTGGTAGGAAGCCCTTTCCAGGTCATGGGAACAGCCACAGAGAAGGCACGGCGCTGACTTATGGCTGTCCGCGCGCGGGAAACAATAAGTGCAGGTTGCGCAGCTGAACGAAGAGAGTAACGGCGCTGCGCGCATGAGGTAGGACAGCAGAGCTTCCGCAAGTATGGAAGGGCCAAGCCTTCAAACCACAGCCGGACCAAGGCAGAGATTCGGTAAGTGATGCGCTCTGGGTTGGGGAGCCAGTGGTCCCGCATATACGCAGACACTCTGCCAAACTTGGGGATGCGGCCTACAAGGCGGGCAGCAGGACGCAGGATTCTATTCAGAGGCTCCGTTATATATGGCACTGCAGTAGTCCAATCGAGAAACAACAAATGCATGGACAAGTGTGGAAGCTGCACCGGAGGACAAAGAACGGGAGATCACCTTGAGTTTCCGGAGCTGGTAATAGCAGCTGCGGGAGAGTAGAATTATGTGCCGCGTGAATGCAAGTTCCTGGTCCAGGACGACTTCCAAGTCCCGGACCCAGGTCGAGAAAGAAAGGTGTGGGAATTGCAAAGCAAGAGAAGACAGATCTATTTTAGAGAGCTGCTGGGGAGTACCAAGCCATATAAGCTGCGTCTTGGCGGGGTTAAGCCGCAGGCGGTTTCAGGACATCCAGGCCTGCAAGGACTCCATGGCATGGGTCATGTTTTCCACATGATTATGATTATGCCCATAAAGAATTTGCTAAGCTGTAGACGGGAAGGGATGTGTTCTGGCAATGACATTAAAGTACCGCTTTATGATCCTCTGCAGACTGAATATCGTCTCATTTTCGTACCCGGTTCTGACCGGTCGGTAAAAACAGGGTTCTTTTCTCCAAAAGGAGAAGGAAGAGGTGGAAGGAAGGAGGACACAGAGAAAAGAGAGGAGATGGATGTCGACGAAGCGCTGCTGAGGATAGGAACGTTTAACCGATGGAGGATCGTCGTCTATACAATGATCTGTACCAGCATCTCAATATCCGGATGTTGGAATATGATGTCTATCGTATTTACAGGTCAGTGAGTCGCTCAATCAATCATCCACCCACTCACCCACCCACTCGATCATCAATCCACTCACCCACCCACTCACTCACTCATCCACCTACTCGCCCACCCACTCAATCATCCACCAACTTTCCCACTCATTCACTCGCCAACCCATTAAGTCACTCGCTTACTCACCACCCACCCACTCATTCACCCACCCACTCATTCACCCACCCACTCAGTCGCTTGCCCACTCAATCACCCACCCACTCATTCACCGACCAACCCACTTAGAGCGCTTGCACCTACTCCTCACCCACCGACTCAATCATCCACTCACCAACCTACACACTCAATCGCTCACCCACCTATTCATCCACCCACTCACCCACCCACTCACGCTGTCACATACCTGATTGTAAACCTAACAATACAATGCATTTTACCGCATACTGTATTGACCGTGCCCTCACTTCCGTTTGCTTTGATGGGACCCACATGGCCTCTATACGGGTACAATATGGGAATATGGTTCTATTAGGGTTCCGCTTCATGTGGACATGCTGACATAGAACAGACCGATGACTGTGCAAATTAATGTTTAAGTGAATTTATGACTCAGTTGAGTGTTTATAAAAGGAATTTAAGCATACCAGGAGCTTACTTTTGCTCCACAAATACACCGTCTTACTATAGGGACTGCTACTACCAACTGCGTCAGCTTCGCACTGTTACTCGTTCGCTATACTGGTTCACTCCTTCGTCAAAGCCCGCCTTGATTACTGCTCATCGCTTTAAAAATGCTAAAAATAGCCTCATTTGGTGGGTTTTCAATGGTGATTTCCATAAGTTTAAGGTTAAAAACACTGAAACTTTGCAATTTATGTTGAGTTTGTATTAAGATATTAAGATTTTGGTCTTCAATCTAGTCGCATAGAGTGTCTACAGCGAGTTCTGCGCTCTGCAGCCCGTCTCATTGGGCATATTCCTAAACATGGCCAAGTGTCTAGATATATGCTGGAGGTCCTTCACTGGTTTCCTATGCGCTTATGCATAGAATATAGGATCGCTGCCTTAGTATGACGATGTTGTCAGGGAACTGCCCCTGCTTACCTTCGAGAGCTTTGCTGCACAGTTTCAAGCGCCCAAGGCCGACGTTCCCTCCGCTCAGCGGGAAAGGGGTAGGCTTACTTTTAGTTCCTTTTTGCTATAAACTTTGATTTCGTTTTTCTCGAAAATGTGCCACCGAGTAGCAATACATTCTAAAATTCATATCTCTGGAACCAATAAAGATAGAATAATAATTTTTTCAACATTTTAAACAGAAATTATTGTTTATCATCTTAAGTCCAATATATATAAGCTTACTACTGAATATTTGGACAACAGCCTTCTTTTGCCAGAGCAAGTCGCATTTATTACAGAGGTCTTATATAGCGCCCCTTCAAGGTCATCTACTCAGGAGCGATCCCAGTCCAACTCCGGTCAAACAAGACAGTTTTAAGGCAAGAGTGGAACAGAGAAGAGCAATCAATCGGGGTCAGGCGCAGCGCTGCTGGAAGCCCATTCCAGGTCGCTGGGCCAGAGACAGAGAAGGCACGGTGTTGCCGGATAACAGTCCGTTCACGGGGAACAAGGAGCTCAGCCTGCACTGCAGAGGGAAGTGAACCACGACGCTGGACAACCACAGCGGAGCAGCGAAGATCCCGGAGGCAAGAGCGAGCCAAGCCCTCAAGGCACCGCCGAACCAAAGCAGAGACCTGATAAGCAATGCGCTGCGGGTATGGGAGCCAGTGGAGCACCTCCCGCATGTACTCCGAGATCCGGCCAAACTTGAGGATGCGACCCACCAGTCTGGCAGGCGTGCGGTATGTACAGTGTACATACAAATCTCAAATATCTTCATTGCCGAAGGTACGTTATTCGTGTGCATGATCAGTGTTTAATCTAGACGTCTTTGGGGTGAAATGTCCCCCCCAGGATTGATGTTTACCCCCAAAGGCCAGCAATATTACAATGTAGAGACCTTTAGGGGAGGAAAAATCCCCCAGGATATATGTGGATACATGGTTGGAAATGTCTGAAACTTTTTGAAAATGGATGAAATTAGAGACAAAAATCTTTGGTAAATTCGTTGGTCCCTCCAGAAACCTTGTTTCCCCTCCCAGAAGAGGGGGACTAGATTAAACACTGGTGCATGAGTGCACCATTGTACATACAGGGCCTATGTATGTAGGCCTGCATGTATGTGTATCTGTATATGTACAATTGTACATGTATGTGTATATTGTTAGAGGCAGTTATGGGCAATAGTTAACTAAAAACTTGCTAACTTTTAGTTTAACTAAAAAATTTAAGTTAAGGATGAAGTTGAACTAAATAAAAAAAAGTTCAGTTAAAACCATAGTTTAACTAAAAAAATTTAGTTGCTAACTAAAAGTTTAACTAAAAAATCAGCAATACGCAAGTACTCTCTGCAATGAACAATGAACGCTGTCAACAACTCAACGCGAAACTTATTAACACTGCGTGGGTTTAGCATTAATAGCCTGTGTTTTAAAATTCATACACTACTTACAGTACGCCTGTAACTGTATGCTAGAACAGTACACATTGCATAGTTTGAGGGTGAAATTGTCAGTGACGCTCTGCATTATTACAGTTCACTTAACCTCTGTTATTGTGAAAATGTTTACCGTAAAAAGTTGGAAAAAGGTTGGAAAAGGTTAACTACTTTTTAGTTTAGTTAACAAATATCCAAAATCAGTTGCCAACTTTAGTTAAACTCTTTTTTTAGTTTTACTAAAAAAAATAGGTTAGTGCCCATCACTGGTAAGAGGTCCATTAACTAAAGACGATTCACGCTTGAAATAAAATAAAAAGCAACATAAAAGTATATTATTCAAAAGTAATATACTCCACAAGTAGACCTTTTCGAGAAAAACAGGACTCAACTAGACAACACCACAGCAGCTTCAACAGCAGCTGAACATTTTAACCAGCAGTCGCTGCACAGAAGAAGCAACTCCGTCGGTCGTAACGAAAACGAGAAAGACAGCAAAAAAGTGTAATATTTGTCAGGGATACTTACCAATCGATGACTTGCAGTTTGATTAAAGCCAGGGCTGGGTTGCACCGATGTAATTTTTACCTTTACCAGCGATCAGCTACTTCAACACTAGAGGTAGTTGCATTTACGCTGCGGCGCTTGATCTAAGAAAAGCCTTTGATAGCGTGAACCATTACAAATTTTTTTAAGGATTTACTTAATTACCATATACAAGTATCCACTGTTGACATTATTTGCAATTGGTATGCTAAGTTTTGTTTGTTACGGTTAGATGGAGCGGTAGCATGTCTTCACAGTTCCATGTTGGCAGTGGGATTAGGCAGGGTAGCACTTTGTATCCTGGGCTGTTTAACCTTCTTAAGCATGTATTTATTTCCGGTCAAAGGTGTACTGATATGGATTGTCATATACAGAATCATTTTAATAAATATGGTTGTTTTGTACGCTGATGATATCATCTTACTGTCCCCTTCAGTATTATGGTCTCCAGATCATGTTAAATGTTTGCTGCATGAGAAGCACTACACTCTTGCTCGAGTTTAACTGTTCCAAGTCTTTTTGTATACAGCTTGGTAAAGTCGGTAGCAAGTCAATTGATAGGATGTCTTTGGGTGGTAACTCAATTTCTTCGTGTTGATTCTCTTAAGTATTTAGATATTCATTTAATGGGTGGCCGTATAGACATGTAACGTTTGACACTGATCCTTTGAAACGGTAGTTCTAACGGGTAGTACCCCATCTGCCGCCGCCGCTAAGCCTTCAAGTCGAAACCAGTCGCTAAGCTATCGACTGCTAGCGACTTCGTTCACTTAATATTTTGCTTGTTGTTTTAACCTTGGCTTCCGAGAAGACATCTGCAGCAGGACAGAAGCAAAACTTGTTTATTAAGTTACGACTCAGAGTGCAACAGACTAACAGTCAATCAGTCGTTGCCAGGCCACCAAATCTTTACTTACTATCATAGGCCTACTTCCCCAGTTTTTCAAACATATCAATTTTCCTGGCTTCATCTGCAGCTAATATACTTACTACTTTACTAGCGCTTCCACAACAAATGGTTCACGTCAAATGGTTCACCGACAAATGGTTCACGGACAAATGGTTCACGACAAATGGTTCACCGACAAATGGTTCACGGACAAATGGTTCACGATGTTCCAGCTTCTAGTTTGAGCTATATTTTCATCATTGCTCATCCAGTTTCTAGTTTCAGCTATATATTCATCGCTCATCCAGCTTCTAGTTTTTTTACATCCGTCTACGAAAAAGCGTGTATAGCTCTATTTTATCAAACTAGAAGCTGAATAAGCGATGAAACTATAGATCAAATTAGAAGCTGGATGAGCGATGTTGAAAATATAGCTGAAATTAGAAGCTGGAAGATCGATGAAAATAGAGCTTAAAGTAGAAGCTGGATCGTCGATGAAAATATAGCTCAAACTAGAGGCTGGAAGATCGTGGACCATCTGTCTGTGAACCATTTGTCGGTGAACCATTTGTCTGTGAACCATTTGTCGTGACACCCTTTACTAGCTATACTTAAGCCAACATCACCACTCATTTTCAGATGTCTATAACGTTATCTGATGTCACGCGCTTGTTTTCTTCGCACATGCATAATCACATGCAAACGTCTCCCTGAAAATACTCTGATTTCAACGACTTCAGCCAGCGGTATAGCAGATGAAGCGACGAAAATTGATAATATGTTTAAAAAATTGGGGAATATATATGCGGCCATTTGCGTTCCAAAAAGAAATCCGGGTTTGGGCACATTTTGGCGAACTATATGCTACCCAGGGCCGGATTAACATTTTGTAGGCCTGGTTCCAAAATTGTATAGTAGGCCCCTATAATATAATTATGTTCAATCACTGGCTGCGTTCTTGTTTGACAGGTGGGAGGGGGGGACACGGGACACTTTTGAACCGATCTGGCTAAAAAAAGAGGTAAAAAAATTGTTTCTCGCTCATGTGCGAAAAAATTTGTTGACTTTTTTGGTGTTTCTTCAAAATTGAGGGGGCAACTCTATAGTGTGTCCCCAACTCTTAAAGGTGGGGGTCTTTTCCCCCTCGACCCCCGGATCGCCACCCATGTGTTCAATCAATAAGTGGTGACGAAATTTAAATTATAGCACAGATATTTATGAATTTAAAACTGTTTACGACGTTCTTTCTTAATAGAAAAACTGTTATCAATATCCTGAAAATGTAGACTTTGCACAATTTCACACTCAGTGTTCATAAGTGTTAAATTTGTCAGTCTATCTTGTCCCTTAAATAATAGTTAAAAATTTTAAGGCAGCATACTAATTCCAATGGTAGGCCCCTTATTAATGACATGTTTGGTAGGCCTGGGTCCCGGGACCCAGTGGAACCATAGTTAATCCAGGCCTGATGCTACCGGTGAGACATGCAGTAGCCTACTACTGTAGGCAGTGACTTTAATGTTGCGTGCTTTTGTTTCTTCTTGCATTAACTAAAACATCTTTTTGCTGCTTCGATAAACAGCAATTCTTATCTTCCTATCTTTTTAACGACAGAACCCGTGACTTTCATATAAGTTACTATTGTATAATTCCGTGTGCCTCTTCAACATAACAACTGTGTTAAATATACCCTGGACAAGAGCTGCGATGCAGCCTTGGACCTAGTGGTATTTTTTCATTCATTCGAAGATTTATATAGCCCCTTCAAGCTAACTACTCAGAGGCGCTCCCGACACCAGCACGTTTATATAAGACAGTTTTAAGATTTGCAAGAAATAGGCCAGGGGTGACCCAAGGGCACATGCGGAGCTCTAAGGGAAGTCTATTCCAGACTACCGGGCCCACCACTGAAAAACTCGACTTTGCATAGTCGTGGAACGAGCAAAAGGAACTAAAAGTAAGCCTACCCCTTTTCCCGATGAGCGGAGGGAACGTCGGCCTTGGGCGCTTGAAACTGTGCAGCAAAGCTCTCGAAGGTAAGCAGGGGCAGGGCCCTGACAACATCGCCATACTAAGGCAGCGATCCTATATTCTATGTGTAAGCGCATAGGAAGCCAGCGAAGGACCTCCAGCATATATCTAAAGACTTGGCCATGTTTAGGAATATGCCCAATGAGACGGGCTGCATAACGCAGAACTCACTGTAGACACTCTATGCGACTAGATGGAAGACCAAAATCTTAATATCTTAATACAAACTCAACATAAATTGCAAAGTTTCAGTGTTTTAACCTTAAACTTATGGAAATCGCTATGGACAACCCACCAAATGAGGCTATTTTTGGCAAGCTGAATGCACAAGCTTTCCAATGAGGTATTACACATGGTATTCTTAACAGATTGAAGACCATAAAACACTCTTGAAACTGGTCCTCCCACAAATTTTAAATTCTCGGATAATTTTTATCAATCACACAAATTTATTAAATTTGTCATGAAATAGGTGAAATTTTATTAAATCAATTTGTTTTTATATAATATAAGATCTTATTTACTGATATACCGAAAAAACTATAATTGAAAAATTTACATCTGATTGGTGTTTTGGCTAATTTCTCTTGTTTTATCATTGGCGACTTCCGCCTCCTTTTGCCAGAGCAAGTCACATATATATATATATATATATATATATATATATATATGCCAGAGCAAGTCACAAATATATATATATATATTCATTCATGTTTTTGGAAATTCATATGGCGTCTTTTCAGAACTTGCCAAAATAGAGATTTAAAGCAAGCTGATGTTATCTCTGCTGCGGTATCTAAACTTTTCATTTAGTTCGGAATCTCTCTCTAGAATCAAACCCCGACGCATGCACGGGTAAAAGATCAAGATTCCTAACCTTTTCCGCCATTGTTTTACTTCCAGGTGGAGAGCCGGAACACCACTGCAAACTGTGGGAGAACGAAACCCTCAATGGTTCCATTCCGCTGGTACTTGGAAAGGGCAAAAGGTGGCGCTACTCACAGTGCACTCGTTTCGTCAATTCGTCGCTTAGCAACACAACGATGCCATGTCCGAATGGATGGACCTACGACAGACAGGAGTTCGAAGAGACCATCGTCACCGAAGTATGGAGGACGATTTTGTAGCGCCAGTAGTTTATTTCCATTCATCAAATGCATGGTGTGTTTTGTTTGTTTTTTAGAAAGTCTCTTTCAGTCAACATATGCTATTATTATCAAGTCTGCTGTAATTGGCTCAAACTACAATCTGATACAATCTGCTCTGATCTAATCTACCTTCATCTACTCAAATCAAATCTAATTTAATCTTGTAGAGTTCGTCTAATAAAGTCCGAAAGCGGTAGGCCTACATGGCATGAGACGCTATGCAACATATGTACAGTACTATGGTAGTGCATAGTAAATTGCATTGGTTTTATTACATGTTACATTACATTATATTACTATATATTACATTATATTGTATTGTACTATATTATATTACATCATATTATATTACACCATAGCATAAACTATACTGTACTGTACTGCACTGCGCTACACTACACTACACTACACAACACTACATTACATTATATTACATTACGTTACGTTATATTAGTTAATATTATATTATATTATATTATATTATATTATATTATATTATATTATATTATATTATATTATATTATATTATATTATATTATATTATATTATATTATATTATATTCAATCAATCAATCAATCAATCAATCAATCAATCAATCAATCAATCAATCAATCAATTTTTATTGCAACGATATAACATACATCAGTTCAACATTATGTTACAAGAAAACGTTGACAAAGGGAAGGCCCAGAAGGGATGGAAATCCCGCTAATAGGGACACCCAATTTTGTAAGTTAATTACGTTGAAGATAGAGGTTCGATTGAGATACACAGTGATAAGCTTAACTAAGTGATATTATATATTATATTATATTATATTATATTATATTATATTATATTATATTATATTATATTATATTATATTATATTATATTATATTATATTATATTATATTATATTATTATATTATATTATATTATATTATATTATATTATATTATATTATATTATATTATATTATATTATATTATATTATATTAGGGGAAGAAGCGAACTAAGTTGCTAGTAGCTGTTGCTGATGTTGATGAGGATAGTACTTTATTATGATGATGAATCTGGACGATGAATCTAGTTTCAATGGTCGTCATCATTCTGGTGGTGGTAGTGGTGGTGGTGGTGGTGGTGGTGGTGGTGGTGGTGGTGGTGGTGGTGGTGGTGGTGGTGGTGGTGGTGGTGGTGGTGGTGGTGGTGGTGGTGGTGGTGGTGGTGGTGGTGGTGGTGGATGTTGCTGCTGCTTCTGTTCCTCTTCTTTCTCTACGCCTTCGGTCCCTCTTTCGGAGATGGACATATTGCATATTGGCAAATACTTACTCACTTCTCCTCTTCTTCAGACTTGTTGTCCTCGAGACCAAGGTCGTGATCTCGAGTGCACTCGAGTTCGTTTTAAAAGGTCTCGGTCTTGGTCTTGGTCTTGAGGTTCAAAGTCTTGGTCTTGGTCTCGCAAGACCAAGACCAAGACCGGCTGTCAATATGAGCAGTCATTTAATAAAACTCAAGAATTTAAAAATTTATCAGGGTTGTTTGCATCATAGCCTACGACAAATACCTACGGACGGATGCAAGTCTTGTTGGTCAGGAAGACCCATCGACAGCAGCAATTAAGTTATGCTGTGTCTGGAAGCCCTGCCAAGACTTTTTTCTGATATTCAAAAAGGCTCACAATTTGTACATTTACATCCAGTGCTTGAAAAGCTAGCCTTCTGTGCGTGCCAGCGACTTCAGCACATATGGAAAGTATTTTTCACATGGCGGAATTTTTATGAGGCCTCACATAATTGGTGAGAAAATTCTGAGCGAATTGTTTCCTTATAAAATACAAAAGGCATTTGGAATAACATTTTGCATGAAGGACTTCTGTAAATACGAATTTGGAATTCTCTGCAGTCTGCATTTAAAGTTAATTTGCCTGAATAAAATAAAAGACTCACGTTTTCATTAAAATAGCGAGTAGTCTGACTTGACAATTTTTTAAAGGAAAGAAGTCTTGGGCTGAATGTGATTTTTGGGTCTTGGTCTCGGTCTTGGTCTTGAGGTTCAAAGTCTTGGTCTTGGTCTTGAGGTTCAAAGTCTTGGTCTTGGTCTCGAGGTTCAAAGTCTTGGTCTTGGTCTTGGTATTGAGGTTTAAGGTCTTGACAACAAGACTGTTATTAGGCCCAGTTGTTATTGGAAGGTCGATGACTCGTTCATCCGGCTGATCCAGAAAATTCACTTAGGCCTACATGTAGAACTCTTCTTTCACACGCAGGCAGTTGACCGCTATTGTTGTAAATAGTTGACAGATCCTACAGCGACTTGCCACAACCAGCACCATTACTGCTAGTGATATACATGTAGGCGTTATTACTATTCATGCATTCATTCATTCATTTTGATAATTTATATAGCGCCTCTTCTAGAAACCTACTCAGAGATGCTTCCAGTCCAACCACGGTTAAAAAGAGAAGACTTAAGGATGCGGTAAAAAGCAGGTGAACTGCCTCGTGGAAATAAGCGCAAAGAAGGTGGGAGCCCATTCCACGTAGAGGAGCCAGCCACTGAGAAGGCACGACGCTGTTTAACTGAGAAGCGAGACCGGGGGATCAACAGCTCGCCTCCAGTTGCAGAACGCAGAACTCGACGGGACATTAGGCCAGAGAGCGGACAGCAGAGATCAGATAGGTAAGACGGAAGTTCACCAGAGAGAGACCGCCAAACAAGAGAAGCAATCCCATAGGAGATGCGCTGCGAGGCAGGAAGCCAACGCAGGACATCGCGCATATAACCTGAAACTGGTGCATATTTTGGGATATGGGCAATGAGCCGAGCGTCAGAACGAGGGACCCGTTCAGGCCTTTCAATTATTAACAATGAATGAGACGACGTTCAGCTGATAATGTTGTCGTAATTACGATTATTATTACTATGATGACGACTACATCCATGCACGTTGACGAGTATGATAATACGTTGATAACGACGAAGATGAAGACAAAGCAATAACTACTACTACAAAGCTGATGATGATGATGATGATGATCATGATGAAGACAACCAGATGTAGATGATGATGATTTCGACGATGATGACAATAATGATGTTATTGATGATAATGACGATGACACGATGATTTTGATGAAGATGATGATGATAATGATGATGATGATAATAATAATGATGATATGATGATGATGATGATGGTGAAGATAATGATGATGATGATGATGATGATGATGATGATGATGATGATGATGATGATGATGATGATGATGATGATGATGATGATGATGATGATGATGATGATGATGATGATGATGATGACGACGATGATGATGATGATGATGATGATGATGATGATGATGATGATGATGATGATGATGATGATGGTGGTGGTGATGATGATGATGATGATGATGATGAGGAGGAGGAAGAGGAGGAGGAGGAGGAGGAGGAGGAGGAGGAGGAGGAGAATGATGATGATGATGGTTAGATGGCGTATAAAAAGTTTGGAATCACTTGCCGGTTTTCTTTAATTCATTAGTATTCACGTGAAATTAATGTTTTCTTTTCGTTTGGTTACAATTCTGTACCTTTGTGTCTTTGAATTAACATGACATAATTTTCAGCTTCTGACAATTCCTTATTGTTGATAATGCGCGCTCTCTAAATCTCCAAACTCACGATGATACTAAGAAAATGAGTTTAGGGACGTCTTATGACAACATAGGTCTTTGACGTCTTCCATCTGTATTTAGTCTGTGGTGGATGTCTTTCTACTCTTTCTTTAATTCTCAGACCGAGGAGTCTGGCCTAGATCTTTCGAGTTGCTATCAGCTTCGGGTTCTTTGGTCGCACTGTTGCCTTTGATTCCTGTTTAATATCTACATCACTACTACACTTATTTACATTAGTTTTTTTTTAAGATTCGAAGTTTTTGGTTTGTAATTTTTATATATTTTTGGGAGATTTTTCATCAATCAATCAATCAATCAATCAATCAATCAATCAATCAATCAATCAATCAATCAATCAATCAATCAATCAATCAATCAATCAATCAATCAATCAATCAATCAATCAATGCTTTTTTAAAGTCATTTTCTGAAGAACAAGGGAAATACAGCATAAAGTTGGAATTTTGGCAACAAGAGGAAACCCAAAAGGGATCTTGATCCCGCTTAGCAGGGTCACCTAAATTCCTAAAACATTTTAAAAAATTTAAATACACCTCTAACTTCTTGTATACACTACATTTGTACATCTTTAATATCGTGTTAGGAAACATTTTTTGTGTTGATGCATCTACATTTATACTATAGCCTACTAGATATTCCTAACAATTTGAAAATGTATTCTATTACGGCTGCCGGATGGCCCATCTCAGTTACTCCCTTCGCTCCTTACTTATTCGGGTACCACATGATGGTGCGTTTGAGAAACCTCTGGTAAGATATGCCCGTGTCGGTCCGTCCTCCTTGGTCTCTCAGAGGTCTTTATGCAGAAACCACAATTCAACAACACACCGCTTTATTAGTTCAGTACAGCAACGACGCAACAACCGTACTCGACTCTGGTTCGACGCCTCTACTGTGCACCGCACTCTCTGCAACTGGAAGAATGTCAAAGGACTCGGACTTTCTCTGGACTATTCATTGGAAAAACCCTTCTGATTTGACGCAGCGCTCGTGAATAGGTTGGTGCGCTTTAGAAGTTTAGAGATTACGATTACGAATACGATTGACGATTCCTGCTAACCGTATAATAATAATATCGTTGCAGGATGCGTGGCGCCAGCTGGCGAAAACCGGGTTAAATCTTCAACCGTTTAAGAAGAGCCTATTCGCCACCTAAGAAAAATCAGTTGAAGCTCGGTTTCGCTCGTTCGTTTAAACCCTTCCGCGACCTAAGTAAA
The DNA here is from genome assembly GCA_963556255.1 of Allolobophora icterica. Lineage (NCBI taxonomy): Eukaryota > Metazoa > Annelida > Clitellata > Crassiclitellata > Lumbricidae > Allolobophora > Allolobophora icterica. The sequence continues at coordinate 25,853,559 of OY744609.1, read as the reverse complement.
TTAGTTTAAGCCCGTTTGAAGCCGTTGGTTTAAAAGAGTAGCCGTTTGCAGTATATTTAAATTTACTTTTAAGTGCTTAACGAACCGAGCGTTGGAATGTCGCGATTTTGTAAACAGTGACGTCATTGGTCATGCATATTCATTAGTTGGAACCGACCAATGAGAGGAGCGTAACATGCAAATGTGGACTTCGCCTCATTTCTTTTCGTTTATATTATTAATTGCCATAATATGAAATTCAGAATCCTACTGCTTTGGTCGAAGAAGAGGAAGGTCCCTGTGCATGTTCCTTAACCAACGTGAAATTAAATTAAGTCATCCATCTGCAGATGTTGATTTTCGAAGCTAAATACATTACCTGTAGCACTAGATGGAATTAACTGCATTAGCTTTAATCTATGCTCCTCGTGTCCTCCGTTCACACGGACTCCCGGCCCTTGCCCTTCATGACATCGAAATGGCGACGGCGATTGCACAACTAATGTACGTCTCACCACCATGGTGGGGTTATGCTATTTCGAAGGAAAATATCAAAATTCAGCGTTTGATAAATCGCATGAAGCGAGGAGAGCAATTGAAGGGCTTGCCTCAATAACCAGGTATGTCGACATACCTGGTTTATGTGAAAAAGTATGCCAGCGTGCTTGGAATATTGTATTCTATATACCCTGCAAATTTGGTGCAAATCTGATCATTTTTGAATTGGCTTTTGGATAAAAGAGTTTGTCGACATATGGTATTTAGCAGCCGGCAGCATTACTCCAGTGCAATAACCCGGTATGATAACAAAAATTGTCGTTTTTTCTTGTAATCTTTGAATTTAAACCGGTGCAATAATCAGGTTATTTGACATACCCGGTTATTGTCACTTACTTACTCTACAAATTCACTGATTTTGCGTCATTTTTTCCTTACTTTAATGTAGTTATGATGACTTACCTTCTTATTGCACGATTAATTTGTAGGCCTACTGTGTGCTAGTCACCATTTGGTGCAAGAATAAGGTATGTCGACTAACAGCAGACGATTTTTGCCTAATACTGGGTTACTGAGTGTCAATAACCAGGTATGAAGCAAAATGTCGTGAAAAAAACATTAATGTTATCTTTTGCATTGCATTATGTAACAATTTCGTGAAAGACAGTAATAACGCACATTGTGCTTCAAACAGCTTGTCGATATCTCGTAAAATGGCTTAGATACAGCGGTTTGAAGTGTAAAACCTTTGAAGCCATTTTCCCAAAACTAAAAAAATCGGACATACCTGGTTATTGCTGCAAGCCCTTCAATTATACCCGACCTTACTGCTTACCAGCTGGCCGAACCTGCTGATGCGAGTCTCCTTCTGGCAGTTGTAAATAGAGAACGAATATCATGTACCGCACTCCAGCACTTATTTCCCCCTTTTTGCAGAACCAACACCATCTTCGTTATCGATCGCACAAATTCGTAAAACGAAAAAAAAACTAATCCCCGAATTCTGTATAAGAACTCTTACTAAAAGAGCAAACTCTTTCTCTTGTAACGTATATATGGTTGCGACATGTCAGCTTGTTTTCCTCAATAAACGAACATTGTATTGTATTGGCTCTAATGCTGAATAAAGACACGAGTCCTGGAAAATGAAGAAACGCATATTTTTTGGTGAGTCCAGACTTTTGTACACCGCTGTTTGATGATGATGCGTGTACGTACCTGAACTTTGATAGGGACCAACAAAATGATGATAATGACTATAGCGATGATGATGTTTCGTCGTTGTTGTTTCAGTGGAACCTCGTCTGCGACAAGAACTATCTGGTCGAGACATCTCAGTCGATCTTCGGTTGCGGTGTGATAATATTCACGTTCGTGTTCACGATGCTTGGTGATCGAATCGGCAGGAAGCCAGTGCTTATCTTCTGTGAGATCACGATGGTCGTAATTGGATTGGGGATCGCCTACTCAGGAAACTACGTCACGTTCGTCGTTTTACGGTTCTTCCAGGGCGCCTTGAGAAAGGCAGGTGACACGTCTCTTGGCATAAGTGCTTGATCTAAAAGTATAGAGACGCAGACTAACTAGGCAGACAGAACGGAATCGGGCAGGCAAGTGAAATCAGAAATTAGAAAAGGAACTGAAATTAGCAATGTATCTTCTTAGTCAAATGCCTAGAACGTAGGTAGACAAGAACTTGAAGACGGACATGAGGACATAGCATGCGGCATAGACAAAGTGACAAAGAACCAGGAAAATAGTCAGACACAGTGACATAAAGAGACATACAGACAAAGTATAGCCAGTGGTCAGCGATCACTGAGAACTGATTAAGGTTTAATCTAAGTTTAAAACAATCGTCAGCCAAAGGGGATAAAGCGTGCAATAGAATCAGGCGCGGAGGCAGTAGAGGTCATGGCTGATGGAATGACGCAGGGAGAAGGAACAGTCAGCCAGGAAGGAAAGAAACTACGACGTTAATGGTCATTTGGAAGGCAGTGCACTATTCAGACACTCTGTTAGGCCTCTAACTGTCTAACTTGACTGAATAGCATTCTTTCTTTTTTCCATTTTTTATATCTTCTTTTCTTTTTTGTCTTTGTTTGTAACTGGCTGCGGTTTGTCAGCGAGAGTTCAATTAAACGTACATATATATATATATGTATGTATGTATGTATGTATGTATGTATGTATGTATGTATGTATGTATGTATGTACGTATGTATGTATGTATGTATGTATGTATGTATGTATGTACTATGTATGTATGTATGTATGTATGTATGTATGTATGTATGTATGTATGTATGTATGTATGTATGTATGTATGTATGTATGTATGTACTATGTATGTATGTATGTATGTATGTATGTATGTATGTATGTATGTATGTATGTATGTATGTATGTATGTATGTATGTATGTATGTATGTATGTATGAGGAGGTTGAGAGGAATAGCAGGTAATCTTATGAGGAAGAGAAGTAAGCCTAAGGATCATTTGGCCTGCAGTGGTATCTTAGGGTACTGGCTGCAGCCTGCAGGCTCTAGAGGTATAAGAAAGTGAGACGAGACAAAGCGGCATTCTGCATGTGCTGTCTGACTGCCGGTAAATACGCACAGGAAGTACTCGGTATATGCATCTTTGACGACAAGAAGAGACTCTTGGTCTTCTTGTAGTTTGTTTAAGGTGTGTGCATTTATTAATATATTTTTGTAATCAAGCGAAGTGGCTGGCTCTCTTATCTCTTAGCAGCTATAGTTTCCCGTCTTATGTATCTCTGCCATGGGACACATGAGCTTTATTGATGTATTTCTTGATTTATTTTGTCATTTATCCACTAACCGACTGATTGATAGCGTTATTGGCTGATTGATTGAAGTGATGGGCAATACTTAACTAAAAAGTTAACTTTTGGTTAAACTCACATTTTTTAGTTAAGGATGAACTTTAACTAGAAAAAATAGTTTAGTTAAAACCATTAAAACCGTAGTTAACTAATATCTTTTAGTTGCTAACTAAAAGGTTTAACTAACAAAATCAGCAACTATGCAGCTATTTTCCGCAATGAGCACTGTCAACAACTCAACGCTACGTTTACCTACTTATTAATACTGGCGTTGCCTCTGCATTGAATACAGTATGTAGTAAGGACAGTGTAAATAACGACATTGGTCTATATATCTTTATAAATATGAGTTATATGAGTTGACTGTAGCAAAGATTTGAATTTAAAGCTACATCAGTATTAGTCACCATACTTGCTTCACTGAGGTAAAACTGAAAGAAGACAAAAGCAAGTGTAAGAACTTCAGTGCAAAACGTCCATTTTGTGTGAATAAAAGGATCTATAGGAATAATACATCTACAACCAACTTTCTGAACCACATCAAGGTCTGTCGAAACACTTGATCACCTTCTTTTCGTGCATTGCATGATGCATCATCGTTTGCATTAGCCACTGTCTTAATTATTTTCTGGTAGAACTGTAGTAAGATATTACATAGTAAACATTACATAGTTTGAATGTAAAATTGTCATTATTACAGTTCAATAAACCTTTGTTATTGTGGAAATGTTTGTTATAAAAAGCTGGAAAAAATTGGAAAAAGTTTAAATAACCATTTTGACTTTAGTTAACTTATTTCCAAAATCAGTTGTCAACAGTACTTTAGTTAAACTCTTTTATTTTAGTTGAAAAATAGTTTAAATTTAACTAAAAAATTAGTTTAGTGCCCATCACTGATTGATTGAATCAGTAATCGATCTCTTAATTAATTGCTTAACTAATTGAATTTAATTAATCGATTTGCTGATGTACTGAGTGATCGATTGATTGATCGATCAAGTGATCATTTGGTTGAATAGGGCTCTGGGTTGGTGGGTTTAGTGATGGCGTGTGAGTTGTTTCCAGCCATTCATCGAACGTTCGCTGGAACGGCTCTGGAACTGTTCTGGGCGATCGCCTGGATGGCCCTCGCTCTGATAGCCTACCTCGTTCGCCACTGGAGGTACCTCCAGCTGGCAGTTAGCCTGACACCCATCTGGACGATCTCCCTCATCTGGTAAGTTAAAGAAAACTACCATGAAAGCCTCGTATGACTCAAGAACAATTATTTTACACAAGTTTACATAGTTTACCTTACCTTCCAATCCTCACCTTAACTTACATTAACTTAGCATAATTTATGATACCCGACACAAGTCAAATCTCGCCGGACCATGCATCATTTCTACTTATCTAACCTACCCTTACCTCACACTAAGCTTACCTTTCCTTTCCTTACTAATACTTTCGATACTACTATGATTATGATAATGATTATTTATGTGAATATTGTTATGAATATCATTATTATTTTTTTTATATTATTATTATTATAATTATTATTTTAAAAGCATCGATATTGATATTAGTTTCCCTTTCCTTATCCTTACCTTAACTTGCCTTAACTTGACGTAATTTATGATACCTCACACAAGTCGAATCTCACTTTCAACGTATCTAACCTAAACTAACCTTACTTTATCCTAACATTACCTTTCCTTTTCTTACCAATACTTCCAGTACTAATTTGATCATGATGATTATTATTATTATTATACATATTAGTATGAATATTATTATTATGATTATGATTACGATTATTATTTTTTTACCCGAGGTATATATGATCCCTCAGGTGGAAGATACTAATTAATGATGTTGACTCTGGAGTGGCCGTCCTGGTCAAGATTCGGGAGAACAAAAGTGCTGTGGAAGGCGACTGCGTTGAAACGTTCAATTACAACGGTCAGGCGCTGGAGCATATTATTATTATTATTATTATTATTATTATTATTATTATTATTATTATTATTATTATTATTATTATTATTATTATTACTATTATTATTATTTTTGTTTTTAGTTTTTTGCCCCGAGGTAAAAATGATCCCTCAGGGACTTCAAGATTAGTAAAACTGAAAAGGGTCTGGAACGGCTAGAACTCCTCGGCCTCTGCTTATTATTATTTTTTTTTTTTACCCGAGGTATCAAGGATCCCTCAGGATTTGGAAAAAATTATTGTTTTTTTAGGAGCAGAGATAGTGTCTGGAGGGTCAGGCCTCGTCTTCTGGGGAAAGCGTGGGAAAAGTGCCTTTAAATGCAATCAAATTAATTATTAATTATTATTATTATTATTATTATTATTATTATTATTATTATTATTATTATTATTATTATTATTATTAATTATTATTATTATTATTATTATTATTATTATTATTATTATTATTATTATTATTATTATTATTATTATTATTATTATTATTATTATTATTATTATTGTTATTATTATTATTGTGGTTTCTAATCTAATCTAGGCCAAATACTCAATATTTGATTACGTGATATCTGTTTGCTATGTTAATCATGGTTTCTAATTCCAGGCTTCTTCCGGAATCCGTGCCATGGCTTGCGGCCAACAACCGTATCGCGGAGGCTGAGAACATCCTTCGAAAGGCAGCGAAGCATGGCAGAGTCCAGCTTCCGGACCCAATACTAAAAAACCACCGAGAGACGACGGTCAGTCAGTCAGGTTATGATAACGAGGAGCAGGACGTTAAGAGGCAGAAGCAGGTGGATGGAGAGATGGTCCATCTGAATAATCCCATCGCTAGCGTTCAAAAGAACCCGGATGGAATTGATGTAGCGCCACTTGAGCGGAAGACCAGATGTGGCGCCCTCTGTTGTCATCGCGCGGTCGCCAAGGGACCGGAAGTGGATTCGCGAACTAAGTTGACCTGTCTGGACGTCATGAGGTCACCGACGATGGTCCTCTACACGGTCATCATGTGCTCGCTTTGGTCAGTACTTACGTCTTCCACTTACTATGATGACCCATCAGAGTATGTTGTAAGACAATAGCGTTGGTGGCTGGATTGTCTGGTGCCCGACCTCTCAATGCTGTGCGGCTGTGGAAGCACAAGTTTTGACGGTTGCGCGCACAATCAATTTCTGGTGGCGCACAGATTTCATGAGCATCTTGTTTTTTTTTAAATTTAAATAGCCCATTGTTACAGCTGCTGTCATATTTTTTCTACTACGCCCCGAATGCAAAAACCATGCAGGTTTCCAAGAACCACGTCGCGAAACCACGCGCAAGTCAGCCTAGGTTACGAAGAATCTCCCTGCCGTGTAATCACATTCATCTACCGAACATAATGGACACTGGCTATTGAGTTGGCGATCAGTTCCAGCCAGAGGCATGGTTAGCCAGAGTCCAAACACGCGGCTGTTTTCACTCTGGATTCTTGTAGGTCTGCTTCAGCTGTAAGCCCAAATCGGTGACTCGGCATTGCTCTATCGATGGATACGAATAGGCCTATCATACAATGAAGAAGAATTCGTGTAGCCTAGATGTACGCAGTTTTATGATCGATGCTACAAAATGCGTTGACTTTAACGGCTCCGACCTGGACCCCATTGAGGGAGCCTACGCGCTATCTGGACAGACCCAAAGTCATTAGGGGCTTCGCGCCTTCTCCACTCAATGCCCAGACCCCGTCATTTTCATCCAGATGAAATGAATGAGAACCTTCGCCACCCCTGCCTCTTTGAATGCGTGCCGCACCTTTTAGGGTCCGTGTGTACGGTCCCCATACAAGCACGAGATTGAAATATCTGAAAGAAGCCACTTCATCAGCCTGCGAACTGGCATCGTCAGGCCCTGCAGTGGCGCCTTGACGTACGCCTAACCAGTGTAACAAATGTAACTATCCAGCCTAGTAATGTAATGTGTGATCTATTCCATTCTGTCTGTACAGTTCCATTTGATTCTAATTTATTCTAATCTATATATCATGACCTCATTAAATCTGATCTACTCTAATCACCTTTAGTTTAAATTAGTTTAACCTAATGATGTTATTTAATCTAATCTTCTTATCTAGCCTAACTTAGACTAGGCATGATCTAATCTAACCAAGTCTTTTCAGAATAGTTAAATGATCAATAAATCGTTCTGTCGATTCCTGATCATAATATTGATTATGGTGGAGATGATGATGATGATGATGATGATGATGATGACGATGACGATGACGATGACGATGACGATGACGATGACGATGACGATGACGATGACGATGACGATGACGATGACGATGACGATGACGATGACGACGACGATGATGATGATGATGATGATGATGATGATGATGATGATGATGACTATCATAATCATCATAATTCATCTCCTTCGTCATCGTAGGTTCGCCAGTGCACTCATCTATTACGGTCTGTCGCTGAGTACTTCAAGTTTGGTCGGCGATAAGTACGTCAACTTCTTCCTGAGTGGTGCAGTCGAAGTCCCGGCCTATGGACTCACCATCATCGTTCTCAAAAGGTACGTCATGATGATGAAGATGACAACAACCATGGATGAAGAAATCATCTAATACGATTATGACGACGACGCATTAATTGCGTGATGACGACGACTACGGCCAATGCCACGATGTAGGCCTATTTTTAACTGGAGGAACCATTGTAATTACGACGACGAGATGACGAAAATTATGATGACAACAGGTTTGAGAATAATTACAGAAGCAACAACAAAATGATAATGATTGACAATGGATGTAATAATAATTAATTATCAAAATTATATAATATATGATGACGATTTTGATGTTGGTTTTGATGACTGTGATGACGATGATGATAATGACGATGATAGTCAGCCGTTGTTGTTGGTGTCATTGTTAGGTTTGGTCGTAGATGGCCTCTCTTCCTCTTCCATTTGACAGCAGCCGTTGTTCTATTTGTAAACATCTTTATTCCACACGAAACAGGTAAAACGACGAAAAGCTGTTATTTGTCGTTAGTGAATTTTTAAAGGACATCTTGTGAGTTCCATTTCCAGTCGTGGACCTCGACTTTGCCTTGATTGGACTTTAGTGAGAGATAGCTGAACTAACCACCAAGTAAACGAGACTGACGACAATAAAGAGTCGGAAAACATTTGTTTGGAGGCATCCAAACAGAAGCCTTAAACCTTGCGTAAAATTAACTTCGATTATGTTGATGTCAGACTTGGCTTGAGTTACATTTCTACCAGTTTTATTATTATGCCTACAAGTACCTCATTATGTCAAGCGAAAAGATTGAAAAGATGTTTCATTTCGTTTCTCAAAGATTCAAATCTGCGTTCGCTCATCCTTTCCTCCCACTGGCGTTATTTAGTCAGTGAGTCAGTCAATGAGTCAGTCAATGAGTCAGTCAGCCAGTAAGTCTGTCAGTCAGTCGGTCAGTCAGTCAGTCAGCCAGCCAATCAGTCAGTCAGTCAGGCAGGCAGGCAGTCTGTCTGTCTGTCTGTCTGTCTGTCTGTCTGTCTGTCTGTCTGTCTGTCTTTGTCTATTTCTTTGTATATGTCTGATGCGTATGCATACACACTGCCTGTGTGTATGTCAGTCACATTACGCTATAATCGGCCTAAGTTTTACGAGACTGCTCCCAGAGGTTACAGTGTATATCGGAATAGCACTATGTTATATGATGATACGCTTTTCGAAATATATAAATGCCGCATTAAATGTTACATTAAAATATACGTATTACGCCGTTTCATCCTGCTACACTGTATTACACTATATGTGTGTGTGTGTGTGTGTGTGTTATGTTACATCATGTTACATGGGCCTCTGACGAGTTTAAGTAGCCCTATGTCAATTTCCAAATACAATTATATTTGCCAGCGTTACATCATGTTACCGTGTATTACGCCGTATAACGATGCGTTGCAGAGGGAGGAGTGGAGCTGACTCCGTTGATTGTTACGTTGACGATGATTGGAAAGTTCTCGATGACAGCCGCCTTTGCAACAGTCGTGCTCTACGCTCCAGAAATCTACCCCACAAATCTAAGGTACTACGATTCCATCTACAGTTTACACTACAATTTCACTTAAGATATATGGTACCAGCGTCTAACTTAGACTCTACTAGGTTTCCAGCGTCTGATTTACACTTATGGGGGACGGGGTGCGCGAAAGTCTAGTGCAGTGGTTTTCAACCTTTTCGTTATGACGGAACCTTACACAATTCACTCATTTGCTCATAGAACCCAGTGCGTTTTTTCCATCCAATTTTTCAAGATATGAGCCTAAATATTATTGTTACTTCTAATGTTAATTTGTAACTTGTAAAATTTGCAAATCGCTCCAAAATCATAGCTATTCCGCCTCTCTGGAATAAACTCCTCCCAGAATTACGACAAATATCTGATCCATCCTACGAACTCACCAAAATCTCACCTCCTGATGTCTCTCTTAAACACTACTCTTTCAGAATTCTTGTCTCGATTCCTCCTCATCCTCTTATCTCCCTTACCGCTCCAATTATAAACACCATCCACCTTAGCCGTATGACGTATGCCTGCCTAACCCCTCTAGATCTTGATCTGGAACAGATTCTGATCCTACCTGCCAATCGAGTTTTTGACTGAGCGCTTGTGAATAAGTTGGTTCCCGCGGCTTCACTTTTTTGGGCGCTCTATAGCTCTCGAGATTGCGATTACAATTAATGTTTGGATAATATTTACATTTTAGAATTTTAAACTTTGAATATCATGTCTAGCAAGAATGACTAAAAGTTGTGAAGAATTCTACTCATTGCTCGTCCTATTGTGTATTTAGTTGGTGTTCTAAAATTTTATTTTTTACCTCTGCGGAACCTCTGGCCAACGATCGCGGAACCCTGGGGTTCCGCGGAAACCCGGTTGAAACCAATGGTCTAGTGGTTATCCCTATGAACTGTGAATGAGAGGTGGGGGTTAAAATCGCAACCATGCAGGGTATATATTTGTTGCGAGATTTCACCTCAATATGCGCCCTCTAGCCAACTCAGCTATAATGTCAGTGAGAAGTTCAGGCAGAGTTGGAGAGGACTGGCCACCCTCCCTCACGTGCCGAGGCCAAGAAAATGAATCGATTACACTTCATACCCACGGCTAAATAACTCTCTGGGTAGCTTAAGGGAATGGTCTTCGTCATGGGCGGCGATCCCGGGGGGGTTGAAGGGGACAAGACCCCCCCACCTTTAAGAGTGGGGGACACGCCATACATCGGACCCCCAAATTTTGAGAAAACCACACAAAAAGTCATCAAATGTTTTCAAATTTTTGACCTCTTTTTTCACCAGAAAAAATTTTCTTGACCTCTTTTTTCACCAGATCAGTTCAAAACTCTTTTTTCACCAGATCAGTTCCAAAATGTCCCCCCCCCACCTGTCAAACAAGATCGCCGCCACTGGTCTTCGTCTTCTTCTGTTAACCTTTTACCGTCTTTATCTAACAGCATAGAACAAATTTGAAGGCGCCGACCAGTTGTGCTTTAAGGACTTGCTCAAGTTCCAACGTAATATAATTCTTTCATGCAGGTTCGAATCCGTACACTCCGCGTAACAGGGCGCGCGCTCACACCAATAAATTACTGTAGAGTAACGGGTCTCGCAGTTTGCATTAAGGTTACTTTGTGACCAACATGTTAAGGTAAGGGGTGAGGAGGAATTGGGATAAGAATTCTGAAAGAGTATAGTGTTTAAGAGCTACATCAGGAGGTGAGACTTTGGTGAGTTCGTCACTGACCTAAAGGAATTATGAGTTATTTTACGTATACATCACAAATTCCATTGCTATTGTTATTATTATGCTACATGAGGTAGGCCTACATATGATTTCCCTCATGATTTCAAAAGTCAGGGATAGCATATTTCTGGAATGGCTAGTCTTCGGCCGATGTTGTGCTTGGTGCCAGAAGTGCTGAGAAAAGCGATTGCGTTGAAACGCTGGTTGGCAACAGATAAGCGTTGGTACAGAAATATAAATTTCCCGTTGTCTTCGGTAATTATTATCATCATCATCATCATCATCATCATCATCATCATCATCATCATCATCATCATCATCATCATCATCATCATCATCATCATCATCATCATCATCATCATCATCATCATCATCATCATCATCATCATCATCATCATCATCATCATCATCATCATCATCATCATCATCATCATCATCATCATCATCATCATCATCATCATCATCATCATCATCATCATCATCATCATTATTATTATATCATTGTTTCTGTTACTGTTATTGTTATAATTATTATTGTTATTATGATTATTATTATTATTATTATTATTATTATTATTATTATTATTATTATTATTATTATTATTATTATTATTATCATCATAATTATTATCATTGTAATTATTATTATTATTATTATTATTATTATTATTATTATTATCATTATTATTATTATTAATAATAATATTGAAATTTGTAATGTTTCTCTGTCTTTCCGTGTATCTGTCTGTGACTGTGTATGTATCTGTCGGTTTCTGTACTATATGTGTCTATGTCTTCACCGGCTTGAACAATATATAGAAGAAATCAGTGAATTGGTTTCTGAGTAATAAAGTAATTAAATATCCGAATAAATACAATACAATAACTGAGTTATTGGTGATAAAGTGATAAAATGATCATGCTGTGATTTTTCAGAAATTTTGGACTCGGTATGGCGTCCATTTCGGGTCGAATAGGAGCAATGATTGCACCGTTTTTCGGCTACATTGTGAGTTGTAACCCCACTTACTTAATATATCCCATCTACCGACTATAATATAATTGGTTCTCGATTTTGTTATGGGCGGAATTTTATGATTACGCTGTATCAGCGACGATTACAGATGCGATTGGTTCATTATTTCATAATAAAGCGTGGTTCATGTTTCCAGTCAAAGACATGATTGGCTGAAATTTAAAGGCGTGGTTTGTGTTTGAAATCAGAAATTGATTGGTTCACAATTTCAAAAAATGTGGTTTCATTCGTGCCCTAAGAGACATGATTGGGTCACTTTTCAAGATAGGCGTCGTTTCATTTGTGAGGTTCAGAATGCGATCATGATTGGTTCACCACTTCAAGTGGGCGTGTATTAAAACCGTATAATACAGATAATTGGCTAACGCAATAACGACCGGATGTGTCTTGCTGTGCAGAACAAAACGAATGACTGGATTGGTAGTGTCGTGTTTACAGTCGTCGCCTTGGTAACGGGGTTTATGGTCCTTTTTCTTCCGGAGACGCTGGACAGGCCACTTCCGGAAACAATCGAAGAAATTCTGTCCTGGAAACGGGTGAAGCTGCCGCGTTGCAAGAACAGGATGGAGAAGAAGACGTTGAAGACGAATAAGTAGATGAACTGCTTAGTTCCTTAACGAACATATCTACAAAAGAATACTCTGACCGTCTGAGCTGTCGGTGTGAAGGTCAGACGGCGAGGGGAAGAGCTGGTCACATGCCATCGTTCGTTGAAAATATGAAAAGGAAGTCACTAACACTTTGTAACTGTGGCTGCCGCTCGGGATTGGCTTATGGGTCTCGTCTTCTTCTTCTTCTTCTCCTCCTTCTTCCTTTTCTCCTATTCATCCGCGCCTTCTTCATCATCATCATCATCTTTTTCTTCTCCCTATCTTTTCTTTTCCGAATTCTTCTTTATCGCATTCTTCTTAGCATTCTTCTTCTTTTGCATATTTTCTTAGTATTTTGACTTTGACGTCGATTCGAAATTCGGTCGCATTCTCAACTGTGGATTTGATCTTGCAATGGTTTTGACCTTGAATCTTGATTGACCATTTTTTGATTTGGCATTAACTATAATCAATGGCATTTTATGTCCGTGGCCTGCATAGGACTTAGTAATTTAATTAATGGCAAATTTATGTAATTTAATTAATTAATTAGACTTTTCAGAGGCCGCACCTTTCCAAACAGCACCAACAACTGGGTTGAGGCCTGATTTCTCAGGGTTTAGCCTCCGACATGCTATTCTATTTAGATTATTTTCATCAATGCCTACTCCTACAATTCAATCTCAGTTTCAGTTACATTCAGTTTTGATCATTTGAAATTCAGTACTGACTTCGATTCTTAACTTGAAAGGTTTGAACATGACCTGTGTTTTGGTTTGAAGACTAAGGCGAAGTACGATGTCTGCTTCTTTTATGCAGACGTCATTTCGCCCCGACCTTGACCTTTGAGCGCACATTCAGTGATGACCTTGAACCTGAACTTGGATTTAACATTGGCCAAAGTATTACAACGAATTCTTTACAAAATCTTTTAAACGTTATTAGAGCCACTTAAAACTTTAAACTCAACCTTTTTCTTGGATTTGATCTTCAGATTTCGATGACCTTGAATCAAAACTTTGCGGTAACTTGCAATTGTAATTGAACACTTGTGTAGCGCCGGTCAAAAGTCAACCTTGAGTGCCTGTGTCAATTCAAATAACTCCGACGAATCTTCGTTGAGCTGAAGGACAGATGGATCATGGAGCGCTGACAAATGTGTTACTTAGGCCTATTTACCTGCTTGCTCACCTACGTAATATTCAAAGTTCTGCTAGGCATATTTTACCGAAATTCTAGCAGTAGGCCTACTGTTGCGGCAGGTTTGAACTCTGGCTTCTTTCACTTCGATTTCACATTAGCATATAACAACTTCCTCTGATTATAGGCTATAGTAGTAGTTTCCTGCTTGAGCCAGTGACTTGTCATTTTAGGAATGTTTTGTGTTATATAGGCCTAGTATACAGTAACTGTCCCGTGGTTTTGTATAATTAAACAAGCTCACTCTGCTGACGCCTGTAGGCTAACTGAGTCCATTGCAAACTTTCAAAATAATACTAATAAACATACTCCTCTAAAAGACGATTATATTCCCTTCCAGCAGATTGTAAAGATTCTAAGGCTTTTGGGATAACTGAGGTGTGACTCGTAATTCCCCAATAAAATCTAACCTCAGCTAATAGGCTAACTAATGACATTGTGACGAACTAGGTCACGGGCATTTAGTTTAGGCTAGACACGCCGCAGTTTGTTTGTGTGGGCGCGCGATTGTAGGCCCTATTGATTGCGGAAAATTTCTTAAGATTTGGGCGCGTAAATTTTGACGAGCTAGTGTGGAAAAATTGAGCGTGCAAACTAGAGTTGGCGTATAAATTCGCTATAATAGGTCTAAGGGGAAGTTCGGCAGTAAGAGCTCATTCGTTCGGAAGACAGAAAGAAGTCAGAAGGTCTTACTGGACCGAGAAATGTTGTGTAAACAACTAAGTTCTTTGTGCTCAGTAGAAATTCTTGTCGTATCGGTATCAGCGTTGAATTGCCGAGGTGAAACGGCTGACGAGTGGAGTGAAGGGAGGGAGTTCGATTCCATGAGGACGAAACGAAGCTGTGCTGTAAAAGAGAGTGACCGGTAAAGTGACATTTATATTCACCTTCTCAGGGGCGTAATTTTGGTCTAAAAAGTGGGGGGTACCAATTTCTTACATACACGAAGCAAGGCTGAGACTGGATCTCTGGGAAGGCACAGTAATAAAATATTGATTGGCATTGTTCAAAAAGTGGGGGTACTCGTACCCCAGTCTAAAAAGTGGGGGTATACGAGTATCCCTCGTATCCCCCACAAATTACGCCTATGCACCTTCTTTCAGAACAGATTGGGTTTTTTGGTGAGGTTAGTTTCTGTATCGTTTCAGTTTGACCATTGATTATGATAAATTGATGAACGACGCCATCCTTGGCTGAGTAAGTTCTACCTTTTCTTTCGATTTTAGTTAATCTGCTAAGTGCGATCCATGCAGCTTATTTCTGTATCGGATCAAGTTAAGAACGCGCTCATGTTAGTTGTGTGATTAGGTATTGCCTTACCAGCGTAACGACACTAGCGCTACGAAACAAGCCAGTAATCGGGGTGTCGCAGGTTCGATCCCGCAGAACTCCAACAACCGCTTCTTCGGTCAGGGTTTTTGTTCGTTATCAGCTGTTTTCGGTAGTTTCTCAAATATTGAGGTATAAGTTGAAGCGCTATAGAAGTGTGACGCTTTCCTATTGTAAAACTATAATTGTTGACCTATCTTGTGCGTTAACGGTAAATGTAAATTAGTGTTCGTATCAGAAGAAGAAGCATAGAAAAGGATAAGGCTTGTTCCATAGAAGAACCAGTTCCAAAGCTAATAGCGATGATAAGCAAAGTTAGGCTATATAGCGCAGGAATGAACAGGGTGACTTATTAGAACAGTTAGTGACCTCAGCTGCCCTGTAGAACCTACCGGAAAAATGCTGGTTGCAAGAGATTCGAACCCAGGTGTGACGTCACACCACTATGCCTTTAGTGAAAGCAGCGGACATGAACCCCGGCCGGGATAAGGAACTAGCTCCGTCGCTAGAGGTAAGAAGTTCTATAGCACCGATGAGCACATCCACTCGGACGTAAACCGGAAGTACATTATTACTCGAGGAATCCCTGGTCTGGGCAAGCCGAGCAATTTGAATCGGATTGGAACCCTAGGCCGCCGCCTAGCCAACGCTTCCCTTGACTGCAATCTCTTCCAATCCCGCGAGCGTTCGCCAGAGGGCGCCACGGTCGCGACACAGACGAGTCAAGCCATATAGCTTGACCAAAAGAAAGAGAGAACTGTCACGTTTTCGATTAAGACTTAACAAAAAATACACAGGGCTATCTAAGACGCAGCCAAAAATATAAAAATCTGTCATGCAATCACAACCAATACCACAACATTATCAACCAAACATTGCAAGGCGCCAGCACAAATCACAAATTAAATACAAACCAATCGTCAGAAACTACTAGGCCTACTGATTAAATTTAAGCCAGACAAGCGGTCCATTAGTTAAAAGTGACTAAGGGCAGCCTTAATAAGACACAATGGCCCAACAACAGTAGTTATAGGCAGGCCCGGCTCAAGACATTTGGCGGCCCTAGGCAAACCGTCCGAAGAATGGTCACCAAAAAATTGTTGAATTTCGACATGGTAATTTCATCCATCTTTTTTGGAATTTCATATTACATAAAGAGTTTATGACTTTTTAGGAATTCGTCTCAGACAAATGTCATGACCTTTAGGAATTCACGGCTACACCTGCGATTTATTACACCAACACTATAATACTCAACGTTTTCTTCATTTATGAATTTCCAGAAATTATTTGTTAATGTTTATTTTTGAAAAATGGAAAATTGGCGGCCCCTAAAAATTTCATATTATATAAAGAGTTTATGACTTTTTTTAGGAAAAAAGTGAAATATACTTAACTAAATTGTAATATCTTCTGAATAATCTTTGAAACGTAGGCCTAAACATGGCTATAGAACGGGCCAGCAACACATCATAATTTCACCTAAAGTCTGTCTATAGAACAATCGCCACTCAAAGAGAAAAATATGCATGAGAAATCAACTGTTAAGAAAGCACTCGGCTTACATAGCCTCCATTGCCTCCGTAACGACCATAGGCCTACATAGAACAGTCGTTATGTCTGAATGCACATGTATAGTCCGTGCAATAGCAACTAGGCCTCAGTCCCGTTCCCTTCCAAGCGGTTCGCTAGCGACCCGATATGGGAGGCATTGAATCAGACTACAAATTAATTATAGCACAATGAAATCATACCTAAAAATAGCACAAGGGACGCCTACGGAAGATTTGTTTACATTTTGACGTCAATTTTGTTGTGGGATTTTGATATTTATTGTGGGGGAAAAAGACTTTAAAATGATGGAAAAATACATATAGATATCGGCGGTTTGGAGGAGCGTTTTTGACAATACAAACGATGAGTTTTCGTCTTCTATTGGCGAAATTATTGTCCAATTTGAGGTCGGCAGTGAACACAATGTATGGAATAAGCCATGTGCTCGATGGAGAGCGAATTCTGCGTGTGCTGAAGATTCATACTAGTCGAAGTCAGCATCAGTGGTGGAATTATTCGCCGTCCAAGTCATGGTCAAGGTCAGCGTCTATTATCTCAGCAGGACATCACTGAACCAACCGACAACAGCCATGATAACCACTGAAACTGGCAAAAGTATTACCAGAAAGGATCGGTAAGAGCGTTGGCTGCGTCTCATGTGCCTCTGTGTTAAGAGAGCATGCGGACCGCGGTTCGCTTCCTGAAGGTGGCTTATTTAAGATCGGACTAGCACGGCCCCAACACGGGGACCTTAAATGGCGTGACACCCATTCAAACGGGCAGCGGTGGTGAAGGATCTCATCCGATCAATTCATTGAAAAATGAGTAGGGTCGAGGCCATATACGGTCGCTATAGAAAATCGCGTACATTTACATTTACACTTAGGCAATTACATTTACCAGGGACAGACAGTGGCGGCGATCTTGTCTGAGAGGTGGGGGGGGGACATTACATTTCTCCGTCTTTTTTTGGTGTTTCTTCGAAATGTGGGGGGGACAAATGTATGGAGTGTCCCCCCCAACTCTAAAAGGTGGGGGGACATGTCCCCCCTAGATCGCCGCCCATGGGGACAGATGATGCAGAAGGTTTTCAGACTGCACCTTTCATAAGCTTAGTGTCGAGTTGATTGCAGAGCATGACTACCCACCTGACGTTGCAGTTGCACCAGGTTGTGATAGACACCTTCCATACCCAACTAGCTAGGCTACTTGGCAAGCAATTTTTCATCAAACTCACAGGTAAGACAAAGGTGTAAAGTCTGTGCCAAGCATAAAAATTCAGAGACTGGCAGATACAAAGACTGTAAGCTCTACGAGGAATGCAATAACCATCATTTAGCAATACAAGGGTGCTATATGAATTAGTTTTTGTTCACAATAAGATATATATTTCAGAGCCAGAAGTCTGCTGATTCAGAAAATATATATTTTATGATGCTAAACTATAATCCTTGTAGTGCTGTTGTCGTTCTACCATGTGTACTATCAATTTACATATTTCCGGAAAAACAATTTGGGCCAGAATGGGGAAAGCACTCAGCTGGCGCACCCTCCATTGCCTCCGTAACGACTATAGTTCATAGCATAGATGTTAAAACCGTTTTTTTTCGTTTTTTATTTTCCCCAAAAAACGTCGTTTTTTTCGTTTTTTATTTTTCTTATCTTTTTTTCCGTTTTTTATGTAACTTTATTTATTTATTTACTGTCTGTCAATATTTTTCAGTTTCTGTTTAATTTTTTGTCTGATGTCCCTTACGTTGTTTCCGTACTTTCACGGATTCAGCTAATTTACCTCACTAGGCTAGTTACGTCATCATTTGAGAAACAAATATTTTATGAAATATTTTTACAAGAAATAAAATTTTATAAAGTTATTTCTAAGTTATCTAAAATGCCAGAAGAAAAGCAGTGGCGGCGCCAGACAGTTTGTGTAACCAGGGCATAGCCAGGGCAGTCATACAAGTAACCAGTGCAGAGGGCGATTTATGGAGAGCGCGGTAGCCCGAGCTTAAATGGTGACCATATAAGATCGCGCTACCGCGCTTGCCATGAATCGCCCCATGTCTATAGTCAGGAGGTGAGATGGGCGTAGCCTCCGGAAGCTGAACGCGTTTTGACATTTGTACAGCAAATTTTAACATTTCAGTGAAGTAAGTGAATTTATATCTCAGGATATAACAAATATGCCCGAACAAATTCTGGACAGGGCAAAAATTCTGGCAGGGCGTTGACCAGGGCATAGGCTTTTTTTACCAGGGCATGTGCCCTGGCGCGCCCTGGTGTAGCGCCGCCTCTGAAGAAAAGGGTGCGGAATGGATTCACGTTACTTTGCTAAACGAGAAAGACAAAAACTCAGCATTGGCTAAATTGAAATGCATTTACTGTGAGAAGGTTTACACTATATTGTCTATATAGGCTACCTCCAAAGTTTAGTTTTTAATTGTGTTAGTTTAGTCAGCATGTACTTATGTGGACTTATGTTTGCAATTTAAATTTGAAAAGATTTCAATATTTTTAATTTCTCAATTTCTTGTTAAACCAAACTTATAAGAAATAAAATAATTGTCGTAGATTGATGTTACTTACTGTTTACTAATGAAGTTGTGTTATTTGCTAATTAAATTCTGTGAATAAGGTTTTTAATTTTAAATTGCAGTAGCGCCTACAAGATGCGAGAAAGTCAAATTACTTTCATTTGACGTTTTTTCCCGTTTTTTTCCGTTTTTTATTTTTTGGAATAAAACGACGTTTTTTCCGTTTTTTATTTTGTTTCTATCGTTTTTAACAACTATGGTTCATAGAACAGTCGTTATGCCTGAATGCACATGCATAGTCAGTGCAATCACAACTAGGCCTCAGGCCCGTAGCCAGAGGCAATATCAAGAGGTGGCAAACCCCTCCCCTTCTTCTGCCCTCCCCTTCCGTCCTCTCCGCTTCCCTATCCTTACCTCCCCTCCTTCTTGTCCCTTCCCCTCACCTTCCCATCCCCTGTCTTCCCGTCTAGACCCGTCCCCACCAGACCCGTCCCCACCCTATTTCCTGCCTCCTCCTTCTCAAACCCTTCCCGCTCTCTACCTAGCTCCTTTAAGTGGTAACTGTGGAGGTCCGGAGGTATTACCTCCCGAAATTATTTTGGAATTTTTTGTAGGTGCTCGTACTTGAGTTTTAGAGCATTTTAAAGGCAATGAAAGCAGCACTTTGTGGTGCCTAAACAGTGGCGGCGATCTTGTTTGACAGGTGGGGGGACACTTTAGAAATGATCTGGTCAAAAAAAGAGTTTTGACCTGAACTGGTCAAAAAGAGGTAAAAAAATTCGCGATAAAATTCATTTTAAACAAATTTTTTCGTGCTCACGCGCGATAAAATTTGATGACCTTTTTTGGTGTTTCTTCAAAAATGGGGGGAATGTATGGTGTGTCCCCCCACTCTAAAAGGTGGGGGGTCTTGCAGGGCTCGAAGTGGGAAACAAGAGGTGCCATTCTCCTCCCCTTCCCTCCCTCTCTCCTCCCCTCCCCTCATGCTCCCTTCCTCTCCCTTCCCCTCCTACTTTCTCCCTGCCCTCCCTTCCCCATCCAGCCCTTCCCCTTCCCTTCCCTTCCTCTCCCATTCCCTTCCCTCCCCCAACCTTCCCCCTGCCTCCCCTACTTTCTCCCTGCCCTCCCTTTCCCTTCTAGCCTTCCCTCCCTTCCCCTCCCTTTCCCTCCCTTCCCCTTCCTCTTCCTCTCCCCTTCCCTTCCCTTCCCTTCCAAACCATTAAAGCGGGGGTCCGGGGTCCCCCCGGAAAATTTTTTGAATTCTACATTGCCGTAGGTGAGTTCTAGCACTTTTCGGATAAATTTTTACTGGTTTCTTGTCAAGGGTTTCGTCGTAAGAAACTATTTAAAATTCACGAGACTGCATGGCTTATATAATTGCGCAGTAACTGACTTTTCTCAAGTTTTACTAGTTACACAAGATGGCTTTGCGAATTTTTATTAGCATTCCGGATTGCTAAAATACACTAGTAACCCAATATGTTTTGAGTAGGCCTACGTGATCCCTGCCAGAGGTATAGCATCTAATCAGAATTAAATATTTAAATTTACTTAATCCAGATGTGCCAAGTCGTTACAAAAAATTTGGCTGTCTATGCACAATGATGTAAATTATAATTGTTAGACAATGTAAGTAAGAACAGGTATTATTATAGGCGCCGTTGACTTGCATACCGTCGATACCGATATGTTTTAGGCCATACCGGTATGGATTTTTCGCCTGGAGAAGTTCCGGTATGCTTTCGGCCGGCCAGGAGAAGTGCCAGTATGGCATACCGTTTCATACCGTCCCACTTCGAGCCCTGGGGTCTTGTCCCCCTCGACCCCCCTCGGGATCGCCGCCCATGGCCATAAAGGTGGTGATATGAGAGAATCGAGGAAGACAGGCAATTAATCTAGCAGCAGCATTGAGAATGGACTGAAGAGGAGCAAGACGGACTTTAGGAAGACCAATGAGGATGGAATTGCAGTAGTCAAGTCTAGAGCAGACAAATGCATGGACAACTGAAGTGAAAATTGGAGTTGAGACAGAGCAACGGATAGCTCTAAGGCGCCTTAGGTGAAAATAGGAAGTGCGAGTGAGTTTGGAAATGTGTTCAGCAGTGGCAGCGATCTTGTCTGAGAGTGGGGGGGGGGACAAAGTCGGCCTTGGTCTGGATGATTACCTTTTTTAAGAATTCATCCCGCACCAATCTACCAATATGATCACCTTTTTTAGAACGTCATGTCATCGCACACACACCAAATTTCTTTACTGTTTTTACTTTGTAGAAAAAAAATTTCTTTGGCGATGACATGGCGTTCTAAAAAAAAGGTCATCATAACAACAATTATTTCTTACTTTCTACTTACTGAGAATTTTCGGGGGTGGGGGGACACTTCTCCATATTAATTGAATTTTTACCTCATCTGGTCAAAAAAGGCTGTGAAAACCATCACACGCAATCACATTTGTTGGCCTTTTTTGATGTTTCTTCAAAATGTGGGGGGGGGGACAAATGTATGGCGTGTCCCCCCCACTCTTAAAGGTGGGGGGACATGTCCCCCCCATGATCGCCGCCCATGTGCCTAAATACCTTTTGGAATGTTGTGTAAAACTCTATCTGCAACTATTATCGCACCTGAAGCCGAAGCAAATTTTTTAAGTAGGACGGCCAAGCGCAGGGCACCAGCCTATTCACGAGCGCTACTTCAAATCAGAGGGAGTTTTCACGATAGTAGTCCAAAAGAGGTCCGAGTCCGGCTTCCAGAGGGCCAGATCAAGAGAGGAGGCTGCAGGGCAGCTGTCAAGGCGGGTGTCCCTTAGGGCGAGAATTGGAAGAGGGAGGATCAGATGAGTATGGGTAGGAGTACTAGAAAAGGTGAGACTTCGGTTTTGAGCGGAAAGCCCGGGGTGATAAAGGAACATGAGGAGGAGGAGGATGGAGAACGGGTTTCAATGATGACGGAGGAATTCAGAAGGGAGATCGTTCCAGAGGCGTCGTGCTGTGTTGGATATGACTCGTTTGCAGAATTAGAGATGAGTAGTGACTGGGGGTCGAGAAAGAATGAGATAGGAGGAGGATCCGGTGGGGCGGGTTGCCTGGATGGTGGAGAGATCACGGAGGTACACTTGGGCTGGGAATATTGTAGGGAGTTGTAGGTTAATGACAGGACTTTGAAGTGGATTCGCTCAGATTTTTTTGCCCAATGCAGTGATTTGATGATGGGAGTGATATGATCATGTTTAGACGTTCTAGTGACAGCCCTGGCTAATGAGTTTTGGATAAGTTGCAGACGCTTGATTTGGGTGGAGTCAAGGTTGAGAAAGAGGGAATTGCAGCAATTAAGCTTTGATTGAACAATGGAGGTTACAGTGGTGGAGGCAGTTTTAAGGTCGAGTATGGGCCGGATGCGTCGGAGGTCACGAATGTACATGACGCATTAGCGCGAGAGGTTGGAGATGTGGTTATAGAAGGAGAGGTGCGGATCAAAATTAATACCAAGGCTGCAGATATATGGGAGTCGGAGGTGAAGGTCAGAGACGTTGAGCTAAGCGATAGGTGCATTGAAGGTCAGGAATTTTCTTGATCTGATCAGGAAGGCCTAGGATGATGACGAATTCAGTTTTGGAAGGGTTAAGGCAGAGGAGATTGGATGACATCCACTGTGAGATTAGGTTAACCACGTTGAGTAATTGTGTGATTGAGGTGGAAAAGAGCTTGGGGAGAAGGATATGTAGAGTTTGGTGTAGTCTGCGTAGAGATGGTGGTCAACAGAGGAGGATTTGTGAGATCGCTTAAAGGTGTGGTATTCAGGATGAAGAGGAGTGGACTCAGGACAGAGCCTTGAGGGACACCACAGGAGAGTGGGAGGGGTTGCGAGTAGCGACTTTAACAGAGAAGGATTGAGAAGACAGGTAGAATTGGAACCAGAGTAGAGCAGTGCCAGAGGCGCAAACGAAGAAGATAGTCGTTGAAGGAGGCTGTGATCAATGGTGTCTAATGCGGAGGAGATGTCGAGAAGACAGAGGCAGGAGACTTGTTGGTGGGTGAAGGCAGAGGCCAGTTCTTTGTACAGAGACGCAAATACAGAGTTTCTTTGGAGTGGTGTGTAGTGTATACAGCAAGATTGATGATGGTTAAGATGTGAATTATAGTAGGGTCAAAGTATGAAAAAAAAGTGATGAACCCTGAACAAATTGCAAGAAAACGTTTTATGATGATTTTCGGGTGCATTAGGTCTGGAGATGAACATACTAAAAGTTTACCAAAATCGGACCACGGGAAAAGGTCAAATTTTGGCGCCAAAAAAAGATGGCCGCCAATGGGGAATGAATGACTCAAATGTACACAACTTGCTCAAATCTACAGGAGCAAATCATGTAACAATTTGCTAACAGGTGTTTCTAGACTAATTTGACCCTGCTGAAAACGAAAATCGTGGTTAGCAAGCTGGATTTTTAGCGGTTGCATGGAAAAACAAGATGGCGGACAAAATGGTGGCCAAATATCTTCGAATGGCTGTAAGTAAGGTCATGTATGTGATGGAAACATGATTTTAGAGTCTAAATTAACATTTTCGGGGTCAAGGAATGCGACGAAACTAAATATACATATGTAACACTGTCAGAAAACAAAATGGCGGACAAAATGGCGGACAAGTATCTTCGAATGGCTGTAAGTTAAGTCATGTATGTGATGGAAACTTGATTTTAGAGTCTAAATTAACATTTTCGGGGTCAAGGAATGCGATAGAACTAAAGACACATGTGTAGCATTGCCAAAAAACAAAATGGCGGCCAAAATGGCGGCCAAATATCTTCAAATGGCTATATGTAAATCGTGTACATAAAGTCGTGTATATGATGGAAACATGATTTTAGATTCTAAAGTAACAATTTCCGGATCAGGGAATGCGATGAAACTAAAGACACGTATGTAGCACTACCAAAAAAACAAAATGGCGGCCAACTATCTTCAAATGGCTGTAAGTAATGTCATGTATGTGATGGAAACATGATTTTAGAGTCTAAATTAAAATTTTCTGGGTCAAGGAATGCGATGGAACTAAAGACACATATGTAGCACTGCCAAAAAAACAGATGGCAGAATTATTATCCAGAGGCGCTCTTAGCACAGAAGCCCCGGGGAAAAGAAATGTCTTTAGGGAGCGTGAAACCGACGAGGGCCTGATTGAGCAACATAAAAACAACCCAAAACGTCTTTGGTCCTCAATCTCCGGCCTACTGGGACAGGGTACGTGTTCAGTGGGTCCTCCACCCTTTTCTGCTGAGGATTTTCTTCAGATGATGACATGGAAGATTGCTGATCTTCGAGCGAAGACTCTTGATGCCCCTCCTCCGCAATTCTCCCATACGGATGGAACCTTTGAAGAATGCCTTCAATCCTTGAAACGGAACTCTGTCAAATAATTGGATCATAAAGCAAAAATCATGCGAATTGGACCCTCTTCCCCATATTTGGTTAACATTGTAGACGATTTACTTCCATTTCCAGTTTATATATTTAACGGGTCGCTTTTAAGAGGGTTACCTACCTGCTTCCCAAAAACGGGCTATTGTTTTCCCGACCTTGAAAAAGCAAAACCTTGACCAAAATGCCTGTCAAAATTACCGGCCCATCTCCCATCTTTCTTTCCTCTCAAAGACCCTCAAGAGACTAGTTTCACTCCAGCTACTCCCATATTTTGAGCAAGATGAGCTTTTGCCGGCCGCCCAATCTGGCTTCAGGGGCCACCATTCCACCGAAACTGCACTCTTATCCCTACTTTCTGATATTTATATAGCTATTCATCACTCTCATCTTTCTCTCCTGGCGCTTTTTGATGTCTTATCTGACTTTGACATGGTTGACCATGAGATCCTCCTTCAGCGACTGGAGCTGTCCTGTGGCCTATCTGGTGTTCCTGTTCTTGGCTTAAATCATACCTCTCTGACCGCCCACAGCTGGTTGTCCTTGGTGAAACCAGGATTCAGTGGTGGACAGAGGTGGAATTTGGTGTTCCCCAGGGGTCGGTGCTCGGTCCCATCCTATACATCCTTTTCACTGCTGAATATCCCGTCTCTATTTACTAAACATGGGGCAAATGGCCATCTTTTTGCAGATGATGCTCAGGTTTTTGTACATGGTCCGTCAACTGATCAACTCTCCTTTGTTCGCTCCATTGACCATCTTGTCTCTGACCTTCACTGCTGGATGTCGACTAACCGTCTGTGCCTAAACACTGCTATGATTCAATTGATCTGGTTTGGGACTAAACAGCAGCTTGCTAAACTCAACTTGCCATTGCTGACTGAGAAATTCCCTGCTTACACCTACTCTTCCACCGTCCGCGACTTGGGTGTCACACTTGACTCCTCACATTCGCAGATCATATCTCCAACATGATTCGCTCTTGCTTTTTTCAACTGAGGCGTCTCAGGGCCATCAGACGTCTCACCTTCTGTATTTATCACCATAGTTCACGCATTTGTCTGTTCACGCTTGGACTACTGCAACTCGCTCCTCATGGGTCTCCCCAAGCAGCGTCTCCCCCTTCAACCTGTCCTAATGCTTCTGCTAGGCTCATCACTCGACTCCCCGGTTTGCCCATATCTCTACTTGCATGCTTGATGTCCTTCGCTAGCTCCCTATTGTTGCGCGCATCCGATATAAGATCCTCTTCCTTGTCTCCTGATCCTCTTCAGCAGCCTACTGCTCCGAAATATCTCTCGAACTACCTGCGAAAACCGCTATCTGCATCTTCTTCTCGCTCACTGCGCTCTGTGAATAGGCTTGATCTTTTTGTTCTCAGGGCTAAAACTGCCTTGGCCCAGCACCGGGCGTTTGCTGTAGTGGTCTCACGATCTGAAATGACATTCGCTCTCTGCTCAGGGCCAAACTTATGACTGGTTTTCCTCATCGGTCTCGCGTTCTCTAAAGGCATTTCTGTTTCCCCAGGGCTTCTGTGCTAAGAGCGCCTCTGGTTAGTAATTCTGCCATCTGTTTTTTGGCAGTGCTACATATGTGTCTTTAGTTCCATCGCATTCCTTGACCCAGAAAATTTTAATTTAGACTCTAAAATCATGCTTCCATCACATACATGACATTACTTACAGCCATTTGAAGATAGTTGGCCGCCATTTTGTTTTTTTGGGCAGTGCTACATACGTGTCTTTAGTTTCATCGCATTCCCTGATCCGGAAATTGTTACCTTAGACTATAAAATCATGTTTCCATCATATACACGACCTTATGTACACGATTTACGTATAGCCATTTGAAGATATTTGGCCGCCATTTTGGCCGCCATTTTGTTTTTTTGGCAATGCTACACATGTGTCTTTAGTTCTATCGCATTCCTTGACCCCGAAAATGTTAATTTAGACTCTAAAATCAAGTTTCCATCACATACATGACTTAACTTACAGCCATTCGAAGATACTTGTCCGCCATTTTGTCCGCCATTTTGTTTTCTGGCAGTGTTACATATGTATATTTAGTTTCGTCGCATTCCTTGACCCCTAAAATATTAATTTAGACTCTAAAATCATGTTTCCATCACATACATGACCTTACTTACAGCCATTCAAAGATATTTGGCCACCATTTTGTCCGCCATCTTGTTTTTCCATGCAACCGCTAAAAATCCAGCTTGCTAACCACGATTTTCGTTTTCAGCAGGGTCAAATTAGTCTAGAAACACCTGCTAGCAAATTGTTACATGATTTGCTCCTGTAGATTTGAGCAAGTTGTGTACATTTGAGTCATTCATTCCCCATTGGCGGCCATCTTTTTTTGGCGCCAAAATTTGACCTTATCCCGTGGTCCGATTTTGGTAAACTTTTAGTATGTTCATCTCCAGACCTAATGCACCCGAAAATCATCATAAAACGTTTTCTTGCAATTTGTTCCGGGTCAAATCGTATATTGACCCGACTATTAGAAGACAGGTAGTCTCTGAGCCGAGCAAGGACAATTCGTTCAGTTAACTTAGATAGAAAGGAAAGATTGGAGATGGGACGGTAGTTGGATAGGTTTTCCTTGTCAAGATTTGCTTTTTTGAGAAGGGGAGTGACTAGAGAGTGAGAGATTGATAATTTTGGTGATTGAGGGAACGAGGACAGAGGCGCAGTCTTTTAAAAGAGAATTGGGACAGGATCAAGTTCGCATTGTTTGTTGGGAAAAGAGTTCAAGAGGAGTGACACTTCTGCTTAGGAAGCAGGAGAGAGAATTGGGAGCGATTACTGAGAGGCAGGAGGAGTAGGGTTGAGAGAAGGGGTGATTAAATGCTGGAGGAGGCAATGGGGAGCGTGTGTCTAGAAGAGATTGAAATACTATATTAATCTTTACACGATATCTTAATTCTCATTTCGAAGTCTTAAGAACTACGGAGCGTGTGTCTAGAAGAGATTGAAATACTATATTAATCTTTACACGATATCTTAATTCTCATTTCGAAGTATTAAGAATTACGAGGTCTTGCCTCATACTGGTTATGGTCCTGGGCCTAGAACGGAACCAAAACGAAGCCTATCTCAATGACCCTCCAATAGCACTACTTTAGGCTATCCGCTATCATGGCCACTTCACCAGTCCTAGCACAGACACGACACCTATTCCACAGAAAGACTAAGAAAATTCCAGTTAATTACGTTCATAATTAAGCACCGACCTTATTGACACCAAACCCTGCCCTTGGGTTATGGATCCAGACTGATGGAAGAAAATGTCGAGCCACAAAGGAATATCATCTCACGGTGCAGAGCTCTTCAACCTAACTGTCATCTCCCATTACAATCCTTGCACTAGTCCTTTTGTACTCCTTTAAAAGAGGATTACCTTCCCTTCCAGAAGATTTATAAAGGTTCTAAGGGTTCTGGGATAACTGCGATGTGACTCGTAACTCCTTCAAAGAATATAGCCTCAACTAACACTAAAGTGAGTCATGCCGCAATATGTACGATATACTGTAGGTATATTGCGTATTGTTATGTGGGACTCATTAGCGTTGCCACGGGGGATGGGGCAAAGGAGGCAGGCTGGGACGTGGGGTACGTGCACTCGGCGCTTTCGTCTACTTCAAGCCACGATCTTTACTTCAAGC
This sequence comes from Allolobophora icterica, assembly GCA_963556255.1. Classification (NCBI taxonomy): domain Eukaryota; kingdom Metazoa; phylum Annelida; class Clitellata; order Crassiclitellata; family Lumbricidae; genus Allolobophora; species Allolobophora icterica. The sequence continues at coordinate 25,825,121 of OY744609.1, read as the reverse complement.
TGTAGCTCCGGTGGGCCGATGAAAAGTTAACCTCTGGCCTTGGGATGCCTCGTGTACCCTTTCGACTAGTAAACAGACTGCTGCGTTATGTTATTAGTATTGAGAAACGAAAACACAGCTAGGTGAAAAGAACGGCGTCATAGAACATGATCTGAATATTCACCAAGTGAGTGAGTTTTGGCAGGATTTATTGTTTACCAAAGGAGAATATAATGTGCTTGGTGGGAGGTTGAAATTCAAAAATTCCCGTATATATATATATATATATATATATATATATATATATACTCTTTCAAAATTCCAATATATTTAGGCCTATGTATATATTGAAGTGTTGCAAGAATATCTGCGCAATATATAGGCTAAATATTGAAATATATTGAAATAATTAATATATTCACGTGCATGTATATATACGTGCATGCATACACACATAATTTTAAGTTTCTGTATATATATGTGTGTGTGCGTTTGTGTGTGTATGTGCGTGTGCGTGTGTGTATGTGCGTGTGTGTGTTTGTGTGTGTAGGTGTGTGCGTGCGTATGCGTGCGTAAGTATGGGTGCGTGTGTGTATGTGTGCGTGCGTGTATGTGTGCGTGCGTGCGTGTGGTGTGTGCGCGTAGGTGTGCGTAGGTGTGGTGTGGTGTGGTGTGGTGTGGTGTGGTGTGGTGTGGTGTGTGTGGTGTGTGTGTGTGTGTGTGTGTGTGTGTGTGTGTGTGTGTGTGTGTGTGTGTGTGTGTGTGTGTGTGTGTGTGTGTGTGTGTGTGTGTGTGTGTGTGTGTGTGTGTGTGTGTGTGTGTGTGTGTGTGTGTGTGTGTGTGTGTGTGTGTGTGTGTGTGTGTGTGTGTGTGTGTGTGTGTGTGTGTGTGTGTGTGTGTGTGTGTGTGTGTGTGTGTGTGATCATAGGAATGTGTGTATGCAGACAAAATTATGAATTATAGATTATAAATTATATGTGTATATAATTATACACATAAGGAATTTGCTAAGCTGTAAATGGGAAGGGATGTGTTCTGTCTGTGGCATTAATACAATTGATGCCAATTTATAATCCTCTGCAGACTGAATATCGTCTCGGCTTCCTACCAGATACGGACCGGTCCGTAAAAGCAGGGTCCGTTTTTCAAAACGGAGAAGCTCTCCAGGTGACGGAAGAGGCGAGAGGAAAAATAGCCAGGAGAGAAGATGGATGTCGACGAAGCGCTGATGAGGATAGGAACGTTCAACCGATGGAGAATTGTCATCTATTCGATGGTCTGTACCAGCTTCTGCCTAGGCGGATGTTGGCATATGATGTCCATCGTATTTACAGGTCAGTCGCTCGTTTACTCACTCACTCACCCACCCACGTGACCCACCCACTCTGTCGCTCGCTATCACTCGCTCACTCACCCACCCACCCACCCACTCACCCACTCGGTCACAGTCGCTCGCTCATTCACACCCACCCACTCGGTCACACTCTCACCCACTCAGTCACACTCATTCGCTCACTCTCGCACTTGCTCAATCATTCGCTCACTAATTCACTCGCAATCAAATGCCATTGTCTTGTTACATACGTAAGTGCATACATAGATTCGCTCACTCATTTTGTCGCTAAGCCAGTCACTCAATCACTTGCTAACTTGTTCCATCACTCTTGATCACTTATTGCAGAGGTGGGCAAACTACGGCCCGCGGGCCGGATCCGGCCCGCCAACACTTTTTATCCGGCCCCCACAATTCTTCAGAAAATTTTAAAAAATTCAGACCGCGAGAAGTTTTCTTCGTTTTACTCAAGCTCTCTTGCTTACTATTCCGGTCTCGTCTTTTAACAACTCTATGCATTAACTCTGCCGATCTGCTCCACTTCCCAGCAGAGGTTTTTGCAGATAATATGTATACGCAGAAGTGAAATCCGTTCAAGTAAAGCTAAAGTTGCTTTCAAAGCAGGTGAAAGAACAAACTACGGGAACTTGCCAAGTTTGACAGAAGAGTTCTTCAGACGATTTGTGGATTTTCAATCAATTGAGACTGAATTTGCTGTGCTTACTATACCGTTCACATTTAACATTGACAATTAGCTCATAATACGGAACTTCAGCTGAAGTTAACCGACTAATAACGAGACATTGTTTTCAAAGAACAGTTCAAATGATCAGACCTGATAACATTACTTTCTTCGCCCAGGAAGGAAAAATTCTCAAATCTAGAAAGTTTTGCTTTAAAAATGTACGTGTTATTCGCATCGACTTACATCTGTCAACAAAAATATTCAACTATGAAGATAAACATATCCATGGCAGTTCAGGTCTTAGTTAAGTGATCTAAACTTGAACTCAAACTATTAATTGCAACCAGCGCAATCACTCCGGATTATGGGAAACTTGTTAATGCATGTTCACAGTCGCATACATCTCACTAGTGAAAACCAAAGAGTTTTAATATATTACAAATAGTAAACTTGTTTTCATGTTAGTCGTTATTAAAAATTTTTAAAATGTATCTGGCCCTCCGAATTTTTTTGGCATTTAATGTGGCCCCACGTGCAAAAAGTTTGCCCACCCCTGACTTATTGAATGAATCACTCACTGAAGGAAGTCACTCGCTCGGTCAGTAACTGACTGACTGCTCGTTTTATCAGTAATTCACACTCAACTACTGACTGACTGACTGACACACTGACTGACTGACTGACTGACTGCTCGTTCTATCAGGAACTCACACTGACTGAGTCTGACTGACTGACTGACTGTTTTTGATGTGATTAGAGTGGATTAGATTGGATTGGATCCCTTATGTGAATGAAATTGAAGTCCTCGTTTATGTTGATAAAGATGACGATCATTATCATGGTCTTAATTTTGATGATCATGGTCTTGATTATGATGATCATGGTCTTGATTATGAGGATCATGGTCTTGATTATGATGATCATGGTCTTGGTTATGATGATCATGGTCATCGCGATGATCATGTCGATGAGTAGAAGACTTATGTGGCTCCTGTTTGATCCCTATTTATTCAGAACCTGTTTATTTAACCGTGATGACTCCGTTTGTTTGATAAGTCCAATTTCCACCGGAGACTGCAAATAAAAGGGATAGCACGTTCCAGTTTATTAAGGCCAACCACGAAACACATAATAAAACCACACACATATACACACACCTGCACACACCTACACACATACACCTACACACACCTACACACACCTACACACACACACACACACACACACACACACACACACAATTCATATGAAGATAAATAAGGTCGGGACTGTGGAATTGGCATTGTTGGCCTGTGAATCATATTAATTAAGGCACAAATTGTTTGGTGTCACAATTTATCAGCGACTCCTGAAGATAGATTGTCTGCTATCTGCCATCTGCTCTGGTCTCTGTTCTCTGCTCTTCCCTGCTCTCTGCCATCTGCTCTTCCCTGCTCTATGCCATCTGCTCTTCCCTGCTCTCTGCCATCTGCTCTTCTCTGATCTCTGTCATCTGCTCTTCTCTGGTCTCTGTCATCTGCTCTTCTCTGGTCTCTGTCATCTGCTCTTCTCTGATCTCTGTCATCTGCTCTTCTCTGGTCTCTGTCATCTGCTCTTCTCTGGTCTCTGTCATCTGCTCTTCTCTGATCTCTGTCATCTGCTCTTCTCTGGTCTCTGTCATCTGCTCTTCTCTAGTCTCTGTCATCTGCTCTTCTCTGATCTCTGCCCTCTGCTTTTTCTGGTCGCTGTCCTCTGTTCTTCGGTGGTCTCCGCCCTCTGCTCTTCTTGGCTCTCTGCCCTTTGCTCTTTTCTGATCTATGTCCTGTGCTCTTCTTTGGTTTCTGCACTCTGCTCTTCTCTGGTCTTTGCATCTGTTCTTTCTGGTCTTTGTCCTCTATTCTTCTCTGGTCTCTGTCCTCTACTCTGTCCTCCACTCTTCTCTGGTCTCTGTCCTCTGCGTTTCTTTGTGCCACGGAAGCTCTTTCCTGCTCTGTATTCTCTGCTTCTCTTTTCTATATCCTCTGTATTTCTCTTCTTTATGTCCCTCGTTTTTCTCTGCTCTATGCCTTCTGTTTTTTGTGCTCTATATCCTGTCTTTCTCTGCCCTCTGTCCTTTGTTTTTCCCTGTCCTCTGTCCTCTACTCTCCTCTGCTTTGCTCAGTTCTCTGCTTTTTTCTCCTCAACCACTTGCACTCTGTTCTGTAGATTTTTAAATAGCCCCTTTCAGAACTTCTAAGTGGTTTTATATATACATACGTACATATATATGTATGTATGTATATTAGGGTGGTCCACAAAAATAAAGTTCAAGCTAGAAGCCAGGACACTCACTCAGTTTTTTAGACCTGTCAGTAGTATTATTTAGACAAAATTTCAGCCTCCTATTCCAACTAGAAGACGGTGCTCAATGACATTTAAATATTACCATGTAGTAGTATTTGCTGTAAATCTGGATGCCGTATAACTTGGTCAACATTTGTCATGGAGATGAGCTTGAAATAGTTTCTGTTGTGTTATCATACTTACTTACTTACTTACTTACTTACTGGTACTTGGAATAAAAAAAAGTGTACAGTTCTTGTTGAAGGTCATGGGCACCATGACCTTCAACAAGAACTGTACACTTCCTATGTTTTTGGCGGAAATGTTTTCAGAAGTGAATTTTTACATTACAATTGCTGCATCGCTTGGCTGTGATCCTTCTGCCCTGCCACTTTGAACCATCCACAGAGTGCGTAAGAAAGCCAGGACACAGCATGCTGAAACTGTAAGATCTGAATTTGTACCAGATTAGCCACTGGTACTACACTGGGTTGGCAAAACCCTGCCTAAGATCTTTGGAGCAGGAAGTGTCGACCGCCTGCCAGTGCTAGTTTCAGGTGGTGGCGTTGATAAGCTCCTCTTTGTGCCCAAATTAGCCTATTGGACAGGATACAATGAATTCATGGTCGTTCATATTCATCTGAAGTTGTGAAAACTCACAGTTGACAAAGTTCAAGCTTTGAGCTTTGATACAATGTCTGCCAACACTGGGCATTTCAACGGAGTGTGAGTTCTGCTGGAAGACAAATAGGCTGAGAGCTCCTGTGGTTGGCCTGCCGTCATCACGAAAAGGAATTGATTTTAGCCAAAGTATTCACCTTGTGCTGCAGTCCATCTGTTCACCATAAATCCCAATCTTCAAGAGATTTAAATCTGCTGGGACGGTGTGACACGTGTCAACTTCCGAGGACTGGAAGTCATATCCGGCAGAACGCCCATGAAATAGCATCAGCTTTTTCAAGGAGTTTGCTGAAAGAAAGTCCGATTCAGAGATCAGAGACAACTACCAAGAGCTCATTGAGCTGACAGTGGTTGTCCTTGGACGTCAGCCTTCAGTAATTCACTGGACAGCCCCTGGGTCAATTGACCATGGACATTGGATGGCCAAGTTACTGTATGCAATCAAAATCTTCCTTTTTCGCGATCAACCTGATGTATTCAAGAAGAAACTCAGATTAACTGATTTTTGAACTTTGGTGTCCTGTTTACGCAAAGGCATGGACAAAGGCTCTTTGCTGCTGAAGCTCCAGAACAAGATCTGTCACTTTGGATTGGTCTAGGACGATATGAGTCTATTGACTGTGAGATCAGCATTGCTGCCAGGAAGGTCCTAGAAAACCACTTGTGGTACCTTTCAGATGAGGCTGTAGGTCTGGGACTGTTCTCAGACTAAATTCCTATAACAGATAAAATGAAGATTGTCGACAGAATGACTGCAAAGCCTCATGCAAGGAGGTGAGAGCTGATGCTACGGTACTGAAGGAGGGGATTTTGGGTGATTTTACAAACCAGTGAGCATTGACACTACTGTCATACCTGAAGATGAGTGATTCCTTTGTTACACTTCCACTAGAGAAATGGATCCAGAATGAGGATTACAAGCAAGGTAGAGAGATAATTCAGCAGTTGAGAGTGGTGAATGACGCGGCTGAGAGGGTGTGAAGTTGTTCGATGAATTCTACCGATTCATCACCAATGATGAAGAAGAAAAGCAGTTTCTTCTCCAAGTGGTCAAGGCAAATAGGAAAGCTATTCTCACTCTTGTTGAGTCTGCTGTTGATGCAGTGCTTGCAAACCCTTGCAGTTTCTAGAGTCGAAAACGGTAACGGGTGTTGAAATTATAAAACAAGAACAATCGACATTCGATATTCATGGAGTGGACGATGTTTTTTGACATTTTTGGACATTTCCAATTCATTAAACCTACTTAAATTTTGCAGTTCCATCTGGCTAACTGTTCTTGTATCAAATATGTTGTCAAATTACAGTAATATTTTACCTATCTTGAAATAAATTGCATTTTTATGCTCGACACATTCATTTCTGCAATTAGTGTCTATTTATCGGTATATGACAAAGTAACACAGTCCGTGAGCATCGTCTTCCAGTTGGAATAAGAAGCTGAAATTTTGTCTCAATAATACTATTGATAGGTCTAGAAAACTGAGAGGGTGTCCTGGTTTCTAGCTTGAACTTTATATTTTACCATGTATCTGTGAACCACCCTAATGTATATGTTTCATGGGCGAACTATCACAGACTCTCGCGGGCTCACAAGGTCGCGACGGGGTGGGTCCTGACCCGTTTTGTCTACCTCAAGGATCCGTCCTTTGCCCCATCCTATACATCATTAACCCCTCTTGGCTCGCCTCGTTTTGGCCGAGTACGGGGCTCAGGGTCAGCTTTATGCCGACGATATACAGGCATACATGCACTGTCAGTCGGCTGAAGCTCCCCCAGCCGTCCAAACTATGGCTGGGGTCCTGGTGGCTCTTGAGGCATGGATGTCATCTAACCGCCTGTGCCTAAATTCGGTTAAGACAAAATTTATATGGCTGGGCCATGGACTTAGTGATTATAATAACCAGATGTTCATGGGAAAATTTATATGGCTGGGCCATGGACTTAGTGATTATAATAACCAGATGTTCATGGCTGTTTCCTTCTCTCCCACGGTGCTAGATAAATCGGTATACTAACTACTCGATCAGGTATTAACTACCCGTTATGCCGCATCTTGACCGCCTAGCTCGCGACTGCTACTATAAGTTGAGCCAGCTCCACACGGTTGATCGATCTATCTCTCTCTTCCAACGCAATCTTATCTCCACCCTGGTTCACTCTTTTATCACTGCCCGACTGGACTGCTGCTCCCGCTCTATGTGGGTTTGCCAGCAGCGCGTCTTGAACGTGTAGTGCGCGCTGCAGCCCGACTCATCATCGGTCGAATACCTAAGTTCGACCGAGTGTCAAGCTAAGCTACATGATAGGAGTTCTTCACTGGCTCCCAATCGCTCAGCGAATCGTGTACAGGGTTGCTTACCTAGTATGGCGTTGTCAGGTGGGCCTTGCTCCGGCCTATTTACGCTCTCTGTGCCGGCATGTGCAGTGAACCCAAGGTAACCGCCCTCTTCGTTCCTCTGAGATGGGTTGCTGACAGGTTCGCCCGCACGGCCACCATGCAGAACCGAGCCTTTGCGCTGGTTGGTCCTGCGGTCTGAAAGGGGTTACCCTTGTAGATGCGCTTGCTCCGTAGTTACGTTTCATGTTAGGTTAAAACAGTTCTGTTTAGTCTTGCTGGATTCGGGAGCGCCTCTGGATAGCCCTCTCGAGTAGCGCTATATGAATGTCTTAATGAATGAATGAACGAGTATTGACATACACACATAATTTTATATACATATACATACATATGCATTTACTTATACATATTGCTATATCTGGCTACTTCATTATTAAAGGATTGTAGTTCTGTTTAACTTATGGTCAGGTTCTAGATTCTAGAAGGATTGTCGTGCTTGACTAGTGTTAACAGTTAAGGTTGTCTTAAAACTTTGGCCATCTGGCAAGAAACTAACTTTATGTAAGCTTGAAACATTATTGGCTTGCGTGGGGGCTGTTGTTTGCGCTCAGCCTCTCGGGGAGACTTTGTTCCTTATGCTCGTACTTCTATGGCACAGCAGAGGGCATTCGCGGTGATTGGTCTTGCTGTCTGGAATGACTTCCCTCTTGGACTTCGTTCCCTTCCTAGGGATCTCTCAGGTTCTTTTTATGGGCTTCTTAAGACCTTTCTCTTTAGTCTTGTTGCGGTTCTGAAACGGCGCTATATAAATTTCCAAAACATGGATATGTATATAAATAAAGAGAAGAATCTGTCTGTCTGTCTGTCTGTCTGTCTGTCTGTATGTCTGTCTGTCTGTCTGTCTGTCACAGCGATGTTTGACCGGGATGCATTTCTACAGTTTTCGAGCTTTTCACTCGAAACCTTCACTACTGTGTCGGGGTGGGCATGACACACCCAGTGTGAGGCTTCGCGTCCCCCGTTTTCACCGCTACTATGGTGTCCAGGGCCAAAAACTACCCGGCCAATGCATTTCTTGCTGGTAAAAAAACCTTACACTCAACCTATTTTCACTCGCCAGATGGCGCCGCCGGGTTAAGCGGCTACAGTACGGTTAAGCAGTGCTTTGTTGCTTATTCGCTAGAGGGATTGAAACACCCAAAACGCCGGGTTAAGCAGTTTCGCGTCCCCCGTTTTCACCGCTACCATGGTGTCCCGGCCCAAAACCTCCGAAACCCGGGCAACGCCGGGTAAACCAGCTAGTATATCTATATAAATAAAGAGAAGACTAGTCTGTCTGTCTGTCTGTCTGTCACAGCGATCTTTGACCGCGATGCATTTCTACAGCTTTGGACCTTTTCACTCCAAACCTTCACCACTGTCTCGGGGTGGGCATTACACACCCAGTGTGAGGCTTCGCGTCCCACGTTTTCACCGCTACCATCGTCTCCCGGGCCAAAACCTACCCGGGCAATGCATTTTTAGCTGCTAAAAATCTTACACTCAACCTATTTTCACTCGCCAGATGGCGCCGCCGGGTTGAGCAGCTACAGTACGGATTCGCTAGAGGGATTGAAACTTTCACTGAACTAAACCCGGCGGGTTAAGCAGTGTTTTGTTGCTTATTCGCTAGAGGGATTTAAACACCCAAAGCGCCGGGTTAAGCAGCTTCGCGTCCCCCTTTTACCGCTACCATGGTGTCCCGGCCCAAAACCTCCGAAACCCGGGCAACGCCGGGTAAACCAGCTAGTATATATATATATATATATATATATATATATATATATATATATATATATATATATATATATATATATATATTCAATTCAATTCAATTCAATTCAATATCTTTTTATTGCTGACAATGACAGTCATAACAGCATCTGAATTTTTTTCATAGTTAACATGTAGTAACACAATACCAGCCTAATTTAGACAACTAAACTATCTTAAACAGATAGCATACAGAAGTTCATGTTAATCTAAATCAACAAGAGAAAAGAATCTGAAATGCAAAATAGGCCAAACTGTCATCGACAACAATGGGTGACCCCTAAGGGATGTTAGTCCCGCTAAATAGGGCACCCTAACCATCACTTACTTAGTCAGTGTATGGCAGTAGACTGTTGACACCCCGCCATATTGAGAATCGTGAGAAGAATTTACAGGGGTGCACATTTATTTACTGTAATAGCTTAACTATACTTAACTACAGGTTTAGGCTCCAGTGCGACACTCTGACAACTCCCGACGACTGTCTCACTTGATGGAGTCAATAAGAGACCAATTCAGAGGCAGCAAGAAATAATCGTAATTTCTTTTTAAACTCGTATTTATTCTTTGAGTTGCGAATTTCTCTCGGGAACGAATTCCAAGTAGTTGGACCGGTAGACTTTATACTGAATAATCTGATGTTAGTGCGCGCTTGGATTGGTCGATATAACACAGCACCTCTCGTATGATGGTCATGTAATGAAGAGGCAAGCGTAAAATACCCAGCAAATACATCAGGAAGCTGGTGATTTTCATACATATAGAACAGGATTCCAATTTGGAAAGATCTAATCTGTTTTAATTCCAATAGATTTAGGTCTTTGAAAATATGTAAGGAGTGGTGATACCTTGGGACCCCAGCAATCATTCTTACTGCCTGTTTTTGCAGTATGTGAAGTTTATGAAGACGTGAGTCATAATTTGAGGCCCATATAAGATTACAATAATTTAGATAAGGGAAGATTAGAGAATAATATAGACTCATCCTAACTTCCTTGGGGAGAACCCTAGCAATTCTAAAGATTATTCCAAGGTTTTTTGCCACTTTTAATGAAATATAGTTTATATGAGCTTTCCAAGTGAGATGTTGGTCCACATATACTCCAAGAAATTTAGTGGACTCGACTTTAGTTATCGGACTTCCATCTAATGATATAGACCAGTCAATTGGTTTAATTTTCCTGTGTGATTTAAAGATTATAAAGTTTGTTTTATCTACATTAAGTGTTAATTTATTTACTATAAACCATTTATTAACTTTATGAAGCTCTTTGTTAACTGTTTCAATAAGTGATTTCCACGAGTTATTAGAGTAAAATATATTAGTGTCGTCTGCAAACAAAATAAAATAGAGTGCAGACGAGACGTTCGCTAGGTCGTTTATATATAGCAGAAAAAGGAGTGGTCCTAAGTTGGATCCTTGGGGGACTCCTGAGGTGATATAGCCTGGAGCTGAGAGAGAACCATTACAGCTAACTATCTGTGTACGAGCTTCTAAATAACTTTTAAACCACTGGATTTGAGTTCCTCTGACACCGTAATTACTTAATTTGTTAATTAGTATCTTATGATCGACAGTGTCGAACGCTTTAGCTAGGTCCACAAAAATCCCCACGGAATATTCATTGCTATCTATTGCTTTTGAAATTTTATCTTCCATATTGAGCAACGCCATAAGCGTAGAATGACCTGCTTGAAATCCATGCTGCGTGGGGTGAATTATATTAGCGTTAGTTATAAAGGAATTAAGCCTAATATACATAACTTTTTCTAAGAATTTTGCAAAAATTGGTAGTACTGATATAGGCCTATAATTTTCAATATTTTGTCTATTTCCTTTTTTAAAAACAGGTATGACTTTGGCAGACTTCAATTGGTCCGGTACAATCCCAATCATCAAAGAACAGTTAATGATTTCTGTGAGGGGAAGAGCAATAAGGTGTAGATACGGCAACGCCAAATAAGGATCAATATCATCTAATCCTCTTGTATGGGTTTTCTTAAAGCTGGTACCAATGCTAATTATCTCATCAGGGGAGGTTAAAGTTAGTCCCATAGATGACAATTTAGGTGCGGGTCAATGTTCCCTCTAAGCTGCGCGCGTGCGCGCGCGCGCACGGCATTTCAAACTAGCGCGCACAACATTTTCCTCCTAGCGCACAAATTTTTAATTTTTATTTTCAATGCTAAATTTTGCCCATTGTTCCAGCTGATGACATATTTAGCCTACGATGTTCAAAATGCCAAACAAGGCTTGTGTTAAGAAATGTCTTCCCGTGTAGATCTCGGCCTCTCTGCAGTGTATAGAACGGACGCTTCATGATAGGACCTAATTGATACAGACGGCAACAGGTGTATTAGTATGTGTGGGGTCTGTCTAAGTCAGCCGATGTGTCAGAGTAGTGGACCCACAGAAGAAGCCATACTCAGTTGTACACACCAATATGCAGCCAGGCATGATTCGGAAGCTTACAACAGCTGCATGCCTTCTACGGCAGATCACTCATCTCTGACCCATGACCGAGGGTGTTCGAAATAATACCTGCCTTGTTCGTCTCTCTTTCGCTGTCTCATTCGCTCTCTCTGGTTTCTCTCACTCTATCTCTGTAGCAGTCTGTCTCTGTCTCTCTCTACAAAGCCATATGACCTGTACACACTACATATGACTGCAGATTTCCAGAAGATGAAATACTCAAATGGAAAGTGAGCTATGCCTGTTGGCAGACACACAGAGTTATGATTTTGGGCAAACCGAGATTGCTAGATTAGCAGTGAAATACTGTAAACTACTTGACAAAACTGGCGACGAATACGAGAAGCAGGCTTGCAAGCAGTAGGCCTATCGTGACTTTAAATACATTGCAATCGAAAACTTTAAGGTAGGAATTTTCAAGATATTTGCCGATTCATCTAGCATGCAGTGTGAACGTGGCTTCAGCCTTATGAATGCAAAGAAGACAAAATGCATAATGGACTTCAGTTTGACCGCCTAGACTGTGTAGGCCCTAATCAGAATTAAGATCTTTATTCTGGTCAAACAAATTGACCTGGATCATGTGTAGGCTATGCTCTTTAGCAATCTCACAAAGACAGACGCGAGAAAATCTAAGCTTAATTTTGGGGCCTCTTTAT
>OY744609.1:25737857-25807857 GCA_963556255.1 Allolobophora icterica | reverse complement strand
TGCCAACTTCATCAGCAGTATCACACGTTATGGCATTATTATTATACAATACAATACAACTGCCTTTGATATAGCCCTTCTTCCTAAGGTGGCCCCAAGCTCAGAAGTGCTCACGCCTCGGCGGCGCAGAAGCAATTATATTGCAGAGCAATGGTGCGCGAGGAACTTGCTCAAGGTCCTTACACAAATAAACCACCCCGGACGGGGGTTGAACCCGTACTCTCAGCGTTACAGGTCAACCGCTCGAACCAGTCGGCCACCGTGCACCTAATCCTGATGAGATATTACGAAGACGTGGATCAGACATATCAAATGGCAGATTCTTGGCAAACTATTCAAGTATTGTGTTTAAATCAGTTAAATCACTAGACGAGCGTGATTTACCCAGTTCTGCTTGTGATATAGCATCACTTTAGGTTTTGGTTGAAAGACTTCGATAGTAGCTTTTTGTACAGGAGAACCGAGTGAGGCTACTCCTCTTAGTATAGACGTTGTTTGCTGTCTTTTTCGTGTCCGTTATAACGACCGACAGAGTTGATTGTTCTGTGAAGCGGCTGACGGTTGAAATGTTCAACTGCTGTTGTTGAAGCTGATGTGTTGTCTAGTTTTTAGTCCTGTTTCTTCTCGAAGAGGTATAATTGTAATGTATATTACTCTTCAATAATATACTTTTATCTTAACCAAAGCGAGACTCGTCTTTATTTGATTGACCTTGTAACACTGTACAGTATGCACATACATGTACATATGCATATATACATATACATATCCTTTGTCCCCTTCTATCTATTCTTTTTACTGCTGACCTGGGTCCTCTGCTAGCGGCTGTGTCTGTTCGTAGCCATTCATACGCCGATGACCTTGAGGCCTATGTCCAGCTGTTACTACCAGGCTGCTGCTGCTGCTGCTGCTGCTGCTGCTGCTGCTGCTGCTGCTGCTGCTGCTGCTGCTGCTGCAGTAGGAATGATGAGCCAGTCAACTGAGACCCTGCATGCGTGGATGTCATCGAATCGCTTACGGCTCAATTCGGCCAAGACTCGGCTAATCTGGCTTGGCACCCGTCAGCAGCTCGCAAAGATAGATTTTGGATCCCTTGCCAAAGAATACCCGCATTTTGCCTTCCTAGCTTCAGTCCGAGACTACAGTTATAAGTCACCTTAGACCAGGAGCTTACATTTGTTCAACATATTAATCTCCTCTGTCGCAGCTAAGCAGCTTACTACCAGCTGCGACAGCTCAGGGTCATATCTCGCTCCCTCTCCTAGTTCAGCATCTACACTTGTCCATGTTTTTGTGGTCTCCCGCCTCCGTTATTGTAGCGCCCAGGGGCGTAACTTTAGTCTAAAAAGTGGGGGGTACCAATACTTTGGTCTAAAAAGTGGGGGGGGGTACCAATTTCTTCTCCACTTTGGCTTTTAGCATGGTGGCCATTTTGAACATATTCCCTGTCAGTATTCTCATTAGTTTTGGCTCTCGGTTTACATGTGTATCTAAGTAGGCCTAGGCCTACTTTCGCACTTTGGCGGAAAATGCATTCTCTGGGAAGGCACAATAGGGGCCTAACAAAATATTGATTGACATTGTTTAAAAAGTGGGGGTACAGTACCCCCCAGTCCAAAAAGTGGGGGTACGGGTACCCCTCGTACCCCCCACAAATTACGCCTATGGTAGCGCCATATAATGATGGGCCCCAACCTGCCGATTGAGGTGCCTAAATCAGTTCCTGCACACGGCTGCCCGGCTGGTGGGTCGCACCCCCAAGTTTGGCCGGGTCTCAATTGCACTTAGTTGAGCGTATTGAGTCTCTATCTAAGTCTCTCCATTCCTGGATGTCCTCAAATCGTCTCTGTCTTAATGCCTCCAAAACCCAGTTCATTTGGTTTGGCTCCCCTCAACAGTTGCTTAAGATTGATTTCGCCCTCCTCTTGGAAATCTTCCCTCACTACTCCTTTTCATCAAGTGTACGTGACCTAGGTGTTACGCTTGATAGCTCTCTCTCCTTCAAAGATCACATCTCTAACCTCACACGTGTTTCCTACTTCCACTTAAGGCGTCTCAGGGCTGTTCGACGATCTGTCTCTTCCTCTGTTTTCACAACGCTGTTCCATGCTTTCATTTGCTCCCGAATTGACTACTGCAATTCGCTTCTAATCGGTCTTCCTAAGGTCCGTCTCATGCCTCTGCAGTCAGTCCTAAATGCAGCTGCGAGATTAATTGCCCGTCTGCCACGCTACTCACGCATTTCATCCTTCATGTTTGAGAAACTGCACTGGCTTCCTCTCTCTGCACGTATTAAGTTCAAAATCCTTATTCTGGTGTCAAAGACACAGCGGGGTCTCGCCCCCAAATATTTAATTGATGTAATTCACCGGCCTCTTTCTGTCTCTTCGCATCGTCCACTTCGCTCCTCAAACAGATTTGATCTCTCAGTTCCTCATACTAGAACAGCTATGGCTCAGTCCCGATCTTTTGCCTCAATTGGTCCCTCTCTCTGGAATACACTGTCTCCTTCTACTCGCTCTCAAATTTTAATTAGTAACCCCTCATCTTCTTTTGCTTTCCTCAAGACTTATTTCTTTTCTCTCGGCCTTGCGCACTGGGAGCGCCTCTGAACGGTTCACCCTACTAGAGGCGCTTTATAAATGTTTAAATACAATACAATACAATACATGCGGGAGGTGCTCCAATGGCTCCATTACCCGCAGCGCATTGCTTATCGGGTCTCTGCTTTGGTTCGGCGGTGCCTTGAGGGTTTGGCTCTCCTTTACCTCCGGGAACTTTGCTGCTCCACTGTGGCTGTTCAGCGTCGTGGTTCACTTCGCTCTGCAGCGCAGGCTGAGCTCATTGTCCCCGCGCACGGAATGCTGTCATGCATATAATTATTAGAAATTTGTACTTACATAGAGTCTTGTAGAATCTCCAGTCTTTTATTAATACGCAAATGCACGCATGCAGACGTTTGCATATATTATATTCATATCGACTTGGAAATTTATACAGCGCTTTTTCAGTACCTTTCAAACTAGGTGATATAATACTATACGAAATGAAGATTTAAAGCAAGCTTGCAATGTCACTTCTGCTGCTGTGTCTGAACTTTTCATTTAGTTCGGAATCTCTCTCTAGAATCAAACCCCGACGCATGCACGGGTAAAAGATCAAGATTCCTAACCTTTTCCGCCATTGTTTTACTTCCAGGTGGAGAGCCGGAACACCACTGCAAACTGTGGGAGAACGAAACGCTCAACGACTCCATTCCGCTGGTACTTGGAAAGGGCAAAAGGTGGCGCTACTCGCAGTGCACCCGTTTCGTCAATTCGTCGCTTGGCAACACAACGATGCCATGTGAGAACGGATGGACGTACGACAGACAGGAGTTCGAAGAGACCATCGTCACCGAAGTATGGAGGACGATTTTGTAGCGCCAGTAGTTTATTTCCATTCATCAAATGCATGGTGTGTTTTGTTTGTTTTTTAGAAAGTCTCTTTCAGTCAACATATGCTATTATTATCAAGTCTGCTGTAATTGGCTCAAAGTACAATCTGATACAATCTAATCTGTTCTAATCTACCTTCATCTACTCAAATCAAATCTAATTTAATCTTGTAGAGTTCGTCTAATAAAGTCCGAAAGCGGTGCATGACGTGAGACGTAGGCCTATATATGGTGCTATGGTATTGCATTGTAAATTGCATTTGGTATGTTTTATTATATTAAATTCAGTGCTTCTTTCTAGAAGAAAAGGTTCCGGAACTGAACAATTATGAAACTGCTAAAATAACGAGAAAAACGGTATTGGGGGTTGGGAAGGGTCTCAATAAACACTGAAAACAGTTCACAACACTAACATTAAATTAAAATAATTAAATTATTGTTTTTATTATTAAAATAAATAAATTATTTTTTAATAGCTGAAAGGTATTAGAAAGGTCGATAGCTCATTCATCCGGCTCATCGAGAAAATTAACTTACATATAGTCTAGAACTCGTCTTTCACACGCACGCGGTTAACCCCCAGGTGTCACTAGTTCACATGTCCTACGTTGATAACGACGACGATGAGAACAAAGCAATAACTACTACTACAATGCTGATGAAGATTATGATGAAGACTACCAGATTCAGATGATGACGACGATGATAATGATTTCGACAATGATGACAATTATGCTGCTATTGGTGATGATGACGATGGCTTGATGATGTTGATGAAGATCTTGCTGATGATGATGATGATGATGATGATGATGATGATGATGATGATGATGATGATGATGATGATGATGATGATGATGATGATGACAACGATGATACTATGGTGCATTAAAAGTTTGGAATCACTTGCCGATTTTTGCATTTCTTTAATGCATTAGTATTCACGTAAAATGAACATTTTCTTACTGCTTGGTTACAATTTTGTAACTTTCTTTCTTTGAATTAACATGACATAATTTTCAGGTTCCGACAATTCGTTATTGTTTATAATGAGCGCTCTCTAAATCTCCAAACTGACGATGATACTAAGAAAATGAGTTTAGGAACGTCTTATGACAACATAGGTCTTTGACGTCTTCCGTCTGTTGTTGAGTCTGTGGTGGATGTCTTTGTACTCTTTCTTTAATTTTCAGACCGAGGAGTCTGGCCTGGATCTTTCGAGCTGTCAGTTTCGCACCCGCAGGCGGGTTCTTTGGTCGCACCGATGCCTTTGATTCCAGTTATCTACAGCAATAATATATTTGTTTGCATTAGGTTTTTAAATAGAAGTTTTTGGTTTTTTGTATTTTGTTAATTTTTTCAAATATTTTGGGGGATTTTTTAAAATGCACATCTAAATTCGTATTTACACTATGTTACACAAGAGGCTATCTCTAATGTCGTGTTAAGAAACATTTCTTTGTGTCCATAACTGTTTACATTTATGCTATATTGCCAAAGCAATACATATGATGAAATTCATGATCCTACTGTTTTGGTCGAAAAAGAGGAAACTCTCTTCTCCTAAAGAATCTTACTATCGTTGATCTCACCTATGATTCTAACCACCTCCGTCTACAGACCTCTGATCTGGAGGTTATTTTTTGTGGTGCAGCCATCTCCGACGAGATTATCCCCATTAGCCCGCGTTTATATGTAGTCGTTTCACGCGCGCGAACTGGCTCCTCTAATTAGTTTACAAAAGAAGCCCTATGACTGGTCAGTTTAACGAGCAGTGATTGCTTAACTCCACTGAATTTTGAAGTACAAACCGTCATTTCTAGGGTAAAGTTCATGTACATATGTTCTTACTATGATCAACGTGAAATTAGTCATCCATCTGCAGATGTTGATTATCAAAACCTGTAGCACTACATAGAATTAACTGCATTGGCTCTAAGGCTGAATAAAGATAAGAGCCCTGAAAATTGAAGAAACGTAAATTTTTTGGTGATTCAAAACTTTTCTACACCGCTGCATGATGATGATGCGTATATGTACCTGGTCTTTGATACAGCATATTTTAGGGACCCTTTAAAAAGCGCTAAAATGCTGATGATGACGATGACAATGATGATGTTTTCGTCGTTGTTGTGTTAGTGGAACCTCGTCTGCGACAAGAACTATCTGGTCGAGACATCTCAGTCGGTTTTCAGTGCCGGTGTGATGGTCGGAGCGTTCGTGTTCACGATGCTCGCTGATCGACTTGGCAGGAAGCCAGTGCTAATCTTCTGTGAGATAACGGGGATCGTACTTGGATTGGGCACCGCCTACTCCGGAAACTACGTCACGTTCGTCGTTTTACGGTTCTTCCAGGGCGCCATGAGAGAGGCAGGTGATTCGTGATTGATGGGTTGCTAAGATGACATTAGCATCCTAATAACAACACACAGTATGTCTATGAGAATGGCAAAAGGCATTATAGAAGTTACAGAAATTGACTGCATGATAATGTAGGTTAAAGGTAGAAGTAGACCACAGACTTCTTAATAGGAGACGAGACATATCAGCCTCTTAGTCTTTTGTAATTTGTCTAGGTTATGTGCATTTATTAATCTATTCTTGTAATCAAGCGGAGTGTCTGTCTTCTTCTCTCATGGCTAGTTTCCCTTGTCTTATATATTTCTGCCATGGGACACATGAGCTTTATTGATTTATCTATTGATTTGTTTAGTCAATTTATCCACTAGCCGACTGCTTGATAGCTTTATTGGTTGATCGATTATATCAGTAATCGATCTGTTGATTAGTTATTTAATTAAATTAAATTAATCGATTTGTTGATTTACTGAGTGATCGATTGATTTATCGATTAAGTAATTTGTCGATCGAATCACTAATGAATCTGTTAATTAATTAATTAATTTAATTAACTTAATCGATTTGTTAGTGATCGATTTATTTATCGACTAATTGACCGATTGGTTGAATAGGGCGCTGGGTTGGTGGGCATCGTGATGGCGTGTGAGTTGTTTCCAGCCATTCATCGAACGTTCGCTGGTGTCGCTCTGGAACTGTTCTGGGCGACTGCCTGGATGGCCCTCGCTCTGATAGCCTACCTCGTTCGCCACTGGAGGTACCTCCAGCTGGCAGTTACCCTGCCACCCATCTGGTCTATCTCCCTCATCTGGTAAGTCAAAGGACTATCGGGAAAGCCTCGTATGACTCAAGAACAATTATTTTACACAAGTTTACATTAGTTTACCTTACCTTCTAATCCTCACCTTAACTTATATTAACTTAGCATAATTTATGATACCGACACAAGTCAAATCTCGCCGGACCATGCATCTTTTCTACTTATCTAACCTAGCCTTACCTCAAACGAACCTTACCTTTCCTTTTCTTACTAATACTTCCGATACTACTATGATTATGATGATGATTATTTATGTGAATATTGTTACGATTATTATTATTATTATTATTATTATTATTATTATTATTATTATTATTATTATTATTATTATTATTATTATTTTAAAAGCATCGATATTGTTTGGAATGGTTTATTAATGTTGAGATGGTCGCTCTTCGGCTCGGGGCAACATCGACATATTGCCCCTGCAGGCGACCTCGTTGAAGCGTTGAATTGTCACCGATAGGCGCTGACAAATGAAACTCGATTCGCGGGTATCTCCAGTGACCTCGGAAAGGCGAGGCCAATCTCGGTGACGAAGGCGAGGCCCTATCTGTTGAGGGGACCAAGGGTTTCCACGGCGACTGGGAGGAAAAGTACTTTCTATGCAGCTCTGCGTATTTGATGCGTTTCCTTGTGGCACCCAGCCGCCGCCCCTCCCGCTTCGGCCGCCTTCTCAGAGATGTATGATGCAGCCGCGGTGTCCACCATCGTCGCATCCCAGATCAAGGGATTCAAGGCTCTTCCGTTGCCCCACGGTATCACAGTCTGGCCGTCTGGTCTTTTCCCATCCGATCTGTTTAGGCGGGAGGACCGCCCTGTTAAGGGTGCGGAAGATGAGGTCGTTGACCGCTGCATGCCTGACCTGACAACCGAAGCCCAGGGAGCAAGACAGGCCGTGTGAACCTCTGGACGAGACCGGGGCGCCGCATGCTCACGTGTGCGGCTCGCAAATGGGTAGACTCAAACGCAGACCAGACGACTCTTACCACCTCGTCGCTCAACCTGAGATCGTATATGGTCAGCGGAAGGGCGTATAGCCAGTGAGAGACGTGAGGGAACCTCGCGGAACCCAGTCTGCCCCGGTCTTAGGGTCCTGCAATGCGCCACTGACCGACGAGAAGACCTTCTGTAAGAGTGGCCTGTCCCATTGTGAGTGTTTGAAGCTGGGAGCGGGCGCTGGGTCCGGGTCCCCGACGAGTTGTCGCCAGTGTGAAAGCGCTGTAGAATAGGCCGTGTCTTCGATCTCGGATGTTGTTCCCAGATTGGAGGACTGGAGGGCATGGTGCCCGCGGCTGAAGCCAAAAAGGCGGGCAGTGCCAGCGATGAAATCCTCCTGATTCCCAGCGCACCCCCCATTTTGATCGTTAGGAAAGCCTGCGTCCACTTCACATCGGTCATCGTCACGTTCAACACCCGCTCGATCCCTATTCTCAGCAAAGCGTCGTAGTCTCTGAGGCGCGGGTGGTCGTGGCAGGTGGTGCACCTTAGTGTTTGCATAAGCCTGGGTGAGCCGAGAGAGCATCTAAGGATCAAAAGCGCGTCTTGTCTGGCGATGTGCTGGAGTCTTTCGATTGCCACTCCGAGGTCGGCCATGCTGGAGTCGAGGGCGGAGATCAGGGCCTCTGCTGAGAGGAGCGGTGCCCCCCAGGAGCGTTGCCGCTGAGGGTCGACGCGAGCGAAGTGACCCATGGAGCTCCTGGCGCTGCCGGCTTGATCGGCGGTAATTATTTTGTACTTTGCGTTCATTGCGTGGCCGAGGCTCGAGCACTCCTCAATCAGCTCCACATTCGCCTCGACCATCCAGGGGTTGCCTCCCAGAGTGAGATCATCGAGATTCCCGAAAGCCAAAGGCGACAGCAGTTGGGTAAAAATTGGTTGGAGTGGGAGACAGAAAAGCAGGGGACGCAGCAGGGCGACGTCGCCCTGCTGTGGGCCATCCTGTGACTGTATAGTAAAATTGCCGAATTGCAGCGTCGTCGCCTCTGCATAAGCGCAGGCACATTTGGAAACCAATCTGCGCCATATATATCCTATTGCTATAGGTCTGAGGCCACCGGAGCTCTTTCGTTGAGCGAAAATGTGCCGCCGAACAAGATGGGGTGCAGCTCCGGAGGACAGATACCCGCGAGCAGAAGGTTGATGAGCGCCGTCGTCGCCCTGAGAAGCTCGTGTCCTGTGTCCGGGTCGCCAACCAACTCCCCGACATGCTGAGGGCGGAGACCATCCGGGCCGCCAGAGGAGCCCACGGGAAAGGAGCGAATCCTGGCGCGTACCTCTTCCTCGGTGTTCTGCAAGGGTGATGTTGTCTACGGGCGGGGATGGCTGATCCCCGCCCGGCGGGGAGCCGGATATTTTTGGCGCAGTAGTTTTAGGGTCCCCTCGTCTATCGGTGCCGGGGTCTCGTCCGAGCAGAGGATGCGGGCGGCCGCACTAATGTTTCGGTCCTCGACCTTAGCGGCTATCGCAGCCGCCCTCGTCCGATCCCCTCACGGACCGCGCCTCCCCTTTCTATCGGTCGAAGCCGTCCTCGGTAAGAAGAGCGTTGCTGCCATGTCAAGCCATCTGTCGTGAACGTCGGCCACTCATTTCCTGATCCGGAGCGTGAGGCTACGTCGCCGTCCCTCCTCTTAGGCACCTCCAGGATTCCAGCCCCGAAAGTGAGAAGTCGTCGCCACCCCCCCCCCCATATCCAGGGGGCCCGGAGAATAGACTCCATGATGTCCGTTAAAAGATGGCCCACCACCGATGGAGCGCCCTTCGGGATGTGTCTGAGCAACCCCTCGGAAGATTGGGGTGTTGCATTGGGGTGTTGCGCTGACTCGGGTCCGAGGACGGTCGGGTGTCAGGCGCACTAGTTGGGCCATCCGTGGTAGGCCCAGCATAGACGCGGGCAGCATCAGAGGTCGATCCAAAAAGCCTCGCGGGACCAATGGATGGGCCATCCCCGCCCTGTCCGTCGGGGCCCCGCAACGACCGGGCATCCGACAGCGGTGGTTGACGCGAGCTCGGACATGGGTTGGTCCTGGGACCATGCAGGTGGACTCTTCCGTCTTTGATGTGGAGTTGTCTGGTTGAGTGACAAACGCTGCAGGTGCCTTGGGCCTTCCTTCATTTGTGAGCCCATTAAGTGAGATGGCGAATCCGAGGCCTCTGTCATAATGGGGGAGTCGTTCAGCAAGCCCCGTCGGGCGCTCCACCGCAAACGTTATATCGAGTGCGTTTCCGCCTGTGCGCATGCGCGAATCAGTATCGTCCGAGTGCAATCCCTCGACCACTGCCAGCTCGATCCTGATGCAAACGTTCGAGAGAGGCAAGAAACTAACTGACCTGAAGTTCAGAAGCCGGTTCCGTGGCTGAAAAACGCTGAGAGAAAACGACGTAAATCATGGAAAGCGTCAAGGCTGAGATGGTGGGCGTTCCCCTTGTGCGCATGCGCGAGTTGAATTCACATTTGTGTATTCCGACGATCACAACAAACTCGATTTAAATAAGAAAAAACGAGAACCGTAAAGGCCAGTTAAACCGAAGTAAAGGAACTGGCTCGTGTTAAGAAAATCCTGATAGAAACGAAGCAAAGCGTAGAACGTGATGAAACACTTGAAAACACGAAAACCGCGAGGCCTAAATTTTGATGCCTCCTGGTCGAGGCCCTCTAGCGAATTATTATTATTATTATTATTATTATTTTTATGCCCCAAGGTACATATGATCCCTCGGGGGCTTAGATATTAATTTGTTGGTATGTTATTCCTAGGAAATCGGGCCTCGTCCTCCGCTGATTATTATTATTATTATTATTATTATTATTATTATTATTATTATTTTTTTTATTTTTTATTATAAACTTTTTTATTTGTACATTTGTTTATCAAACAAAACAAAACATCACTCGACAAGTTCTGGTCGCATGAAAGTTCCTATGAAGGCAACAGCATTGAAGCGTTGTATGGTGATTGACAACCGCTGGAGTAGATAGCAAGTCTCCCTAGGGTCTGCGGTGGTTAAAGCTAAGTATCTCCCCAAGTCTTTTATAAGGGCCATTCCGTCGTCATTGATAGGGCCTAAGGTCTCGAAAGC
Organism: Allolobophora icterica; assembly: GCA_963556255.1. Lineage (NCBI taxonomy): Eukaryota > Metazoa > Annelida > Clitellata > Crassiclitellata > Lumbricidae > Allolobophora > Allolobophora icterica. The sequence continues at coordinate 25,797,163 of OY744609.1, read as the reverse complement.
CAGAGGGACAAAAAAGTGGTCTGCGCGGATCTGGCTGTACTTGTTGTTCTTTCTCGTGGCCGCTAGTTCCGCTGCTGCTCCTGATGTCGCGGACGTTGCATGTAGGTAAGAGGGCGCCACAGTGTCAGTTACGGTGACGTCCCATACAAGACTTCGGCCTCTGCGCCATGGTATCAGCGTAAGTCCGTCCGGTCGTCTCCCGTCCGTCCTCGACAGTCCAGGTGGTTCCTTGATATTAGGGACGCCCGCTCGTGATAGGCCTCGGCTTATCAAATCATTCAAAGCTGCATGTCTGGCGATTCTGCCAGGTCCTAGGTTGCATGACATCCCGTGCGACCCGTCCGCCGTCACCATTGCTCCACAGGGGCATGCGTGCGGTTCGCATATATTCGTCCCCAGTCTGAGGCCTACTGCAATTCTTACCGCCTCGTCATCCAATCGCAGCCCGCATGATGACATCGGTAGTGCGAACAGCCAGTCGCTGGCGTGTGGTGCTGAGGTTGCTTTGAATCTTGCTTGGTGGTAAGCGTCGACCAGAGAGGCGTCCAATGAGTCCACCACTCTCTTCACGAGAGGACCATCCCAATATGATTGTCTGTATGCTGCGTAATTATCTGAATGTGTGATTTGACTTTCGGCGTTCCATCGCTGTAGCAACGTTTCAAAGCGCGCGTCGGTGATGGATTGGTCGTAACCTAACATGGAGGACTGAAGGACGTGGGTGCCTGCAGCGGAAGCCAAGAAGGCAGGAAGCGCAAGCGAAGCGACCCGACGTATGCCCAGTCCTCCCGTCTTGACCGGTAAGGACGCTTGAAGCCATTGCATATCGGTAAGGTTAAGGTTGAGGATTGAGCACAAACCTTCCCTCTGTATTTCGTCATATTTGTCTAGTAGAGCATGTCCGCTGCAGGGGTGGGATCTTAGGGTGTGTAGTAGCTTTTGTGAACACAGTGAGCTTCTGAGGAGGACTAAGGCATTAGGTTATTATTATTATTATTATTATTATTATTATTATTATTATAATTATTATTATTATTATTATTATTATTATTATTATTATTATTATTATTATTATTATTATTATTATTATTATTATTATTATTATTATTATTATTATTATTATTATTATGGTTTCTAATGTAATCTAGGCCATATAGGGCCTACTCAATATTTGCTTACGTGTTATCTGTTTGCTATGTTAATCATTGCTTGTAATTATTTCAGGCTTCTTCCGGAATCCGTGCCATGGCTTGCGGCCAACAACCGTATCGCGGAGGCTGAGAACATCCTTCGAAAGGCAGCGAAGCATGGCAGAGTCCAGCTTCCTGACCCAATACTACAAAACCCCCGTGAGACGACGGTCAGTCAGTCAGACATTGTCTACCCATTCGATCCGATCCGTTCCAAATCGATCTGAGTTGGTCAATTAGTTAATAAGGAGCAATCGATTGATGCCCGTGGCATTAAATTATGGCGCTATAGAAGTCATTAGGTTAAACCAATTCAGACTTGATTAGATTAACTTAAGTTACGTCTGATCCGATCCGTTTTGACATCTTGAAGCTCCTATCGATTGACGAGTTTGCAGTATGATGGGAAGCTATAGAAGTCATTGGAGTTGGCTGGATTTGACTGGATTAGACTGGATTAGACTGGATTAGACTGGATTAGACTGGATTTGACTGGATTTGACTGGATTAGACTGGATTAGACTGGATTTGACTGGATTAGGCTGGATTATACTGGATTAGACTGGATTAGACTGGATTAGACTGGATTAGACTGGATTAGGCTGGATTAGACTGGATTTGACTGGATTAGGCTGGATTAGGCTGGATTAGACTGGATTAGACTGGATTAGAATGGATTTGACTGGATTAGACTGGATTAGACTGGATTAGACTGGATTTGACTGGATTAGGCTGGATTAGGCTCGATTTGACTGGATTAGACTGGATTAGACTGGATTAGGCTGGATTAGACTGGATTTGACTGGATTAGGCTGGATTATACTGGATTAGACTGGATTAGACTGGATTTGACTGGATTAGACTGGATTAGACTGGATTAGACTGGATTAGACTGGATTAGACTGGATTTGACTGGATTAGACTGGATTAGACTGGATTAGACTGGATTAGGCTGGATTAGACTGGATTAGACTGGATTTGACTGGATTAGGCTGGATTAGACTGGATTAGACTGGATTAGACTGGATTAGACTGGATTTGACTGGATTAGACTGGATTAGACTGGATTAGACTGGATTTGACTGGATTTGACTGGATTAGACTGGATTAGACTGGATTAGACTGGATTAGACTGGATTTGACTGGATTAGACTGGATTAGACTGGATTAGACTGGATTAGGCTGGATTAGACTGGATTAGACTGGATTTGACTGGATTAGACTGGATTAGACTGGATTTGACTGGATTAGGCTGGATTAGGCTGGATTAGGCTGGATTAGACTGGATTAGGCTGGATTAGGCTGGATTAGACTGGATTAGACTGGATTTGACTGGATTAGACTGGATTAGACTGGATTAGACTGGATTAGGCTGGATTAGACTGGATTAGACTGGATTTGACTGGATTTGACTGGATTAGACTGGATTAGACTGGATTAGACTGGATTAGGCTGGATTAGACTGGATTAGACTGGATTTGACTGGATTTGACTGGATTAGACTGGATTAGACTGGATTAGACTTGATCAAATTCGATCTAATCAGAATTTACGAGAATAGACCCATTTCGATCTCATTCAATCTTATTGAATCAGCAAATTCTGGTCTCTCTTGCCTGATCATGGTCTTGTGATATCTTGTTTCGTAGCAACTGGAGCTTGAGATTGATAATGAGGAGCAGGACGTTAAGGAGAAGAAGCAGCTGGATGGAGAGATCGATCACCTGAACAATTCCATCGTAAACGATCAAAAAAAGAACCCGGATGGAAATGATGTAGCGCCACTTGAGCGGAAGACCCTATGTGGCGTCCTCTGTTGTCGTTGCGTGGTCACCAAGAGACCGGAAGTGGGTTCGCGAACTCAGCTGACCTGGCTGGACGTCATGAGGTCACCGACGATGGTCCTCTACACGGTCATCATGTGTTCGCTTTGGTCAGTACTTACATTCTCCACTCACTATGATGACCTAACAGAGTATGATGTAAGACAATAGCGTGCACTGGCGTTAACTTACCCAACATATTGGGGGCATTTGGTTATTTTTTCTATACTTCTTGCATTAAATGTACAGTCCATCTCAATTATTGGATGGCACGTGCCCCGTCTGCCTTCCAGAGTCTACGCCTATGATATTATTAGCGTGGCAGGCTGGATTATCTGGTGCCCGACCTCTCAATGTTACCTCTAAGCTGTGCGGGTGTGGAAGCACAAGTTTTGACGGTTGCGCGCACAATCAATTTCTGGTGGCGCACAGATTTCATGAGCATCGTGTTTTTTTTAAATTTAGATTTGCTCATTGTTGCAGCTACTGTCATATTTAATCAACTACGCCTCGAAGGCAAAAACCAGGTTTCCAGGGACCACGTCGCGAAACCACGCGGCATGTTAGCCAGGATAGGTTACGAAGGGCATCCCTGAAGTATAATCACATTCATGTACTGAAAATAATGGATACTGCCTATTGAGATGGCGATCAGTTTTCGCCAGTGACACTGTGAGCCAGAGTCCAAACAGGCGACTGTTTTAACTCTGGATTCTTGTTGGTCTGATGAGGTGATTCAGGTATAAGCCCAAATCGGTGAGTGGTGACTCGGTATTGCTCTATCGATGGATACGATTAGGCCTATCATACAATGAGGAAGAACTCGTGTAGCCTAGATGTACGCAATTTTATGATCGATGCTACAAAATGCGTTGACTTTAACGGCTCCGACCTGGACCCCATTGAGGGAGCCTACGCGCTATCTGGACAGACCCAAAGTCATTAGGGGCTTCGCGCCTTCTCCACTCAATGCCCAGACCCCGTCATTTTCATCCAGATGAAATGAATGAGAACCTTCGCCACCCCTGCCTCTTTGAATGGGTGCCGCACCATTTAAGGTCCACGTGTACGGTCCCCATGATAGCACGAGGATTCAGATCTCTGAAAGAAGCCACATCATCGGCCTGCGAACTGGCATCGTCAGGCCCTGCAGTGGCGCCTTGATATACGCCTAACCAATGTAACCAATGTAACTATCCAGCCTAGCAATGTAATGTGTAATCTATTCCATTTTGTCTGTACAGTTCCATTTCATTCTAATTTATTCTGTTATGATCTCTTTAAATCTGATCTACTCCAATCTACTTTAGTGTAGACCAGATTGATCTAATGATGTGATCTAGTCGTCTTATCTAGACTAGCTTAGACCAGACATGATCTCATCTAACCAACTCTTGTCAGAATCGCCGGTTTATTGCACAAAACAAGTATTACAGTTACAGTCGTGAATCAGCAAGTTCTGCGCAATAGGAGCCAAGAAAAGCTAATGGCTTATACTAACCTTGACCCCTCCCTCTTTCCTGACTATCACTTATACATGTGTTTATTACTTAATTAGTACTTGAGTTATAGTAGTAATAAGATACTAGTAATAGCAGTAACAACACCACAGCAGCAATAATACCGAATGATTTTAGAATCAAATGCAACTGTACAGGACAGAATAAAATAGATCACACATTACATGGCTAGGCTGGATACTTACATTGGTTACATTGGTTAGGCGTACGTCAATGCGCTTCTGCAGCAATAATGCAAATGATAACAACAAATGAGTTAAATGATCAATAAATCGTTTTGTCGATCCCTGTCAATAATAATGGTGATGATGATAATGATGACCATCATAATCATTATTATTATTATTATCATCATCATCATCATCATCATCATCATCATCATCATCATCATCATCATCATCATCATCAGCTTTATCTTCATCGTCATCATAGGTTCGCCAGTGGACTCGTCTACTACGGTCTGTCGCTGAGTACTTCGACTTTGGCCGGTGATAAGTACGTCAACTTCTTCCTGAGTGGTGCAGTCGAAGTTCCGGCCTATGTACTGACCATCATCATTCTCAAAAGGTACGTCATGATGATGAAGATGTCGACAGCCATGAATGATGAAATCAACTAATACAATGATGACGACGACTACGGCCAATGCGACGATGTAGGTATATTTCTAACTGGAGGAAGGATTATAATGACGACGACGATGATGACGAAACTTATGATGACAACAGGTTTGAGAATAATTACAGAAACAACAACAAAATGATAATGATTGACAATGGCTGTAATAATAATTAATTATAATAAGTATAAAATACATGATGACGATTTTGATGTTGGTTTTGATGACTGTGATGACGATGATGATAACGACGATGACTATAGCCGTTGTTGTTATCGTTGTCAGGTTTGGTCGTCGATGGCCTCTCTTCCTCTTCCATTTGACAGCAGCCTTTGTTCTGTTTGTAAACATCTTTATTCCATACGAAACAGGTAAAACGATAATATTGAGAAAGTATTAAATGTCGATTGTGAATTTTTAAAGGACATCTTGTGTCTTCCATCTCCAGTCGTGGACCTTTACTTTACCCTGATCATGGGATTTTAGTGAGAGGTAGCTTAACTAACCACCAAGTAAACGAGACTGCCGACAATTATAAAGCATCGGGGAACATTTAAATAAACATTTAAACAAGTCTTGCATGAAATTAAATAACGATTATATTCGTTAAAGCATGTAATAACGCATGTGATGCAGTACATAGGCCTATCCTGTCGTTGATGCATCTTGTGCTCACCAGCGCCGTCGATATGGAACTTGCTTGACCTTACCAACGTATGACTCTCATTAGAAACCAGTTTAACAACTACCTTATGATGTCACTCGAACATACTGAAATTCTGTTTCGTTTCTCAGATATTCAAATGTGCGTTCGTTCCTCCGTCTCTCCCGCTGGCTTTAATTGTGTCTTTATAAGCCAGCCAGCCAGTCAGTCAGCCAGCCAGTCAGTCAGCCAGCCAGCCAGCCAGCCAGCCAGTCTACCTTTTTTTCTTTCAAGCGGTCTTACTATCATTACTATCTATCTGCAGCTTGAATGTCCGTCACGTGACGCTATAATAGGTCTAAACTATATTAGATTTTTCCTCATGTTACAGCGTATTACTGGGCAACATCAAGATATAGGAGGTTACACTGTTTTTACTACAACTTGCTACGCTGCATTAATATTAAACTATATTATATATATTATATAATACCCCGTATTACGCTGCGTTACGTCATGCTACCCTGTATTACACTGTGTGGCGCTATGTTGCCTCATGCGCCTTAGACTAGTTTGTCTCGAGTGGCGCTATACAAATTTGCGATTACAATTACATTTGCAATTACGTATATTAACCTACACTATTCTAGCTAGCGTTACACCCTGTTTCCATGTATAACGCCGTTTAACGGTGCGTTGCAGAGGGAGGAGTGGAGTTGACTCCGTTGATTGTTACGTTGACGATGATTGGAAAGTTCTCGATGACAGCCGCCTTTGGAACAGTCGTGCTCTACGCTCCAGAAATCTACCCCACGAATCTAAGGTACTATGATTCCATCTACAGTTTACACTACAATTTCACTTAGGCTATGGTACCAGGTACCAGCGTCTAATTTAGACTCTACTAGGTTTCCAGCGTCTGATGTACAGTTATGAAGTGTGCTATAGTCTAGTGGTTATCCTAGTGGACTGTAAAATGAGAAATCGGGGTTCAAATCCCAACTATGCAGGGTAGATAAGTGTTGCGAGATTTCAACTCAACTTGCGCTCTCTAGCAACTCAGCTATAATGTAAGTGGAAGTTCAGGCGTCGAGGGAGAGGACTGGCCTACCGCCCTCAAATACCGAGGTCAAGAAAATGAATCACTAACACCTCATAACCATGGTTATATATAATTTATGGCTCTCTGGTTAGGTTAATGGACTGTTCTTCGTCTTCTTCTGTATCTTTTAAGAGTAGTCAAAGGAGAAATGGTGATGCGCTAACTAGACCTAGTAATAATAGTTCGAGGACAATTTCGACTATTCTTTCTAAACACTGTTTATAGGAGCGATTATCGTACATTGAATGAAAAGATTTTCTTATAGGTCTAACGGCATGGTGTCATCATCATCATTAGTTCCTGACGCCAACCGTTTGACGGCGATGGGGACTGATAAATGATGTGCAGCGTCCTCGATCATTTTTCAAGTCTATTGCCACCTTAGTTGTAGTCCAACTGTCCAAGTGATGTTATATCTTCATTTATATTATCTATCCAGCGCAGAGGCGCGTTTACAGAAAGCGGGGCCCTAGGCGCAAACATTTTGGGGGGCCCTTCTGAACCTGTAGACTGGTGTTAAACTTAGGCCTACATGTGCAAAAAACCATGAAGTTGAACTCGAAGCCGTTTTTGCGAATGTTATTGACTTGTAATTACAATTAGTTATAGAAACTATTTTCAAGGAATGTGAAGTTATTTGATTTAATGATTTTAGTAAACAACGCAATAATATTTATAATTGTACAGTGTACAGTACTAACAAAATGCGTCAATGCTATATTATATAATGTAAAAAATGCTTTAAAAAATCTTTGAAATTTAATCACAGAATTGGTGTTACTTTTTTAACAACTAGTCTGTCTAGTCATAAACAAAGTAACAGAAACAGAAGAGAAGGTTTAAATTGCAAAAACATGCGAATGCAGAATTCCAAAAATTCTATTCACCGCCTTCGGCAGGGCTCTCTCTCTCTCTCTCTCTGCATTTGAGCGTAGCAAAATTATCAATTTGTTGGTCAAAGTTTCAGCAGATTCGATGCAGAGCAAAGCTAAATTACCTAGCCGATCTTAATCAGTGGAACTTCTGATATAGTTTTTCACTCTTTTAAGTACAGAAAACGACCGTTCTCCAGAAGTAGCCTATTAGCCTACTTATTGGTATCGTAAGGTAAATACGCAAAATTGTTTCCACATTTGGAAATGTGGATTGTAGACCACGTAACACAAGCTGATACATATCAATGGGATTTGTGATGTTTTCATTTTAACATTTTAACAATATTAATGAAAGTTTCAATTACTTTTAAAAACTAAAAGTTACGGAATAATCAGACTTAAACATTCAACATTAAACTGCAGCTGCAGAGTGCAGACGGCCGTTGCTGCTTGTTGCTAACAAGTTTGATGTTATTTTGCGCAAAATCATAATGAATTATTAGCCCAAATGAACAAAACAATTATAAATTACAATAATATATTTTAATATGAATGCTAAACTGTAAAAAATAGTAAATAGGTTATATTTTAAAAAAAGTCAAAATTCACATGTTATTTTCATAATTGAAAAAAATATTTTCCTTCTTTTGGGGGCCCCCTAGATTTGGGGGCCCTAGGCGCGCGCCTAGTGCGCCTACAGGTAAACGCGCCTCTGATCCAGCGTAGTCTTGGTCTGCCTTTGTATCTTTTTCCTTCGAATCTTGCATGTACTAGTGCACTGCGAGGGATCCCGTCAACTGGCATTCTCTCTACATGTCCAAACCATCGGAGTTGTTTTGATACCTAATGATTATTGTCTTGTGTCATTGTTTCTTATTGTCTGCAGTCTTGAAATCCCTGCGATCTTCCACACCCAGCTTATTTCTGCTGCAGGAATTTTTCTCACATCTTGTTTTCGCATTGTCCAACATTCCTACCCATATAGATCAATATGCGCTATAGCATTTCTCACATATAAGTGTATCTATACATTTTCAATACACTATTGGCGATCATATGATTCCATATTCCAGAATCATCTCCGCCTATATATTTATTCCCATGACAAAGCAAGTGACACATACGTTACATCTGGGGGCGTGGTGGCTCAGTGGTAAGTTCGGCGCCTTGTGACCTGAGGGTTGCAGGTTCGAATCCCACTCTATAGCCGCTGCGTATACGGACCTTGGGCAAGTCCTTCACTCGCGATTGCTCGTGGCGCTTCGGCGTGAAAACTCCGACACAGTATACCAATGCTGTAGTCAGGAGCGCCTCTGAGGAGTAGTATATACTGGAGGAGGCGCTATAGAAATATCCGAAATAAATAAAAAATCTGACGATGAACTTCTCACAGCTGTTGTACAAATCATTTTATTATTCTAATTATATGTAAATTATATTTCTATTTATTTAATTTGATTCTTTAAAAGACTTTGATTATTTTGTACTCTTGCACGACCTAATTGATTAGCTGAATAAGATGGACTCGTTTTATAACTAATAGGGTCTATACATTTTAAATATATTTATATCTAAATTATATTTTATCAATTATATTTAATTTATTTTATTTTATTAATTATATTCTAAATATATTATCAGTTGTATTCTTGTGTCGTCAATTTGTGCAGCCTATTTTATTACTCTGTTTTGGATAGCTGAATATGATGGACCATTTTATTTATAAAATTTATTATTTTAATACATTTTAATGCATTTTATTACATTTTTATACATATATAATAAAAAGTTGTGTATATTGCTAGAGAACCAGCGTCTGATTTATCTAGTGCTAGGGTAACGGGTCTCATAAGCACTTTAAGGTTATAACTGTACGATTACACTGACATGTGTACATGTAATTTTACATGTACGTTTTATATTACGCTACATCACAAATTCCTTACTATTATTATTATTATTTCTATTATTATTATTATTATTATTATTATTATTATTATTATTATTATTATTATTATCATTATTATTATTAAAATTTGTAATGAACGGTTATTGTCTTTGTCCGCGTGCCAGAACCACTCTGTCTGGCTCAAACTAGATCCGTTGCCAACATAGAAGGGCCCTCCCTGTGGAACGCTCTTCCTTCCCCTCGACGTGCAACAATACTTTCTCGATCTCTTCCAGCATCCCTCTCCGTTCCTAGCACCTTTTTGTTTTCTCGGGGCCTTCCAGTGGGAGCGCTACTGAATGGCCGCGGCTGTGAGGCTCTGTGTGGCGCTATACAAATCTCCAAATATGATAGGATAAGACATGATGAAAGAAAGCATACAATTACCATATTTGTCCGCCTATCTGTCTCTGTTGCTCTATCCTAAGTGTCCATCCGTGTATCTATAAATAACTGCCCGTGACACTGTGTATACATGTATGTGTCTATTTTATTTTGTTTTACTAGTGCGTCTATGTCTTCACCGGCCTGACCAATAAATAAGAAAAAAATCAGTGGATTGATGTGTGACTAATAAAGTTATTGAGTTATTGACGATAAAGTGATGACGTGATCAAGATGTGTTTTTCAGAAATTTTGGCCTCGGTGTGTCTTCCGTTTGGAGTCGAATAGGGGGAATTATTGCACCGTTTTTTGTCTACATTGTGAGTTTTAACCCCATTTACTTATACCCCATCTACCGACTGAAATATAACTGGTTCTTCTTTGTTATGGGCGGAATTTTATGACTGCGCTGCATCAGCGTAGATTACAGAAGTAATTGGTTCACAATTTCTTGATAAGTGTGGACCGTGTGGTTCATGTTTCCAGTCAAAAACATGATTGGCTCAAATTTAAAGGCGTGGTTTATGTTTGAAATTAAAGAATTGATTGGCTCACAATTTCAAAATAGGCGTGGTTTCATGCGTATGCTAAGGCACATGATTGGGTCACTTTTTCAAGATAGGCGTCGTTTCATTTGTCTATTTCATAATTCGGATTATGATTGGTTCACCACTTCAAAGGGGCGTGTATTAAAACCGTTTAACACAGATAATTGGCTAACACATTAACGATTGACGTGTCTTGCTTTGCAGAGCAAAACGAATGACTGGATTCCTAGTGCCGTGTTTGCAGTCGTCGCCTTGGTAACGGGGTCTATGGTCCTTTTTCTTCCGGAGACACTGGACAGGCCACTTCCGGAAACAATCGAGGAAATTCTGTCCTGGAAACGGGTGAAGCTGCCGCTTTGCAAGAACAGGATGGAGAAGAAGACGTTGAAGACGAATAAGTAGATGAACAGTTTAGTTCCTTAACGAACATAATCTACAAAAGAATGCTCTGACCGTCTGAGCTGTCGGTGTGATGGTCAGACGGTGAAAGGAAGAGCTGGTCACATGCCATCGTACGTTGAAAATATGAAGAGGAAATCACTAACACTTTGTAACAGTGGCTGCCGGTGGGAGTTGGCTTAAGTATCTGGTCTTCTTTTGCATTATTTCTTAGTAGCCTATTTTGACTTTGAAGTAGATTCGAAATTCGGTCGCATTCTCAATTATGAATGAGATTTTGGTTTAGACCTTGAATATGGAAAAACTTTTTTAAACTTTGGCCTGAACTATGATTGATGGAATTTCATGACCCATATATCAAATCAAAATAAATAATTTTTTATTGAAACCATATATGTACAGTCAAGGCAAGTACAATAACACTTTTAAGAAGCAGTTAGGTAACAAGGGTAGGCCAAGAAGGGATATGATCCCGCTAATAGGGACACCTATTTGCTATGAACAAGAGTTATTACTGGTCTAAACAGCGCGGTTAACGCCTTGATTTTATTAAACGTTAGTTAAGCATGCAGTCGATTTCTCCTGTCATGACTCGCGTAGTGATAACGAAAAAAAGAAGCGAAAGAAAAGATTAACCAAAATCTGATAAAGAAGGAAAACTAGGACTGGAGAACAACAACGCTTAACTAAAGACTGAACTAATGCGTAGTTTGTAATGTATAATGAATTATGAACTTGAACTATCATCAATAAGATACAATCGTAGCGTTCTTTTAAACCCTTGAAGAGTTTTTGCCTGCTGGATTGAGGGAGGAAGTACATTCCAAACGCCTGGTCCTGTGATTCTGACAGTGAATCTACGGGAGTTGGAGTGTGCGTGAATATTACGATAATTTTTTGATATCAGTTGTTATTAGTTTAATTAATACCCAATTTCTCTTATGTAATTAATTAGTTCAAGTGCAGAGACATCTTGACAACTTTCATGACAGTGTATCATCAACTGGAACGAGACCTGATTTATCAGTGTTTTACTTCCTACCTGTTCCTTATCTAATTAATGTTATTCCTGATGGATCATTCCAAACATTTAAATAATTATTTTACTTTAATCAATTAATTTCATGAATGCCCACCGAGCCCACGCCTACAATTCAGTTCTGAATTTGAGTTACGTTCAGTTTTGATCATCTGAATTTCTGTATGGTAGTCGGTTTTAACACTTGAATAGTTTTAACTTGACCTTTGTTTTGGTTTGAAGACTAAGGCGAAGTATATATATATATGGTGTCTACTTTTATATAGATGTCGTTTCGCCCTGACCTTGACCTTAGAGTGCTTTCATTAGTGACCTTCAATCTGACCTTGGGTTTAGCACTGACCTACGTAGTACATCGAATTCTTTAACAATATTCTCGAAACATCATTTGAATCGATTAAAGCTTTGAACCCAACCTTTGATTTTGATTTCACCTTCAGATTTTCATGACCTTGAACCTTAACCTAGCGTTGAATTGTAATTGCAATTGAACCCTTATATAACGCAGGTCAGAGTACATTGACCAAATGCTTTCGTCGAGTCGAATTACTCCTATTCGTCTCTCAGCTGAGGGATAGATGAAGTATTAACAAATGTGGTACCTAGTTATTCACTTTTGTTAGACGGACTGCTTGACTCGGTACTAAAACTAATCAAATTTCTTCAATGGCCTAAGGTGCCTCAACGGTTTACCATACAAAATTTTATCTGTCTTCCTATATTCGTGACCTGCTCACAATTCAACCCCAGCCTAAATTCCAACACTGTTCTTTCTCTTAGCTTTCTGTAACGACTTCGTACTTGTCGGTTCCTTTCTATATCGTATGCTAAATTTGCTTCTTAATCTGGGTTACACCAAGCATGTATTATTGTTGTTATTTGAGGATTTGTAAAGCGCAAGTTAATATAACTAAAACACCGCAAATGCGCTTACAGTAAGACTTGGGTCTTTTTTTACAGGTAAGTCGTTAATTTCTTCCTAAAGCTTTCGATAGAAAAACAACTGCGCCATTGCTCGTAGCCTATACTCAGGTAGTGCCAGTCGCGAACCTTGAAAAAGAGGAGGGTGCCGTCAACTGCCTTGCCAGCCATAAGATATCATGAAATACTGGAAACTACTGCTACATAGGGGTCCATAGAGTAGTCGTAACATCACTGGCGTGAAGTAGGTAGCGGGATCGCGTCCCGTAGCCCTCTCAAGGTCCACTCAGCCTGTCATTCGCGAGATGGCGCGTTTGAGAAAATGATATGTAGGACGTGATGGGCGCCTTGCAAGGCTGCCATATACAGTTAAATTCGACTCCTGTAATAACTTGTGATCATCCGTTCATACTGATTTGTAATCATACTGCGTAATTGTCAGTTTGAAGATATTAAACGAAGATTATTATTATTATTATTATTATTAACTTCGATGAAAGTTTCGGAAAACGGAGCTCCACGGGCAGCTCTTGAAATGTATACACCAATGCTAGTGTGCACTGTTTTAGGCTTCGTAGCCATCATTTTCGCAATTCACTCTTCAGTACTGTTTTAAAACAAAAAAACTATTGCATAATAATGCCAACAATTATATAAATAATTCAGATTTTTGCGTATACATTGTAATGAATCTAAGAATATTTTTGGCATCTTGGGGACCGTGGACCAAATCCATGTTGTTTTGTCTGCCGGTGTCCCGAGATATTCTATCCGCCCTAAAGCGTATCCCCCCGGATGGAATAAACCGGTTTAGAGTATCCGGTGGGATGAACCATTCTATCCCCCCTCGTCATACGCATCACGATAGCCTCGACGAAATTCCAGTCAAATTCACCAAAAACAAAGTAAATTGATTTCAGGTCGACGTACAAACTAAAGATACGCAATTCAAAAATTTTATGTGTGCAATAAATCCAAACAGTACGACTGAATACACCTAGAAACCGCCAAAAATGCAAACTAAACCGAATACTCCATTTCGCTAAGGGGATACGCATGTATGGGGGATACTATATTTCGTGACACCGGCAACTTGAGAAACAAGATATCGCTCACATTTTATCACTGGAAATTAATAGGTCTATATATGAGTATATATATATATAATAGATTTACATATGCATATAAACAGAAAAATATATATATATTTGTCCGTGTCCGTGTTTGTCTTCTATCCCCCATTAAGAGATATACATATCGTGAATATACAACTTTGGCCTCCAGTCTCTTCGTCTCTAAAACCTCGGTCTTGATTCTCTTCCTCTCTGAAGATCTGCAGACGCTCCTTAATCTCGTGCTCCAGTTCTTTGGAATGAACCTCGAAAGATCTCCGCCAGTTCGCTCATCCATATGCCTCCTTATCCCTTATTCACCTTATCCCAGCTCTCTCGCCTGTCAATCTCAGCCCCTCTCTCTGTCTCTCTCTGTCTGTCTCTCTGTCTGTCTCTGTCTATGTCTATGTCTCTGTCTCTGTGTCTCAGTGTCTCTGTCTCTCTGTTTCTGTGTGTCTGTCTGTGCCTGTCTGTCTTTCTCTCTCTTTCTCTCTCTCGTTCTCTCTATCTACTGAGCATGCTCGACTGGAGCGGTTCCTTGGTCGGATGGTGCGGACTGGGTTTCTTCCTGCTGATGCCCTTTCGCTGGACAGAATGGCTGACGCAGCAGACGAAACTCTGTTTAAGGCTATAATATCTAACAAGCAGCATGTTTTGCGATCGCTATGCACTGAAAGGGAGGACACAGGGCACACTTTGAGACCAAGATCGCATCCATTTGCCCTTCCTATCAAAGACAATAGGAATTTTCTAGCTCGGATAACGTATAAAAACAGCTACTGGTAGTAATAATTTTGACTTGCGTGACGTTTTAAAAAATGTGTTAATTGGCATATAATCAGAACCCAAGTGAATTGTACCTCATTGCGTTCTGTCAGTGAGAATTTATTAATAAACGAAGATATAATAATCTCTCTCTTGTAGCATTCAACCGAAGACTGAAATCCTTTTCTGCTTCTGCTCCTGTACCATTCCACTGGGAATGACCACCATCACCATTCACCAACGAGTTCCAACGTGGCATGGCCATGTTTTCTTGATTTGATATAGCGCTGGTGTTAGCTTCCTGACAGTTTTCTAGACTAGCGACACTCAACTGTGTATGCAGCTTAAGACAATATTATGAAGTTTAAAATTTTAAATAATATGTGTAATAAGCTGATGTTTAAAGCAAGGCTGGTAAAACAATTACCGGTCCGATGTATCAGAAAGTTTGAGAAGCTCTGCTCTAGACCACTCACCATCTGTATACAGATGATACCCAACTATTCTTCTAATGTGACATGTCTTCGGCTAATCCTGCGCTTAAACTTCTTGCTCTGTTTTAAGTAATAGTCATTAGTCAGTCCCAGATCGATAGTATGAGACTTCTAAATTCTTCCAAGGCCGGACTCCTTTTCCTCGATACAAGTCACACTGCAGCTTCATAAATTTGACTGGATTTAGACTGCTCAACTGGTTGACTGATTGTTGACCTACTGAATGTTCACGTCAGTCTAATTTGGGCACAATTTTGACCACATCATTTATTTTTCTTGTGCCATTTGCAAATCCGTTCAATTTCACGTATACGGGATATTCGCAGAATCAGACCCCATATACCTCAAACTGTTTTGATTTCACTAACTAATGCTCTGGTTCCCAGCCGACTTGACTAAGTACAGCCACTCATTGCCTATTGCTATAGGCCCTACTAGGAAGCGAGATTTACAGAAACTGTAAATCGTTCATATTCTGTGTATCAGAGCCGTAAGAAGCCTTCTGTGTTGCATTCGATACACTGGCTTCCCATTGAGCAAGGAATCCAAATTAAAATCTGTCTCATAGTTCGCGTAGTGCTACCTTTAAAGCAGCCGAACTGTATCTCTGCTCAATACTCCTATAATAAATACTGCACTTGATCCACGAATACTTTCTCTTTTGCTGTGTCCCACACCCGAACAGCGTTGAGCTCTCGGGCCTTCTCCATGGCTGGTCCAAAGCTCTGGACTTCATCGTCCAGTTCTGTCCATCTGACATGTCTTTCAGGTCTAAACTTAAGTCTTACCCATTTCAACTTGCTCACTCATCGTAGCCTAACATTGTCGTGATTTTCTCTGATTATATCGGATTTCGGACAGACTGCTTCAACGGATATAATAGGCCTATATATTCGTTTTTAATATCTTCAAACTGCCAATAACGCAGTATGATTACAAATCAGTATGAACGGATGATCACAAGTTACTACAGGAGTCGAATTTAATTGTATACGGCAGCCATGCAAGGCGCCCATCACGTCCTACATCTCATTTTTAACAACGCGCCATCTCGCGAATGAAATAGATGAGTGGACCTTTTTGAGAGGGTTGCGGGAAGCGATCCCGCTACCGCTTGCTCTTTACGCCAGTGATGTTACCACTAGGCCTACTCTATGGATAATAAGGATTCATTACAACAATTTTAACTTGAAGTGATCATCGAGTGATGCGTTGCATAATAATGTGACGGCGCTATATAAGTTATCGGATTCGCTGGTTTTCCTGACGCCCCTTTTACGTGGCGCTGAGAAATTTTGGAGACTTACATCTGCATTACATCTACATGCAGTGGCGTAAGCTTGTCCAAAATATTGGGGTTTGGGGCATTTGGTTATTCATTCTACACTTGTTGCATTTGCATTGGTGTACAGAAGGCTCAGATAGCCTATCATGAGATGGATGGGAACCTCTTTGCCAAGTACATTGAAGAAAAACCGATCATTGGAGTTCTGGAACAAAATATGTAGGGGAGAGTTGCCATAAATGGACCACTTAAGGGAAACCGAGGTTTACTGAATGAATGCTACCGAATTTCTAAAAGGAAATTATGCCATATGATGGGCTGATTATTCAAGTATGTTGTTAATAATCAAGGGACAGATAGTATTCATTCATTTATGAAAAATAACTAAAACAACTTGAGCTCCAATAAGTCCAATCAAGGCAACCTGTTTCCTTAAATGGACCACATGGTGTCCTTGATTGGACCAGTTGCCCTGAATGGGACATATTATTTTAAAGACGTTTTTTAACGATAATGTGCAATAAAAAAAACACTTTAAACATTTTAAAACACTAATTGTCTATAACATGCAATAAAGGCGTCTGTATCTAACTGTCAAAATACTATGAAAGTAGTAGAAATCAACTTAATATATGACTAATAATATCCACTGCCAGTAAACTAATTAGGTGTACATTGTCAGAATCACTAGTTATATATAGACTATACATAGTTAACTATAGACTACTTAATTACGACTAAATGATTAGTTAAGTCTTTTATTAATACTTAGTTACAACCATTTGAGTCTAACACTTGGTAATTAATAGGGGCCTACTTAGAGGAATTACACACAGTTTGCACAGAGGAACACATCATCATCAAGCAGTCCCCGCATTTTTTTTACTCGTTGACATCTACATATACAACTGAAAGAAAATGTTGTTCGACATAATACAAGCCAATCATGGGCGCCCGCAGGATTTTTTGCAGGGGAGGTCAGTCACGGCCGGGAGCACTGGCGGCAATCTTGTTTGACAGGTGGGGGGACACTTTTGAAATGATCTGGGGAGAAAAGAGTTTTGAACTGATCTGCTCAAAAAGAGGTCAAAGTTTTTTAATTTGATGACTTTTTTCGGTGTCTCTTCTAAATTTGGGAGAGGGGATGTATGGTGTGTGCCCGCTCACTGTTAAAGGTGGGGGTCTTGTCCCCCTCGACTTCCCGGTATCACCGCCCATGGCCGGGAGAGTTATATATAAATATGTAATATGTAAATAGCCTATGTCATTGATTTATTCAAATCAATCACCGAATGCGATAATACACTGTATTTATCTTTCAGCATTCAAAGACATGGCACTCTGTGTGCCCCTCACGTAGGCCTAATTTAAACCTTTCGCAGTGGTCTGCACTCTGCTGTACATACCGAAAAGAAAATAATTTTAGCAATACAGAAGAAATAAATTCAGCGTAGCGTACATTTCAGTGAAAATAAATTTTTGCCAATAGGCCTAATACAATCTCATTTCTGAAGCTTGGACTTTGGAAGAGTGTAGGCCCTAATTATACTCAGAGGCCCGGGAAGTGTTTAAAAGTTGTGTGAGCTAACCTCAGCCAAGTAAGCAGTATACAGACCTAAACTGGATAAAATTATCCATTATCTGATATAATCTATAGGCCTAACTATATTTTTTGTCATTATTGTCATTTTATACAACCACTGGAAAAGTGTAAACCCGGGCCCCTTGCACACCTTTCACTTCCACTTGCTGCGGCGTCCTCGGCAGGCGCATCTGAATGTATAAAAAGCACACTGTACACCCACCCACCTACAAGACACTCCAATCCTCCCACGCATGGAGCCTCCTATCTTGGTCAGTTATTCACAGTCCAACTACGCCTCTCAACCCGCTCCTCATCCGCCCTAAGACTTCGCCCTTCCGTCACCTCATCGCTAAAATTTGCAAATCGCTTTATAGCCATAGCTATTTTGCTTCTCTTGAATAAACTCTCACCAGAATTATGACAAATATCAGATCTTACCTACGAACTCACCAAAATCTTACCTCTTGTCATATCTCCATATGGCTTAATTTCAACTGCTCTTTCACAGGTCTTAACCCGCTTCCTCCTCTTCCACTTGCCTCCCTCACCGCTTCAATTCTAAACTCAATCCACCGTATACCCGTCTGACTGCCTGCCAGGCCTGCCTGACCCCTTTGCACTTTGACCCCCTGCCTATAGATTTTGTTTGACTGAGCGCCTGTGAATAATCTGGTTCCCGCGACCTATAGCTTTTGTGGGCATTGAAGTATGGCCTAATCGCTAGATTACAATTGCGATTACAAGTAAAAACTGCGAACAAAACGGATTTTTTGTGTGTGGAAGAAAGTAAAATTCCTCTGTATTATCGAGTAGGGCCTACAATGATGGGATCTCGAAATGAACTGATCTAGTCTCTCTTTCTCCTCCCAATCTGAAAGCCCATGAATATATATATATATATATATATATATATATATTACAGCTGTCTTAATAATTAGTTGTCCTGTGTCTTATCTCTATATCCAAGTCCAACCACTCTCTCTCTCTCTCCAGTCTTGTAGGGTGATATATTGCGCGTGTCACCATCCTCCGCCATGCAGAGAGGAACCCAAGCTATCCTTCTACAGCCAACACCTGTTTAATCTTTCAGACCGAGAGAGTACACGGTTACCAGTATCCATGATTCTCTGGGCAGTCGCTTTAGCTAGCTGACCTTAAGGTCAAGGCTGGCATTGGCCGGCTCTAGGTAGCTTCCATTAGGCCTACTGTGTTATTTCTATTAATTCTATAAGTCTTAGTGCATCAACTCTGGGGTTTCTCGTCAACATCCTACTGCTGTTGCTTTCAAACTCAGAGAGTAAGGTTTTCAGTATCCATGATTCTCTTGGCAGTCACATCATGATTTCCAGGGGGGTCACGCGACCCCCCTTGACCTATGCTGCGGGCGCCCATGAAGCCAATGGAACTTATTGTTATATAAATAAGCACCTCAAGCACAGTATAACATTGCAAGTGCCGGTGTCCTTAAATGGACCACCCCAAATTATCGGTCCAATTCAGGAAACTAAGTGTGGTCCATTCCAGGCAACACGGACTACTTTTGTTTACACTGCGATAATTCAACCCACGTCAGTCTTAGCCTAAAAACACTTATTGTCGCTCAAACATGAAACCTGGCTATAACTAAAACAAATTTGATTGAATTTTTAAAAGCTGATCTTAAATGTATATCCTCGTTGTCAGGTACGGCTAAAAATAGATCACAACTACATGAAAATAGCGTTTTAACCGCCATTTAATAAATGTTTAGTATTCCGTTAAACTGCCTACGTCGATACGATCAATATTCAACTGCGCAAGAATACAACAGTTGAAAACGAAGTTAAATGGGTATCTAGGGTGTAAATCGGCTGTGGTCCAATTAAGGCAACGGTCCAATTGGGGCAACTTTCCCCTAGGCTACATCGGAAACTTTGACTGGGCACAGTGCTCAGCTTCTATTTTCATTATGAATTTCTGATAGTATTTCATTTCGTTGT
The DNA here is from genome assembly GCA_963556255.1 of Allolobophora icterica. Taxonomy (NCBI): domain Eukaryota; kingdom Metazoa; phylum Annelida; class Clitellata; order Crassiclitellata; family Lumbricidae; genus Allolobophora; species Allolobophora icterica. The sequence goes on along the minus strand of OY744609.1, from coordinate 25,776,932 downwards.
CTCTGTTTTTCTGTTTTTTGAAGAAGTTTGTCTATATTGAAATAAAATATTTTAACAGTTCAAGAAATTCTCCTCTAGATTTCTTGGGGTGGGCAATGTCCCCCTCATCAATTATTGGGGGCACGTGCCCCGACTGCTACCCAGAGCATACGCCTATGTTTACATGTTATGTAACTCACCCTCTTGTTATTTGTATCCATGTAGGCTACACGAGCGAGTTACAAATCTTTTTCTCGACAGCCATTCAAACCACTTAGGACATTACAAGAGCTAAGTGAGTGAGTGAGAGTAACTGCGGAGGAGAGGGGAGGAGAGCCTGGAGAGGATAGAGGAGAGACAGAGACAGACAGAGGCAGAGACAGAGACAGAGAGGCAGATAGATAGATAGATAGATAGATAGATAGATAGATAGATAGATAGATAGATAGATAGATAGATAGATAGATAGATAGATAGATAGATAGATAGATAGATAGATAGATAGATAGATAGATAGATAGATAGATAGATAGATAGATAGATAGATAGATAGATAGATAGATAGATAGATAGATAGATAGATAGATAGATAGATAGATAGATAGATAGATAGATAGATAGATAGATAGATAGATAGATAATAGCAGGGGCAGATTCAGAACGTTAATGAGGGGGGCCAAATTTCCCGCCCAAAGTTATCATACATACGTACGTACATACATACATACATACATACGCATATACATGCATGCATACGTGCATAAATACATATGTATGTACGTATATACATGCATACATAAATGCATATCTACATAGGCGCTGAGCTGTAAAAGAAATTTTCGCGCGTCAGCGCGAAAACACTTTTTGGAGCCTTTTATTGATATTCTATATTTTTGCTTTGTTGGATCTGGTTAGAACAGAGTTATTGAAATGATCCCTTGGACAATAGAATCTCCAATCTTGCAACGTACATAAAGAACTCTAGGAGACTATAGGATAATTATAATTTAATATATCCAACAACAGAGTCAAATTTCGCCCCAAAACCATCAGATTAACCATTTTGTCTGAATTATTTCATAAGGAAAATTTAAGACTGTAGATAGAAAGGTCTAGAGAGGACTGATAAAAAAGAACACGTTGAAAAAGATATTACTTGAAACTAATTTAAATTATTATTGAAATGGCTTCTTTCCAAAATTCCAGTGGAATATTACAATGCTACAAAATACCATGATTCTCTCCAGTACCATTTCTCAATTCTAACCTCTTAAAAAGCGCTCTTTGCGGACTGATTTCTGGCGATGCCCAGGCATAGATGAGCCTCGCAATGTTCGCAGGGCCTATATCTGGTGATGCTGGGCACTCACGCCACGGGCCTCGCAGAGTCGGCGCCAGGGCTGTAGTCGAAGGTATACGAGCGTGTACCAAAAGTGAGTGCGGGTATACAGCGTATACTTCCTCTATAGAGACCGTATACTCACCTCACAAAATATTTATATTTATTTATATTAAAATACTGTAGCCAATAGGCTACTCACAAAATACCTCTAATTTGTTTCGGAAAACTATCCGGAAGCGTGCACTCACCTCTAATTTTACCACTATTGTAAAAAGTAACAGCCCTGGTCGGCGCCCATGCATATCTACATACATACATGACTTCCTACATTACATCACATAAAACATGCGACTGTGGCCCACTGTACAATTTCAACTATAAGGTAATTAAAGTAAGCAAAATACTCTCAAACACCTAGTCCCAACTACCAATACCAAACTATTTACAATTAACTAATAAACTAATAAATCAAATCAAATTTGCCGGTTTTATTTCATTATTTTCTTTATATTTCGTCATTGAAAGATCACTGTCTACTTCGTGATGGGGGGGACGTCCTGTGTAAATATCAAATGGAGGGGCCATGGCCGGATTGGGCCCCCTTGGATCCGCCCCTGGCTAGATAGATAGATAGATAGATAGATAGATAGATAGATAGATAGATAGATAGATAGATAGATAGATAGATAGATAGATAGATAGATAGATAGATAGATAGATAGATAGATAGATAGATAGATAGATAGATAGATAGATAGATAGATAGATAGATAGATAGATAGATAGATAGATAGATAGATAGATAGATAGATAGATAGATAGATAGATAGATAGATAGATAGATAGATAGATAGATAGATAGATAGATAGATAGATAGATAGATAGATAGATAGATAGATAGATAGATAGATAGATATAGATAGATAGATTAGATAGATAGATAGATAGATAGATAGATAGATAGATAGATAGATAGATAGATAGATAGATAGATAGATAGATAGATAGATAGATAGATAGATAGATAGATACAGACAGACAGACAGACAGACAGACAGAGAGGAAAAGAGAAAGACAGCAAGACGGAGAGATAGACATACACAAATTGATAGAGAGAATAACAGAGAGAGACAGGAACAGTTGCGGAACAAAGACAGAGACGGAGAGAGGGAGAGAAAGAGAAAGGGAAGTGAGCGTGTGTGACGGAAACACGAGAAACACACACATACACACACACACACACACACACACACACACACACACACACGCAGAGAAGCGTAGAGACAGAGTGAGAGGGAGAGAGACCGTATACGCTGTCACCCAATTGGCTGCAAGCGTCAGCCAATGGCTTTCAACTGGTCAGCCGTTCGTGCCATTCACTGACCTTTTCAGGTCATCGTTGGTCCATAAGTGGGAGGGAACGAGCGTCGATAACACTGCTACTAAAGCGAGTCCTTTCGCAGATAAACCGCAGACCGTCTTTCGTGCGAGTCTAGGAAGAGAACCGATTGTGTCGGACGATTTATGGCCCGTTTTTACAGAGCTGCTGTATCAACTCGGAGGCCTAGCAGCATTGGTCTAGTATTCGAACAGAATTGTTCTCAATGTGCGTCTGCTGCGTAGGCAGACTTGCACTTGGAGGTAAAACTGATTCTGAAAGGCTTCGATAATTCGGCTCTTTAAGAAGCAAGCGCTCGCTGACGTCGAAAGATCAGAAATCATTTAGAGCAACACAGAAGAACGATACTCGAGTATCTCGGTTTAGAATATTCGCGCATTAAGATTCTACTGTTGTGAGGTTTTAACCATCGCTGAAGAATTTGGAGCTGAACGAATGCATGGTAGGTCTATCTTTCTCTGTCGCAGTTTCCGTAAATCTGTGTCTCATTCTTTATCTCTCATCTGTGTTCGCCTCAGTGTTTCTGTTAATATGTCTATCTCGCTGAATTTCTAAATAGTATTACTCTTATAATTGCTTTTATCGGCTTTATTTTTTGTCATTTTTGCTGAACTTAGGAACAGGAGAGCCTTAGAATCGATAACGGGCATATTGAGTTCCACTTAGTTTGCCAAAAAAGAGGGCGGACTTTGGGATTTGGCGCGCCATCGACCGTTTTCTTTGTGTTGACGTTGGCGCCACTTAAATCTGGAGGTTCTGTTAGAAGCTGAAAGGTCGACGCTTTGAAGTGGAACTCAACAAGTTTTATCGATTCTAAGACTCTTCTGATCCTAAGAGCAGCAAAAGTCAAGCAAGAAGAGCAATTAGTGGAGAGTTAGTGCCCTCTCTTCCACGTGAATCACCCTGCGATCTAGTGTGATGTGGATGAAAGACAAATCTGCTAGAAAACTAACCTAAAGCAGGGGAAGTAAATTATGGACACAACGAAACATAAATTCACTAATCTGCAGTTTGTTAATCTGCTCAATATGTAAGATACCAAAATCATGAAACTTTTGATTGGTGTGAAGATTTAAGGAACTTTCTGCGATGATGCGTACAGTCCGCCTCTGAAGTACAATTAGTCTCTTCAGCCGAGGATGATAGAAATAGAAGCCCAAACACTGTTTCAGCAAGCCTAATATTGACAAGAGAGTGATACAAATTGATAAGATCATCGCGAAATAATAATTAACAAATGCGAAATAACATTCCTACATTCTTAGCAGTGTTGGTTGATAAGTTCGTAATATGCTCTTTCCAAGGCAGGTGATCATCAACATAAACGCCGAGATTTGACTTGCGAGATGGCAATATTATCAACAGACACTTCAAATTTTGATGATGTACTAATTTTCTATGAGAGCGAAACAGAGATAAAGTTCGTTTTAGACAAGTTAGGCTAAGCGATAGTCTTTTAGTCTTGAACCAGTCAGCGACAGCTATAAGTTCAAAATTAACAACAGAAAAATTAATGGTAAAATAGAAATGGGTTGACAACATCCTCTTTGCTTTGTATATTTTAGACATAATTTCGACTGCTTTCTACATGATTTAATAAGTCCCGCGTCGCCAATTGCTGTTTAGGTTTACGGGTCCTTTTTTCATTACAATGGCCCAATGGAAATGCCTGTTTCTAAGCATTTTAATAGGTCAATAAACAAGTCATAGGCAAGAGTAGTTAAGTAACTATATGTATGAGATCAGTTTTTAGCGTCCGACTATATGTACGAGATCAGTTTTTAGCGTCCGACGCTAAAAACTGATCTCAAACATATAGTCGGACTCTCATACATATAGTTACTTAACTACTGGCAAGATTTGGGTCACCATCTGCACGAGTAAGCTGAAACTAACTGCGACAGAAACGCCCCCAAAAGCTCCATCGGTTCATCATTTAGCACGCGAGTGATGTAAGAAGTTTAACCATTCGGTGGGGAGGAACAAGATCAATTCAAGCCGAAAGAAGTAGATGATCAGGTTTGTCACTGATAACGATCGAAGAATAAAGCATTGGCAGCCTCTACAGCCTTGGACCTGGTGTTAGTGAAGATGTTGTCGATTAAAGTTGCCAAGGTAGGCCTATTAGTAATTCTAGTGGGTCAAAGATTAGCGGGGAAAATGGTGAGACCGTATCAATGGCTATTTTCTCCACAAGACGTTCAAATGTTTAACAAAGTTATTTGCAAAATTGCTGAACAGATGTTCGAACAAAGGGTATATATATAGGCTGTTGTCAGAGGGGGAACAAAAACACTGATCACGTGGTCATCCTGAACCAAATCCAGCAGCTGGTCCGCTTTTGTCGATTTCTTTCGACATTTTTAGGTTGAAGAGTCAGATATAGTCAGTAAACGTCGAGAATAGTCAGTAATTCCATAATCTAAATTAGCTCCTGACTTTAAAACACAATCGTCCACCAAACGTCTCAACCATTCGCCATCTTGAATCGTAGGCCTAGCTTGTAGCAATAACGCTAGCAACAATAGCAACAATAACTACAATCATTATAGCAATATTCGTATACCACTAGCTATGGGGCGTGGTGGCTCAGTGGTAAGTTCGGCGCCTTGTGACCGGAGGGTTGCAGGTTCGAATCCCACTGTAGCCGCTGCGTGCGGACCTTGGGCAAGTCCTTCACTCGCAATTGCTCGTGGCGCTTCGGCTTGAAAATTCCGGCACAGTATCAAATGCTGTAGTCGGGAGCCCCTCTGACAGGGGCTTCTACACTATAGAAACCTTGGAGCAAATGCTCCATCCAAGAAATAGGGGGAAGCTCTGTCAGTGTGTGTGCCACCATTTTATGGGGGGGGGGGAAGAACGAGGAGGGGGGAAGAAGAGAGGGAAAAGGGACGTTGCTCCAATGACTTAGGGGGGATAGACGCCCCTGCCCTCTGAGTAGTAGTTGACTTCGAGAGGCGCTATAGAAATATCCGGAATAAATAAATAAATAAATAAAAACAATGTTAACAGTAGGCCTATCAACCACACCTAAAAGGGTAGTAATACAATAACAACGCCAACAACAATGAAAATAATAGCAACAACAATAATTGCAACATTATCAGTAATACCAGCAGTAACATCACCTCCAATTGCAACACCGCTACTTCAATTACACCGAAAATCGGACTTGAATAACGGTTGCACAAGGGGAACGCAGAGTGCGTTACGCACTGTTCCTTTTTGAACCTGAAAGCGATGTTTGTTTACAGGCGTCGGCGTTGAGAGGGCAGCTGGCACGAGATGTAAATTCAGTCGGTGAATAATCTCTTATCTCAGGTTAGATCAGTGCTGCTGAGTCTGGGTCACTGCGCATTCGGCAGACAAATTGCATAATCGAAAACTTAAAAATAGCATCCTTTTATTACTTCCAGGTACACAATCAAATCTCTCCGGAGTTAATGTAGTGGCCTATAGACATGCTCGAGGAACGATGACATCGTTATCGGCATTAGCGCATTTGCGGTGTATTTATAGCTACAATAACTGGCGCTTTACAAATCTTCATATAATCACTGCAAATGTTTCCTTGACGTCAGCAGATAAAAACGTTCCGAGTTTTTCAGTAAATAATTGCAATACGGAAACTCTCCGAAATTAAATTTAGGTTTTGAGAAAACGTTGACGTCATCATCAGTGCATTTGTTTTATCGAAGTAGCCTACATATATTTAAAAGCGTACGTAATTTAAATTTAGATTATATGGAGAGTCCGAAATTCAATTTAAGATAATTTGAGTGACTTTAGTAATAATTTAATCGATAATACATTTTTGGAATTTAAATGTAGGATTTCAGACATCGACAATGGCGTCATCAGTGTGCTTGACGCGTCAGTTTTAGATGACATCGGTTACCAATTGAAGAGCGTTCGCTGTGGAGTAACTGGAGCAGGTGTCGAACCAGAGAATGGCGCGAAAAGCTAGCAGTTGCACTTTGAGATCGACTGACTTCCTTCTGCTACTTTTAATTGGATTACATATCACTGTGACGTCCACACAGTTGTTCTACCACGCAGACGCATTAGACGAAGGGATGTAAGTATACAAGCTGCATCGTTATTTATCGGTCTTATTCTTATAAGTAATGTCATATATATAGTAGAGAATACGAGAACATATATATATATACAATTATACATATATACATATATACATATGTATATATATAGTCTCGTTGAGGTAAAAGATATAGCGAGACAGAACAAACAAAACAGTGTGACAAACAAAGCAAAGACAGAACCAGGGCGAGACAGGGAGACAGAGGCATAGATATTGAAAGAGAGACAAGAAGAGATAGACAGACATATGGTGATAGAGAGAGAAAGTAGTAAGAACAGAGAGACTGAGATATAAAAAGAGAGAGACACAGATCAACAGGCAATGAGACAGAAAGACAGGCGAGCAGACAGGGAAATACAGAGACAACGAGATGGCGAGGAAGACTGACGGAGACAGGAAGAGAGGCAGAAGCTCAGAGACAAAATAGGAACGTGGCAAGACAAAAGTGATTCTTTCTCTTCGTATCTTGTCTCGAGTACTTTTCAACCTTACTTTCCGTCTACGCGACTCGGCCGCACTGAACGAAAGACGAACGAGTATCTACGACTCCCGGCACCAATTGGCACCGATTGGCACCGGTGGCGGCGGCGGCAGTCACCTGCCACACTGGGCACCGTTGCAGATAAAACAACGAAGCCCAGATTCGAAGACAAAGGAGAATACAATATGGCAACGGATAGACGGACAGAAACCAGTTGCACTTTGAGGATCAGAGCGCCATGGTCAAGATCACACAAGGCTTTGAAGATGAGCTCCCTAGATAAAAAATACGCATCGGCCTACTAGTCGCATTTCAGACCGTTACAAATCGGGCGCCCTAGATAAAGACCCACATGCTAATCGAAAGTGATGCGGTTAAAAATTTATCGCCCTAGATAAAGAAACGACATTCTAGTCGCATGCCACTCGGCCAAAAATAAATCCTTTACAACTGTTGCTTGAAGGTCCCTAGACATTTAGTTTATAGCTAGAGAAAAGGTGACTGTGATCCATGAAGACTTAGACTGTCAAGAAGAAGGGGCAGAAGAAGAAGAACAACAAGAAGAAGAAGAAAAAGAAAAAGAAAAAGAAGAAGATGTTGTTGTTGATGATGATGATGATGATGATGATGATGATGATGATGATGATGATGATGATGATGATGATGATGATGATGATGATGATGATGATGATGATGATGATGATGATGAAGGAAAAAAACACGAAGAAGAAGAAGGAAAAGAAGAAGAAGAAGAAGAAGAAGAAGAAGAAGAAGAAGAAGAAGAGGAAGAAGAAGAAGAAGAAGAAGAAGAGAAAAAAGATGTGCGGTCGGTGTCTTCATTTTGAATCAGGCTTCGTTAGGGTCGCAAGTGGAGTAGATTTCTTTAAACTTATTTCTGCGCTATCAGGGTTATGATGAGGCCAACTTAAATGTCGTGCATACGTTTAGCCTGTGGCGCACTCCACTGGATACCCCGATAGCTCAGTCTGAACGAACGAACGAACGAACGAACGAATGCAGCATATAAAGTCATGAACCCATGTAATCCTCGAAATCCTCCGGAGACGGTTTCTCGTGTTCCACTTTCCAACTCCTCCTCTTCCTCTTTCCCTTCCTTCTCCTTCTTCCTCCCTCATCCTATTCCAAGTCCTTCTCTACACATCCACCTCCTCGTCCTGATCTTACATCTTACCGTTCTCCACATCATTCCAGTCTCTTATTCGTCGTCTTCCTCCACCTTCAAATCCTCATTTTCTTTCTCGTATTCTTTTCTCTTCATTTTCAACTCATCTTCTATCATCTTATCCAAATCCTGTACTTCTCCTCTTCGTCCTCCTCTTCCTACTCCTCCACTCCTCTTCCTTCTGCTTCTTCACCTCCTCTTCCTTGTCGTCGTTCTCTTTTTGCTCCTCTTCACATCTTCCTTTTCTCCAGCAGCCTTGTCTTTCCTCTTTCTTCTTAGCTTCCTTCGTCTGCCTGTTCTTCCTCTTTAAGCGATCTAATCGGATTTATGCCTCAGCTGATGATGCATTATGTCATTGCCTGGTGCATGAGACAAGGCGCCACAGAAGCTGTTGGATCTGATTTTGACTAAACTCAAAGAAAGGACTCAATGTCTGACTCAGAGGAATCGTCCGTTGAAATATATTGAAATTAATTTAATTAGCATATTTGACGCACCATCGGTTGGCTGCAGCTGCCTGGATGTCTCTTTCATCTTGCGTCTGTCTGTATGTCTGTATTTCTGTCTGTCTGTCTATTTTTCTGTCGTCTCTTATCTGTCTGTATGCATGTTTGCCACTTTGCCTATCTTCCACTTTCTGCCCGTCTCTGTATGTATGCTAATTCGTTTGTCTCAATCGGTATGACCTGTATGTCTTTTTCCGTCTGCTTGCTTGGCTGCATGTGTGTGTGTGTGTGTTTGTGTGTGTTTGTGTGTGTTTGTGTGTGTGTGTGTGTGTGTGTGTGTGTGTGTGTGTGTGTGTGTGTGTGTGTGTGTGTGTGTGTGTGTGTGTGTGTGTGTGTGTGTGTGTGTGTGTGTGTGTGTGTGTGTGTGTGTGTGTGTGTGTGTGTGTGTGTGTGTGTGTGTGTGTGTGTGTGTGTGTGTGTGTGTGTGTGTGTGTGTGTGTGTGTGTGTGTGTGTCGAAAGAGATAGAGACACACAGACAGTGACAGACATAGAGAGAGACACAAAGAGAGATAGAGACAGAGAGAAAGAGAGATAAAGAGAGAGAGACAGAGAGAGACAGAGAGAGACATAGAGAGAGACAGAGAGAGACAGAGAGAGACAGAGAGTGCATGTAGAGACCTCTAGAGTATTTTTTTCTTAATGATCCCGAAATTGCCCATGGCGGTCGCATTCTTGATACCACTTGATACCTGACACGTTTGATTTGTTGCTAGGTGGCCACCACAAAAGGGTGAATGGGGTGGGTCCAAAGGTTAAAGGTCACTACATGCGTTCGAAATCGGGCTGTAACACAAGGAAGGTCCTTGTGTGTTAGAATAGGTACCTGCTTGTTGTAGAACAATTAATAGCAAATGCGTTTAACTGTTTACTGCCGCTATAATAACACGGACAATTTCTAGAGCGCCGTAACGCGACCATGCCGCTACAAGGACTAGATAACTTGGAACAGGCAGACATTCAGACATACAGACAATCAGACAGACAGTCAGATAGAGAGAAAAAGAGAGAGAGAAAGAGAGAAAGAGAGAGACAGAAAGACAAATCAGACAATCAGACACAAAGACAGAAAGACAAAATATCGAAGTTACGAAATGTTCGTTCAGTTGCAACGTAATAATCAGTCTTCATATGAGCTTTTTATCGCCATATGACCGATGTATTTTATCTGATGGAGGGAGACCTGCTCTCCCGCTTCTGAAAAATCTGTTTCTTTTATTTCTCCTGTATTTCATGCTACGATTATTTGGTGAAAGAAAAGATTGATAATTATATAAAATAACCTATTGCGGTTCTGACTGGCCAAACAAACCAATTAAACTTTGAAAGAATTAATGAATGAGGAAAGTCAAATTAATGGAGGATATGAGGTGTCTTCAAAGCTTTTTACAGTTAGCACCAGTGTATCAATCTAGACATGGGCGCCACACGTTGAGGCAAGAGGAACACTCGCTATTAGATTGCAAATCGAAAAATGTAAACTTTATAATAATAGTAATTTTAAATGATTAAAATAGGTAGTGCCTATATCTGATTTGCTTGCTAATTAACTTAGGCCCTTATAGGGCCTACTAGAATTTTTTGTGAAACGCATGATCCACCCATGGAACCAAAGGTCATGCACTTGTACGTTTAATCTCAATCTTCTATGACTTACAACCCCAACAGCTTTAACGGCAACTGTTGCATTAGCTTTCCTAAGATATATGGTTAATATTTTTGGAGCAGAGCAACCTCGTCATCAGTTTAACAGACAACGATGATAAATGCATATGAAGTCGAGTGATACCGGGATGACCCAACAGGCCAGGTGCGCTGGTCCGCCGGAGGAAGCAGAAATTAAAGAGCGTCTAACATAATTGGCTTTCAACCTGCAAGCGTTAAACAGCACTTATTTGTGGGACTAATAATACCAGTAACAGATGTTAAGCCGTTCGCCGGGAATTGGGTGGTTAGGGGGCATTGGTCGAGATAAGGCATGGAGGGATTCCGTGTATGAGGCAACCTTGGGTTGTCCTTAATAAGCCCATAGCCCAATGTTACGCGACGGAATAACGGGACATCGGATATTATATTTTTTGATAACTCTCATCGTTCGCATGGCATGATGAATAGTAGTAGTAGTTTCAGTTTAACGACACTGTGTAACTTATAACAAAGATCATTAGGGTCGTCCTCCTCCATCATTCAGGCCTCTGACTGGCACTGCCTGGCACTAGGGCAAAAACGTGCAGTAACGGAGTTATAGCGTGATAAAACTGACGGCTAGAAAATTAAAGCGTTGCAAGACAGATATTTAAAGGTTTCTAAGCTGAGCTTTATTTGCACAATTTACGGTTATCTCAGTTAAGGAAGTTAAGCGACATGATGCAACTCATTGAGAAATATTTAGCCACATCCTATGGCTGCCAGCTCTGTTGGCGTCAACCTTACCTTTCATTCTAATGCAGGCGCTACAAAACACGGCGTATGTTCGTAACTGACGCCATTGACGCCACTCTAGACTAATAAACCAACCTGAATATCATATAGGAACAGGCAATTCATTCATGTATTCAGGTTATGATTGAAGCCTGCATTTAGTAGATCATCAAAACCTAATTGTGCTTCTCATCATAGTCGCGGTATACTTCACATGGGGTGAGGGTAAGAAGAATATTCTTCCTAAAGGCCCGAATATAGGTGAAAGATAATTGTCCTCGTGAAACACGTCCCAAAACTGTGCCAGTTGTCCAGTGTGGCGCTATATCCGAGCAACTTGGAAACCTTCCCTCTTGAAGTTGAACACCCTACATGCATGTTTAACAAATTTGTCACGCGAAATACAATGTTTTCGAAGCCTCAAATACATTCTACATCGGAAACATTCCGTTCACACAACAGATCGTTTTAGGAATGAAAAGGTTTATCTCCATGTTACAATGTTACCATAGGCGCCGACTTCTTGGGGGTCTTGGGTGCCAATGCACCCAGAGAAAAAGCTCAGTGGGGGCCTGGCACCCAGAAGAATTCGGACCTTAAATTCAATTTTTTTGGGGTATTCCTAAAAAAAAGGTCGTGAAATTTGTTCGGGGGATGAATTCCTAAAAAAGTCGTCAAATTTTAGGAGACATGGCCCCCATTAAAAAATGTTTATGTAGTAGACGATGAAAAATGACGAAATAATGCATAATGAATTTTTCCGGATGACTAAAAAAAGTCATCAGTTTTTTTCGGAGATGATTTCCTAAAAAAGTTTCGTTGGTCTTTGATAAACCTTCTGGATCCGCTTCTGACTGGCACCCAGAGACAAAAGCAAAAGTCGGCGCCTATGAATGTTACCGCTTTAGGGCCTATAATTATGAGAGGAATGTCGGCTCAGCTATAGAGACCTATCTGAAGACGCTTGTCTGATAACTGACCTGCTAATAATCATTTTTATCATAAAACAACTAAAACTGCATAGGTAAGCAATTATTTGCCAATTATGCGAAATTTGAGGGACATAATAGTTCGTTTTAGGAATGTCGGCGCAGTATAATATGGTTAACACTATATTTTACAACCGTTTTACAGCTTTATTACAATCAGTACAAGGAACAAGTCTGTTTACTTTTTACCTAGATGGCGCCATACTTCAGTTATGAACAGACTTCTCTCATCCATCGATCAATCCATCAATCAATCAATCCATCCATCCATCTACACAATATAACCTACCAATTCATTTATCCAACCATCCAGTCACTCCACCTGTCCGGCCATGCAACCCCCAATACTCACCCACCCAGTAATCTAAATATTCACCCACCAATACATCCATCCACAAATCCATCCATCCAATCTATCCATAAATCCAATCCACATAATCTACATATCCATCCATTCACTCAGAGGACTTATACAGCGCCCCTCAAAGATGCCTACTCAGAGGCGGTCCCAGCCCAACTCAGGCGATAAAGAACCGTTTTCAGATGCATGTAAAAGGTGTATGCAGATTCTCTGGGTAAAAGAACACGCAGATCTGAAGGGTGTTCATTCCACGTGGTAGATTCAACCACTGAAAAGACACGACTTTGTATCTTTGAAGTACGGGCAAAGGGAACAACAATCACCTCGAGATACAAAACGAAGATTTCCGCAACCAGACAATCATGAGGGGGCTACAAATCTCCATCAATCGATCGGTCAATCAATCAATCAATCAATCAATCAATCAATCAATCAATCAATCAATCAATCAATCAATCAATCAATCAATCAATCAATCAATCAATCAATCAATCAATCAATCAATCAATCAATCAATCAATCAATCAATCAATCAATCAATCAATCAATCAATCAATCAATCAATCTATTCATCCTCCATTTCTTAAATGCCTGATTTCTTTATATGTACACTTACGTTTTTGTTCTTACAGGCCAAATGTCTGTCCATATAATGACGTAGAGATGGTCCCAGTACGGAGGCCATGTACAAGGTCCTACACGCGAATGGTCCGCGTCTGGAAACCCAACTGCAGTCGATCAAATCATCTGTGCCCTACTTACGAAAGAAGGTCAGTCATACTCTGGTGTCCTGACCTACTTACGAAACAAGGTCAGTCAAACTCTGGTGCCCTGACCTACTTACGAAAGAAAGTCAGTCTTACTCAGTGATTAATCTAGACGTCTTTGGGGGGGAAGTTCCCCCCCCCCCCAGGATTGATGTTTCCCCCCCAGAGGCCGGCAATATTACAATGTAGATACCTTCAGGGGAGGAAAATCCCCCCCACCCAGGATACATGTGGATCCATGGTTTTCCCCCCCAGAGAGATGATTTCCTAAAAAAAAGGTCATCAACTTTTTTAAGAGAGAAAATCGGGGGCGAAAGACTAAAAAAAAAAAGGTCATCAACTTTTTTTGAAGATGAAATTTGGAAAAGTCATAGACTTTTTGAAGATGGGAGACAAAATCTTGTGTAAATTCTTTGCTCCCCCCAGAAACCTTGTTTCCCCTCCCAGAAGAGGGGGACTAGATTAAACACTGGTCTTACTTTGGTGCCCTGACCTACTTACGAAAGAAGGTCAGTCATACTCTGGTGCCCTGACCTACTTACGAAAGAAGGTCAGTCTTACTTTGGTGCCCTGACCTACTTACGAAACAAGGTCAGTCATGCTCTGGATGGGTATATTCGTCATTATGGCAAGCCAGTTTATATCGGAAGTGTTTTATCTATATAATCGGTAAAAAACCAACACAAACGGCCTTTGCAGCCATAACATGTCTTCAAACAATGGAAACCACTGCTTTAGTTGAAGGAGAATGATAAGCGCGGGATAAATTAAACGCCTATTTAAAATCACGATTACGCTGAAAAAATTAATTAAATGTCTATTTAAAATCATTTTTAGTTTATCTGTTTGTTGGGCCTACTTTCCCAATATAAATACATAGGGCCTAAATCTGTAAACTGAGGTAAGGTCGAAGCTAACGGCCTTCGCAACAAAGCAGTATAAACATTGGACGCTATTGTAGCAGCGTCAATGCTCAGGAACCTTTAAAAATAATGGTCTTACAAAAATAAACAGCTGTCGTTTTGTTTAAACGGAGACCTGTGCTTCATGTATGTCGTCAGTTAGTGCAACCTACGACTAGAGTGATCTGACAGCCGCATACGACGAGATCAAAACACTTGTGTGGTTAATGCTAACACTATCCCTAGTCTGAAGATTTGCTTTTATCTGGGTCCATACATGTGCTAACTGCAATGAGACGTAAGCAGAGGTTTCTTACGCGTAGCATATCATTATATATGCAACTCTTAATCAATCATTCATTCATTCATTCACTCGTTCACGCATTCAGTTATCATTCATATCAAATAGCATGAATCGATCGGTCATTCGATCTGTTTGTATATCTATCTATTTGTCTGCCTGTTTGTCAATCTGTCTGCATGTCAGGCTATCAGTCCGTCAATCTATCTGTCAGTCTGTCTCTGAGTCTGTCTGTTTAGTTATCATTTTGTCTGCCTGTCCTCTATCTGTCTGTTTGCTTGCCTGTCTGTCTATCTCTGTATGTCTGTCTGTGACAGTCTGTCTATTTTTCAATATGTATGTTTGTGTCTGCATGTCTGTCGACCCATTTATGTATGTATATATATATATATATATATATATATACCTGGGAATTTATGCAGCACCTTTTGTACTGCTGAAGAGAACATTTTAAACAGCGTATCTATAGATTTAAGAAGCCATTAATAATTTATTAATTAATTAGCTCCTTCATTCATTCATTCATTCGGTCGGTAGAGTGAGCATTGGATGTATTTGTGAACTGAAGGACCTACTACTACATTGCGATGGATACTCAGATGGATGAGTCTCAAGTAACGAGATATAAATGCTGCAACGGATGGAACCACATCGACGGAGAAACAGGATGCACGTTCCGTAAGTAGACCAGCATTACTAGAAAGCAGGTTGTCACGTCACGCTAACAAAGTCTCTTATGGATATCACCATTACATTTGCTGTTACTTGATCATCGGTGTACTTGTCTTGGGGAACTTTAACACCCCTTTAGGCTTAGATGGTTGGCTGCAGCGCCTTTGAGGTGCATTTGAAAAGCGATATATTAGGTATTCTTATGCACTCGTCTTTTCAACTCAATCAATCAATCAATCAATTAGACATTTATATAGCGCGCTCTTCAAGGCAACTATTCAGAGGCGCTCCCAGCCCAACCTCGACGAAAGAGAACAGCCTTAAGAGCAGAGAAGAAAGAGGTGGATGAGTCTCGAGGGAGAGACCGCAGTCCAACAGGAAGGCCATTCCAGATAGTGGGACCGGCAACGGAGAATGCTCGCTGTTGCATGGTTGCAGTGCGAGCGAAAGGAACATGTAAGTCACCGCGGGCGGTGGAACGGAGTGAACGGCGACCAAGAAGTGCGGACGCTGGAAAACAAAGCTCACGTAGATAGAAAGGAGCGCGGCCAAGCTGACACTGCCAGACAATAGAAGCAACCCGGTATACAATGGCCCTATATATCAGTTTTAAAATTAGATGGATCTGTAGCTCATGTCCTCTTGGAATGCTATCGACCAAAACTACGTACTATTTCACCACACTTGATCAAGAAGCATTTTAAACTTGTCTTAATTCACAACTCTTTGTTAAATAGCTATGATTAGAACCCTCGTGATTTTAAAAGGGCGCAATATTTATAGCCAGATACATGCACACATACATAGGCCTACATACATATATACATAGGTACACATACGTAAAATTTGTATGCGTACATAGATGGATGGATGGATGGATGGATGGATGGATGGATGGATGGATGGATGGATGGATGGATGGATGGATGGATGGATGGATGGATGGATGGATGGATGGATGGATGGATGGATGGATGGATGGATGGATGGATGGATGGATGGATGGATGGATGGATGGATGGATGGATGGATGGATGGATGGATGGATGGATGGATGGATGGATGGATGGATGGATGGATGGATGGATGGATGGATGGATGGATGGATGGATGGATGGATGGATGAATGGATGGATGGATGGATGGATGGATATATAGATAGATAGATAGATAGATACAAACATACATACATACATATATACATGTATATATATGTGACGATATGAATGCATCTTGGCCCTTGTTGGGTCCATAAAGCGGCTATATAAACACATATCGCTGAAATGATTATTTGTTAAGAAATTTCAAGGTATGAGCTTACGTAGCCAAAGCTTGACAGCGTAGACCTAAAGGCTGCAATTTCAGTGTTTAAGTATACGAGAAGAACATCGGGAAATAGCCTAAAGTGTCTGCATCTTTTCGCTAAATATATTACCTATAATTAAGGCTAAAGGTCAAGGGTTAGAGGTCACCGTGTCTAATCCGGAATAATAACATTTCTCATCAGGTCACGACAGATGTCGCTTTTGTTGACCCCGAGTGAAATTGGACACCAGTCTTCAAACACAATGTGATTTGGTCGGCGCCACTGACCCCACTGGACACGTGTATTATCCTGCTTACCCCAGTCTCTACCTTTGTGTCTGCCTGAGTGCCTTTCCCTGTCTGTCTAGCTCCGTCTACGTCTTTCTTTGGCTATCTCTTTCTACCTCTGTCTCGATCTGTCTATAACTCTCTCCACCACCCACTTTCACAGTGACGTCCAAGAGGGTTTAAAGCGGTGGAAACAAGAGCATCGTATCGAATGACAGGTCTCTTCAATTTCGCTCAGACCTTCTGCGAAAGACTCAGATTTGCTTTCGCTGACCTGAGAATTACCTTTCATTTGTATAATACAGAACCTCCTCCTGTTCGTATATATATATATAGACACATAATACATGTACAATATACAACAAGAACCTTATACATAATAGTGGATACTCAATGAATATTTCGAATAATATACATATATATATACACACATATATATACATATATATAGGCCCATATAATTTTAGTCCTGTAAGTTGTTAGTCATAGTTAGCATCATTATAAACCTTTCTGTATGCGTCTGTTGTGGGCAACCATTGTGTGGCGTATAATATATTAAAGTTTTCTCTGACTCTCGGTCATTTTGTCATATTTTCTCAGGTGTGTCTGATTTCAGGCAACCTGCCTTCCGTGATAATGAGGCTTCTTTATGATAAAGAGGCTGTCTGTCCTCCAGAGGCCAAAATGAACGTGTCCGTAAAGAGACCGATAGTATAGACAAAGTTACTCGCCGATATAATATGCCTACTGACACTGAACATACAGTACACACATAATAATTCCTCATATGATTTCGATCCCTTCGATAGGTCTTTCCCCAAACTGGTTCTTCCATTGAATATACGTTTCCAATGAATTTCTGTTCACAGGAGATGTATCTGTCTCTGGATGAAGATGCAGTTTACTGTTTCCCATGTATTTCATTGCTACCAATAAGTCCTTCCTATAAACACAAGTTGAACTGTGATGACAGTTGTTTTTACTAATAATGATGAATGCGACTATTTCTACAGCGCCGCAACACAGCACATGTCATTGTTATGCATGATGTTATTCAGCATACTCACATTTCATCCTCACGTATTTTCGACCTTATTAATGTTATCAGCTTCTTGAGAGTCGACCTAACACCGTTATCAAATGCAATTATTCTTTGGTATAGTATATGTGCAAAAGTAATTTACTATTTTTCTCGTATAGGCCTACCATTTGTCAGAAACTCCTACACCGTATTGTTCAGGAGCTGATTCTGCCGGCTCTTTTAATTTGCGCCTTGTCTTTATCACGCATTACATGTATATGTTACAGGGAATGTGTATTTTCAGGGAATATGTATATTCCCTGAAAATTTCAGGGTATATGTATATTCCCTGATTCACTCAGGGAATGTATACATTCCCTGAAAAAACCAGGGTATATACATATTCCCTGAAATCTTCAAGTGATTTCTATACACATTCCCTGAAAGCTTTCAAAGACACAGCGACATAAAGTCAACAGTAGGCCTAGTGCTTAGCTAGGGTTATAATTGGTCGCTAATTGAAAGGTTCTATCACTGGGTACCTCCTTTGATGCGCAAACGCCCATTGTTCAATAACTGTACGTAAATATAGGATCAAATCTTCAGAATAAACAACATCTCACTTCATAGAAGAAAGGTTTTAGCAGTATTCAGTGTTATCACTGTTGAAAAATCAAAAACCTAAGCTACAACATTAAAATAACCAAAGAAAACCCTAGCCATCGGGTGCACTCAAAACTGAAGTCTCACCTTTTCAAATACTCCTACTCTGACTCATCTGATACTCCGCCTTCCAATTATACTCGCCGTAAACGACACCCGCCTTGACAGCTGCTCTGCCTCACCTGATCTGGTACTCTGGAAATCGGACATGGACCTCTTTTGGACTACTCTCTGGAAACCCCCTTTGATTTGGTTTGGCCTCCTGGAAATCGGACTATAAAACTAAAAAAATAATTTCCTAAGTTTTGAAAAGGGCAACAGTTTACTTCCAGAAAACTTCCAAAACAGTTCAGTCTGAGTCTGCAGTCTCCTTTAGTCTTTCGACTAGTAATATCTTAAATATAAATAAACTAGCATAGCATGCATATTGCGCCATTTATTTATTGACCTCGACCATCCAGACCGTTTAAAAAATTGAATAAATGAATTTTAAAACAGGGTTTAAATAAAACAAGAAAAGCCAAAGAAAAAACCAAGGTCCAGGAGAACCTCCATTTCCCAAGCTCGGATAAAAACTCAAGATCAATTATAACCCTAGCTAAGCACTAGGCCTACTGTTGACTTTATGTCGCTGTGTCTTTGAAAGCTTTTAGGGAATGTGTATAGAAATCACTTGAAGATTTCAGGGAATATGTATATACCCTGGTTTTTTCAGGGAATGTATACATTCCCTGAGTGAATCAGGGAATATACATATACCCTGAAATTTTCAGGGAATATACATATTCCCTGAAAATA
The DNA here is from genome assembly GCA_963556255.1 of Allolobophora icterica. Taxonomy (NCBI): domain Eukaryota; kingdom Metazoa; phylum Annelida; class Clitellata; order Crassiclitellata; family Lumbricidae; genus Allolobophora; species Allolobophora icterica. The sequence continues at coordinate 25,757,453 of OY744609.1, read as the reverse complement.
CACATTCCCTGTAACATATATATATCTTCACGAGGGTTCAAGTAATTATATTTTGTTAGATGATAGATAGATATGATTAATGAGTTGAGGTATGTGATTGTTGGAGAAGGTTGTCTAAGTTCAGCTCGGGCGATTCCTAACTGACGTCTAAGGAGAGCGTGATATGACCCAGCAACCCAATCATGAAACCCTTTCTTCTAGGGTTTCGTAATTGGGTTATTGGCTCGGAAAGTTATGCCACATCTGAGTCTAATCATCGTTTCCTGGCACTTCTAAATTTTTTTTGCATCTTCTGTGCTCTATCTGTCTGCATGTCTCTTTCTTTGTGTAAATGTCTGTCTGTCTGTGTCTGTGTATGCCTGTCTCGAGATCTTTTCTGACGTATTTCTGCCTCTGTGTCTATCTGCTTCTCCTTCTCACTGCTTGACTGTCTATCTGACTGTCTGTCTGAGCATCTTTCTCTGTCCGTCTGTCTGTCTGTCTGTCTGTCTGTCTGTCTGTCTGTCTGTCTGTCTTTCTGTCCGTCCGTATGCTTATCTGTGTCTAAATTGAAGAAGATTAAAGGGGCAGACTCTTTGAAATTCAATAACCACAAGTCGACCACAAAATTCCAGCTGCAGGCGTTCAGGTCATCCTCAGTATACTTGCTCACACAAAGTACCTGAAATATATATGTATACATGTGTTACTTACTGGTTTCCAATGGATATATATATACCTTTAATTATACTCAGTGGTTTTCCAATGGCTAATAGTGGGTGCTTTGCAATGCGACCGTGTAGTGTTACAAGCTGTGAGAGCGCATGTGCCAACAGGTGTGTCTTTGTATATGTGGCCTGTCCATCTGTCCTAAATCATTGATCCTTCGGCTGCTGTTGAGTACTGACAGGTAAATTGACCAGTTGGTCAGTTGGCTCTCACCATCATCGTCATCGTTGTCATCATCATCATCATCATAATCATCATCATCAGCCACATGAGTATTTGTTGGCTTCAAGACGGCTATTCATCACCAACGTAGTCTTCCTATAATCACCTAATTATCATTATCGTCATCATAAAATCATCATCATGATGATCATCATGATGATGATGATGATCATCATCATCATCATCACCACCACCACCACCACCACCACCACCACCACCACCACCACCAGCACTGCGGAGAAGCGTGGGAAAGAATTCGTCTTTAAGGGCTGTTTAAGAGATCCGTCCACTCGTCCGTCCATTCGTTCGTCAGCCATGTCTGACTCTCTCTCTGTCCATCCACTCTCTGTCCTCCCACCTGTCTTTGTTATCATCTACCAGCCAATGGAAGCCACTATGTCTACATCTATTTACATGTATGTATATAGTATACTCATATTCTTGGCGCTTTCTTTCGCCTTCTGCACACTCGTTCCCTCACACGACAGCTGGGAAGATTTCGAGGCACCAGAGAGATAGAGATGTCTAAACTACATCTGCTGCAGATTTAGCGATATTACATACATACATATATGTATATACATATATACATATATATATATATATATTTCTAAATCTCTGGTCAAAATGAATGGATGTCTTTTGAACGGATGATCGCTTACTCCACGGAAGTATGTTAAGTGCACTATGGTAAAATCGATCGCCCTTATCTAACTCAAAAACAATAGGTAGGCCTACCTGCAGAAATTTTTACAAGGGGCAAACCATGTATAGCATAAAACCCAATCACATACTTGCATGGCATAGGCCTAATCGATTTTTTAAGGAATAATAATAATAATAATAATAATAATAATAATAATAATAATAATAATAATAATAATAATAATAATAACAATAATAATAATAATAATAATAATAATAAAAATAATAATAATAATAATAAAAATTATTATATAATAATAATAATAATAATAATAATAATAATAATAATAATAATAAGAAGAAGAAGAAGAAGAAGGAGGAGGAAGAGGAGGAGGAGGAGGAGGAGGAGGAGGAGGAGGAGAGGAAGAGGAAGGTGATGATGATGATGAAGAAGAAGAACAAGAAGAAGAAGAGAAAGCGACTTCTATAGCGCAGGCGTGTAAGGCACAAGGCATCAACCAATTGAACACCAAAACCAAGCCCTAGTCAGTCAGTCAAGAGTTAGTACAGAATTTGTAAACCAAACTAAATCAGTAAGAAAAAATTATGCATTAAAAAAATCTGTTAGATAAGCATAAATGTAGAAGACAAACCCAGGAGGAATGTGCCTCCCTTGACCTAAAAATGCGGACGTTTTTACCATGTCATATACTGTGTTTAAATGTAAAATATTGAAGTATTTCTCCGAACAACAATTGAATCTGAACCCTGCATAAGGTTCAGTTGTTTTGTTCCATTTTCCTCTGATTTGTATTTTTCTGGTTCAGTTTTCTTCTACCTGTGCCGTACCTAATTAAGCTAAAACCTGACTAAACTAAAACAGTTTAAGTACAATCTCGTTGTCAAAATGTTAATGTAAAAATTAATAATATAAGGTTGGTGCATAAGTTTTTTTTATCCATCGAATATTACTAAAGGAGTAACTGCGGTGCATTAGTTATATGCTGAGTGGTAGGTGTTACTCTTATCCGTCTTCACTGTTCACTTCTGAACTGTTGCGAAGGGAGATTTATAAAATTTAATTGCACTGTAATGTATATATCGGAACATGTGTTGTACTAGTTATCTGTTTATGTGTCATTTAGGATCGTGCAATTCCGGTTCTTGCCTCAACGGAGGCCACTGCATGGCAGAGTCTTCTCAAATCTGCGCCTGTCCAGAGGGCTTCCAAGGCCCGCGATGCCAATACGGTAAGATATTAAGGCCACAGATAAAGGCATACCGAACAGGTATGGCAATTAAAGCTTAACGATTAGCTACCAAAACGGTGTATTCTTAAGGAAGAAGAACCTAACATCTTGAGAGGCTGCCTTGCATGGGGGAGCCTAACTTAATCGATTTTAACTTCGATAGCGCTTTTGTGATCATAAACAAGGCGTGAATCAAAGTAAGGTATCAATTAAGTGTAACCGTTGTCAAACATTCTTATCTGTTGAAGAAGGAGAAGTATGTTTATTTTATCAAAGGTGGAGAAAAACATCAATGGCCACGCAATGTCATGGAAAGTGCTTATTATTGCACGTGAAAAAGACCAGACTCTCGTATCTATCCGCCTTTAACATTGTTCTTTCTTACCTGTAGGGCCTATATCTTACCTCCCGTGCTGAAAATTATCTCAAGTGGAGCTGAAGAAGCTGGAATCGACAGAATGTTTCATGCCACTTGAGCTGAGTATAGAAAAATGCATGAGACTTCCACCATGCAGCCTAACGGATTACTCTCGTATTCCAGTAGCCTTAATTAATTTCCACATAGTCTGCCAGTTCCTGTCTCAAAACCAGTCCCAAGTCGTCTTGCAGAGGCAGCGCAGCATCTGCAGTAGTAGGCTAATGATGGTAGTGGTAGTGGTATCACCTGCAGCTTAATCAATTTCTTCACTAGTTCCTGCACATCAGCTAATTCAGTGACTGCAATAACTGAAGGTGACGGATATCGGGCAAATGACAGACTCACTCCAGCATAACATCTGCATTTCGAGTATCTGGTTTTCCTCTGCTTGAGCTTGCTTGCACCAGTGAAGTTGGAAGCGTGGGTCGAGTAAAGCACAGCACCAGTGATGTAGAGAACATCGGTCTCATATTTGGACAGGCAGTTTGTGATGGCTTACAGGAGATCAGAGACGAGTTGCTTATACAATATGTTGTCTGTAGGCCCTATTGGTTTCACTTAATGCTGTCGATCTCGTACCCTTATAATAACATTGGATAGAGTGACCCTGGATTCCCCTTGCACACAGTTCGTTACCTCTTCAAAGGGTTCCATTACAGTAACAAATTCTGTCAGAAGAGTCGGGCTATGTAGTCGGGCCATGTCTTATCAGGGTTCTGCTGGCCATCAGTTGTCACCACGTGAAGCTGCTCCCGGCTGCCAGATGATTCTCAGCAATCCGCCTAAATAGCTTTTTCGCAAAACCGCCAAAAACTAACCCAATGTGAACTTAATGAAAAAATCAATTACAGCACGACAATTACAATTACAATTGCAATTACATGTAATTCGTGGTTTCATAAATCAGTTACAATTACATGACCAAATTTTTAGTTAGTTACAAATGAACTACAATTGCAATTGACTTAAGCCTGATTTAAACCCAAACCTCTCGTGTGACAACCCAGCATACCAATCACAACGTTATCACGCACTTTGAAGAAGCCCAATCGAAACTCAACACCCCAGAAGTCAAGCTCTGGTGCACGCATAGGAAGCGAGTTGCAACAGGAAAGTCTTAAGTTTCGACCTAGCTTAAGCCTTCAGTCTAGCGCTTAGAATGCTGGACTGGCAGCGTCAACCCAGAAGTCGACGACTTAAAATCACACAAAATATATAATCAAGACTTAATAAATATGTCGTCTAAAGCAACTTTGTTTTACAAAAGTAAGTACCACCAGGGCTGTAGTGGTAAAATTTGAGGTGAGTATACGCTACCGGTGACCAGCGGCGTCAAAAAAAATTTGAAGACCTTTTTTTAGGAAAAATTTCTGACTTTTCACCAATTCTCAGAAAATTTTCAGACTTTTTACGATTTCGTCTCTGAAAAAGTTGATGACCTTTTTTTTTTTTTTTTTTTTAGTCATTCGCCCTAAAAACCGTTGAAAACCTCTCTTTTTCGGAAAATTTTTTCTACAGAGGTAAGTATACGCTGTATACCGCGTATACCCTCATGGGTATACGCTCTCAAATTTCTCTAGAGGTAAGTATACGCTGTATACCCGCGTATACGCTCGACTACAGCCCTGAGTACCACTTAGTTCGCTTGCCTAGCAAAACCTAAACCAGCCCTTGATCCAACGCCCTTTGGAGAGATCCTTAAAATGCGCTATTTTAAGCATATGTGCACACACGCATACATACATAAATACAGCCATTGATGCATACAAACATGCATAACTACACTACATCGGTATTTACATGCATAACTACGCACATACACAGCGACACAGCTATATACAATACATACATAACTATGTACTTATATACATATATATAGGCCTGCATTCAGACATACATGCTCAAATACACATACGTACGTATACATGCATACATACATACATACATACATACATACATACATACATACATACATACATACATATACATACATACATACATACATACATATATACATACATACATACATACATACATACATACATACATACATACATACATACATACATACATACATACATACATACATACATACATACATGCATGTTCACATATTATATATACAATTATACATACATACTCACATATATACAATACATACATACACGCTTACATGCACACATACACACGTACATATATACAAATAATTGGGATAGAACGCAGTTCAAAGACTGGCAATTACACACGAAGCTGTATGGAGGTATCCATAAAGATACAGCAGTTCTTTTGAAGTTCAGCAATGGCAGTAAATATAAAGGTAGTTCTTAAGAAGTAATTAGAAGTTACAAGTGAAAAGAACAATTATAGCATAAACTTCAATATATTGCTATTCGCTTAGATACGCTGATTTTGAAAGAGCAACTACAAGCACCACTTCAGGTTCCAGGTCTTGGGGCACATAGTCCGCGACAGTATTTTTTGCTGCAGTTCAGAGCAGTTTAGTTATATGTAATAACGCTTGGGCGTTGGCTTCGTCTGTTCACTGTGTTCAGTATAGGCTTAAAGAATCCTATCAAATTGTGGCTCATGATTAATAAAACATTGTACTAACATAACATAACATAACATAATTCTTTATTGGAACCAAATATGCAATGTATCAATGAGACAAATTATTAGAAGAAAACAAGATGGTTACAAAGGTAGGCCCAGAAGGGAAAATCCCGCTAGTAGGGACACCTACTTACATCTTTAATTACAGCGGCGAAAACCAACTTGTAAACAATAGACTTCATAAAGTTTGACAATACTGAGCATACAATATTGAAACAGAACTGAGGACCACCATCGTTTGAAGTGGTAACAAAAGGAAAATAGAACAGAAGAACCCAAAATAATACTTAACTAAAGATTAGCCGTTGAGTGGCTAACAGCAAGTCGATTATGTATTAGATTCGTACTCTACAAGGTGCTGGCGCAACAATCTTTTGAACCCGGGGAGGGATCCAACCTGCTTGAGCGGGGGAGGGAGATCGTTCCATATCTGTGGCCCGGTGACGTTAATTGAAAATCTTCGTGAGTTAGTGTGAGAAAAAGAAGATCGATACTTGCATGAGTTCCTAGTGTAGTGGGAATGGATGTCAGAGCCCATACGAAAAATGGTTTTAAATTTCGTGGGTAAGAGTCCCGTAAGAATTTGTACATGAAGACGCCAATCTGGTAATTTCTTATCTGACGAATTTTTAGTAGCCTATGACTGGAAAAGATGGGACCGGTGTGGGAGCCCCAGGGGAGGTCACCAATGAATCGAACTGCTCTTTTCTGTAGAATGACCAATTTATGGAGTCTAGAGTTGTAAGTAGATGCCCATACAATGCTGCAGTAAGATAAATAGGGGTAAATTAGGGAGTAATATAGTTGTGTACGTACAGATGGTGGGAGTTTATTAGTGGCACGATACATTACGCCGATATTTTTTGCTATTTTGGTGGAAATACATTTAATGTGCTGGTCCCAGGTTAGGTGCTGATCGACGATCACCCCTAAGAACTTGGTGCATTTGACCTGGACTATAGGTGTATTATTTATTGCCAGCCTTAGGGAGTTATCTGGCGGCCCCACCTTTCTGTGTGACTTAAAGAGAATGAAGGCGGTCTTATCTATATTTAAGGATAGTTTATTTGAAAGGAACCATTCGGCTACTCGTTTGAGTTCTTCATTAATAGTTAGTACAAGATTAGCATAAGATTTATCTGAATGAAAGACGTTTGTGTCGTCAGCAAACAGGATGAAGGATAGGACGGACGAGGCATTGGGCAAGTCATTTATGTAAAGAAGGAAAAGTAGAGGGCCTAGGTTAGAACCCTGTGGAACACCAAATTTAACTACTTTTGCGTCAGAAAGAGCGCCATTGCAAGATACGTATTGGAGCCGGTTTTCTAGGTAACTAGCAAACCATGCTAACTGGGTTCCTCTTATTCCATAGTTAGCTAATTTGTGGAGTAGGATATCATGATTTACCGTATCGAAGGCTTTTGCAAGGTCCAGGAAGATTCCTATAGAATACTCATTATTTTCAATAGAATCAGAAATATTGTCATACATATTAATTAGAGCCAAGGAAGGGGATTGTCCCGCCTGGAAGCCATGCTGAGAAGGAAAGATAATATGAGATTTCTGTATATAATTAGTAAGCCTATTTGTAATTATTTTTTCGTAGAATTTAGAGAAGTAGGGGAGGATCGAAATAGGCCTGTAGTTAGCGACTTCATTTCTGTTGCCTTTTTTGTAGATCGGAGTAACTTTAGCCAGTGGTTAAATTGCTCATCCAGAGGTGGTGGGTCTCTAAATATTTGCAAATACAAAAAACCTACGACTAATCCTAAACTTAATTACAACAGGGACGTCATTTCAGCTTTTTCCAGGGGGGGAGGGAAAAAAGAGGTTACAAAAATTTTTGTCTCATCTTTTTGGTGTTTCTTTTAAAATGCTTTGTAATTTTAATCTACATGTGCAAAACTGTAAGCCAATGCTGCAAATGAGTCTCTTTTTTTTACCCCTTTCTTCTTCCTCCTGTTCTTTTTTACATAATTTTTTTCTTTTTTTCCAGAAATCAGGGGGGAAATTCCCCCCCCCCAAATGACGTCCCTGAATTACAACATTCATGAAACACGACACATCACCGATAATTGAAAGCAAAAACATTAACAATTAAGATTGAAACATAATATTACTTTACATACGGTAACATATTACAGAAGACTAGGCTTTAAACATACTTGGCTCCACTTGTGCCCCCTAGTCAATAACTTACAAAGCACATAATGAACAAATATCAAAAATTAAAATGCAGACTACTTTCAAATTGAAGAGCCGAGTAAGTAAAGCAGTCTGGGTATAGCCTTTGATCATAACAGATGTGAACCCAGTGAAAAGCTGAAAATTAAGCACGAGTTTCAATACTGTCATTCTGTCAATGCCACAATATGCTGACTTAGAAACATTTCCATACTGCCCTGCGTGCTTCTGTGGCTGTGGACGTTTCCGTTCTTTGCACTTGCCTAAAACTGTTGCACGCTAACCCCTACACTATCTATCCCACCAGGGCAGAAATTTGGTTCGAGGTGTTTGCTCCACTTGTGCCCCCTAGCCAACCCAGCTATAATGAGTACACCGACAGTCCACTGTCGGTGGGAAGACGAGACGGCCAGGGAGAGGACTGGCCACCGCCCTCATATGCCAAGGCTAAGAAAATTAAGTCGCTAACACTTCATACCCGTGGCTGTCTGATCAGGGCTATAGCTTAATTTAAAGGACTGCAAGAAAATCTTTTGCAGCATGACGACCCTTAGCAATCCATCCACGTACGATATCTTTCTTTGCACGCTGGCCAACTTTCTTTTCGACATTATCTGCAGACTGCATGCGCGACAACTATAGCTAATCAAATGCTATTCCAGATTTTCAAACGATTCCAGCTCAGCCTTCCGAAATTCCGCAAAACGAGTTATTAATGAAGCAAACGTCTGTGTTATCGCTCGGACATAGGCCCAAATCTACTTCTGCTGCCACAGCCTTGGGTTACTACCCCTTCGGCAGCGATTATATAAAACAACAGGCGATTTAAGTAAACACATAGGCCCTAAGTAGTTTTCTATGATGCTAGTGAATATTGAACCGCACTGTGAGGCTGACGTAGGCTATATGCTAATCTGATCTTCGGTGGTAGATCTCCCTATTGAGGTGATGGCCGGGTCTCCCTGTTGAGGTGACGGGTCTCCCTTTTTAGGTGGCGGATCTCATCATTTGGGTGGTGGGTCTCACAATGCAGGTGGCGGATCTCAAATCAGAGGTGCCGGATCTCAGATCCGGCGAGATCCGGCTGAATTTAACCACTGACTTTAGCAGTTTTAATTGCCTGTGGGACCACTCCCGAGTTTAGAGAACAATTAATTATTTCTGCTAAAAGGGAGGCTATTACGGGCAAACTGATGACAGCTAGCGTGGGGTCAATGTCATCAGCTCCCTTACTATGGGTTGTACGGATGGAGGAGCTTAACTGTAAGAGTTCATGTGAGGAGGTGGGAATTAGGCCAAAGGAACACGGCATGGGGGAGGTAAGGTAATCTGAAAAGGAAGTTTGGGGTGCCGGTATCTGGTCAGATAAAGACTGGGCAATATTGGAAAAGTAGTTGTTGAAGGTGGTAGCTATTAGTACGGGATCATTACTTTCCGTGTTGCCAACCTTAAGGGATTCAACTGGTGGATCACGGTCGCCCAATTTTATTATTGTACGGATTAGACTCCAGGTTTTTTAAGATTATTACTATGCTTAGTAAATTCAACCAAGTAGTAGCTCCTTTCTGCGTTATTTCTGGCGGTCTTGAAGATATTTCTAAAGGTAGTAAAAAATTATTTAAAGGGGTAGTTTTTTTTATATATTTCAAATATAGAAGGGCCTTCTTTTTCCTGGATTTAAGCAAACCTTGGGTCATCCAAGGGTGTTTTATCATGCTGTCATTTTTCCTCATGGGTTGGATACGTGGGAATGCGATATTGTAGCTGGATTTATATTTTCCTAAAAAGAGGTCGTAAGCTAAATTGGCATTGTTACAATTACAGGCTTCAAGTACAGAGGTCCAATTGACTCCAGTCAACTCACTAAGAAATATCTTTTTTCTTTCCTCATTAATTAATCGGTGATCTCCAGGCGCAGAGGTTTTTATTTTATGGGGTTCAAACTCAAAACTAGCTAACCACAGTTTTAAAAACAAGTCCTTAGTCAACAGTCTTATCACTATTCAACAAAATCATCTGATTGCCTTTCTTTGGTTGTACCTAAAACTAGCACTTTGTTGGTTGAACGGGCGTTTCCTGCTGCTGAGCCTGAATTCCGACTTCTCTCCCTTTGATGTGTCTGTTCGTTGTGTGCTCAGTCGCGCATATTATGTGATCCTCAGAAATAACTTTTTTCAAATTGTTTATCTACCTCATACGCTGTCTTTCTGTCTCAGCACACTGATCTCTTGGACGTTGACTTGATAACGACTTGGGTTTCGAACACCATCGGTTGATACATTATGCATTTGACAACGGCGTTTAGAAATCAATAATTGGTAATAATGAAGAAATTAATAGCAAATCGATTACGCTGGAAAACTGTCTGCATATATTGCAAAACCCCATCAATCTATTTTTTTAATTATTATCTGGGTCTGCGTCTTTCTGTTTCGTCTTTCCGCGTGGCAATTACCAGAGGGCGATAGCGTTGCAACAAAACCTTCTCTCTTCTCGCAAGTAGTTTGCATTCTGGAACCAGGCCATTCCACTTATCTGTTGCATAAATTCAGCCTTCTGATGCAAGTATACGTATGTTTAATAGACTATATATCCACTATATATATATATATGCATAATTGCATATATATGTGTATATAAGTCTATATGTATATACATGCATAAGTGTAATTTATACACACACATTTGAAATTGCTGTATATATACAGTATGCATATTTATATTTGTATATCCAGGGGTTTTAATTAGCTCTGTAATGACATATTATTTCTTTTGTGCCTAATGATGAGTGAAGTCTTTCGCCGTTATATATGTTTTCATGTATACATGTATGTACGATTTTATGTATGTATGTATTGTATGCATATATATATGTTTGTATGCATGTATGTGTGTATGTATGTCTTTATGTACATATGTATGCATGGATACGATTAAGTTCAGGTAAATTACAGTAAGGTTAGTTAAAGAAGAGGTAAGGGAAGGGAAGACAATGAAACCCATCGCTAACTCATTGCTTTGTCTATAGGCGCTTGCTTACATTTTCTGTGTGCGTTAATCTATTCTACCTTCTGTTTCTTAGCTGATTGGTGGTTGGGTTTGGAATGGATCTATGGGGTGATGGGTCTGTAGCATAGTTGGACCATGACCTGAAGGTTGATCAGATGAACTCTGCCCCCAAGGCGTTCAACCTAAGTGGTTGGCGCCAATTGGCTTTATTTCCAGGCACTTATCGACACTATGGGTCCATGGAGAAGCTGTTGTTTATATCTTCCAAGTAGCAAGAACGAGTGTATTAGATGGGCTGTGATATGTTTGCGTGTGTGTTCAAGATCGCATTCGGAATAAGCTGACATACGAAAAAGGATACAAACGTACATCGTTTACGTTCCAGAGGCAGGGAGACAGAGAGCCGGACAGTCTGTCACAAATAGATAGACATACGCAAACAAGTAGACTGCCAAACAGACATAGCAGATGTCTTCAACAGACAGGAAAACAGACAAACAAGAAAACAGATAGAAGCTTGCAAACTATAAAGACGTCTTCAACGGTGAGAGAGGAAGATGAACCGAACGCATGTTGGAACTCTGTACACGGAAAGTTTTTGGTTTAATAAAAAGATGGGAATCTGTAAAATGTTTAATCTGTGGCCTCGGCAGATTGGACTTGCATCACATTATTAAGAGGCGTCGCATGATGTTCTCTCGGCGACTACAGTTAACTCGGCATCTTATTTTCTCCAGAATTATTTATGATGTTTCTTTGTTGAGCATTTACTTTGTGATTCCGAACTCGTCGTCATCTTGAATAGCAAATCTAGTTTCATAAATAAAACGAACATTTTCGTAATTTGTGCGTTTGACAGTATGTTTATACATCATGGGCCACGTACACTGTACTGCTGTGACGTTTGATTTGTTTATTTCTGCCTTCGGACGTAATAAATTGCTCAAAAACTTCGATCTGCGTCAGAGTAAACCATCGTAAGAGCAGACGTCGCGAATTCGCATTAGTTGCGACTCAACCGTAGACTACGGCGCCCCGATTGACCTCGGGGTCAGAGGTCCATCTTTCTCGCCCCGTCACCAGTGTCTTGTCATTAAGATCCACCTCCTGTCCAACACCCACTGTCGACAGATGGCTTATTATACCTTGAAATCCTTTTGCTACGATTGTCAACCCCCACTGTAATTTTCCACGCGCGAGACAATGCATGTGTGAATACCAGACCATGATTACATCGTTGTTTACGCGCTGTTGATAACAATTGTGTGAGTTAATTAAAGACGCCCGTAATCTGTAATGGACAGCTACGGACAGTAACAAATTATGGTGATTGCTATGCTGAGTTTGTAATTGAAGGGATCACAAGTAACGGGACACCAGCGTGCGATGTGAGAGTATGCGATTAGAAACAATGGGTAAATAGTGTGAAGACTTCTTAAGGTGGTCTCATGCATTCTGAGATGGCTTCTATGTATTGTATGGCAACTCAACGTAAACAAACCCTTATGATCAAAGTATATGTATGCATGAGTGTATGTCTGTATGTCTGTACATATTTATGTATGTATGCATATATGTATGTATGCATGTATATATATATATGTGTGTGTGTGTGTGTGTGTGTGTGTGTGTGTGTGTGTGTGTGTGTGTGTGTGTGTGTGTGTGTGTGTGTGTGTGTAGGTGTGTGTAGGTGTGTGCGTATTTTATTTGTGGGTGGTCAAAAGGATTGCCCAAATATTCCGTGATGGAATCCATCAATTGCAGTCTTAAAAAAGTTTATATGGTAAAAATTTCAGCCAAATTGAACAGTATTTGAGAGTTGCACAACTTGATGATGTGCACAAGTCGGTAAAATATTTACGGAAATACGTTATTTGGCCCCTATATAAGACTTTATGGCAAACAAACGGGAGGGGGAAGTAATTTCTCAAAACGCACATCAATATTGTTAAAACTGTCAATAATATTAGATTAATGTAAGAAAAAGTATTAAGCTAACAAATTACAAGCGCAATAATAAATTTGTCTTCACGAGCTACTGCCTGTGCAACCTCTATACATTCTCCAATTGTCATCAAATTGCACTTTCATTACGAATGTAGCGGAAGTATTTGGCCCTTCTGGCATTCAAAACTGAGAGTTAAATTATACCTTATGAACACAGACCATCATAGTAAGTGTCCTAATGCGCACATATATATATACATTATATATAATATGTAAATGAATGTGTAAGAATGTGTGCTTCTATGTATGGTACACCTATAGGGTAGAATACTGAAGTGATAATTTCAAAAGTTCATTGAAGGCGATTAGTCCTTTTCTTGGAAAGAGAATGAAATGCCCTCCAGAATGAGGTGAAATTGTTTGCCTCTTGATGTTTCTTTTCCCACTTCAGATGTGAACGAATGTTCGGTGAACAACGGAGGGTGCGAGCACGACTGCTGTAACACCGTCGGTTCCTTTTTCTGCCGGTGTCCCCCCGGATACCGTCTCTCAGACGACCAGAGACACTGCCAAGGTCCGTTCCAATCAATGATCTAGCGCTGTGTTCTGCCACTTTGCTATATTATTTAACGTAACTTTACGCAGTGCTTAAACTACTCTCAAGTGTAAACTACACACTCTTCCTGTCAAACAGTACTTGAACTGGTAAGAAAATGTTTAGGCATTAGAATGAAATCGTGTTCAGTCGACTTGAGCTAATCTCTAAAATTGTCATACTATCTACATTGCACACACCAGAAAGTCAACTGCACGCAGCACACTCAATAATGTCAGCTACACACTTATCTCAGAAAACAAATTATTTTAGGCCCTGTCTATACATTTTGTGTACTTCAATGCATTTAATGAATTCTTGAGTGTTGAACTGAAATTTACTTTGATAAAATGCGCTGACAGTCCAATAAACTATCTATTCAAAAGTGTTGTCTATTTAGTGGTATTTAGGAGACTTCCAGGTGCAGTAAAGTGAATCGTTTTTACTTATGATATGCTAACTCTTTTGCTTACTTGACTACTTGGATGGGTTGCCTGCTTACTTACTTACTTCAGACGTGGACGAATGTGCAGCGAGTGAGAGCGGCTGCGAGTATCTGTGCATCAACACACCTGGCAGCTTCCGGTGCCAATGTCCCACAGGTGCGCGACTCCAGAGGAATGGAATCAGCTGCACCAGTAATTTCACGACACCTTCCTGCAGAACGTTTAGCGCACAAAATGTTATGTATGCGTCTAAATGGGTCTATATGTGTTTGTATGCGGATGAGTGGATAAATAGGCGGATAGATGGATGGATGGATGGATGGATGGATGGATGGATGGATGGATGGATGGATGGATGGATGGATGGATGGATGGATGGATGGATGGATGGATGGATGGATGGATGGATGGATGGATGGATGGATGGATGGATGGATGGATGGATGGATGGATGGATGGATGGATGGATGGATGGATGGATGGATGGATGGATGGATGGATGGATGGATGGATGGATGGATGGATGGATGGATGGATGGATAGATGGACGGATGGATCGAAAGATGGGAAGATGGAAGGAAGGAAGGATGGATGGATGGATGGATGGTGTGTGTAGATGTAGCTGTAGGTGTGTGTGCGTGTGTTTGCCCCAGTTGTGACTTTTTTAGTTTTCTGAGCACTGCTTGCCGATAATAGATCTCTCATTAATGAACCTTAACAATCAGACTAACATACATGATAGTTTTCTTGTGAAACGGCTCTATATAAATTTATGATTAAAATTGCATATACGTGGTTTTAATTATAATTTCTTCCTTTTAAAACGAGATGAGCGTGAAAGTTGTTCTGACGGTAAGAACGGCGGATGTGAACAACTCTGCATGGACGGCTACTATACCGGTCGGCCATTTTGTCGTTGTCACGCGGGATACCGACTATCAGACGACGGCAAATCTTGCTCAGGTAGGGGCGTCGTACGGTTCGGGCGAGCGCCAGTTGCAGAAACCAGTTTCAGCTTCAGCGTCGGGCTTTCACCGATTCTAGATGAACAAATTTGAGTGAATGGGTGGTGCACGGGCGGACGGATGGATGGAGGGATCAATAGATGGAGAAATTGATGGAGGATTGATAGATGGATGGATGGATGAATGGATGGATGGATGGATGGCTGGATGGATGGATGGATGGATGGATGGATGGATGGATGGATGGATGGATGAAATGATGGGTGCTGGATTGATCGATCCAAAGCATTTCGACGGACTGTTCTGTTTGTCTCAATGTGGAATATACTTGATAATTCTTGCTTGTCTGACTTCTTCTGTGACCGAGTCTCGAAATTATCTTTTTCTGTATACGTCATGGATTTCGTGTGTTACCATACCCTGCCCTATCTTGATTTACCCTACCCTTACTCACCGGTCCTGTCTTGCATGGCATGTCAAGTCTTGTTTTCTAAGGTTTCTTTTCTTTCCACTGACAGTTTACAGTCGATGAACTCGTTATTTTACCGAGTTCTGTAGGAGTACATTGGACCAGAATTGCCAGTCTTGTCGGGGAACATGCCACCTCGACCTCAGTCAACCAATCACCCGGTCATTCAGTCATTCAGCCATTTTAGTAATTCGATCAGTTAATAATCCAGAAAAATCATTCAATCCCTCACTCAATCAATGGTGTTGCCACAGATGTTGATGAATGCAAGACGAACAATGGGGGCTGTGTTCAAGGATGCAGGAACATAAATGGAACATACGTCTGCACTTGTACATCCGGATTCCAGCTTGGCACCGATCGAAGATCATGCTTCAGTGAGTACTGACAGCGACAGTTTCTGTGTTCAATAATGCAGACGAACCGACCGACAAACATACAGACTCAATCAATCAGCCAACCATCCAATCAATAAATCAATCATACACTCTCGCATTTTCTGTCTGTAAGTCTGGTTGTCTAACCGTCTCTTTGTATCTCCATCTATCTCTGTCTCTGCCTTTTTCTGTGTGAATGCAGTACTACGCTGAATAACCAACCATCTAGTGCTAAGCGCTCGTTTTATTGGCATTTTCCATGACGTCATATCGATGATTCATCGAGTCTTTGGCAGAAGTTGATGACATGTTTATGGTTACCGGGTACTCCAAGCTGTCACACGTTGATCACGAGCGTCTGAGAGTTGGATGCTTCTAGCGGCCACGCTTACGTTGCGATGAGTCGTGGATCGATTTCGATCTTTCTGAACTGGCAGGAAAGTGCATACAGGGCGCAGTCGCAAGTGCATAGTTGAGGGCAGTGGCGGCGATCTTGTCTGAGAGGTGGGGGGACAAAGTCGGCCATGGTCTGGTCGATTACCTTTTTTAAAGAATTCCATGACCCAAATAAACAATATTTTTACTTTTTAGGAATTCATCTCCACAAAACTTGAGGTCTTTTCTAGTAATTCATCTAAAAAAAAGTTGATGACCTTTTTTTCAACTTTTTATAATCAATAATCTCCCAACAATAATCAATAATCTCATAACCCTTTTCCTTTTTAGGAATTCGTCTTCAAAATGTTACTTTTTTTTACTTTTTTTTACGAATTCCTCCTTCTTTCTTCATAATTTTTTGGGGGACACTTCTGCTCTAAAATTTTAGTTTTACCTCGTCTGGTCAAGAACGCTGCGAAAACCCTCACGCGCAATTACATTTCTCCGCCTTTTTGGTTTCTTCTTCAAAAATGTGGGGGGACAAATGTATGGAGTGTCCCCCCACTCTTAAAGGTGTCCCCCCTAGATCGCCGCCATGGTTGAGGGAGCGCAAAAAGAGTTTGTAGGGGTATACAGTACGTCATATACATAGTTGATAGTTTGAACGACATAAGTTTTTGTCTAGAACAAAAGGAATATTGTCATTGAACTGCTCGTTTCGCTAATTATGCTTAATATTTCTAAGATTATGTCTTTTATCGACTTACCGCTACGCTATTAATCGGATGAGTCGACGGTTCGAAGTCCAATCGATCGAAAATTCGGAAGGTCGTCGACACTCTCTGTATGATACTCTGTATCTCTGTCTGTCCGTCTATCTGGGAAGAATCCCTGCAGTTCTCTTCCTGTTCTCTCTGTCTCTCGTTGCCTCTGTCGTTCTGTTCCTCTATCTGTATCAGCCTATCTCTATCTCTGTCGCTGGCCTTTTCTCTCTTTGCATCTGTGTATTCTATCTGTTCCTTTCTGTCTCTAGTTTCTGTTTCTCTTTCCCGCTCATTCTCTATTTCTATGTCACGAAGTCTCCCTCCAAACGCTCTCCGTCTCCCCACTTAATCTTTATCTGGCACTGTTTCTTGTGCAAGGGATAGTGTTGCAAGTGGTCGGCAACTGCAGCCTGAACAACGGTGGATGTCAACACGAGTGTCGCGATGGACCGATTGGACCACTGTGTGTCTGCCGCAAGGGAGTCAGACTTCAGCGGGACAGAAAGACCTGCGAAGGTTAGCTAAAAGGAACAGAGGGCGATCGTGGTGTGGCGGAAATAGGGTGGAGTTGGAATGGGGTTGGGTTGGAATTGGTGGATCTAGAATGAGGTGAAGTTGCAGTGGGGTGAAGTTAAAATGGGGTAGTTGGAATGGGTGGAACAGGCATTGGGGTGGAGTACGAATGGGTAGATTTAGACTGTGGTGAAGCTGCAGTGGGGTTAAGTTAGAATGGGGTAGATTTGGAATGGGATGGAGTAGGAATGGGGTGAAGTTAGAGTGGTTTGAAGTCGGAATGGCTTAAAGTTTGCATGGGGTGGAACTATTACTACTACTAATTATACTACTACATGTACTACCCCCACTACCATTACTACTTCTACTACAACTACTACTATTGCTACTATTTTTTAAGACACACCTTTAGGTGTATTAGATACCGCCTTTGTACGAAGCTCAAACTGCGCTACGTAAGAGTAAAGAGGATACATACTAATATCCACACATAAGATCCTATACTTTTTTATTATTATAATATCCATTGTCATTGTCGCTTCTGTTGTACTTTGTCTTAACCTGCTTCCTGTAGATTAGACGAGTGTGAGTCGGTCTGCACTGTTGTGAGCAGAAGTGTTCCAACAGACCTGGCGGTTACCAGTGCACCTGTAACCCGGGTTTTGCAATCAGACGTGACAACTGCTCCTGTGCAGGTGCGTTCCTTAATGCAACGCATGTCGTTCCCTTTCTGCTTGCAAGTGACCTCGTGTCTTGAGATAAGGCCCGTATATATATAAGTCAACAGATTGTTGACCTGATTACGACTTTGCTTTGATGCTCCATCGCATTGGTGTCTTGTGCATTAGACACCAGGCGCTATAGAAGTTACTAATTAATAACATAAATAACAATTAGATTGAATGAGACTATGGATTAATTTATTATCCGTTCTCAGCCACGATGACTATGACATACAAAGCCCTATGCGCTTTTCTATCGGATCACAATCTTCGAGGTGGAAACTGGAAAGCGAAGTGAAAGTCGTCAAGCGGCAAAGCTTACGAAGACTTATTTGGACAGTAAAAAGGTTTAGAGGGTACTTGACAGTAGTACATTTGATTGGAAGATTAAAGTTAACACTAATTAAGTAGACCTAATGAAACGCGAGACTGTGCTCATTTTGTCGCCGATTTTCAAAGTTTAGCCTTAAATATGCGTGACTTCGGAAGCAGCCTTTTTAGGCCTATATTTGCAATTTCCGAAATCGATTTTCTAAGAAAACTCTGATTTTAGATGGGCATCTTTAGAATTTTAGTTTGGTAAGTTTTGAGGACTTGTTTTACCACAATTTGGCACATCTGACCCAATGGCATATAGGCCTACAAACCTCAGGTTCGGTTTAGTCCAGAAACCTTAGATTTGGTCCCTTTCTCACAGAGAATTTATTTAACAACTGATAATTCAACACAACTGTCTCGCTATAGAAGTCATTCGTGTAGACGAGATCAGATTAGATTAGTGTTCATCCATTCCCACAATGACCGTGATGATGGTGATGACGACGACAATGACTGCGATTACGATGTTGGCGGTTGTGGAGGAGGTGATTTTGACGTTGACTACGATGACGACGTTTATTATGGTGATGATTGTGACTTAGATTATGACGAAATATCATGCTTAATTTATGGATCATAAGTTATTATTAGAGGACAATGAGAGGACAATTAGAGAGCGTCAAAGTAGATGGATTGACCATCTAATGAGAGGAAATTCCCTGCTACCAGATATCATTGAGAGTAAAATGAAAGGGGAAAAGACAAGAACGATGTTCCTAGACTGGATAGTGAAGAAGGACGGCTACAGAAAGATGAAAGAAGAGGCTCAACACCGAGAAGAATGGCACCGTCGGACATATGAACCTGCCTAAGGGCAGAGAACCAAAGAAGAAGAAGAAGAAGTTAGATTATAACTTAGATTATGATGATTTTGGCGGAATATGATTGATTACATTCGATGATTAGTTGATTACGATTATTCTGATTAGTTATATTACACTGATCGTTCCCTCTGCAACCTCCTTAGACGTGAACGAGTGTGATCGGGGAAAT